>JAOTQQ010000041.1:19439364-19506320 GCA_026546715.1 Gallinago undulata
CCTTTCAGGTAGTTGTAGAGAGCAATAAGGTCTCCCCTCAGTCTCCTCTTCCCCAGACTGAACAACCCCAGCTCCCTTAGCCTCTCCTCATAAGGCTTGTGCTCCAGACCGCTCACCAGCTCCGTTGCCCTTCTCTGGACCTGCTCCAGCACCTCAATGTCTTTCTTGTGGTAGGGGGCCCAAAACTGGACACAGTACTATTCATGTCCTCTTGGTAACCTTTGGGCCTCCCATTCTCCTTTCCACTAGAGCTGTACCTGTGGGAACCTTCAATCCTGAGTGAGGGTTTGATCAAGGAGCAATCTTTCAGACCTGAATGGGGATAATTTGGGACTTACCAGAGGTTTCATGTTGTTGTAAGGAGGTACATTGTATGAGTAGGACAGACACTGGTATTTGCATGCAGAAGTGGTAAGTGAGCATTTTTTCAACCTAATTCTCCAAACATTTAAAGATTGTTGGGTTGTTGTTTTTTTTTTTTCCTCTATGCAATACAAACACCAGGAAAGCACAATATTGTTTAAAAATAGAAATGTGGAAATACATTTATTCCTCATAAAAGTTAAATATGACAATGCCCAAGGCGGTGTTTTCTTTGCAGCTTTTTTAATTTTCTCTGAGGGCAAAAATTTTCTAACAACTCCAAGTTGCTTTTATCTTATCTTCCAAGTATTTAAAGGAAAACCTACATTTCCTGGTATGTATTCCTCTATAGTCTTATATGGTCTGTGGCTATTTCTTCCCTAAATTTAATCTTTCCTTCAGAAATTTTTCTTCTGACACTCTAATTAATAGATACACCTAAACCAAAATGTGTTTCTAACTTCTCTCTGCACGGCACGGGTATACCGCATACTTACAACTCTGCTGCTCGTTTCATATCTCATTTCTTCCACTTTTAACAGATGTAAAAACCAGAAATCAATAACAATGTAAAACAGAGTGGGTGGACAGAGGAGGAGGGCAGGATTGTGCCAGTCTAAGACACAGAAAAGCCCTTTGTACAGCATTCGTACTTATGGAATTATTATCCTGGGAACTAAAAAGGAAAGAAAAATGTTCTATTCTTACAATTATTGATTGTAAATTCACTGTGTTTTATTTTGGGGCAAAACAATTTTTTTGCCCAAAATAACGGTTTATTCATTGAAGGAATTGGAAGTGAGTAGTGGTTAAAATTATTTCTGAATATTGGTCAAGTTCAGGCAAAACTTGTAGACTACAAAATGAAGGGAGATTTTTGATCTATTTTTATTTTTGTGCTGAAAAAGTCTCAAAATTAAGTGGATCTAAATGTAGTGTAACAAGAATATAAAGTATACTCCTGCTAGTCTGAAAACATACACACACACACACACACACACACATGTAAAATTTTACCTGAAATTTGGGTGGGGGAGATTATTAGAAAAAGATAAATGAACGTCATTAAGAGTTATTTTGAGAACAGATCAGCCTTCGATCAGAAATAACAGTTTATTTGCACATTTTGGTCACATAGCACTGTTAACGGGGTATAAGTAATAGCCTTCTAGTTTTGATAGACTTCAGGGATAATAAAGCTTTCAAGATTATTTTGCTTGGTCAATGACCAGGTTGCTTATTTTGTAAAAAGGACCCTCTGTTGTCTGTGCTTCTTTAGTGGTGACTCATAGAAGCAATACCAACTCCAGAAGTGACCTTTACCGCAAACCCATGTTGGTCAAACACTTCGAACATAGATCTGTACTGAATATGAATAACTGCAAATAAATATGAATGTGAAAGTGTAATAATGAAACTCAAGGACATTGCAGCTACGCACTCATAACCTCCTCTTTATGTATTTTTCATCCCAGCTAAATTTGCAGGCTAACAATTTTCCTGCAGTGCCTTTTGACTATCAGTTGACGCTGAATAGAAGTCTATTTTGAGCTTTCAATATACATTGGTCCAAATTCTGAGTACTTACCATAAATTTAGAAACTAAAAGTATATATGAAAAATGCAACTGTATTTCTTTTAGTTTTCCTTTTACATTTATTGATACTGATATGCGAGTATGTACTATCCATCCATTACTTCAATTACATTTGCTCAAGGATTTTCAGTGTTGTCTCCAGCAGATCAGCTTGATAGCTTCTTTTGTCCCTATTTGGTTGTTGTCTTTCTGAGATCACCGGTTACTGGTTTTAATTATGCCACTCCAGAACTATCATATGCTATTAGGCAAATTGGTGAAATTCCACCATAAGATTCTGTTTTTCACTTTCCATCCTAGTCATTTTTGAAATTTCAGGATAGGAATTTGCTTTCAATATTCATAAGTATTACAGAGTATAATTAACCTGTTGAATATTTGGAAACTGAAAAACATGTTGTCCAAAAATTAACTAATTTTTTATACTTCTTCCATGGTCGTTGAAGAAATATCTAGTGATTTAAATATAGTTGGAATGAACTATCCTCTAGAACTACCTATTTCACATCGTAAAGGGAGCCAAAGGAAACATCTGGCTTATACTTATACAACTAGCTTTCAGATATCTAACATCATTTTTATAGTATGAAAATTTTGGTGGTTTTATTTCTTCTGAAAATCTAAATGTATTATGACCTTCATCAACTGTTTTGGAGATACATTTCGTAACTCAGAGGACTTTACCGACATTTTTCACTGTTAGAGATGCTGATTTTCCTATTAAGTGCTCATAATGTCTTTAATTATTGTTCTAATTCTTCTTTTCTTTTTTTTTTTTTTTTTTTCCCCCTGAAGAAATAGTGTTTCAAAAATCCCCAAATCATTCTAGTGGCTCTCGAGAAGAAAACTTATTCTACTCTGGTACGGTTGGTGATTTGAATGTGTCTGTCTACCATGGCAATAGTATATTCATTACCTCTTGCTAACAGTGCAGAATTCACAAAGGTACAATGTGCAGTAAAAAGCTGCTGGTGACTCCCTTGTAAAGAATGAGACCATGAGAAATTGACTGAGCCAAACAGTTGGGGTCATACGTAAAAATGAACTACTTTCGGATGACTAGTGTTTTCAGAAGAATGCTTAAAATCAAAATACTTTGAAAGCAGTTAAAGCTTGAAGCTTAGTTTTATTTCAGCGTTTACTAATTTTTCCCCAAAAGCAAAAAAAGACAAAACCTTATTACATTCCAGTTTCTGATAAAACCAGGTTGTTTTTTCATGTTGGGTGCAGTTTACCATTTAATTTCAAGCATCTTTATTGAAGCTCTACTTGATGTACGATAATGTGAGATGAGAAATCCAATTTTTTAAAAGGAAAAGTTCTCATTTGAAATTGAATGTGGTGAGGCTGGCAGCTCCTCAAGTGATGCAGGAAAATATGATAAATAAGCTCTTTTGAAGAGCTAAATGACACTTGAAATATAGCCAAGACTTTGTTTCCTAAGGCCTACTGAATGCAAAGGATGGACTTAATGTGGGAGCTACTTAAAGTAGCTGCAAACAAATGAAAGTATGGAACTATCCTACTGCTTTAAAACCAGTCTGTTTATGGTTCTTATACAGTATGGGAAACAAGTTTGGAGTAAATACCTTATTCTAGTTATTCACATCATTATTTCTTCCTATGGTCTTTTCTATCTTAGTGACAGAAAAGGTTTTCAGTAGCTATCATAGAATAGAAAGTTTTCTTCCAAGAGAATCTAAATATACTTCCAGAGCAAGCAGCCCTATCAGCTATTCATGCTTGTAGAAAAGTGAACTTATAGATAAATTGTCTTTAGGCAGAGGACTTGAAGTCTAGTTGAAAACTTTGCTTCTTGCTTCTTATGTTCAAAACGTAGCATCTGATGTTCTAGTTCTAAAATATAGTCCATAGACTACTAGTTTTGTGGCGTGGACAGAAGTCCAGTAGCTGTGGAAAGCATTAAAGCATCCAGCTGCTTTTCTTCATAAACTGGATGGAAAAAACAATCATGATGGAAAAAAATAAATAAAAACCCAAACAAACTCAACAAAAAAAGCAAAACAAACAAACAAAAAGAAAAAGAAGCATGCAAGTACTCCAAACAAAAAGCTATAGCACGTCAGCTGGGTTAGTCAAAATGTTCTTTCTCATCTCACTTGCAAAAATAACTGACATATATGGGTGAGGAGTCTTCACACATTGTCTTTTCTTGACTTCCCTCTGTGTGAACTAGCAGTAATAGAACTTTTCTGCACCAAAGGGATAAGATAAATCCATTTGTCTTCACCTTGGTTTCAGAAAATAGTGTCACAGGGACCACAGAAAAACTTGTAAGTAAAGGAAACTAATGACCTTATTTCTCAAAAGCCACTGAACAGACATCAGATAGTAAAAGCATGTCACTTCTGAATTAAGTGACATCTAAAACACTAAAATTCTCTGAAGAACCTCCCAGAACAAACAACATTCATCAAATTGTACTTTTTATGAGCGTGAAATCTATTGCCTTAGAATGGTCATTTGTTTCTGGATGTTTTGACCTTCTACTTCTTGGTGGAGGAGTTCCTTTTACGTATAAATAACTGAAGGTGCCAGTTATGTCTCATGTTTGTATTTCTGCTTTCCCTATCAAAAGCTTATGTATAAAACTATCGCTGCATACAGCTTCTCTCCTGAAGATGATTTGTAACCTTAGGCAAAGAAGAAATATATTTTTATATTTTTTTCCCTTTGTTCACTTTGGATGTGGGAAATATTGTTTGTCTTTTCAGATATTTGCCTTTGATCTTCACATTTGTGAATGCACTAATACTTACTTTTGGGAGGAAAGTAAAATACTAATTTCCTATTTCTTTAAAATGTTTGAAGCGTGTTTCTTATTACTGTTTTACTGTTTTCCTTCGGTGCTAAAGACAGTCTTTTTAAAGAGCAAAACCCAATAAACCCAATGATTATCCATGCACAGCGTCAGTTATTAATAATTGATGTCCACATTTGGTTAACTTAGTCCTTTACACGTGAGGTGTTTACAATGAACACTCAAGTCAGCAGCTCCTAAAGTCATTCTATTCACCTTTTCTAGACTTGCAACCTATTCTATGCAAAGTCTAATTCATTAGATTGGAGAGCAATTTTTTTCTTCTTTAATATCCTCTTCTGCTAGAAATGTAATCAGAACGCAACCTTTGAGATCTTTTAACCCTTCAATTCAGACCATTTGGGAATGCACACTCATTTTACCTCCTGTTTTGATAATAAAAGCTGTTTTGATAATAAATGCAAAATGATCCTCCGGAGAATGTAACCTGGTTCGTTAACCCAAGTGCCAAATAACAAGTGCACTGATTATGGATTTGCTATGGACGATGTTACTTGCTAATGGACTTTGGTGACCATTAGCAGTGCTTGGCAGACATGCATAATAGCATATTAATAGATTATAATCATGTATTAATAAATAATGCATAGTATTTTATTAATAGATTATAAAAGAGGTGAGCTGACAGACATTTAGAACTGCTCAACAGCAGGATTTAAACGATTTTGAATATATACTGATTTTAAAAATGTGTACCTCACACATTTGTTCAACAAAAGTGATAAATCAGTCAAGTCTTAAAACTGTCTAAAAAATGCAGATTAAATTATTTTAACTTTTTAATGAATTGGCAAAATTTAGTTACCATAAAGGTCAGAGAAATAGACTTTTTGTTGGATTCTAATTTTGAGCACCTCTGATAAGAAAGCAAGAGACATTTCCCTAATAATGAAATTATTAGAACTTTTTGAAATAATTGGGTAATAAAATGCTACTGTTGCTGAACATGATCTTCCAAATATTTTATTTTTTTTTTTCTGAAGCTTCAGAGTGAATGGCTTTGTTTCAGAAAATAAATAAATAAATGAATGAAAGCTTTCCATTCCACAGGCTATTAGAAACAAGAAACGGCTGTGATTAATATATCTTCTGCAGCTCCCCACAGCTTCTTATAGCATTCCAGGAAAAAAAGAAAAAAAGCCTTGAAGCCCGCGGTGTTGTAGGAAATGAGGTCCTTTGAGGGAAGCAAATGAGCTCCGTATTAATTGAGGAAAACTGTGCCTGATTGGAGTGGAACAAGCAACAGTGGAGAATACAAAGATGGGAGAAAGAATATTAAAGATGTTTATTCCCATTCTGTCTGAGTTCCTCTTCTGAGTTTGCCCCTCTTTCTTATATATACGTGTGTGTGGCGGGGGCTGTGTGTGAGGGGATTTTTATTTTTTTTTCCCATCCTTTAAGATCAGTACATTTTTATTTTGTTGTAATTTATTTTTGGCCAGCTATCAGCTTGATGCACCAACTGGTAAAGGCCAAGTGTGAACTTGCTTGCCAACATAGCTTATGTATTTCTGTCAATTTTTGCCTGCTGAAAACACTCCTTTCTGCAGCAGCCAGCAACAGAGGGAAGAGAAGCCAAGAATCAGCCATCAGATCTTTCCTTCCAAGTTGCCTCATGTTGCCCGTTTAGAACCTAGAGAGGAGGCAGTTTATCTCCATTTATAAAAGACAATGAGATTTAATTAAATTCTTTTACTTTTATTTCTGATTGTTTGAATGTTTATAGACAGAAGACAAATTTCATTCCTATGAGCCCGATATCAAACAGATCACAATATGAACATACTGTAATATTTCTTGTTATTTGGCTCACAGCAAACAACAGGGATTAGACTAAAAGTTTTGAAATGTCAGCTTTTTTAAGTTGGTAAATATTCTCATCTAATTAGCATGGAGTAGACTGAGGTATGTGTTACCTAAATGTAAAAATGTAAGATGAAGTTCTGAATTTGAATGAAGCATTGTTTGAAAATATACAGCTTTAAAAAAGCAATATTTCTAAATCCACAGAAACATTTGTACAGATTTCTGTGAATCAGGAGATCTGTCTATAGTGTCCTCAAGAATCCATTTTGTGTCATAATACACCACCCATTATAGACATCTTTCTCCTGAGGAAAACTGTCTTCTAAGGGTGAGATGAGGAATAAATATATGCTATTTAATACTGCTGACAAGATAGTTGATAAATTATCTTTCTAGTCTGGAAAGTGGGTGGGGGGAGGTTAACTGTTTTGCTTGTTTTCTGGCTACAGCAATTATGTGACCTGCAATCAGATTTTCTCAGTTGACAGGAAGACCATTGTTTTGTTTTTATTTGATATGACATTGAAACTCAGATCCAAAAAAGACAAGCTAGTTCAGCCTTACACACCTTGTTCACAAAAATTCTAAAGTCTGGTTTTTTCCATCCGTGTCCGTATATCCGCTGTCATTAATTTCAAATTCTGCCCTCTTCTGTCTTACAGAACCTATACACCTTAAGAGAAATCAAGATTATCTTTAATGGTCAAGAAATCACCATTATCTTTATAACTAAAATCTTCACTAATAATGACATAACTGCACAAATTATAACCCCATTTACTTTCCTATGGTGTATCTGCTCAAAAGTGGCTTAGTATTTAAATAAATTAAAGGTTAAAATATAATTGTATGCTATTCTTTTGACCTAAATAGGTTAGATTCACAGAAAAAAAAATGACCCTCCGAGTTCCAGATCCATTCAATTCAATACAATATAGTTGTTCAAAGATCATCTATCACTTTTCCGTGTTGTATAATTTTCTTGAAATAATCACACATTGAGATCGTCATGTATTTTTAGCCGTGTTGTTCTTTATGTTGGGTTTCACTGGTTGAGATGCAAGTGAACTTCCCTTGTGTGTTGGCAGTAAGACAAGTCTCTCCAGAATATACTTACTCAGTGACAGCACAGCTTTCCGGTCTTTTCTTCCCTGATATGTAGATAAATTTGTAACGCTATGAGACATTTGCATATTGCTACACGTGTCTCTATAATAAAATTAAAGATATAAGATCACGTTTGACCCACTCTTTTTACAATGAGAAAAGAAAGTCTTTGCAAATAAAAGACATATCTTATTACTTATACATATTATTTTAATCGGGACGGGATAAAATGAAAAAACAGGTGCTGATACAATAATATTACAATATTTAACATTTCCTGGGTATGTGTTAGCTGTGGACTACAAATGGTTTCAAAGACATTGCAGAGTATTAACTCAATTATTTGAGTTTTTGAGAGATGAACTTCCCTAACTGAATGGTACAATGAGACTTCTAAAAAGCTAGGAGTCGGTTTGCTGTTTAAATGTCATTAAACTTCATGCAAGTCAGAAATTTGTGTTTTAATGGGATATCAGACATTCCTAATTTTGAACACTGATGTCCTCAACTGTCTCGATTTTTATTTATTTTTTAATGATTTCATGTACGTAAAAATTCTGATGCAACTCAAGTGGGTCTCTTAGCCAATTTGTTTAAAAGATAATACACATTATGGGTTTTCATTTTCTATTATTTAATCCTATTTCTGAATGAATGTTGTTCTAATGGTCTAAATGGCCCAAAGGTTTTCGTGACGTGTATCACTTGAAAGCTATCTTTGGTACGAGGACTGAGTGAGTGAGAAAATGAAAAACGAAGAAAAGCTGGGTTGAGACCAAAGGAAATTAAAGGGTGTCAGCTGAGGAAAGAAGGGATCTTGGAGTGGCGTATACTTTTAGTAGAATTTGGTACAGGCGTTGAAAGAAATAGAGAAGGATTTGGGGGGACTAGTGAAAGAGAAGATATAGGTTTAATGAGGATACAAGTGTGTTTAATAAGTATATGCATAATGTATTTTTTAGCTTTTAAAGCTCTCACTTAAAAGCCTTCATCTTTGTTTTCTGGTTCAATTAATCGGATATAATATACATATAAGTATTACTGAAATCATATGATCATTTGCAAAACCAAATAGCTTAAATACCTGGCTCAGTGCTGATAATTAGGAATTTACATACCTGTCGTATTTTATTATTTTGGGAGGGTTTACTTCTTATATTCTCTCTACTCATTTGCAAAACTGCTTAATATGAAATCATTTTGAGCAAAATTTAAGATTGATCCTTCCCAAGCCTCCAAAAATGGGTAGGGTGAAAAGATTACTTCCAAGTTATTTTATCTTACAGCAAAAAAAAAAGAACACATTGGATTTATTTGTGATACCCAGATTTACAATTTATAGTTTTTGATGAAGTCTACATTTGTACAAGTCTTCCTTTTGTTCTTCTGATAAAGGTGTACTTATAGTTTGCATCGCTTTCATTTGTTCCCACTTCTTGGTGTTTTGGTCTTTTGGGTGGGTTTTTTTGTTGGGTTTTTTTGTGAGTTTTGTTTTGCTTTTTGGTTATTTTGGATTTTTTTCTTAGAATGCCTCATCTTCCCATAACTAATATTTTTTCTGCCTCAATTTTTGAGAAGATTCATTATTAAAATTATTTTATAAAATAATTATTATTAAAAAGTAAAACAAAATAGTTGCTAGTTTTAGGAAGTAAATCTCTGACAATTGAGAATTATTGTGTTAGACGATATGTTCTGTAGTTGCAGGTCTGGCATGGAACTACTGCTTCCTTTGGGTTAATTAATTCAACAAGACAAGTCATGTTCACAGAACAATTGTTTTTTCTTGTTATAGTTATGCTTCATTATCTTTTAACTAAATCAATGCTTTTCCAGTGTTGCTTTTTTTTTTTTTTTTTCCTGTTCAAATTAAGTGCTAAAAGAACACAAATATTTTTGAGGCAGCTAAATAACAGCTGAATATGAGAATTCTCAGGTTGAATTTACTGTTCAGCCTTGTAATGCAGAGAGGAAATACTTTGGGCCAAGGAGGTGGGATCCGGTGACTCCCACAAAGGAACTAAAATTTTTTATACTGGGCTCTGTGCGTGGAAATATCGGAAAGGCTGAGATGCCCATGTCTATTATATTCTAAGACAACTTAAATTCAAATAAACCAGTCCCATATATTTAAAAAAAAAAAAAAGTTAGTAGAAGAAGATGACTGGCACAATACTTTGAAGCAAATTGTTAGAGAAATTCCCCACGAAGTATAAAAATAAGGGTTCATTATAGGTTCATCTTCCTTTTTATCTAAGATGGCTCCAACCAAAGCTTGTGTTTCCCACGAAAGTGTCTTGATCCCAGTGAATTAAGTGATGCTAGATAAGGTTCTTCTCCATCTCTCCTGTTTAAACTGTGCTACTGGACAGTCAGGACTATAGAATTCCTGGGACTTAGACTGTGCTTGTAGAAGCAGAACTTTGTAGTGCATTTGATATTCTCCTTTGAGAGTTCTTGTCCTGTTCCCAGTTGCATGGATTTTACCTAATAACTATTTAATGTGAACATATATTTGAGCCCTTATCATATATGGTAACCAACTGAGATTTTTACAGTTAAGTTTCATACCTCTCCATGATAAAACTGATAAAACAAGTTCCAATGTAGTGCTTCCCCTGGGCCCAATTAATCTTGGCTTCCTTTTTTGCAAGCAAACAGCTCCAACAAGAAAGGTGCAGATAGTTTGTTTGCATGATCCTCTCATGGGAGGTAGGAGATGCAGGTTCAAATCTCTTCGGCAGGAAAGAAAATTAAACCTAAAAATCTGCTACATCCTACATACACTGGAACTGACAAACAACTTGAAAAAAGGCCAAAACCACCACTAACCATTTCTTTCTTAAAGAATTTGTGTGAGTATTGCCTGGATTGATGATCCTGCTCAGGGTTACAGATGAATGTAGGACTAAGATAATTAGCCAAGTCACAGCTACTGCAGTTAAAAGCAAGGAGGAAGCATAATTCTAGGTGCCTGGCAAACTTTAATAGTTAGTTGAACAAGTTAGTTTTTCAGAATTTGTATCTCATTTTAAAAATTCCATCTAGGCCCTATTTTGTACTAATCAGTGTATTGCAGATTTACTGTTAATGAAATGAAATAATGAAATTAACCAACTGCACTGATTTTAAGCCAATGCACTTTAATCCTGCTTTAATCTTCAGAAATAATGGATATTTATTTCTACGATAATGTTCCTTATACTGTGCACTATAATGCATAAGGATGTAGAGGTTGTAGGAAAACTATGCAACAAGGTTCCTGTACTGTAAGACAAAAAGAAGAAGGAAAAAAAAAAAAGAAATAAAAAAGAGGTTATTTTCTCAGTCCCAAAGGAAAATACTACAAAATTCAATGTTGAATATTGACAAGTAATTCAAAATTTGGGAGCTTTTGCCCTTCCCAAAAGGTCCATAATTATCAATGATTTATTAACACGATACACTTATTAATATTTATTTGCTAATAGAGAAAAGTCTTCTGCAGCATTACTGACTGGAAACCTACAGCTGAGATGAGATGAATGGAGAACAATAATCGATAGTACTCCCTGGTTCAGGAGTTTCAGACAACATGCATATCTAAGTGACAGAGACAGGAGAGCTAGGACATGAGTTACAAACAGTAGCAGAGTACATGCCAATGCTTTAATTTTCATAAAGAACTGATTAATTAAAATGTTATAACTGACATCGCACTAAACCCAAGCAAAACCTATGCTAAATATTTGAAGACACCCATTTTTAGATTAATTCACTTTTGAACTAGTAACTATTATTGCTTTCTAATTTCTATTGCCAACTATTTAGCAGCGTGCTCCTCATTACTTCCATAAATAACAATGTTTTACTAATAGCTTTTTAACGAGTAATAAATAATTGCTCTATTAATACAAAGTGCACTAATTTGTTCTGCTCTTGGACTTATTCTTCTTCTGCTTGCTATGTGTATATTTAAAAAATGTGGATGTTTGTATTATTTTTAAAAATTCAAACAATAGATACCTGCCGACAGATGGATATTTTAAGGGCCTGAATATGATGTAATTTCATCTTCCATTTTTATGACTATTTATATCCTTAGCAATTACTTACTTTTTCTGCATTGAATTTAAATTTGATTTGATTTGATACATTCATTTGGATAGAAATAAAACAAACAGAGGTCAAAATATCTACTTATTAGGCCAATTCTCAACGGATACCATTCCATGATAGTTATTAAATATATGGAGAAAAACTGCAGACTAAAAATCCATAAAATTCTAGGGTAGTTACACAGTATTAAAATATTTGGGCTAAGAAATTCATGTTATAATTACATTTATCACAATAAAAACTGCACAAAATTTTATCAGTTTTCATTTTCTCTTTCCCTCTGTTTTTTTGCTTCACAGTCCCTTCCATCCCCCCTCCCAGCCTTTTTTCAGTCAGTCTTCATTCAAGTACAGGGCTCGTTAATTTTGCATTTTATGCAGAATTCCACTAATTTTTCCTTCACTGCGTGACCACATTCAAAAATATTTTGTATTTTTTTACTTCAGCTGACATACTGAGTATAAATGGAATAAAGAGTTCAGGACTTCAGCTTGTCAATGCCATTTTCTTACTAGAGAAGAATCTGGGTGCACATCCTACATGAGATTAAACTTGAACCTTCAGTGGTCTTAACTGGTTCACAGCTCTGGTTAAGCTCTATGAAGCTCTATGCTGAAAGAAGTCTTTTTCTTATGGGAATATATTTTAAGATGTACCTAAGATGTAAATATAGAATTCTCTTTGGTTTTAATCTCTGAAAAATCATAACATAAGGCACAATTGCGCCGCAGTTGGATTAGTATCATCTTCAATCGGTAGCTGTCCTTAGTGGTATAAGAAAACAACATGAAAAATTTTGTGTTTATTTTCATTTTATTTTTGTATTCTCTTTATTTTGTATTCTTAAGCCCGGCTCCTACAGGGCTTTATTTTCCTGTATTTTGATACCCGTAGAATTCTTCTGTCTCTAGATAAATACTCCTTGTGATACCATAAGCAAATTTAAGAATGGATTTTTATGCATATGATGAAAATTTGAGTTTTGTTTAGGGAACTTCCATGGATTTATTTCCTCTGCTCTTTTGTGGGTTTTTTTGATTGTTGTTGTGTAAAGAATATACTATTTTCTGTCAATTGTTTCCCAAGAGAATGCCCTTAATCTCAACCTAAATTATATTGTAGAAATATAACCTGTTTTTTCCTGCTAACTAAAATCTTCTGCTATATATTGAGAAAAGTCTATGTATATAAAACGAGTCTCTGAGACACACAGCCATTTTGACTGATTTATTAAGGGAAGACCCTAATTCTGCTGGCTGTTTTCTACTTTGCTTTATCTAAACCAACATAACATGCTGATGCAAAAATTGGCCCGGAACTGGCCCAGCATATTTAGAATTTCCTTGCAAATATTTAATGTAATCATAGTTCTAGAATACTTAATCTTGCCTTGGATAAACAATTACAGAATGATATTCCTATAACTTGTCATAAAACTGACTTCTTACACATTAGGGACCGTTTACCATTCCATATACTATGGGAATGTAAGTGATTGCTCCAAGCCAGGTTTCATCCAGAAGCCCACTGAACACTGGTTTTGTTATTGGCCATAGATACCATGGAATTCAAGCAGCTAAGAAATGTCAGAAAGGAGAGTAGCAAATTCAAAGACTTCAGGAAAGCAAACTTCATCTCGGTCAGGGAAGTAACAGGCAGGATCTGTGGGAGGCTGCTTTGAAGGGCAAAGGAGAGATGACTGATTTTCAAAGACAAAGTCCTTGTAACACAAAAAGAATCTGCTCCATTGTACAAGAAAATGGGCAGGTGAAATCAGAGCCAGTCTGGATAGTTGGTGAATTCCTCACTAACCTCCTCCAATGCAAAAAGAAACCATTATGGCAGGGGTGCAGCCATAACAGATGTCTGAGACAACCAGAAATCATAACTCTACAAATCAAGAAATACTCAATAGTAGGTTGCCTTGAATCTAGTAACAAATTCTTTTGAAGCTGGCCTGATCTATCAGTATTTTAAACACCTTCATTGCAGCAATCTCTACTATCCTGAGATAGGTCTAGATACATATATATATATGTATATGCCATCCAGAAGGACCTACATTCACTCATTGATGGAAAGAATGGGGAAAGGAAGAAATAGAAAGATGACCCCCTAACTAAAAATACCTTTGAAACATGCTTCATTTAAAGAGTTGCTGAACACTTGCTTTATTCAACATCACCTCTGAGAGTAACAAAGAAACTGGCAGGAGTTCAATTCTGAAAATAGTGATTGGATACTGGATGCAAAGCTTCCATTTGAAATATTAAAAATTAAAGTTAATTAAGACTCTTAAAGGCAGTTATTAAGTAAATCTAAACATCTCCAGATTTTTACTAGATGAGCTCAAACTCCTTTCTCTTAATTACTTGTACTTCCTTTTGAGGTATTATATAATACAGCAAGCATTTTTTTCCTTTTCAAAACCTGGACTAAGTTGAGCAAGTTTCTTATATTCATAATGGACAGGACCTAATCTTTTTTTTTCTGAAAATTCTTGCTACCATTGTTTCTCTTGAAACAAAATTAAACTCAACAGTCTGACGTGTCCTTCTAGAGAAAAATTTGGTTACTTTGGGCTTCTTAAAAAGCAGTTAACTTTTATGGCACTTTGAACAAAGTTGAAAACAAATCTTTGAGCTCAGCAAGCGTGGATGTTCAGAACGAAAAAAGAGGTATGGGGCAGTACTGAGCTAGGACAAAATCCAGGTGCATTTTACAGGCAAAAACTGAACAAGTGAAATGGGTAATAGGTTCCGCAATTAGTGATAATTGCTGGTCATACTCAAAGCAGGCAAATGTTCTGAAAGCTTTGTTTTTCCAGCATCTTGCACATTGCTATGATATTTATCCAGCATATGGCTACCTGTCAGATAATATGTTGGATGAAGCTTCTAATATCATCCATGCTGCTTTGTAGTTCAACGGGAGTTTAATCTGCTCTTCTGAATTCACGTGTGGCTTTAGTGACAGAAGGAAATGTCAGTCTATTTAATAAAATTATTTTGATTGTAGAATGGCCCAGGTTGGAAGGACCCTCAAAAGATCATCCAGTCCAATCTTCCATGGAAAAGGGAGTCTAGATGAGATTATTTAGCACTATCCAGTTACGTTTTTAAAACCTCTAATGATGGGGACTCCACCATATCCCTAAGAAGCCCGTTCCCGTGATTGATTGTTACGATTGATAAAGATGAACCTGTGGCCCTCAAAGTAAAGAGACACAAGGACATAACACAAGATAATACAGGAATGAGCTAATGCCATTAAGGATGAGTCGCCTCCTGACTGAGGTAACCTAAAGTAACCAAAGACTAATTAACATGGCAGGAACGTAAACCCCTATTGAGGGACAAGAAAACCTCTCCCATGCAACCCATACCTGTTGCCACTTGTGCTCTCTATGTGGCCTTCTATGAAGAGAGAGTGTCTGTCCTCCTTGTAGGTGCCCTTTAAGTACCAGAAAACTGTGATGAGGTACCCCTGTTTTTAACCCATGGTCAGACATCACTTGGTAAGAGTATTTGGACATTGTAATTCAATTTGCCTTCTGAAATTATTTGTGAAAGCAGCAGCTTGTTCAAAGTTATTTCTTATCAAACATCATACTATTGTAAGAATAGCAAGGCATCAATGTATCACTGCAAAAATAAAGGAAGTGACCCTTAATATCCCCAAAAAATATCTTATGATAAAAACTGTTTTCTACGCATTTTCTTATGATGCTGCTTATTATTATTCTAATAAATGCCTGAAAAGAATGTTACTTTAGAACATGCAACTCAAATTGTCCATGCATGCTTGGCGTGGCTCTGTGATTTCACAGAATCACAGAATCACAGAATCTTAGTGGTTGGAAGGGACCTCTGAGATCATCAAGTCCAACCACATTAGGAAAAAAAAAACAACCAAAAAAACCCCACCCAAACAAACACAAAAACACACCCACACCCCAAAACAAAACCAAAAATACCCCACAAAAAACAGAAAAACCACACAAAAAAGCACCCACCAACTAAACCCCACACCCACAACCCCACACACAACACCCCACCACAAACCAATAATCTTGGGCACTAGAGCATGCCCTGAAGAGCCACGTCTACATGTTTCTTAAATCTCTCCAGGGATGGTGACTCCACCACCTCCCTGGGCAGGCTGTTCCTGGGCCTGACCACTCTTTCAGGAAAGTAATTCTTCCTATTTCATAGGTACTGTAACAGATGGGCAAAATGCCACATTGCAGTGCAGGGAGTAATAGAACAGGAAAAGCAATATAAGGCCTAATATTCAGTCATATAAAGTTCAGGATATTTACTGGATTTAAACCCTCTTGTAGTCTCTCTAACCATAAACCGCATAGCACCTGGAGGGAAAATGAATACAAGTGAATTTATCAACCTTTACCCTCGTGTCAAGAAGTGTTTTTTTATTATTTAATTTTTCACAAAAACACTTTCTGATTATTCACTTAGATCACTCACAATGAGCAAAATATGAGAAACTGAAGCATTTCTATGTCATTATTGGATTAGTTTAGATGTTTAATGAAAAAATATTCAAATATATTACATTTTCACTTTCCCCCCTTCCCATTTAATCTTGTCTCTAAGAGTAAATAAAATGAAGTTTGTTGGCATCTCACTTCTGAAAGTACTCTGCAAATACAGTTTTCCTCTAAATGCTTCACTGAGTACGAGATAATCTGATTTTAGATAGTTTTTTTTAATATAGAAAGTCTTGGTTTCTCTTACAATTTTATTATTAATAAATTGTAGCACACAAACAGAGTAGTGGATGCAATTCCTGGGTCTTCTATCTGGAAGTTTATAATGTCAACATCTGGCACGTAGAATTCAGGCTATTGCCAAAGTCTTCGCCGGGATTTTTTCAGGCATTCCAAAAATGAGCATCTTAGCTCTTTAAAAGAGATACCATACATACTTTTTATATACATTATTCTGTTTACTCAACGATAACCCCATTAAAATTCCAACCATGCAAGATTTTTTACTTACCAGTTCAAATCTGTCTAATTAGAGCGTTCTCATTAAAATAACTAGTCCCTCTCCTGAAAGGCGAATCCATTGATCTGTATTACTTCTATGATAAGCCTTGCACTAGTGCCCTTCTCAAGAAGATTTATCAATAATAAAAGACCACAAATTACATGCTGATTAAAGAGATTTCTAGATCTGCATGTAATTTTATTAGCAGAAGATGTTTGTTTCAGTAATATTCCACTGTTATTGTATGTTTCGTACCCACAATCTGTTCTATGTCTGTATCAAATTAATATTTCATCATGGCTGTTTCATAGGAAACACAGAAGCTAGAAAGCATGCTTAATATGGATAGCTTTCATCCTCTTTCTTCTCCTTCCTGTTTTTAAAACATTTTCAAACATGACCAAACACTTTCTGCCCAACCAAAATCCTGACAGTCTGGAACAGAATTTCCAAAATGGAAAATGTCAGTAGAAAATTTCAGACTGACAGATATGGTTTGGGAACTGCTAGTGTTGGGCAACTTTAAAGACAGAGCTTGCCCTTCAGTATCTGTGTATTGAGGACTGAACCACCACCTGTGGAAGACTACACTTCAACTCATTGCACATACGGTAATCGAGTAATAATGACTGAAACAGCTGTAATATTGGGGGTGGGTGGGGGTGAGGGTGGGGAGGGTTGTGTATGTTTCTCTCTTCTTCTCCAGGAGTGGTTATAAACAAAATATTTCAAAAAGAAAAGAATATTCGACCCTACTCAGCTCCGTTTATAATTTTTATTGCGTGTGAACATCACAGAATGCTGATCTGTGCGGGCTCGACCCACTTCTAATAGCATATTTATCAATGTTTGTACCTAAATCTCATCATTAATTCCAATGAAACACTATTGTGATTATTGTCATAGTCCTGGGACTCTGGAATCTTGCATCTATTCTTGTTTGTCTACAGACTTGCTTCCTGGATTGCCCTCACTCCTTTGAACAAAATATTTAAAAATATTAAGCTATATTCCTAAATGCAAGGATAAGCAACTCTCTCTAGAAAGTCAAAAAAAGACTTACAGGCTCTAATAATCTCTACTCAACCTAGAAAATATTCTACAATGTCTCCAAGTGTCAACAGTTGAAAAGGGAGAATATTAATTCATTCTTTATTTTGTTGTTGTTGTTGTTTTCTGTATTTTTCCAGGTTATCACAGGACACTCCAATTTATTAAGAAAGGTAAAAGATGCTTTTGACTTTTTTGATTGGCTCAACTCATTGGCCAGTCTCCTTTTCCTAATAAAATACATTTCGTAGAATATTGGCTCCTGGATTCCCTGTTCATTTTCAGTCTTTTCGATTGAATTAGGCGACTAACAGATCTAAAAACTGAGACAAGAAATTAGCAGTATATCTGAAGCAGGTGGGTTTTTTCCCTACTTAAAATTATTTGAAAGCAGAACATTTGTTATGCTATGAAATAAACCCCTTTCTTAAACTCAGTACAGTACTATTGCAAATAATAATTTCTATCAATAAGAGCAGCTAGTATAATAGGACTCTTCCAGAATAAAGCAGCAATTATGGAATTTGTATTTAAAAACCAAATAATAATTCTGTAGTTTGAAAAGGAACACTGCTACCCCCCATGTACATATTAATAGCTAGACATCCTAAGATCCAGAAAGGCTGGTGTATCTTTCCCATACACAATTAGAAATACACTGTAGAGAAACAGTGGCAGAATGAAGACAATTCAGGTCAGTCAGAGACTGAACATAAAGAAAAGGTGAGAAAAGAATAAATCGAGAGTTTTTACAGAAAATTCCACCCTAAGGAAACACAATTAGCTTTTCTTTTCTTTTTTTTCTTTTTTTTTTTAATGCCGCACTGAAGTATTAACAAGCCTTTGGAAAGTTTAAGATCTGAAACTTAAATTGACTTGTTTAACACCTGTATGTTTTTTGGAATATTGTTAACAAAAGCAATTTAGAAGAAAAATAAGTTACAGATAAGGTTTACCTTAGACAAGTTGCCTTGGTAGTAAGCAACAACTTCTTGTCTGATATCTCAGAATCACTATTATGCTACAAATATTTAATAAGAGGCATCTTTAGAAATGTCTTTTCTTATATTTTAATACATGGTTTGTCAAAAGCATGGAACAAGGGAGAAGAAAATAACTTAAAATATCTTATATAAGATCAAACACATGAACAAAATAATAAAGTATCCCTTGCAGGAATATTTGCATCTGTAAGACATTATTAAAGTCAAAGCAGAAGGAAACTTAGAAATTGTAATTCAAAATGTTTATGGATTTGAAGAGAAATAAAACCCAAATACAGTATTTTCTGTTAAAGGTATTTAAAAACGTATTTCATTATTTCTTTTATGCATTTGTTTGATGTGTCTAGACTTCACTTTTAAAGGCATAATATGATAAAATTTAATTTAGAAGGTAAAGTTGCTTTGATATGAAAAATTGAAAGAATTGATTCTGGGAGACATAATATTCACATGGAGCATTGTTTCCCAGAAATAGTTTAATGTTATTCTTACTAGAGTTTTAACAGTTTTAAAATGAAAACTGGCAGATGTCATCGCTGAGCCACTCTCCATCATTTATGAGAGGTCTTGGAGAAGAGGAGAAGTGCCTGAGGACTGGAGGAAGGCAAATATCACACCAGTCTACAAAAAGGGCAAGAAGGAGGACCCAGGGAACTACAGGCTAATTAGTCTCACCTCTGTCCCTGGGAAAGCAATGGAACAACTTGTTCTGGATGTCATCTCCAATCACATTGAAGATAAAGAAGTTATTGGAAGTGGTCAACATGGATTTACCAAAGGTAAATCATACTCAACCAATCTGATAGCCTTCTATGATGTTATAACTAGATGGCTAGATGAGGGGAGAGCAGCAGATGTCATCTGCCTTGACTTCAGCAGGGCTTTTGACACTGTCTCCCACAACATCCTCATTAGAAAATTACAGAAGTGTGGACTAGATGAGGGGGCAGTGAGGTGGATTGAGTCCTGGCTGTGTGACAGAACTCAGAGGGTTGTCACTAATGAAGAAGGGTCAAGTTGAAGGTCTGTAACCAGTGGTGTCCTCCAGTGGTCAATACTCGGCCCAGTACTGTTCAACATATTCATCAGTGACCTGGGCAAGGGGACAGAGTGTATCATCAGCAAGTTTGCTGATGATACCAAACTGGGAGGGCTGGCTGACACTCCAGAGGACTGTGCCACCATCCAGCGCGACCTGAACAGGCTGGAGAGCTGGGCAGAGAAGAACCTAATGAGGTTCAACAAGGACAAATGTAAGGTTCTGCAATAGGGAGGAAGAACCCCAGGCATCAATAGGTTAGGGGTGGATCTTCTGGGAAGTACTTCTGAGGAAAATGATCTGGGAGTCCTGGTGGATGGCAGGCTCTCCATGAGCCAGCAATGTGCCCTTGTTGCTAAGAGGTCCAATGGACTCCTGGGCTGCATGAGGAGAAGTGTGGCCAGGAGGTCGAGGGAGGTCATTCTCCCCCTCTACACTGCACTAGAGAGGCCACAACTGGAATACTGTGTCCAGTTCTGGGCTCCCCAGTTCAAGAGGGACAGGGAACAATTGGAGAGAGTCCAGCATAGGGCAACAAAGATAATGAAGGGATTGCAGCATCTCCCTTACAAGAAAAGGCTGAGAGAGCTGGGGCTCTTTAGCCTGGAGAAGACTGAGGGGAGACTTTATCTATGTTTATAAGTTCCTAAAGGGTGGGTTGAAGAAGGATGGAGCTGGACTTTTTTCAGTGGTTCCCAGTGAGAGGACAAGGGGCAATGGGCACAAGCTGGAACATGGGAAGTACCACTCAAATAGGAGAAAAACTTCTTTACAGTGAGGGTGACAGAGCATTGGAACAGGCTGCTGAGAGAGGTCGTGGAGTCCCCTTTTCTGGAGATTTTCAAGACCCACCTTGATGCAGACCTGAGTAACATGCCCTGGGCAATCCTGCTTAGCAGGGGAGTTGGACTAGATGATCTCTAGGGATCCCTTTCAACTCTGTCGAATCTGTGAAATCTCACTGCTGTTAGACTCGAGAACAAGCTGAAATGCTCTACCTTTATGGTAACAAGACTTATAGAGATCCACTTTTGCTTCAGATGGTCTAATTTTGCAAAATATCAGAGAAGATGCAAGTGGTAGCAAGCAATGGTGAAACATGTAGCAGCATAAAACCTAGGGCAAACGTGCCTTCACTGAGCTCCAGTTTGCCATAATCGGACTAAAGGTGGTGTTTATGATTAGCTCTGCAGTTATGCCACAGAAATCTGTGTAGTCACACCCTTATAAATCTATTTAAATCACTATTTCTGCAGATTTTTTTTCTGTGTTATCACAAATATTGGACGACCCTCAACCTTACCTAGTTTTGCATTTGAAAAGCTGTTAGTGTATGAATAGAATTCTGTATAGTGATGACACTGCTGTCACTACATAAGGAAATGGTGGCCCACAGGTGTCCATGTTCTTGTAGCATCTTTCCTCTGTGTGCACTGTCACAGTTTATTGCCATTTCAGCCTGATAAAGGCCACAAAGGACACGACCAGATGCCCTTTAGGCACCTGGGAGCAATATTATTTAGAAGTAATTCCATTAATAGAACAGATATTCCATTACTTTATGTTCATTTTTAACATATGTCATTATATTTAAATAAGAGTGCAATAAAAAGGAAAGAAGAATCATTTTATACAAAAAAAAAAAGTGTAGCTTAGTCATAACTGAAAAGCATCATGTTCAAAGCACAGGTGAATAAAAGCAGCACTTATTGCTTCCTTTATTATAGATTAAATAATTTATCAGCTCTTCATCCTATTTATTGATTCTCTGAGCGTGAAGAAGGATAAGGAATTGAAAATATTTGATGCACTTTCCTCCATTTATATCAAATTAATGATATGTAATTGATTTGTAATTTCAAATACTGGAAGCAAATCATGCTTGTTCCTTATTGCTGGGAACACTATTGACTATGCTGCTTCAGGAAAACTGGCATTTTTCAGAAGACAATAAATTTTTCAGATAAGACATGGAAGTTTTACCATCTTTTAGGTTAGAATGAGTCTTCAGGAGCATCATGAATATGTTCCGCCACAGTACCCCTGATATTGCAATTCTAAATCATAGCTCTTTGTGTAGTGCAAAATAGAAGTACTGTGTATTTTTCCTTCCCTTGAGGGGACGGGAATAAGATGGAACAAAGTATTAACCAAAACCAAACCAAAAC
Organism: Gallinago undulata; assembly: GCA_026546715.1. Classification (NCBI taxonomy): domain Eukaryota; kingdom Metazoa; phylum Chordata; class Aves; order Charadriiformes; family Scolopacidae; genus Gallinago; species Gallinago undulata. The sequence goes on from JAOTQQ010000041.1 coordinate 19,461,451, forward strand.
CCTATAAATTTTTTTGTCACACTTCTTATCTTTTCTGATCTTTCTAGACCGTTTGACTCTTTTTTTTTTTTTTTTTTTTAGCTTTTAGTTAGAGGGACTGCATTACACCATCCCCAAACAGAGAGCATGGCAAATGTAATGGTGCACAAGAGATGAGATGGATCTTACTACCTTCTATTTTCCTGAGCAGTGCCTTAAAGACAATAACAGCCAGTTTATCAGGTTACAGTTTGCAAGAGTTGGACATCACCTCACAATCTTCTTCAAAACTGCATTTCAGTGATTATATGGTCTCTGCTTATGTTTAAACATCCCGTCCCAAAACACCACTTTCGTTACCATAAAACTGCATGCTATTGCCTTGGAAACACAGCAGTGATGGAATAATTCCCATGTAAACAAAGGAAAAAAATCCAGTTTTAGAGACACATGTCAAAAAGGACATGTCAGTTTGCTGTCTTTACAGGATTTGAACATTGTCTGATACAACAGAAAAATTACCTACATACTGTGAGAAGTACCTCATTCTTACTAAAGGCTAGAAATGTTTTCAGGTGTGGAACCAAATCCTTAGATTTTATATGTCACTTGTATTGATTGTAAAGGAACTTACCTCACTTATGGGAGATACCACTGTCCATCTCACAGATATACCGAGAAGCTTGCTAGTTATCTTTTGCATAATTGTTCTTGAGCACATTATGTAGATATCATCACAATCATAAAAACAGAAAGAAAGAAAGATAGGTAGCAATATGGCAGTTTTCTCAGTCTGAAGAAAACACAAGCCAGTTTTTCAGAGGATAAGGCCCTTGGTAAGCCACACAGACTCAGTCATCAGCTGACGCAAGTTTACACTTGGAGGACTCGAAGAGGAAAAATGTCTTACTTTTAAGGGACATTATTGCTCCCCCAGCATTGCAAAATGAAGTGCCATGCATGGAGTGCCAATTTAGCTTCAAAGGAACCTGGTATCGCATCAAAAGCAGCATAGACATAGCAGCACAGCACTTGGCACAGGAAAAGTCATTCTGGTAAGTAGCTTATTTCAAGGTAAAGAGAATACAAAAAAGTCCCTCTCTGCTCCTATACCATCCACTAAGGAGGTACATTGGATTGAGCCAATGCTGTATCTGAGATTGTTTTCTGCAGGACTGGGGTTCTGAGGACATACAGCAGCTGTTGGTTATTAATGAACCAGTAATAACCAGCCTCGTTGATAGAGGCTATAACCTTTTTGTGACACCTCCTAGTTCTCTTCAGATACTTGACAATACTCTTTGTATTGGAAAAAGTTGCAAGTAGAGTACTTGCACCTTTAAGAGCTAATGTTCCCTATCCTGGAGCATTTTGGTACAAAGAAAAAAGCATCTTCTGTATAAATCTATTTCCTCCAGCATTTGTTAACGTATTGTTTTACTGTTTAAGACTTCTCACAGCTCTAACTCAATTTTTTCATTAATAAACACCAAATAATGCATGTTGGATCTATCCACATAAGTTTTTTCTCACCCCGAGCTTCTTCTGAAGTGTAAATATTCAGGTATCCTCTCGGGGCAGTTTTTGTCTGTTTTATGCCTGACTGTGATAAGCAGCTGGAATGGATGGACCAAAGACTAAATATAAGCCTGTTTCTCATTGCATCGTCTGAACACTGTATAAAACTTAGATATTAACATGTCAAGGAAATAGTTGTGTGCAATTTTCATGTTCTCACTCATGTGTATTGTGTAAAGGTTTTCTCCAGTTACATTGCACCATAAAGTTTCAAGACCCATGTGCAAGCGGTTGGTGTTGTAGAGTTTTAAATATCATATTGACTCCACCTGGAAAGCTTTGCAAAATAGTTTATTCAGGTAGGGACATCTCTGCTACTATTTTATAGACTAGAAGTATTTCTCTATTTCTTTCAAATGTTTCTACCATTTCAAATTTATACATTCTTGGAGGAAATAGTAAATTTGAACTAAGTAAAACGTTTCTGAAATATCCTTTTAACACTTCAAATGTCAATGAAGAATATAATTTGGTATGGCCATACTTTCAGTGAGGCTAAACTAAATCAGTAGTACATCATCAGTAAGATTTACCAAATTATACACCAAATGATTTAAATATATGGTGATGATGGTGAGTCTAACTCTATTTTCCTTTTTTATAAAAAAAACACCAAGCCATAAACAATGTCCTGCACAGAAACTTTATATAGCACAGTAGCCCTTATTAATTCTAGCAACTTGTTTGTAGAACTTTCTGTACAATTAAAATTTTCAATAATTTTCTTCTAATTAAAATGGCTCGCATACTTTTTTGCTTGTGCCAATGCTGTCTTTCAGCTTTTGTAGTATTTGCACACAATGCTGCTTTTAAAGACATTGATAGTATTCCCTTAGTAATAATAATAAAAAAAAGCCTAAAATATCTTTTTTCATTCTACTCTCTCACTTTCAAGAGGAAACAAAAAACTCCCTTCCTTCACCTCCCCATACATCTTTACCATCCTGGCTTTGAAAAAAAACTTCATCAATATCTAATTAATCCTCTTTTTTTCCTTTATAATAAGCTGTAAAACTAATGTTGCAAGTTTTTTTCTAGAATTTTTCCTTCTTCCCTAAAATCTAGCTTTCCTCCTTCCCCAAAATCTTTGTTCTCCCTCCAGAAGAAAAAAGTCATAGGCAAATGACAAAACGGTTTTACAAGTTCTATTACAAATCATCCTTAAATTTATATGAGTAGGTTCCTGAACTTTCCTTTCCTCGTTTTTCTATTTCAGTACAGCCTCTTTAAACTTTATTGTAGAAATACTTTTTCCCTCTAGGTCAGTGACCATGTAGATATTTCTAACTCAGCCCAAGATGCAAGATGTTTTGGGGCGGTAGCAGTATTTAATATAGAAATGCAGGATTTAATATAGAAAATAACAGAATTCATATGGAGCTTTTAAATTATTGAAGTTCCTAAGAATACTATTTAGGGCTGTACATGCAAATTTGCTAGTTTCCATTTTATTTTGCTTTTTTAATCTACTTTCATCCCTAAGTGAAAAGAATGAAAATAAACCAAATAAAAACTGCATCTATAACTTCTCAGAAATAGAGATTGCAAAGTCACTAATGAGAGTTATCAAAATGGATTTCCTCTTATGCATTCTTTCTCTAGATATATTATATACCTGAAAAAAAGGGTCAGGAAGGAAACCACAGCTGTGTCTTTTTATTAGGGTCAATCCGTTTTTATTAAAATTGCATGAAAATAAAAGTAAAAGCTTCATGTCACTCAAATAATTTCACTAACCAGACTACAAACTCATAAAAGTCAATCCTCCTCACAAAGTTTTTAAAACACTATTTCATTTTCTTTAATAAAATTTGATTTTTATAAAGCCTTCCACCTATAAAAAAGTATAGGCAGTTTTTATTACTGAATCACAGTGATATTTTTTTTTTAGTTAATGAATTCTGACAAAACTAACCTCTTCCCAAGACTTGAATTATTCCTTTATGTCAATATGTGTTTCTTTTCTCTTTACTTACATAGTGAATCAGCAACAAAGAATATTCAAGGAGATGTTCCTGATAATTCAAACAAATTCAGGCATAGCCTTTAATTTATTTAAATAAGATTATGACTGTAATTTTTTTCTGGTGATAACATTTCGAGAAGCACAAACATTCTAAACTAATTTCTTAACTGATCACTGAGAGGAAATGGCCTGTCTGCTGGATTAGATATTACCAACTCGCTGACTGATCTGGAGTGGGATTTGGAATGTGTTCCTGGAAACCTTTCACCATTTGACTTTGTTTTTACTCAAAACAAAAAACTTGCTGAGTTAGAAGTGCACCTTTTGGAAACTGGATTGCAACAGCCGGGAAGCAAACGGGATCCCTCACAGAAACTCAACCACTTGGATCTTTGTGACCCTGAAAAGGCTGTATGGCTTCTGGATCTGGATCTGATTTGCCTCTTGGGGATTAAATATGTAAGAAGGATGAGGAGAGATGAGTGAATTCCTTTTAACAGCCAAACCCCTGGAGTAAGTTATATTTGGAGAATTACTGTTATATTGCTTTGTTTGTGGTGTTTGTGTGTGACAGGAGGTCCAGGGGAAGTGAGCTGCTAGGGAATTCGGAGCGCTAGGTGATTAAGGATTCAGGGTTCGTGACCCAAACTGCTGAATTTCTTGTTATATGAACATAATAATGCTTCCCTTCTCCTCAGAGAGATGTGTAATTAGTTATCTAACAGATGCATATAAAGCACTTTGAAACCCTCAAATGAGACACCATTCTATTACCGTGAGTAGGCAAAAATGCAATTCTCTTCTCTCCGATGCTCCACATTCTTATTCAAGATTCTAAACCACCTGGTAAATCACAGTTAGTGGCTTACAGTATCGTAACAACTATATAGTGCATACACATATTCCAGATGAAAATATTATCAATGTATCTTAGCTTGGGTAGAACTTAACGTGCCAGACAAAGGTAAGGCTTGTTGTGCAAGTAATTTTTTCTTGTGGGAAAAGAAATGTCAGCAAAAATGGAAAGGTTCAGAGTGCAATGAAATCTGGGCTCATCCAATGAGTGGAGTGAATCTGAGATTCAGCTCTGTGCTGGTACTAACAGGAGACAAAGAAGAAACGCGTTCGCAGCACAGGATAATTTAGCCATACAGAAGGAGGTTGTCAGTGGTAGATACTTCAGACATAATTCTCCTCGCCTGCTTCTCCTCCCCTGACGGGTAGAGCAAGGAATCAAACCCAGGATGTTCACTGAATTCCCGTTATCTCTTGACTGTCACATAGTTCAATCTGGATATTTTTTTCACCACTTCAACTCTTGCTTATTCTAGTATGTGTGCTATTTGCATAATGTGATTAGAACCTGCACGCTTAGTTTGAGAACATACATGTTTTTCTCAGAAAGAATCTCAAAATGAGTGCATTACTACACAGCAAGATGATGTTTCCCACTCTGGGAAGAAAGAGATTTATGATTTAGGAGCAGGACCCTTAGGGAAAGGTTTATTTATCAGTCAGATATTCTAGAATATGGCATAAGTTTCAATTTTCACAGCAATGATTTTCTCAGTAATTCCTTTGTTGATCCAGCTCAAGGTTCATTGGCTGCCCTTTTCATTTTACTGTGTTCTAATTATATTGTATGTGTCATAATATTAGTTTAAATAAGCAAAGTTCTCCTTTGGCTGCTTTTTCTTTATCTTTCTTAGGTGTTTGGATTTAGACTTTTAACCTACTCATTTCATTAAGTCTGTCTTTGTCCACAATGTCCAAATATGACTTAAAATAAGGTCTGAAGCTCAAATGATGCCAATGAAAATACTTTGAGAGACTTAAAAGAATAACTTCTTGTCATTGTGATTAGTGTTTGCATCTTCAGGTCCAAAAGAGTATGGTGATTAGGTGGCAACTAAACATCATGGATATTATTTCACATTCATAGACGCTGCTGAATTTTACTGTCTTCTCTGCTGACTAATCATGTGTAAATCAGGATTGTTATCTAAGTGCTGAGTAATAACACATATTCTTGCTTTATGCAAAAAATTAGATGCATCGGGTACTTGGAACAGAAAAGACATTAAATTAGGGGTTACATAATCTTTAGAAAAAGATGCATTGTCAGTCAGACTTAGAAATGCTTAAACCAGCTCTGTTCCTCTTTTCAAGGCTGAAAGAGCCCCGTGCAGCTGCACTGCTGCTTGTGTGCGTGACCAGCATAGTTTAGTTTTAAGGTTCCAGGTTATAACTAAAGACAGCCCAAAGTTTCCTGTGCAGTATGGGAGTGGAATGTTAGATGTTTAGAGTACACTTTTCATTGACAGAATCAATACTTCCCAAAAAAACAGTTGTAGAGGTTTAGCTTTTTGAAACAAAACCAGGAAGGGTGTCGTAGGGGAGGACAATAACGTCCATGGATATTGCCTTCCGTTCTACAAATGATGCAGAAGTGTTATTCCTCTGTACACAGGAATGTAAATTCTCTGATTATTTGTTATATATACCCAAATTACCTGTTAGACGCTGATTGTTTAATGGAAAAAGATTACTGTTCTTCAGAAATAATTACGTTGCAATTTACCAAAGCTTTTCTCTTTCTCCCCACTCTGCAGTGATACCTCGGTGGTGGCCTACAGTTGATAGAAATCTTGATAACGGCCCAAAAAATATTTTGCTTTTGAAAGACAAAATAAACAGCCACCGTGAAACAGCATGAACTGCTTTCTCAGGAGTTTGGACTGCACACTTTGTGACTCCTTGCTTTCCTGCAATTTGCAAAGGATTGCTGACACTTAGTGGCAAGTCCTCAATGAGTACCTGACAATTTGGATTTGAAGTACCTGCCCTCAACAAATAGCTATTGGATTTCAGGAAGTACTACAAAGTGAAGGCTGCAATTAACTTTAATTTTTACGTGAGCGTGCACATGTGTGTGTTGATCAGGGATTATAATGATTTTTATCTCGCTCAGGGAAAGTTTGTGTTGAAATTGGAAATAAATCAAAGGTGGTTGGAAGATTATTTTTCAGACCATATTATATTCTTAGGAAGGTCTTCCTTCGGCAGCAATCGGGTTCAATGGATTCAGCTTACATTTTAAAAATAAAAAGCTTGTCTGAAGTAAATAATGTTTTTAAACTACACAAGCAAGGTTAGAATAGCGCATCCATGGCTCAAATACGTATTTCAAATTTAGAATTTATCCCAGAGATAAACCCAGAAGCCTCTAGAAAATAGGGAAGTAAAATCTTACACTTCCACAGCTGTGAGCTATCCTTGGAGTTGGACCTATTTTGGGCCTCTACACACTCTTCTTCATTTGTAAGCCTGGAAAGATCTAGAGACTGAAGCTGTCACCTGCAGGTAAAGGGAAACAAAGTTTAACATCCGGTCTTCCTGAAAAACAACTTTCCTATAGCTTTCTCATTTAAACAAAAGTGCTTTTCATTAGGGAGCATATGGCCTTGTTAATGTGACTACAGTCATGTGTTATTGTGCTCTTTTAAAGTATGTTCTCATGCCAAGGTCAAAATTAACATCTTTTAATCAAAACCAATAGCCATCAGGCAGTCAGTAATGAGTGTACTTGAGTGTGCTCAAGTATTATCACCTATTACGGAGTTGAGGAAAATGCATATAGAGGTTCTTGGAAAACTTTTATATCTGATGGCTCCTGAATCCAGACTGTTACTAAAGCTATTAATCTTGAGTCACTCAATAGTCATTTTCTGTTGATGGTCTACCTGTGGGTCTTTGAAAGAAACCTCAGTTACTGGATAACTTATAAATGCTTCCTCTGGAGAGATTCAGCATATCTGTTCCTGAACATACATTCTAGTTCATAGAGAGTACCTCCACAACTCTACCACCGCACCCTGATGGCCTGTCTTTCCTAGAAAGGGCATAGCCATCCATGACAGTGTTCCAGCTACGCAAGCGGTCCCACCATGTCCCTGTAACTGCAGTGACATCACGGCCCTTTGCACACAGGTGTCTAGTCCTTCCCGTTTACTCCCCGTGCTGTGTGCCTTGGTTGCAGGCATTTCAGAGAGACAGTTGAGTGCAAAGGTTTCCCTGGAGGGGAGCAAGAGCCATCCACACCCTTGAGGTGATTGACCTTCTGTATCTCATCTTGGGAGTCAGCTAAGGAGCATTTGTCACTGGCTTATTCCCCAGTTAGCTAAGTTGGGCTGAGCATTGCCACCCTGGACCCTGGTTGTCGATCACCATGCCAACAGTAGCAAAGCACCCGAAAAAAATCACAACAGAAAATTGTATATCACAAGATTGGTTCCCAGCTCATCTTCAATTCCCCAGGTAGTATGAAGTGTTAAAGCTGATAGAGTCACAACAACAGGTCTATGATGAATAACAAAGTCATTGTTCCCATTCTAAGTAGGTCTTTTGCATAACTGTTCAGCAAGATAACTTCTGATTATGATAATCTCTCGTGTGAGAGAATAGCTGCTTCTAATTGTTTTGTTAGTAGGGAGAAAACAGCTGTGAGGCAAGAGCCGTTAGAGCAGGTGTGGCTAGAGGTTCAATGAATTTCAGTGGACTCGGACTCTGATGAAGACAAGCAACCCATAAGCTCAGCATGCAGACACAGTTGGATAGAGACAGTCATACATGATGTATGCACACTTACAGAAAGCTAACTCTGCAAAACTAATTTTACTGGAAGGTTATAATTCTATAACAAGATATACCATATTATTTCAATTGCTGACTCTCAGACTCCATTGAAAAACATATTCTGCATGAGTGATGAGGATACAGTCATGCTTTTACATGAAAAGTGGCATTTGAGCTAAAACAACTGCTAATGCTTTGTACAGATACTCCATTTTCATATATAGAGTAACCAGCACATGTAGTGTTAAAGTATTTAAAATTTACGAAAGAACTTGAAATACGAAAGACACCCTGAATCTGCTCTTCGAAAAGTTGGTGGGCACTTTTCAGGTTGCTGGAGAGCCATTTGGTGGATTGTAGAAAATGAAATGAGAGACTTAATTGGGTGTAAATAGCTCCCAGGCAGCATGGTTTTAGGCTGAGGATCAGGAGGATTATGTACACATCAAAGATACAATTCAAGCAATCGATAGGTTTCTAGCAGTGGCAATAGTATCTCTCAGCATACGGTATTCAGTTGTATGTTATACAAGCTTTTTTAACAGTTTAGATACACCCTGAGAAAATAAGCATCCTTTACAAGGAAGGCAAGACATCAGAGCTCTGAAATAAAATCAAGTTTTACTTTACTAATAAAATAACTTTAAGATTTGGTTATCAGTGTTTGCTTCATCTAAAGGATTTTATCTGAACTGAAATTCAAATTAAATTAGAAATCTATACATATCTTGCTGAAAAAAGCCCAATTAACTGACTCAGCACAGCAAATTACCAGGGAAACGAAAAGCAGAAATGGAAAGAAAAAGGTAGTAGTGAATGAAGCAGCCACCCATATTTTGGCACGCCTAGATGTTTTTTCTGAGTTTGAAATCTTCCCTGCGATTCTACCAAGATTCTCCATGTGTTCGAACAAGACTTTGAGATGCCAACACCACGCCTCACGTGTACTTCACCTATACATGAGAGGCCTGAATATAACACCTGAAGGGTCTACTTTATGTTCAGCTCAGCAGCTGGCACTTCAGTATTTGCTGCCACGAACTTTAGCTGCCCTTTGTGGTGTCATGTGATTTATTTTGTTTGCCAAGTTAGAGGAATGTGATGACTTCCATTTGGATTTGTGAAAGTGTTTGAGAAAAACGTTTCAAATGATAGGCAAAAGAAGAAGGGAATAAAACCACAGCGTATTACATCTCACGGGCTTTTGAGTCTATCATCATAATCATTACCAACATCAAACAAAGATTTTCCGTGGGGCAGTGAGGCTTTGAAACAGGGCTGCACCTCTCACTAGATCTCTGCAATACAGTCTGTGTTTCCACGTGAACGCTGAGAAGATGAGGCCTTTTCTCTCAAGCCCGTATTTTGATCACTGATACCATCATGAGTTCATGCGGGTGTGTACACATATGCACAACCTGCACGCAGTGTCTTATTAAATCTCGGATTTACGCTGCTCTCCTGCTGGCAGCATTCCCAAAGCATTGACAACAAAAGAGGCCCAAACTTGCTGAAAACACAAAGAGAAGGAAACGTGCACTACTAAGTGTGTCGTGAACATCCCAAGTAAGAACTCACAGAAGCAATAGTAGAGGAGCAAAGATACAGTTTCTGTCATTCATTCAAATGCTCAAAAGGTACACCACGTCTCATGTAGATAAAACTCAATAGAAGGTGAAGTTTGATAGACTTTGATATATCTCTGTGAAAACACATTATCTTTGCATGTTGGGATATGATCCACATTTTATATCAACACATCAGTATTTTTGACTGTAGCAAATGCTGTAGGAAACGCCCTTTTACTTCGGTTTTTGAGTGGTAATACTATGGACTGCAAAATTGAGACATAAAAAACATCTTCCAGTTCATTAATCATAGAATGGTTTGGGTTGGAATGGACCTTAACGTTCCAACCCCTTGCCATTCATGAACATGATTAAATTTTGCATTCAAAATCATTTTCAGTTGCATGGAAATCATATTTAATTTTACAAAAATCTTAGTTATCACTGTCCCAAGTATTTATTGACAGCTGGCCAAAAAGAATTAAACTCACTTTTATTTTTGAGATTTCAGATCTCAAAAACCGTTGAGATTTTAGGCTACACACATTTTGTGATAAAGAAGTGGTGCCTCTGGAACCGTTTCACATTAGCACGGAGGAGAAACTTGACAAGTTATTCCGGCAAAAAGTTTACTTGAATAAATATTCAATAATCATTAATAATTAAGGATATGAGTCAGATCTTAATTTAAATAAATATGCCTGAACGTTCTTTGATTTATTTTTTTTCAAATTCCTGGACCAAATGGTGCAAAGATAATTAATTTTTGTGAAGTGTTCTTTTTTGATTTTTTTTTGGTCCCACTGTTTGGACATTACTGGCACAAGCAGTTTTGCTGCCCTTTATAAAAAATTATTTCTTCTCAATTAACACAGTGCTGTTGTGAAACCAGATTTTACAATATCACAGCTTGATATTTTATACACTAATATTAAGCTTCAGAAAAACAAGTGGTCATTGTAAGCAAGATAGTAAATCTCCTTAACTTTATTCTCTATTTTTTTATGGACATCAACCCATGAGTAAGGTTACCTTGTGTAGGCGTAATTTAAGAAAGAAATCCCTGCTTACACTGCTTCACCAGTGGTAGAACTTCTTCAAAAATTTAGCACAGAACCATTAACTTCCATATTTTTTCACCATCATGTTAGTTAAATTGACTAATCTTTTAATTTTAACCTTATGGCTGTAAAGGGAAGAACCTGACAGACTTGAGTCAAAGGACTGCTATTTGTGGTAAGGCTAACGTAGATCAGAGTTGTTCTTCACTTTGAAGAAAGTGTATTGCCATCTGAATTTGCTCGTAATACTATTTATGAATTTATTTTCATGAGTAAAATGTGATAACTGTGGCTGCTATAAGCATATGTTTTGGGGATAGGAGTTGTTTTTTTTTTAAATAAAAGTTTACTACTACTTGCATTGCCTTCTCTGTTTCTGCTTTGCTGGTCCAAATGCTAACTAATCCTAGTCCTCTCAGAGATGTTCAGAGTTGTCCCAACCAAGACATAGCAGCATTTTTCATCATCATAAAGCATTACCACGATACGATATACATCTGGTACATTGCCTGAAGGAATAACAAATCTAAAGCATATGGAAAACAAAAGTAAACGTGAGATGCCAATACCAGATTCCGACAGCACACTAAGGAAATCCTCTAGAAATCAAAGTGTCAAAGTCATTTGAGTCCCTAGGCAAGTCTGGTATTTGTATCACTGGAAACATTCATTTCCTGTAGAGGAACTATTGGCCCACGTGAAACTAAAACCAACACATTACAGAATCACAGAATGAATGCTTTGGGGTTGGAAGGCACCTCTGGAGATCCTCTAGTCCAACCACTTGATAGACCAGGTCCACCCAGAGCAGGTTGCACAGGAACATGTCTAAGCAGGTTTTGAATGTCTCCAGAGAAGGAGACTCCACCACCTCCCTGGGCAACCTCTGCCAGGGCTCTGCCACCCCCACAGGAAAGAAGTTTTTCCTCAATTCAGATAGAAATTCCTGTGTTCTGTCTTGTGTCACTTGCCCCTTGTCCTGTCACCAGGCAACACATAGTCTTCACACCTGCCCTTTAGATATTTATAAACATTGATCAGATCCCCCCTCAGTCTTCTCTTCTCTGGGCTGAACAGATCTCTCAGCCTTTCCTCAGCAGAGAGATGCTCCAGTCCCTGATCATCTTTGTCATCTCCACTGTACTCTCTCCAGCAGTTCCCTGTCCTTCTTGAACTGGGGAACCCAGACCTGGTGCTCCAGATGCGATCTCACCAGGGCAGAGCAGAGGGGGAGCATAGCCTCAACGGAACATGCAGAAGTGATGGCTTTGTTTCCTCTGTCACAAGCCATTATGTTTTTCACAGAGATAAACTTAACAGGACGAATAAATAAGCATGTTTGGAGCAGTATTTTCTGTAGAAGCTGGAACTTTTAACATCGCTACCAGTGATCACAGTCAGTTGATTCTAAAGTTCTAGAAAGGCCAATGTACACCTGGAAGTGCATTTTTTGGATGAGACATAAATAGATTCTTTAAAAGAACCTACACCGCTTTTCGTTACAGGATAGGCATTTGATACCTGTTCCTCTGGCTAAATGCTAACTTGGCTAATTATTTTTTAATTTATTTTTATTCCCTTTAGCGGCTCTAGATGAATTGTCAGTGGTTAGTACTATGGTAAAGATGCTATCTCATTTGTGGCTCTGAACTCTTGTCTAATTCTTGACTCTGCTGTAAAAGCTGCATTTCAACTTGAAGTGGCTGTTTAACAGTAGTGGCTGAAGTTGTACGTAACATAGGTCTGTACATAAAATACTTGGGGAAAATATCGTAGCCAGTATGATTCAATTTTACCTATATTAATAAATATTAAGAATGCATGGCACTTTTATTCATTCATATTTACAACTAAATGTCAACGGAAAGAAACTTAAGGAACTAGGCACTTTAGAGATTAAACAGTGGGATAAATAATACTTCACGGGAAGTTAATGGGTCTAACTCAACTCTAAATCTAACTTAAATACATAGCTACTTTGTAACCAAAACTGTTGTTTTGTGACCTGCATGAAATGAATGTGATGTTCTGGTAGTTTGATGCCTACACCCCAGAAAAACACCAGATTTCACTAACTAGGCTCTACTTTTGGCAGGCTCAGGTGGCAGCTTGGCTTTGCTTGTAAAAGACTGACCTATTTTCTTGACATCCATAGTAGATTCCTCCACATCCAAGGAGGACTTGCAGTACTCCATATGGCCTTGTTTGGGGTGGTAATTTGTGGTGCCATCATTTAATAGGTTTTGAGTTAGCGAATAAACTATTGAATGTCTGAGAAATTCATCACGCATTTCATTGCCTCTAAAATGTCTAAAGGATTTTAGAAATTATACTACTGAATATATTTTGCTTCTTTTCCCTTTATCTTTATTAACCTTTACATTTTTTACCTTTACATTTTAACAGTGGCAATTGCAATTAAATATTTATTTTCTGTTTGTACCAAAGTTCTGTTTGTAATCCTCCTCAAAGTCTCTGGTGTGATGCACTTGACATTTTCCCATGGCTCTCATCAAGTTCCAAGCTCGTTCCAAATTTATGCCCTTACGTGGGTTTGTTTTTTTTTTTAAATCCTCTTCTCAGACCTTGGTGCCAAAGAGTAATTGGCAGGGTTTACTGGTCTTCTGCACTAGTAGTTACATCGTTTGGTTTCCCAAATTGCTTTATTCCTTCTCTTGGCACAAGACAATTTAGAATGTTTTCTCTTGGCCCTTGATAAAAAAGCACGAAACGGCACCAACGGCAGATGATGTGGTGAGAGCAGCCGGTTTGGCATCAGGAGAGGCAGCATCAGGAGCCTCAGCAGGAGCTGAGAACATTTTTTGTGGTGGTACCCTCCCACTGCATCACAAAGCCAACATGCTCTTGGCTTTCTTCTGCGAGGGAGGTTCTTCTGATTTGATTTATCTTGTTTGAATTTCTCTCATGGAAGTTCTTATTTAAAGAAGGAAAAGGGGATAAAAGCTATTTTTTTCCTGCCTGGCGTATCTGAGTACTGCTATGCAGGCTTCTGTTGCAGAATTACTTTGTAAATGGATCCCAAATAGTTCTCTGTACAGTTCTACCCCAGTAAAATAAATTAATAAAGTCCAACAGTACAGAAAAAGAAACTGGAGATGAAAATAACAGCATAAAATACTTAGTATTTTCTTTTAATGCAAGAAAATATTACAGTATTCTTCCCAAACGACTTAAAGTGAAACAGCCCATGGCACTTCCCTAGTGATATTGTTCTGTTATTTGCTAGATCTCACTCAGGAAATGTTTCTTTGCTATTCACTTTACATGTTCACACTTGATTTTACCATAGACACTGCCTTTAGCATTTAATAAGGTTCCTATGTGGACCGCAACCATTTTAAAAATTAAAGTCTTTGTCTCGGTCTTTTTAGAAAAAATATTTTATTACAGGAAATTCTGATGGAGTACTAGATAGGATCAAAATCCTTTTACAGTGCATTCATACGATGCAGAAAAACAATGTAGGCTACTGAAAAGAGTTAGTATTCCATTAATTCAGTAGAAACAGAGACTATTTAAAAAAAAAATCAAATAATTTGTTGCATATTATTGCTATGTTATGAATTATTCATATAGTGATGTCTTCGTCTTTTCACCAACTGTAGATATTTTACCTGGAGTGCTCTTCTAAACAGTTTCCAACAATTCTACTTCCATACAATAATCATGCTTTCTTATTAGTTAAATAGCTTGATCCAAGTGAGAAATTGCTGAAATGTGTTCAATATATTGTCTCCAAGTTCAGTCTCATATCGTTTCTATCTGTAATTACTCACAGAACTATGGCAAATGTTGCTAGTCACCACGCAATTCAGAAAAGTGGGACTGAGCAGTATAGTAGCAATGAGTGGGTTTGATTTTATTTCATATTCTTTCACTATGAATTAAATTGCAAATGAAAGTCTGCCATTGATTTCCTCTGTGTGCTTGTATTACCACAGCGTTTGTACTGCTAATAAAAAAGAAATTTCTTATAATTTCATCTGTAAGCAGAGGAAATTGGTTATGTAGAGTAAGTCAGCAAATGAGAAAAATATGGAATTACATACTTTTTACAAAGTCATTTCTCTTACTGTTTTATTGTAAAATTCCTTCATTCTACCTGAGATATAAATCGAGTAAGGTCCCATCTGAGAATTTATAAGAAAAACACTCTACGAGTCATTATAAAAGAATCAAAGTTTACTGAGTAAGAATAAACGAATCCTATCCTAACACCACTATAATTTCTAGACCATCACTCAAGTTGTGAAGGAGGTCTTGTTTTCTCTTACGACACAAAAAGTAGGTTCCCACCTGTGTCTCGCAACATATCTGTAAATAACAGATTGCACCAATTATGTTGGTGTTTTGCTGCCGTGCATGAAAATGAAAGGCAGCAGTGGGCATGATGTACAGCAGAACGTACCATTTTGGTTTCTAAAGCAGATAAGCAGAGAAGCATGAATTATTAAACTGAGTCGCAGCTTTATGGGAAGGCAAGCAATCAAGATTCGCTTGCACAAAACAAGAAAGCTGTGACTAATTTCATATAATGATGTTTTACTAACAAAATGGTACATTTAAAGGTCAGCTTAATAGTGGAAATATGTTGTCAAGGGAAAGGAATACCTTGGCTTTGTTTTGTAATTCAATTGGCACTTACACCCTAGAGTGTTGAGTTTCAAGCAAAGTAACACAGAATTTTACCGTTATTTCAAATAAGAGCTTAAAAAAATAATAAAAGAAAATATAAAAGAGTTCTTTATCATGTATTATAAAGGAAAAAATATTCAACAGTTTTGGGATTGTGATATTGCAAAGACAACAAAGACAATAAGGATTCAGATGACATAGACGTCCTTGAGTGTGTCATAAAATGTTCATTTTACAAATCATATTATGTCAGGATTGAATTCTGGTACTTCAGTTCTCTAGATAGGTTAAAATTCATTCTAACATGTATCACATGTATCTTCATTTTTCCCTCTGCTTCTGCCCCTCCCCTCTCTTTCAAATTTCAGATGATAAAACATGGACATGAGTATATATATGAAAATGTTTCTTTCTACATAACTAGAGCTAAAAAAGAAAAGTTTTTTGTTAAGACAGATGTTTTGCCTTTAACTCAGTTCCTACGGTTACAAAATTCTTCTGTACCTTCTGTACCAAACCAATATCAGCTGTGAAAGTCTCATAATTAGAGTACTTGACTGAAAGGAAATAGCACAGAAACATGTCCAGGGCCTTATCTAGAGTTGCAATTTTAGGTGAATATTTCCTTGAGGTTGAAAAAATGAGCATGAAACCTTTAGGCACATTAAGGAAGACAAAGAAGGTGGGGAGAAATAAAATTCAGGGACTCTATACTGGCTGTAAGATGTTCGCTTTTGTCCTGTATTTCGTTCTATGAGAATGCAGAGGTTTATTTTATGCAAGCAATGGGGGTCATGGTTATTTGATCTAAGATGATATGGGTCAATCAGGAAAGTCTCTCCATTTTTGCAACAGTTCATAGTAGTCTATTGTGTACTTTAATGTTGATCCCTGGGAAAGAAATTGACTTCCCATCCTCCTTGAGGATTTCTTTACTACTCTTTCTCTGTCTCGGAGAGGTAGGATTTCAGCTGGTTTTCTCTGTGCTGTTTCCTTCAACATTTCCTCTTTGAGAGCATCCCCACTGCCGATGTCTTCCTGGAAACACTCTTGCTGAATTTCTCCTGCTTAGAAATGTTCTTTTCCTTTTGTTATCTAATCTCAGCATGCTTTTTTTAGCATAGGGGTCATTTCATCCGCCGTCTTTAGTCAGACTTTAGTAAGAACTCTATATATTGTCATCTCTCAAGTTTTCCTTCAGTACTATTATTGCTTTCCTTTACTCTTTTGTTTTCTCCAAGCACAGATGTTTGGTCCCTTTTTGCTTTACTCCAATTTCAAGAGCTCAAAGTTCTAAAAGAACGCAAAAACAAATCATACCTGAGACACTCAGAACTATTTCATCACTTTCACAAAGACTGAAAAGAGTCTTGTTTAATGACAGGCCCCGTTCTCCTTCTGACGGCCTTTCAGTGCTTCCAGCTTTTCCATCAACTGTTTGCAAATCTTCAGAAACTGACTAAAAATATTTACCAGGCTTTGAGCATTTTACATTTGCTGTCACCCTGTAACATTATTGGTCTTGAATGTGAGTGCTTGCCTTGATTTAGCAACACTTAGAAGATTTAAGTTCTAGAGTTTGTTTTGAGTATAACAAAATGGAAGAAAGAATCAAAGGGCAATAAAGAGTAAACTAGCATGTTTCTAAAGAAAAATAAATTAGCTCATATGGTGTAATAAAGGGTCTTACGTAACTCTCACTCGAAAAGCCTTTAGAAAGACTTTGTGGGGCAGAGAATAAACTGAGGGGCAGAGAATGAAGGAAGGATCCTTTATGTAAGCAGAAAATCTCTGCCAATAAGCAATGGACAAGAGATATAAAATATAAAGGATGCTAAAAATCCTTCTTGAGGTAGCCGTGTTTTTATGAAATCCCACGTAGTGTTTAGATATCATAGTGATAGTCTGTCTTCACTGGTGTTATTACTACTGCTAGTCTCTCTGTATATAATAAGGACAAGATCTTTACCCATGAAATATCTGCCAGACAGAAACACAGGTCAGGTCTGCACTACTGTCTATATATGAGACACACCAGGTAGTAAATCTAGCAACAGTTAATAATACAGACAGAAGGTAATAGGCAGCATGTTGGAATAAAGCTCTCCAACAGTCTAGTAGAAATCCTTGTATCTATGATTTTTATAATCAATGAATTATTATAGGGCTTTCAGTAAAATTAAGTTTATTTCTGAATTTTATAAATAGTCCTTTTATTGGGTCTTATTAAAATGAAAACCTTTCTTAAAAATATCAAAGTTTTTATGAATTATTTTGGTTTTTCACTCAGCAAGTAATTTTGAATGAACACTTCTCCACAGGTTTTTAGCTCATCAACCTGCTCTAGTGTTACTGCAATTATAGCTCTGATTCAAAGCAGTGTTCTAGAGAAATACTGCTCAAACCCGTACTTGAAGCATGGTGTGCACTTGTGGTTGTGTTTTGAGCTAGAATGCAGAATTAGACAGTTGAAATAGAAACAGTGAGCTTTTCCAAACTACGTATCAAATCTTCTCTGTAACAGTGAATTCAGCCTAGTGTAAGGCATTTCATATTAATCCCTCAAATATGATTTAGTGGATCATTAGAAAAATAAGCAGAGTATAGTCAGTGTTGAACAGAAAATGGTAGGACCATAACACTCATTTCTCCTACTTCCTGAAATGAAAATCATAGGGCAGGAGAAAAAAAAGGGAAAAAAATGGGGAAAAAAGGCTCTACAGTTAGTATAACCAACATCCCAAAACTCTTTTAAACTATCCAGCCTATCATTCTATTAACACAGCCCGGCAGAAAATATTCAGATTCATGTCCCCAAGTGTTCCTAAATAAGCAGGTTTGACTAAATTTTGCTACAACAGTTTTATTCATTTCAGCATGATGACGTATCAATTAAAACTAATCCATCTTCGAAGTCAGAACAGTTGAACCTTCTTTTATTCTCAGGAAGGGCGTCCACGAATCAGTAATTACAGAGCATTACTCAGATCCTCCATTTACTTTCATCTGGTGAGGAGATTAATGGCCATCCTTGGGACATCGATAGCTGCTTTCGATTTATCAAAGGGATGTCAGGGGCTGGCAGTTCTGCTGGACCACGGGCAAGGCAAGGTATGAAGAGCCAGCAGCACCTTTGGGCTCAGGCAGGGGGAGGAGAAACAAGTGGTAGTTTGTATACCTGATCCTCCCAGGAGCTCCCCACACTCCCTATTTGGACATGGGTTTCTTGTTATCCTTCTTGGCTTCTGTGGTTGCCAAGACCTAAGGCCAAGAGATCATGCCATTTCAACGAACTGCAATTTAATTTCATTTAATATCTCTCCCCTTGCTCTCCTGTCACACCTCAACAAGCAGCAAGGTTATCTTTCAGCAAAAAAGTATTGTAATTACTGTACTGTGAGTCATGGAACTTCATTGTGGAGAGCCATTTTGCATTTCACATCTCTACTGTCTACGATTACATCAGATTCATGTATCACTCCATGTCATTTTAGCTTTAAACATGACATATTTCCACATCTTTTTCTTCTGTTCAAAGTCTTCCCGCAGTCAGAAATGCATGGTAAAGTACAGGGAGAGATTTTTTTAATT
Source organism: Gallinago undulata (assembly GCA_026546715.1). Lineage (NCBI taxonomy): Eukaryota > Metazoa > Chordata > Aves > Charadriiformes > Scolopacidae > Gallinago > Gallinago undulata. The sequence continues at coordinate 19,480,485 of JAOTQQ010000041.1, forward strand.
TTTTTTTTTCCTTTTCACCTTTTCTTTTCAAATGTAAGTAAACGATTGAATATCTTGGCTGATGTATTAAGTGATCAAGCTAGAGTTCGGTCTGTCATTTACATTTCTCCAGACTATTGAAAAGATATGTAAAAATTGTTCTTCGTTGTCTTAATAATACGTGGGTTTTAACTCTGTTCTTAACTGCAGTGAAGATGGTACCATTGGACCCAATAATTAAGAATTATTTCAAAACCATTTTCATAATTCCAGAGTATTGAAATAACTAACAGTTTACAGTTGATGCTAATAATATAGACACAAAATTTTAAAAATTCCATTTACATTTACATACAAAGAAAAACCCCACATGGCTTCAATATACTTCAGATTTTAATATTGAAATTTCTAATTCATATTCAGTAAGTTGCACAAATTAATGTTTTGAATATTTTTCCAAATTTCCCAGTTCAATATTCTTTAGCTGCAGTTCAGCTGCCAGGATTGAGCATCACAAAATCCTTTATATATTCCCAAAGCAGAATTTAATAAAGTGCTTATTCTGATAGTTGGAATGTATCTTTTGAAGTTCATCTACCTCAATATTTTAGTTCATTAGTGGGGAAAAAGCCCTGACAGAATAGTGTATAACTTGATACAGTGTTCATGAAATATTGGTTGCAGTGAATTTTCACAGGTGGAAATTACAGAGCGTTATCCCAGTCATGGTATGAAAAGAACACTTCTATGCACTGTGAAAACTGTTATCTGTTACTTCACCTGAAACAGAATAATTTTCAAAATGTGATTCCTGAATATTTTCTGCAAGTTGTTTACAGTCCAAATTACTTACAGAAATTATCTGGAAAGATGGAAAAAAAAAATTAGTTTGTTTCATAAGATGAGAAAGGATCATAAAAAGGATAATATGTAAAAGTAATTAGAATTACACTTTTCCAGATTAGTCCATCCTTTCTGTGTCTTAAAGCAACACTTCTTTTTTTTTTTCTTATTTGAGGTGTCCTTGAGTAAAAACTGAAAACAAAGTACTTCAGAATTATATCATAAGGAAGTTTTATGAAAAATAGTAGTCCTTGCTGGAGTGAGAAATAAACAAGCATGTGCCCAGCAGTGTGGAAATACTCCAGGTAGCTCTGTGATACCTGTTTGCTGGACAACAAATGAAGTGGAAAAGGGAGGTAGGTTGAGTCTCTGTAGAGAATCATAGAATGGTTCGAGTTGGAAGGGACCTTAAAGATTATTCAGTTCCAACCCCCTGCCCGGGGCAGGGACATCTCCCACCAGACCAGGTTGCTCAAAGCCCCGTTCAACCTGGCCTTGAACCCCTCCAGGGACGGGGCAGCCACAACTCCTCTGGGCAACCTGGGACAGGGTGTCACCACCCTCACAGCAAAGAATTTCTTCCGAATATCTCAACTAAATCTCCCCTCTTTCAGTTTAAAACTGCTACTACTCATTCTACGTTATGTTAGGGGCCAAACAAGGAGCTAATGGATGGTAGCAATTACAGGGTCCTGAGGTGGTTGATCCAAGCTAATATGCTCCAGTCTTCAGTAAAGTACACCTATGCTCACATTAAATCTAAGGTATTTATTGTACCATTTGTTTCACAGGATCACAGGGCAATTCAATCTGTAAAGGCCTTAGAGAGGTCTCTATTCCAACCTGTTACTCAAAACATGGTGAACTGTGAGGCTGGCCCGTGTTACTCAGGGAGTTTTCCAGTTTGGTCTTGAAAACCTGCAATGATGAAGTTGAACCAGCTGTGTCAATCGTATCTCCTGTGTCAGTCTTTTGGAGAAAAGGAACTGAATTTCACGTTGACCTAGAATGGAAGAAAACATCAAGACGAGAATAGTGGAAGTGTATAAATCAGAAGTTCATGGCAGTCTTTATCATCGACTGCTGGATCATAGGCTGTTTCATAGAATCATAGAGTAGTTTGCGTTGGAAGGGACATTTAAAGGCCATCTAGTCCTGCAATGAGCAGGGACATCTTCAACTAGTCCAGGTTACTCAACGCCCCGTCCAACCTGGCCTTGACTGTTTCTAGGGATGGGGCATCTGCCACCTCTCTGGGCAACTGGGGCCGGTGTTTCACCACCCTCATTGTAAAAAATTTCTTCCTTATATCTAGTCTAAACCCAGTGAAACACTGGAACAGGTTGTTTAAAACTGATTTATTTGCTTATTGAAAAAAATGCAACATGATTCTAAGAGATCTGTATCATTACATATCTTACAGTAAATATCTTAATAGTAAATCTGAAAGAAAACAAAATAGTGTCAGAATTTTGTTTGAGTATTCTGTATCAGTTTAAAAATACTGACTGTGTTCTTCTAAGTAAAGTCTGAATGCTGATGGTCTGATCTACATCACTGAACAAGAACTCTTCTGGGATTTGCAGAGGTCAGAGAGTATTGAAGCGAAGCATTTAATGAGATAAATTTCCTTTAAATATACACTGATGACATCTCTCCCTTGATCTCAACGGCAAATGTCCATATTTGAAATGTAACATGTAATAAGGACTTAAAATATAAGTCCTCCAAAATTAGTCAGTTGGGAATACTGAAGTTTTGGAAGATTCATTTCTTCTCTGTAAATTATTGTTGCTCCATTAAAGCCTACATTCCTGGGAAAATACCTTTTAGTCAAAAGGTACTTTTGTGGAATTATGAATCGTAGGGGCTAATGTATGATCCCCCATGCAATCAACACCACTGGAAAGCCTCCTCTCTCTCCCATGGCATATAAGATCATCCACATAAAGCAGTATAATAGAGAGTGGGTATCTGAAATTTACCTGGTTTTCTGCTTATGGATAATCATATTATAAGCTGTAACGTAACATTTTTTTATGTCTTTTAAATGACTCTTAGCTGGGACAGGAAACCTAGTAATAGGAAAGACTAATTTTGTTTCATATGTTCTGGCCATACCCAATTCACCAGAGGCACAGTATAATCTCATTACCCTTCGTCACGCCACAAGTTGTCTCTTATCGCATTGACGACTTCCAGCATGTTTCACGTAAGTTTTATTTTCTTTTATCTAGTATTCTTTCTTCTTGGAAATAAAAAGACAAATGAGGTAATTATGCATAATTTTGTCTTTATCACTATCCATATTACATTATGGTGAATCCCTGGGCAATACAAGTACTTAAGTTGTGTGGATAATATTGCAATGGGCTTTCCTGGGTGAAGCATATATATGTATATATATATATATATAATTGTCATTACAATTAGCTAAAGCATTACAGTCTAATGCTTAGACCAGGGAAATTTGAGGCAGAGGACTCCTGTTTTCTGTTAGAACTGGGCAAACCACAAATGAGCACACTACTGATTTGGTACCTTTAGATTTCTTCCTTCCCTTGTAGTATCTGGGAAAGACTTCATTATTTCATCTCCTATTATATACAGCTATTAACAAATATTTTGTATTAAGCTGTTCCTGCCCGCTGAATGAGCTAACTGCAGACAAGTTAGCTGTGAATAATTCTCTTTGACTATGTGCCTGGCAACTTTAATATCCATACCGTGTTTATTGGGTGTCTGGGTGCTATTGGTTCTTTTCCTTGTTTAACTCAGAGATTAATATTTTCCATTTGTATTTTTTCTGTCGTTCATTCAGTGGCCAATATGGTCCAAATTATAACAACACATTAGGATCACAGTTCTTGCCCCTGTTTACAAAGTTATTTGTTATTCAGACTAATATAGGTACTCCACGCAAGGCCTCCGGGGCAGTGCTCTCTCTAAATGGCACTGAAATCCTGAAATTTTGTTTGCTTATTAATGTTTGGCACAGTCAAAACAAATATTTTAGAAAAAAGACCAAACCTAATGTAAAGAACGGGTGCTGAATAGGGATCTGGAGCTTAGATATAGAATGCCATGATCTTTTTCTACAGTTTTCACTCTGGACCATATCACTAATTATGTGATCCAGTATTTGAATTTAGGTTAACAGCTGGTTTTAAACTAATTTTGAGGCATTTTATGCACCACAAAAATAGAACTTTGAAATACAGGTGAAACTATTCATAGAGTTAAGCTGAATTTTTCCAAATAATTTCAGCCTAACCAAAGATGATGTAACTATAAAGGCAACACTGAAAAATTTAAAATGTTACAAAAATTGTTGTTATTTACTCGCCTTTTGTTTCAGGTAATTTCTCTCAAATGCCAGAGAAGTGAGCAGTTATACCACAAATTTTAAATATGAATAGGACCTCATGCTTTCGATTCAATAGACTTTGAATACTCAATAAAAATAGCCGATGACATAAGGAATATTTATTGGATATCCCTACAGGAATGGGTATCGCTACAGTATGGGTATCGCTTTATCTATTAAACTGACTTTTATCTCAACCCACAAGTTGTTCCTCACTTTTACTCTCCCTCATCCTGCTGTGGGAGGAGTGAGCAAGTGCCTGTGCGGTGCTTAGTTGCTGCCTGGGGTTAAAACACAACAGTTTCAGAGGTAAGCTAAGAAAAATAATGACTCTGATATGCAGTGATAAGGCACTCACGCCTAATAAATGTGATTTTGGTTCAACTCTCCTGTCTTTCAGCACAAGTGGAATTTGACTTACCATGCTTGTGCAGCTCTTCTTTTTGACTTCTGTCAAAATTACCTCCACACACCATGGGAAGGATATCATACCAGAACACAACCACCAGACTGCTAGACTGCTCAAGAATTAGATGTATAAGTGATACCAGTGCATACACAATTTTTACAGAATCACCTAGGTGGGAAGGGACCTTTTAAGATCATCTAGCTATTTCCCAACTAGTAGACGTTGTTGCAGATTTAGTAAGTTTGAAGACAGCTTGGTCTATGTTATTGTTATAGGTGGCTTTTACATGGTGTTAAGCAATTCTAAATAAAATCAAGTTATATAGAGAATCATAGAATGGTTTGGGTTGGAATGGACCTTAAAGATCATTGGGTTCGAACCGCCCTGCCCTGGACAGGGACACCTCTCACCAGACCAGGTTGTTCAAAGCCCCATCCAGCCTGACCTTGAACCCCTCCAAGGATGGGGCAGCCACAGCTTCTCTGGGCAACCTGGACCAGGCTCTCACCAACCTCACAGCAAAGAATTTCTTCCTAATATCTCATCTAAATCTCCTCATTTTCGATTTAAAACCATTACCTCTCATCCTACCACTACTCCCATCTCTCCTGTAGGCACCCTTCAGATACTGGAAGGCCATTATAAGGTCTCCTTGGAGCCTTCTCTTCTGCACGTTGAACAACTCCAATGCTCTCAGCCTGTCAATTGTATACGTGTATATATAGTATGCTTTCCACTAATACAAGGTCCTTTTTCTTTCTGACATCTGTAAGGGTACAACTTTCTAATAAATAACTAAGGACTTCATTAGTACAGCTCAGCAATGAATATCCCCTTGGTATTAGAATTACTTTTGTTGTGTTCAAAAATCTCTAAAGCCATCTATGTTTGTATCTGTGGGGCCTCTGGTATCATCCTGTGCCCCTACTTTCAGGGCTTCTGCTATAATTATGGAGCTCATTACAATTTCACAATTGTTTACCCTGAAAACTTAGAAGGGGTAATAAGTTATATAGAGATATATGTACACATAAATATTATATCTTTTTGTATTAAATAATATATATTAAATATATGCTTATGTTTTATATACATAATGCTTTTACAACTGCACTTTCATTAATAACTATCTAAATTCATTTGATTTTTTTCACATTATAACAGTCTGGCAGTTTTGAGAAGTTTGCTCATTGTTTCTTTGCCTTTTATTTCAAGCAAGCAAGACTTTTCTGTGCACGATTGTCTAAATATTTCTGAGTAATTTTTTCCAAGTAAAGTGTTTTATTCAGCCCAAAATTACAAAGTTTGAAGTTTTTAATTTTTGCAGGAAGAATACAAGCCCAAATAAACAAGGTGTTTCATGTTTGGTAATTTAATGATGGTTATGTTTAAGTTTTACTGTGAATGGACCAGTCACATAAGTTTGATTTTTTTGGTGCACTTACCAATTAATTTTCCATGAGGCTCCTTCATGAACAAGTGCAATGACTTTTTCATGGACAACTACATTTCTACATTCTTCTCTCTGGCCAAAGAAAAGAATCTTTACCCTACATTTTACAATTAAATAAGTTCAGAGGTGATTCAATTTTGAAAGTTTTTTTTTTCATAAAAACAATTAGTAAATATTATTAATAACATTTATAAAGACTAGTTACAAAGCAGAACGCATTCTAGTGCTGTAAAGTCTTTTTGAGGGATTTGAGTAATAGAGCCTGTGAATATACATTAAGGTTCTTTCTGTACTAATTGCCACATAATATCCTCTCCTGGGTTTTCAGTAGGAGGAAATTGTAAGTGTACAATCATCCAGACTTTTGATCACAGTGAAAATGCCTACTATTAGAGACAGGCTGAAGATGCACATTGTAATGTTATAGCAATTATAAGGAGACTAAAAGAGGAATATTTTTCTACGTTCCCTTTGAGCAGATTCTGACTTGATTGTAACTACTGCATGTAAGAGAGCACAGAATCTGTATTTGTTACTGCCAATTATTTCTATGATCATGCACTTTTTGGCATGGCAAAACAGATATGCACCTTATTCTGAGGCCCTTTGTCTTCCAGATTATTGACATACTTTGGACTTTATTTGAAAATACATTAACATGCACATAAATGTTCCTGAGAACAGCTTAGGAAAGGAACAGGACAGTACAGCATTCTACTATGATGAAGAGAATTTGGGGAAGCAATTCAAAAGACTGATTCAAAGAAAAAATCTACTGCTTTTTACAAATCTTTCCTCAGTTACTGTTCTCAGATCCTCATGATGATAGCAACACTGTTACTAATTAATGAGAAGTTGTTCAACTCTAATTCCTCTCTCTCATAGAAAAAAGCTGGCACGTTTGTAGCACTTGAATTTTGATGATAAAACCCCCATTGCATGGACTTTTTTCCCTCTGTTTTTCATCTTGCTGCCTTTTGGGAAATATATTAATACACGAAACTCTAGGATTGAGCCAGCTGTTTTCTGTCTTACTACTTTCTGCTAGCCTTGAAGTCGTAGAGGCCACGGAACTGCAGGCTCTCCTCTGAGAATAAGGCCACTATTAGGTATGAGGGATGATTAATGTCCCTGCACTGCTACCCTGAGGAACTGACCTTCGCACTGGTGAAACCTGGAAGAGCGAGAAGTCCCCATCTCATCTTTCATTAAAATTGCCCATCATGACCACAGCGTGGCCGAGATATCGGACAGCTAAGTGAATCACAAAATGATCTTTTTTTTCATGAGTAAGTGCAAGCTCTCCCATGTATGGATTTTACAAATAATAGCTGGGCAGGAACTGAGGCAAAGGAAATGTGTATCTGTGTGAGGGAGAGAACAATGCATAATGTATGGTTATTTTTCCTTTCTCTCTCACGTGGCTTTTCGGTTCTTAAATAGCTCAGCTGTAATATTAGCAATTACATGAATCATGCTACATGATTTTAACCTTCTCAGTTGTTATATAACAATGGTTTAGAAGTTTTAGAAATCGCTTTCATTATGGCTGTGAAACTGTTCAATTATTCAATTTTATTTTTAAGAACAAACTATTTTCTGAGTGTTCTTTCTATTGCTTTCAGCAAATTATCCCAGCAAATCTATCTGTCATACTCTGGCACTTCTACATCTTAACAGTAATGCAATTAGAGCTTGTTACCTTTCTTTTTATTATTATTTTTTGTTATATTTATACCTCATTCCCTAAGCATTCACCCCATGGACTTCCACATAAGCAGACAGAGAGTAAGTAATGTCTGCTTCTAGTATTTGCAGGAGTGACTAATCTCTCCTTTTATGTCCAGGAAAATACCTATCACATAAAGTCAAAGGAAAAAAAAAAATAAGCAATAAAAAAGCCTATCATGTTAAGCCAATACAAGTAAAGCCAATGGCAAAAATATTATTGAGTTTACTGGGACAAATGCAATCCCTAAATGTAACTCTGATATTGATGAATTGCTTCACATAGAATAGGCATATAGAAAGGTCAGCAATTAATAGTGAGACTTCATTGCTCTAGAGGAAACTTCTGGAAAAAAAGAAAGTCAATTTTTCTCTATACAAAAACTTCTATTTGATTAAATGGCATTTCAATGTAATCAGCTTTACATTTCCAACGTAAGGAAGTCATGAGCCCCTGCATTCTTACAGATACATGCCATAATAGAGTCAGGAATAGCATAGGAAGAAGTCCAACAGCTATGTATGTTCTAAATACTGCTGGAAGCCTCTGTTTTCAATAGCATTTTAACATTCATATCATAATGACAAATAAGGGGTAAAGGATTTGCATATTTGTATTTGTATTTAGGAGAATAAAAAAGAAATACCAAAGTCCTTCAGACTGTGCTTTGAAACTAGAGCTGGGCTGACTGAAAAATTCCAAAGGAGTAAATAAACACCTATATCAAAAAGCTTCAAATCTTAAGAAACAAAACCATTGTAACCTCAGAAGGTTGCTGAGTGAGATTGTGCTGCTGTTTGGGACTTATATCTGAAATTCTGATACCTTTTTATCTGATAAATATTCAGTAAAGTTTGCTTGTTTATTTCGTGGTGCTACAGAGTTACAGTTTATTATTTATTATATTTTTATAATTTTTATAATATTTTTATGTTAATTTAATAATAAATTTAGTTTAATTTAATAATAAATTAAACATAATTTATAATTTTAAATATATTATATTTAAATTAACTTTTAAATGCAAGTTAATTGTATTCTTTTCAGCACTTTGCAGTGTCATGGCTACTTGTGTTCAAAACTGCAACTTCCCTTTCTAGGATGGCTGCAGCAACTCCTTCAGGTATTTTAAATTAATTTAAATCAATTTACACTAAACTGAAAAAGGGTATGTTTAGATTGGATAAAAGGAAAAAATTTGAACAGCAAGAGGTTGTTCAGAGAAGTTGTGGATGTCTCATCACTAAGAGTGTTCAAAGTCAAGTTCGACAGGGCTTTGAGCAACCTGATCTAGTCAAAGATGTCCCTGCCCACAGCAGGAGGGTTGGACCAGGTGATTTTGGATGGTCCCTTCCAAATCTTAACATTTTTATGGTTCTGTGCTTTTATATATGTAAAATCCTTTGAGAACTTGTTTTGGGAAATGAAGTGTTGCCTAAATTCACTGTAACAGACTGATTTTTATAGCTAGCAGAACTGCAGAATAACTCCTTTTTCTTTTTTCTTTGTATGTGTGTGTGTGTGTGTGTGTGAGGGAGTCCTTGGGTATTCCATTCTTTCTCTCTTTTGCCTTATCCAGAAAATGGAGAAAAACGTAGAAGTATTCTTTCTTCTTTTTCCTGTATCAGAAGGTCTAGATATTAATTTTCTTCATTCCTAGATGATCATTAATTAGCACAAGAGTGATGATCTCCAGAGAAGAAAGGGAGACGTGGAAGTAACAAGACAGATAGTTGTGCCGCCTCGCAGCTCAGAATTATGACTTCAGTGCCTAAAATTCTGCTGTGAACTGTCTCTAGGCTTTGATTAAATGCATATGGTATTCACTGGCTGGCTCTTCTGTAATACCTTTTTGAAGAAACTGAACCTTTGTTTCAGAAAAATCTTTTATTCTAAGAAAATCTTCCTTTTCCTTCTTTACATAGTAAGCACTTGTCTGCAGATCTGTACCAGGGTCTGTGCCAGTGGGATCCGTCACTGGGCAAGGAAAAGGGCAGGGTGAGGACCTCCATATAAAGAAGCTCCCAGAGTAGGAGGTTCAGCCCTGGCAGATGTTCCTGCAGAAGTGCCTTCCCAGGACCACCAGCTGCAGTCTCTCAGCTGGCCCTCTGAGTCTCAGTAGCCAAACCTTCAGGACAGTGAATTCTAGTTCTCTCTTCTTCCACATCTATGAACTACATTTGTTTCAAAACCCTGGTCCTTCATAATCCCTTCTTGTTCCCCTCAGGCTAAATGATTATTCATTCTATCGTGAAGGTAGAAACAACAGTCACAAAGTTAGGTTTGTAATTTGACATTGGTACTGACACTGTGTCCTTACGTAATAATAATAATAATACTTGATAAACTACTTAATTACTTATGAACAATAAAGTTCTCTCCTGAAAGTTCACCCCCTATCAACTGCTTATAGTCATATTTTTTCCCACTAGTCTATGTGAAATAGATAGTTACAATCATTATCCAAAACAGAGGAGGCATATTTCCTTTTTAAATGAGTATTTCATAATTTAACAGTACGCTAAAAATGAATTTAGCACTCAGGAGAAGTGTTGACAGCCTTGGAAACTGACTTATGTCTTTATCTACAGCGGGTACATCACTAGCAGAAGTACAAGTTTCCATCATAATTCTCTAAAAATAAGCTAGTTGAATTATTTGCTCTTCTCCTTTACTGGGTTTTTAATTAGGAAATCATACAGGACAAGAGGTTATGCAGCTTAAAACTTCATGAAACAGGAAAGCAGAGATGGAAGGGGAGAAGGAAAGATGAAGAAGAACATGTTCTTCTTTAATTATTAGATTTCATAATTGTTTATGCTAAAATTTGTGGGTTTATGAATATATGTGCAAGATAAGGAAATAGCTTAATGAAAGACACAAAACCAAACAAATTAATAAATTAATTTTAATTTAATTTTTTGTTTTCATAGGTGCTTATTCCCACCCCTAAATGTATTTCCTTGCTCATATGGAGAATATTACATCCACATTGTTTATTTTCTTCTCAGTCTAACTATTTCAATGTATTTTGCAGGAATGCCAACATCTGGATATTTTAAGACTCCAGAGGCAGTCAGTATAGTATTGGCTACCTATGGGTTCCACTGAGCTTCAAACCAGCCGACGGTTGGTTTATTTTTCACTATAAATCAGAAACAGGCTATATATTACTTTAATTGGTGACAGCTGCCTACGAGTTTGATGTGTTGTTTTTAGCAAGCAGCTATCCCGACACCATAACCATGGCTAAGAACCCTTTTGTCTTCCTGCATTTCTAAATCCAGTGGTCTGCTGTGGGACAGTATAGTTGGCGATAATGTAGGACTGAGAAGAACCCAAGGCTCTAGAACTTACATGCCGAAGAACTGACCAGGAATTGTTCTGACCACAACATAATACTCTGCTAGGATGCAGTTTCAAATCTACTGTAATGAATGAGACATTCAAAGACATTTTTCTCCCAAAAGCAAATCCAACAGGCGTCAGAGAGTAACAGTTCTTATTCAGTTCCAAGCCACGTCTACATATTCTTAAAAAAAAACAACTAATTTATTTGTCTATCATAAATTCTGAAATACACTTACAAAAATGATTAAGATATTCGTGATCTCCCTTTGCAATTTGGAATCTTATTCAGATTCTACAGAGTTATTCAACACATCATTTAGCTAATTCTTTTGGCCCACGTAATTATTACATACAACCACGATCTATATAAAAATTCCTCAAGCATTTTAATTTTATTAGTGTCACATAATAAAGTAATCAGAGATGATAACCGCAACAGTGACTTCTTCACTTAAAGCAAATAAAACAGAACTTTTAAAAGCATCTAGAAATATATAGCTACTATTTATGAGCACTAACGATTACTTATAATTAAAGGCCTTACGAGAATAAACATATGCCTCCAAGAAGTATTTATTTCAGCCTTCTGTAAGCCTGCAGTGGTTCGCTGACAAATGACAGCAGTAATTGTGGAAGGCATGCTGTGTGCCATGGGAAAGTTAGGGGGAGATGTGGGGTTTTGAAGGAGGGGAAATGGCTGACTGTAAAACGGGAACTGTAGAGCACCACACTTCCTCTTCCCTCTGAAACCTATCTAGGATGTTCAGTGGGGACCTGGTCTTAGATCCAAATTCTGCACTAGACTTGTCTTTCCTTTGTTCAGACTACTCCAATGTTTTACCATAAGAGTTTAAGGCTTCTCTTGGACCAGTCATTAACATAATTTTTATCCTTTTGAATTCCTGTTGGAAAATTCAGCTGTGTGCAGGTATCAGATAACTAAAAACATCAGGATTCCTTTAATAATTTCATTCCTTAGAGCTCAACTAAAATGTATTCAATTGTGACCACAGGAAAAAAGAAAGAAGAAAAAAAAAACAACTAAGAGAAAAAGCATTCATACTGGTATTGCTGTAGAAAAGTGATAATATTCACAGACAGGAATACATCAGGAAGAGGAAGAGAAAACAGCTTTAGGAACCTTTAAATGTCATGGACCATTGAACAAAAGTTCATAAACAAAACTGTAACAAGTTCTTTATGTTAGTATCCCTATTTAGAAATATTCCTCTCCTTTCCCTTCCATCTAAACTTGATATCGCTGTTTGTGAAATATTCCAGATGGACCAAACTGAAGACACAGTTCTTGCTTTATTACAAAATAAATCTAGCAGAAATACCCAGTTTTCAGTCACTCTGACTTGAGGTAGAGAGATTAAGAAGTAGGGCATTTAAGACTGTTATACTGGCCTAGGTCTTTCTCATTGAAACCAAAATGGTGGGATTGTGTAGCACCATGTAGAACCATCTATTACAGATAATTATGTTTAGAGTAAACCTAGATACCTATTAGTAAAGTAGTACATTAAAGGGTCCCAACTCTATCAGCTTTCTCTCAACCTTAATTTTTATCCCAATACTGATTCCTCCAGTGTCATGGTTAGTAGAAACGGAATACATCCAGCGACTGCCTTTTTTATATTCATTGAAAATGCTGATACTGTCTATTTAAAGTAAAATTTCAGAGCAGTCTTCACCATTTTCTTTTTCCTACTTAGCTTTCCACTGCTAGAACACTGTTATAGATATATGGTAAAATTTGTTAAGATTCCCAAACCAAAACTTTCTCTTCAGGGAAGCAATATATTCTTCATCTGGGGACCAAGTGATCAGTTTCTCTTGGTTCTTTATCCATGAGCTGGAAAGGACTACACTTTTCCCTCCAAACAATCCTGGTTTTCACTTTTAAAAGTAGCCATTAATTTGTAAAAGAGCTGTCACTGACAGCTGGATGAAGACAAGAGATCTTATGAATATTAAGAAGGAAGCAAGACTAGACATAGGATAGGATAGGATAGGATAGGATAGGATAGGATAGGATAGGATAGGATAGGATATAGGTAGCAGGAGACAGTTATACACATGGTAGACTTTTCATGAAGGACAAGCTCACTTTGCACTCCAAGTCCTCATATTTAAGAAACTCCCTTTCATTGTGACGAAGAGTGGCAGCCTTGCTGCCCAGTTCATCTGAGGAAATGGTTTTACTGTGGACTTAGGTTCAAACTGATATTGAGGTTCCCACATGCCTTCACCTGGAGTAGGAATCTTCCATGTAGCCTGTAATGTCTATCTCTGAGGAGTGATGGCTATTCCAGATCACCAGATCAAGCCAGATTATCTCTATGTAAGTTATTTTTGGGCAGTTCTCCTTTTGGAGACTCATGTCATCACAATTTAGGGACTGGGAGACAGTAACGAACACAAAAAGTTGGTTCTGAGGGGAAAAAAAAAAAGAAAGAACATAAAACCAGAAAACAAATATCCATAATAGCATACTGAGAATGTTTCATGATGAAAATTTAAACTGCTTCTGCTAATCTATTTTGTGTACAGCTAGCTGTGCTTTCATGCACATTATCTGTGTGCATGTAAAACTAGTTTGGTTTGCTGGACAGTCTCTGGTGGTTTTGGGGAAAAGCCATGGGGATCAGCAGTGACAAGCTCTGGCTGTGCGTAGCAACTCCTGATAGAGCTGATGGCATATGGAAGGACCCTTGATCGGGAAGTGGAGAGATAGGATGAGGGATAACGGCTTCAAAGTGGAAGAGGGTAGATTTAGTTTAGATATTAGGAAGATATTAGGAAGACCGTGGCCCAGGCTGCTCAGAGAAGCTGTGGCTGCCCCATCCCTGGAGGGGTTCAAGGCCAGGCTGGACAGGACTTTGAGCAACTTGGTCTGGTGGGAGGTGTCCCTGCCCAGGGCAGGGGTTTGGAACTCGAGAATATTTAAGGTCCCTTCAAACCTAAACCACTCCATGTTTCTATGGTATTTTGTGCTCTGTTTTATCTTCTGAGAGAAAGAGAATGTGTATGTACCCTTTTTGTAAATGAAGGATTTTACATGTGTCTTATTTCCCAGCTTTTAAATTCTTCAGACTGAAGATCTCTTTTACAAGTACTGCAGTTATGAATGACAGCAGAGACTTGCATAGGCTCCTGTTTGTGTTAAATGTTGGAGGTTCTGATTCCTCTTGGACATCAAACAGTTTGTAAAGCCAAAAGATGAGTAAAATGTGGCCAGGCCATCACCTGTCAGTTGTTGCTCAGTTTTGAAGGAAACATACCCCTTTAAGGAGGAATTTGGAACAAATAAATAGACTTATGCCTCTGTATCTGTATGTGAATTCTAAACTATGCTAATTTTGTACATAGCAGTTGTTCCAGGCAGACTTTATTTACAGTATCCCCGTAGTTAGCAAGACATTGATATTCTCTGGCAATGTGTGTTTCTATAAGAAAACCTGCTCTTGTGTTGCCTCATTTCAACGCATCAGTCATACCTTATTATGGTTGGGGAGTATCAATTAAATACAAGAGCTGAAATTAAAACAAGTTCTAGATTTTTTTTCATTATTTGAAGCTAGAAATTTGCAGAGCCAAAGTAGGCATGGTGAAAGTAGCTAATATGTAACATCCAGAGAATACAGGTTTGAATATTTTACAACCTGGCCAATCAGGACCATCTTTCTGCCACATAAAATAGTAATGGATGCACTGATCCTACATGTCTAATCTTGCTTAGTCCTAACAACAGTTAAATGAAATCTGTAAAATTTGTGCTATGATAAGGTGAAGGTGGACTAGAAGTACTTAAGCTTAGGGGAAACAGTACTGAGTTGAAAAAAAAGAGTTGAAAAAATTTTGAGAGTTATAAGAATTATTCAGATCCATCAGAAGATGGAAAAGATATTTGATGAAATAATATCGTGATATGTTTATATAGTTCCATATGATTATACCGATATTATACATAACAGTTGTTCTAAGGTACTGTTTGCAGGATTCTTATTTTAGTATTACAAAATGTATTATCCAATTACCGTTTGTGGTAAAACTGCAATATTTTCTCAGCTTCCTTATATTGCTTCAATAATCTACAATGACCTCCACAAGCCACTACAAAACAGTTTAAATAATCATTACCAGAGTTAGCTCAGCTAAGATGTAACCTTTCTACTCTATGGATTTGAAACTAAGGAAATAGGAAGGACATAGCTGAAAATTTAAATAAAAATAAAAATAAAAAAAATAATTTTCTGACAGTTTAGTGCAAGTGCATTTATTGATTGGAAAATATGATGTGCAAAACACTGTCCAGTTTATCTGTGCAATAAACCAAGAGAAAATATTTTGCCTAAATTCACTTTTGAAAATTTCCTCCAGTGAAGAGCATAATGGGGACTCTCAGTTGCTAAGAGCAATTTTTGCACATGGGTATTTTGTGCGTTTCTATGATGCAGTTTTTATTTATTTATGAATAATCAGTTTTGTGGCAATATTGCTAAAGTATAACCAAACAAAAGTCTTATTCAGCACTTATTCCAATCTTTGGAAATAACCTGGCTATATTTTGTGAAGTTAGGTACTGTTAAATTAATTTTGGTCCCATACATAGATCATTTTATAAATGCAGCTTACATAATTTCCCTTTCTTGCCAGAGAGTGACTGAGTATCCTGTGATACCACTAAACTGTCCTGTGCCTCATAGCAGAAAATTATTTGTTCAGCAAGATTATAATTATTTCTACTATTCAACTGTGAAGTGACTCACAAGATTGCTTGAATTTAGCAGTCCTCCTGTCTGATACAGAAATCTCAGTGGACAGACAAAGGGTATAAGGTTAATCCATTTTCATCTGTGAATGGGAATTGTCCCCTTATCCTCAGTGATACTGTTAAAAAGAAAAGGCTCATATTTTAACAGCAGCATTTACATATTTCTGTTGTGATATATGCATCAAATAATTTGTAACTGATGTAACTTGCTTTAAATTCTGTGAAAGCAGCTTGACAAAAGCCCCTTTTTGATTAATAACAGATAAATTTGTTTTCTACAACTACATTTTAAAAAATAAATAATCTCCAACATGGAATAAATCTCTATGATAGCATCTTTTTATTCGGAGGGAGGGTCACTAGGATGTTGTTTCTGAATATTCTCAGTTATGCCAGACACAGAACTTGAATAAATAACTTCTATATCATGGAAGAGTTTAAACTATGGAAACCTTCTTTTATTTTGGATTTCCTTTATTTTTTAAAAACAGTCCTAAAAAAGTAATCTATTTTATTTTTACTTTCCTCTTTTGATAAAATTAAGCAAAAAAACCCCCATAAACTATCAGGTACTTACTTTCCTTCTTGTTCTTAGTATGTGAACATACTACTGGCACAGATGCTATGGTTTTTATTTTAAATATATATCTCTGTTTGGGGCTTTTTTTTTTTAATATAAGGCAACATATTGTTTAGCCAGAAATTCTTTTTTGGGTACCAAGAACATTCAGAAATAATAATCTTAAAATAAGATTATTGATGATATCTAGGTGGTAATGGTGCTTCAGGAAGTATGTGGAACACTATTTATAAAGAAAGATCAAACCGTCTTCCTTTAACTTTTCCTGAAACACTCAATACACTCAACTTGACAGACATAACTTATTTCAATTTCCCTCAAAAACGCTTTCAGAGAACCAAAAAAAGAATGTGAAAAAAAAAAAAGGAGAGTAAATAAAGTGGGATGAAAAATATTGTCCAAGTATATCATCCATTAAGCAATTCAAAAATATACTTTCACCAGAAATGCTGTGGTTTTTTTCCCTCCCTCTCCGCTATATTTCTTTTTTGCCATTCCAGCTTTTGAGTTCTTTTCCTTTCTGTTCTGATTCTTTTCCTCCTGGAATGTCCCCCTTTTCTGTTATATCTAATTTTAACTCTCCCACTCTCTACAGCTCAATGGTTGTACATCTGACTTGTAACATTACAAGCTGCTCTAGATCCAGGCACTCAACTTGCTGCTGTAGTTTCCTTTTCAAAGAAAAGGAGGAGGATGTTATTAACTGGGAAAGCAAAGCCTACTTTCAAGGCAAGTCCCAACTAAAATGGTCCCATAACGGAAAATTCTTCTGATAAGAATTTCCTAATTCTTTTTAAAATAATGTGTATCAGAAAAATAGCTTTGACAGTGATATAAGCTAAATTTAGGTATTACCTTTTATAAGAAAGATCTTGGAATCACTGTGAGTAGTTCTTTCAAACAGTGGGCTCAGTCTGTGGGAAGAGTAAAAAAGGTAAATAAAATATTAGGAACTATTTGGAAGAGACCAACCAAACAGAGCAGGGAAACATGAGTATGACAGTCTTTAAAAATGTTGTTAATCCCGTCACAATATAGGATATAATAGAACAAGAAAAGATAGAAAACACCACAAATAATTAGAGGTATAAGGCTGCTTTTTTACAGTGAGAAACTCTGTCCGCAGGTACACAGGATAGGAGATATAATAAAATTTTAAAGTTATGAATACCAAAAAATATATATAAAATGATTACTATTGGGTTTGTATTTAAGGATGCCCCATTAGAAAGTAGTGAGTTCGACTTTAAAAATAGTCATAAAAAAAAACTTTAGTACTCACAGGTACAATATGTTGCAAAGTGCATTACAAGTGGTGTCAGAGACAGTTTAGACAAATATATGCAAAAAAAAAACAACCAAAAAACCAAAACCTTAGAGTTACTTAAACCACATATATGCTTAGAGATGACGTGGTAGTTATACCCTGCTTCTTAGGCTGTTTTCCTAAACAACTGTTACAGGTCACTAATAGAGATGAGACTCTCATCTTAGTATGGCAGCTTCTGAAGTTCTTACCTCATCCCCATGTGATAATTAGGTGGGCAGCTCCTAAAAAAAAATGTGATAAAAATAGGCATTTCCCATCTTGGCATATTTGCTCTTTAGTAATCTTTCTCAGAAGTGGTATTGGATTTCCAGCCTAATTTCCAACTCAGGGATTATCTCCATTTTGAAGGAAAAAAAGACAAAACATTATAAGTGATTGTATTTCTTATAGTTAGTGATCAGAAAATCATACATCCAGCTAGTGATATCACTGAGGCAGCATATTTCATGGATTTTTTTTAAAGATGTCTTGTCCATGAATGCTGTTTAGACGCAACATCTGCTAAGTGGTAGTTCAGTAGGGATAAACTTAATATTGACACCTTCCAATCCAATGATTAATATATTTTTAATACATGGGATGACACAAGAAGCTCGATTACCTTGCAATGGTCTTTGGTTAGCCTCAAGCAGACAGACTTGTTTGTGAAAGACAGATCTTCATAGCTTTTTTTTTCTTGCCAATTTTTTGACAGATGTTTTCTTTACAGTACTGAGCAGAACAGCCTGGGTCTTGTGATCTGTCACTGTAAGGGAATGATTTCTTGGATCCTTGGTTGCATTTCCTCACACCTCTTTTATGGCATTTCCTCATGAACAGTGAAATTCCGTCAGGATTGTGTCTTTCCGCTTCGCTGAGGAGTGCTAGTTTCTGAGTACTCTCAAGTTATTGATGTACATTCTGGGCATTATTCATTCTTATGACCTGGATTTATTTATTCAATAATATAGACAGATGGCAAGGTAGCAGTTTCAAGCCACTTTTTTTTTTTTCCTTAATTATAAGTATCACCTAATTTATGTTATTTGTTCTTCATAGTTTATCTTATGTTCCCAAAATGCAGGTAATAGGGCATTAAGCATACCAAAGTGCTTCTCTAGTTGTTTTTGAGCAAGAATTAAGAGAATCCACACTATTATATTTAGAAATCCTGGGAAACATCACAGATGGAAGGACAGATGCAGTATGCAGCTCCCTGTCCAGAGGTATTAATTCATGATAATGTCCACCATATCATGGAGGAAATCTTTAATATTATTAGGCAGCCATTAGCATAACCTCTGAGATAAATAAGGTAGGCTTTTAAGAGAAAAAATTACTCCAAAGGAGTAATTATGGAGTGTACTGAAATGCCCTTTGTGATGACATCTGTTTGCTGATACCTTGTGTTACATCTTCCAAGTGGGCAATACAGCCAACATAATAATACTTCAGGCAAGAAAGAAACTATTTCTGTGATAAGCTAAGAACTATTTAGTATATCATTTTGTGGAGGCTGACTGCACTGTCCCTCAGTTACCCTTAGAGAGTTTCTTGACACTTTGTGTTTCAAACCTGCAATGCATTAACTGTACAAGCTGAAAAGCATAAACAAATTCACATCATTGGGAAATCAAGAGCTCAGCAACAAATTTCCCAAGAAACCAATAGTGTGACCTCCATCATGGATAAACAACATAATATGTAAAGGTTACCATACTTTAAAAGTAAAATAATCTTAATCAAGTTAGTTCTACACTTGACCTTATACGTCCCATGCATGGTACACTCCATCGATAATTTTCCTCAAATTTTCCTGTCTCAAACTAAAAGCTGGACTCATACTAAAAGACAGGACAACAAAAGCCATCCTCTAGAAGGAAACAGAGATTGGGACCTGTGGAGAGCTAGTCTGACTCAAATCTTAAAGGGAAGGATAAGGTTCTGATTTTCTTGCTGATCAAGTTAAAGTCCGCAAGTCAATCTCATAGAAAAATCTTCTAGCACCATGAATTTGTCTTTATAATTCCTGAATTTGAAGCCAGATAAACAGTACTTTACAGAAATGTTAAATAGTTATGCTTCACTTAATTCACAAGCAGTGGTCTTCTCATTCCTGATTTCTCTGCTTAATAGGTAGGATGGTAGACAAAGAACACCAGATGTATTCATGAAAACTGTGGCTTGCCTTGGTAAAGAGACCTAGTATCTGTATTTTGATCATTTGAATGTTTCTCTAGGAACAGGAGAACTAAGCTGAGTCTGAGTCTTGACCCACCATTTGCTTTGAGTGAATTTTGGCTAAATTGTGGCTAAATTTGTATGAAAAATGACATATGCTTGCCTAATTTCAGTCCTTAGATTCTTTTGAACATGAAACTTTCACTCAATTAGAAGGGAAAAAAAAAAGGAGTGCAGGTAATCAGTACTGGTTCAATTCAATCCAAGAAAAATGAATTGTTATTTAAACAAACAAACAAAATCCAAACAAAGAAAAACCTGCTTCCTAGATGAATAAGTTATCTGTACCAGCAGTGGTTTTTATTACTTTCAGGTTCCTGATAGTCATGTGGGCTCTGCTGCACTAAAGTGCACTTGATTTACATCCATAAAGGTGACCAGAGGGCTGGAGCACTCTGCTGTGAGGACAGGCTGAGAAAGTTGGGATTGTTCATCCTGGAGAAGAGGAGGTTCTGGGGAGACCTTATAGCAGCCTTCCAGTACCTAAAGGGGGCTACTGGAAAGACGGGGAGGCACTCTTTAAGAGGGAGTGGAGTGACAGGACATGGGGTAACAGTTTTAAAATGAAAGAGGGGAGATTTAGATGAGATATTAGGAAGAAATTCTTTACTGTGAGGGTGGTGAGACACTGGCCCAGGTTGCCCAGAGAAGCTGTGGCTGCCCCATCCCTGGAGAGGTTCAAGGCCAGGTTGGACGGGTCTTTGAGCAACCTGGGCTGGTGGGAGGTGTCGCTGCTCAGGGCAGGGGGTGGCACTGGATGATCTGTAAGGTCCCTTCCAATCCAAACTATTCCATGACTTTATGATTCTGTAATGCTATGATTCTGTATTTAATGCATGAATCTGTCTTTCTCACATAATTGTTGCTTTTAAAACAATTTTTAGAAGAATTTGCTACATAAATCATTATAACACTGAAGAGAATGATAGCAGTCTACCTAAATAGGGTTTCATTTGTAAATTCTAGGGTCTGCATGGCTCACTAGGTTAGCTTTTCAATGGGTTTTAGGCTGTCATTGAAATGGAACTAAAATGACTGGAATGGTTAATGCAAACTTTAGCTTCCGAGAGGTTTTTATTATTATAAAAATTATTATAAAAAATATCTACAACTGATACATGGTCCATGTGTTAAATGGAATCTGTTCAAAGGCATGAATACAAAAAAAAAACACATTACAAAGGTAGAACCGGATTGGACAGGGTCATGTTCAAGTCAGTTGTAGACTCAATAGGAAGAGAATTTGCCAATTAATCATTGTTGTTGCAGAGTGTAACTTGTCATTTTCCAGTTAACTGGAGATTTCAAAATAATACTCATGTTTTACTGTCTACAGACCATTTGTGTCACTGGTGGAATTTTGAATTGTGATAGTTTTACACATCATATTTTTTTATCATATTTGATGGTGGTGTACTTATATTAAATGAGATATTCTGATAGAAATTAGAACTGAAACTTAATTAAAAAAATTAAGCAGAAGTGTCTTTGCAGAAGACAGAAGTATGTTCCTTTTTTATGTGTGATTAACTTTGAGATCATTGTGTTTGCTTCACGTTAACACAATTTTTATAATTAGTTTTTAAGATCTTATTATATATACACACATCAAAAGAATTATGGCAAGAACCTAAGTGTTATTTTCTTTATAAATAAACGATTGCATAGATTTTACTGTATGTGTTGTAGAATCCAATTAAAACCTTTGTTCTTAACAGTGCTCAATCAATGCTGGACTTTGCCTGGTGAAAAAAAAACATTGATGATTGGCTTCTACATTGGTAACACTGAGAAAGGTCAGTGACGTACCTTTAGCAAATATAGGATAGAGCAAATATAGCAGATATAGAAAAAATAGCAAATACTGTAGCCATCTAGAGGTGGTCAGCATGTAGCTTGCAGTTCTGTGTGCCCTCTTGTGTTTGCTGAACTAAGAAATTTTGTATCAATGCAAGTAAACCAGTAAATAACAGTAGGCATTTTTATTTTTTTTTTAATTAGGAAGAAGGGGAAAATATGCAGCATCTGATCATAACCTGTGGAATCCTCTGCTAGAAGGAGTCAGTAACTGACATGAATATGTTTTCACAAAATGATTTTAATAGGATTGGATAATTCCAGGTCTGATACAAAATGTATTTTATGCATGATCAAATCACGATAATCAAATTTTGGGCTTCTGGGTATAGGCAGACCAGTGCAAGAGTTGAAAAAAATGTACAAAAAAAAAATAATGTACATACTTCTGTCCTCTCCTAACAGATATCTTGGAAGATATAGTCCTGGTGTTTCATTTTATTTTGACATAATTGGGGGTGGAGAGGGGGAGACAGAGGGAAGGCTATTTCTGTCTTTCAGCCTTATGTATCAGCCTAGGACTATGGCAAAATGACTCCAGGTACTGAATTAGTTGTCAAGATATGGCGTAATTTATGTTAGCACACTAAATAGAAAAAGAGTAAGGTATAGCTAAAATAACAAGAAGTTTGATTAAGGCAAAACCTTTCCACTCTTTATTTTCATTCCACCTTTTTAAAGAAATAATTTCACAGCTCGATAAAGAGATTCACAAACCCAACACTTTATGCAGACAATAACACAGTGTGTATTCATCACTATTTGTGAAAGCATAGTTTTCAAAATCTAAACTGCTCAGCTCTGGAGGTTTTTTGTGTCAATGTCGACAAAATAAGCACAGAGGTTTATAGAAGTTGAAATCTTCTACTTTTTAAGATTTAACAAGAAGAAAAAAAAAAAACCTTTCTGTTATTTACTTTCATTATACTTGGTTGATTTTTCCCTCTAAAATTAGACACTTTGTTTTCATTTTGTAATTTGTGTCCTCTAAATCTTCTTCATATATTTCATTTTTCAAATATGTGGCCTACACAAGTGCAAATCTTCCTGAATAAAATGTCAAGAATGATGAACTGCAGAGTCTTACTCATATCTGGTATTTCCAAAATCATAACTGTCTCGTGTCCTGATGGTCCTCTCAATTCTTTAGCCTGACACAGCTGTTCTTCAAGGTGTCATGGTCTTAGCCATTATTCTTAGCTTGTTATTTTAATTAATTATTCTTTACATTGGCAATAATGCTTGATCAGATTGGTCAGGTCAGCAGCTCTTGCTTACTCTTGAACTGTGGTCCACACCTGAACTTTGATGTGAAGTGATAATTGCTGATGTACCCCATCAGCTGTCAGTAGAGAAATACAGATGGGTTAGTATGCTGCAATACAAGACAAAAACTGATAGTTTTATAAGTATAAATAGACAAAGTAGAAATTCCAACAAAAATAAGGTAATGATGAAGCTTGATATTAAAAGCAGACAACAAAACTGAACAAGGCAAAATTACCCGTCTTTAATACTTTGAGTATGATGCTCGAGGCATAACATGAATAACTTTTCCCAAAATCAAACAAAACTGATACCTGCTCATTAATAACCAGAGTGTTACACTTATGGATTCCTTCCTAGGAGGAATCAGTCTTTGTAGGTGCTTAAAACAATAAGGGATTTTATGATCGAACGTTCTTTATAGACCTGTAGATTAAGATTAACCTGTAGTTAAGGCTTAATGTCCTCATCACATCTGTAGATTTTCAGCTCCAAATTTCTATGTATTTCATAATGACATACAGTAGAAATAAAATGTAAAAGCATGGTTACTGACATTTGATTGTATTTTAAACATTTTAACTACTTAAAAGTCATATTGCCTTACAACTATAACAGCTTCCCTTATTTACAGGAAAAAATAGCATCTATGTCTTTTGCAATAATTGTAAGGAAAATGCCACCTTCCCAGATGATCAATATTCTAACAGTAGCTGGTGGAATGGTGTCAGTGAAAAAGGATTTACTGGTCTCTCAATTCATCTTGGTTTTCTGTTCAATTGATGCAGTGTTTGAGGAAGTAGCCAACTTTAAAAGTGCCAACTCAAATCCCAGTCTGTTGTTTCTTCCTTTGAGCACAAAGGTGTTATACGTTACTCGCCCACTTCTTGCAGCTTCAGTGCTGTGAAGAAATACATTTTCATACAGAGAACACAGGATCCCAATTATGTCAGTCAGCTAAGGTAGTAGAAAATTTTAAGTTAGTTGCAAATAACAGATAATAACACTAAAACCAGTTTGTCTCATTACATCATGAAAATGTGATGGGTTCTTATGCTTATACTTTTGTGTATATATGCTTATAATGTTTCTTCCTACACAATACGTCCTGAGATCTTTTGGTGGCATCCTCCCTGGAAAACATAAAACCAGAGTCATCAGAGTATCCTACAATGTCTTTAGACTTTTCCCATAGTATTTTAAAACTCTTCTACTGAAAAGAAAAAAAATCAAATGCTCCCACTTCTGCAGGTCTTACTGCCCTAATTAGATAGTAGTGCTCCAAGACTTTTGATGTTATTGGAGGTAAAGTGCTGAACTTAAATTTTGGAAATCTGAGCTCATTTCTAGCTTCACAAAGCTAGATCATGCCTTTTTCTTCTATTGATATGGTAGAGAACTATTACTATTCCTGATTCATAGAGCATTCAAAGTTTCATGTACTCTTGCTGTTCAGACAGCAGTGGTGAAAGCCACAGGCTACCTAATCTGTTGAAAAGAAACTATTGGAAGTTTGTAATTTATATGGTGTTGAGAAGATTAAGCAGCCTGGAGGGAAAGCCTAAACTGTATTGCCCGTTGTTTGTAATCTAGACCCTCTTAAAATTTCCATGCATGTTGAGCTGTCTTCAGAATTAAGCATTTATTACATTGGTTTATGTCTCCAACTTAACAGTTTATATATCTGAGCACAGACACATGCCTTGCAAAATGCATCACGAATTACTGGTTTTGTTCTGTTTATAATATGACACTGTTAGAGTTCAAACATCACTGCAGCCACACTGAATTTATGCCTGGGAGAATGAAGAAGATGAAGATTTTGTTTTCTTTATTATTATGGACACACATGATACATACAGTACGCAGCTCGCAAGACAGTGCTACGTAAGTATTTGTTTGAAAGTACTTTTGACTTTTGTCAGCAGTTGAACAGGTTTTCTTTAAAACCACAGTGGTATACTCAGGCTCTAGCATGATAGCTTGCCATCTCAGTGTCTGTGCTAAAGCAGCATTTAAAGAAAGATGGTGCCCACAGCTGATTGATGGCTAAATGCCAATTTGAAGATCTTATGTTGAAAATACACTTCACAGTTCATTTCACAGCCATGGACAGACATGCCTCCTGCCTCTACAATTAAAAAAAAAAAAAAAATTGGGCTGAGAAAATGGGTATTATTCTTTTAAAGGAAGATAAAACCCCTTTTTCTAATTTTTAAAAAATTATTGCTCTTATTGGTGTAAAAATCTGTATAGATAAAAATTTAGAACGTCTTCATTCCATGCAGGTCTATATGGAGTTACATTACATGTATAATACATAAACTACAATCACTGTAACTCCCTTTATTTAGAGCACTTTTTTTTTTTCTGTCTCATTTTCTTTCCCTTTTGTATTTGCTCCGCTTTTTTTGTCTTCTTTCTTTCTTAGCTGTTTGATAGAATATGCCTAGAGTTCACAATACTGTCTCTACATATTGTTTTAACAAACAGGTCAAATATTGCCAAACATCTATATACTAGACAAGGACTAAAGCAAACACAAAAACACACCCACAACCCAAAACAAAAACAAAAAAAAACCACAAAAAAAAACAGAAAAAAACACACAAAAAAAGCACCCACCAACTAAACCCCACACCCACAACCCCACACACAACACCCCACCACAA
>JAOTQQ010000041.1:19506420-19534034 GCA_026546715.1 Gallinago undulata
CCACTCTTTCAGTAAAGTAATTCTTCCTAATATCTAATCTAAACCTCCCCTGCTGCAGCTTCATACCATTCCCTCTGCTCCTGTCGTTATTCCCTTGGGAGAAAAGGCCAACCCCCACCTCCCTACAGTTTCCTTTCAGGGAGTTGTGGAGGGCAAGGAGGTCTCCCCTCAGCCTCCTCTTCTCCAAACTAAACATGCCCAGTTCCCTTGAATACAATCCCCTTGAATAGGGAAGCAATATCCTATTAAAAGATACTCTTGGTCACCAGACATTTTTTCCTCATAGTACAGAATAGGCTTCTGTGACTACTGAAGAAATCCAGTTTCATGTGAGATTCAGAAATGGGATATGCTCGGTAGGGCAGTCCCTTTGCCCTGCATTTCTGATGTGCCACGCAGCGTGTATTATCAACAGGCTTAGTGGTTTCCTACTTTGAACTGACAGTAAACCCTATACGGGTTTCATCACTCTCATTCTTTTACCGAAAAAAAAAACCCAAATCTTTTTTCCTCCTGCCACCACAGAATACTTTAGGGAAAGAAGATGGCCCTGTTATCTTCATGCACTGCAGAGCTTATTAATGAAAGAACCAATTCCTACCACCATGGCACCTTTAAAAACTTATTAAAGTACAGCAGTAATTTTCTGTTAGACACGCTACTGATCCCTTTTGGGTTTAAGGTTATGGTCCGTTATGTTTAGCATCTGCTTTATGCACACTGCTTTCTCATTATGAATAAATCAATAAATCAATTAGGGGCAGTGAGCTTTGCAGTAGAGAAATTGAAGATTATGTTAGTTGACCCATGATCGTCAAGTAACTGTTTTTCTACTACAGACCTATCAGGAAAAGAGAGCACATTGGCAGTGTCAGGATATGAAAAATAAGCCACCCAGGGAACAGTTTGGCACCCATCTGAATTAGACTTTCAGGCTCTCCACAGGCTTGAAATAAATACGCCTAGAGGTACAGATTCTGGGAGGGTTAACCCTGTCCCAAGGTCCCAAGTCCATGCTGCTTTCAGCATCTGAATGGGTGACTGAAAAAGATGAAGAAGCAGCATCTGAAGAAGATGACTTCTCCATCTATAGAGATGTGATTATCCTCACATTTGCAGAAAACATATCTCAATAACAGACCACATCAAACTGCAAGGTATTCGCTTAGCAAATTTCAATCCAACTCACGCCAACAAAATTGCATTGGTCGTTACTTCAACTTTGCATCAACTCTTGGAGGACTTTGGCTGTTGTACGGATAAAATATATTTGCTTCTAGACAACTAAGTGGAGTTTCCTGGATAAAGCTGGAATTTGTGGTTGGAGGGTGATGACTGCCATAATATAGTGTGAATTCACAGATAGTACAAACAATGGAATTCTACGTAGCATTTATTGCAAAAAGAATATATGTAGTGTTCAAAGATACATAAACAAAAAATATTTAGCAAGGCTGGAAAATGGCCACGGTATATTGAGCATCTTCAGAATTCTATTACAGGTTGTAAATAAAAAACAGGACAACTTGAAACACTGGGCAAGAGATTAGTTTCTTATACACTAGTATGCCAACATCCAAGAAATAAATTTCTTCATTTTCGTAAATATGAACAAAGAAGAAAGTAGAGAAGAATGTGAGAAAATTATTCAAACAGTAAAAAAGTCCATCCAAATGAATAAGAAAAAATCATAAACCTTGCAGGAAGTATGGGAAGTACATGGCAAGTCTCACGTTTCTCAAAAAAGCTCACTGAATTCTTCAAATAATATAAGAAGTCATCTGTCTTCTGATATGCACAGGTGAGAGCCTTCTAAGGAAGTGTGACAAGGGGGGAGAAAGAAGGGTAGAGCCAAAAACTTTTTGTTACAATAGCACAAAACTATCCAGCAAAATGAAAAAAATTAACAGGTCTGTTAATTATTGTTTTAATATAAGTAAAAACACAGGATATTTAGGTCCCAAACCAAGCAAGAAATCTTTTGCATCACTTTTGATACTGTCTTTGTTGTTGCCAAGTTCTCAGGATTATTCTGGTTTCTGCAGATGCCTGGCTAATGGTAGAGAGCTGGAGCAATATTAGTAAAAATTCTTGTTATGTGCCAGCTTTCCAGGGATGCAAAATTCTCCCAAAATTACAGTCTGTGGGTTGTTTCTCTTTCCTTACCTCCCACCCCACTCCCCAGAGGACGTTGGTTTTTTCCCTGAAACACATTTATGATATCAAAGAAACATAGTTTCAGGGACATTTTTAACATTCATAGAACAAAATTCTGTTTGAAATCCATATAGGAAAATACCACAAGTATTTCACTAAAAACCCTGTTACTTGAAAACGGACAGTGCCGTGGGGGTTTTCTGCACTGTTGTTGTCACCTTTTCCCTCTGCACAGGTGACATTGTGTCTCCTTGGAATCAAGAAGATCAAAGCAACTTCTGACCTCGGGTAGTTCTTGTGGTTGTGAATTATGAAAACAACTCCAGTTGCCTCAGAGATTTCCACATTGCCTGGAGTTTCAGTTGTAAATTTAGCAGAGTAGTAGGGAGGATGAGAGTGGAGGAGGGAAAAAGGGAGGCTGTGCATGAGGTTCTGAGTGTTAATTTCTTCTCTAGGAGGAACTAATGCATCTAATAACCTGCAAAAGCGTATCCTAATGCTAACTTTTTTTCAGGTTCTCCTTTACATAAAATATAACGTATTTTGATGTTCTGAAACAAAATGGGCAAGAAAGTGAGACGTCTAATTTCTTTCCGTTCCCCCTATTCCACCTTTCACACATAAACCAGAAAATAAGTCTTCTGATGTTCCATTTTTGGTTGTCTAGAAAGGTTCTTTTTACAATTTTCCTTAGGTTAATAGCTACTTCTCAATTCCTAATCCAAGAAATTTCACACTTTTATTAAAGAAAATCCCCAAACAAACAAAAAAAACCCAACAAACAACCAAATGAAAACCATACAAAAACAAGCAGACAGACCCCAATACCAAAACATTTTACATATCTTAGTGAATAATATTATTCCATTTGGAAATAATTTGTCTTTATAAGGATTTTTAAGGATTTAACATTGTTTGGTTTTTTTTTCAAACAAAAGCAAGCATAGAGAATTGAAAGCAAAGCAAACTTAATAATGACATTGGTTCTATGAGATTTTTAGGTCTTTTATCAACTACAATCTCCTACTCTAAAATATGTTAATGTTTTGCATATTCTTCAAATGTCAACCTTTGTGTTCCACAAAATATGACAAGTTTGTCTAATAAAAGAGCTTTCTTCAAACTTCATTTGTTATCATAAATATTCTGTGTAAGACTGAAATTCTTTAT
The DNA here is from genome assembly GCA_026546715.1 of Gallinago undulata. Lineage (NCBI taxonomy): Eukaryota > Metazoa > Chordata > Aves > Charadriiformes > Scolopacidae > Gallinago > Gallinago undulata. The sequence continues at coordinate 19,509,748 of JAOTQQ010000041.1, forward strand.
ATGTAATATGCCTTAAATCTGATCTTTATTTAACTTTCCATCTTTTAGTGTTAACCTTTAATCAGGACTGAATTTTGGCCACAAAATCAAAAATTGAACAGAAAGGGATATTGGGCTGTCGTGTTCCTTCTATAAGAATGTGTCTCCAGTACCTCAGGGTCTCTTTGGGGGTGGAAAAAAAGTAATAGATCTCTGTACACACTGTACACTTTTTTAGCAGTATTTGTGATTTTTAATTTTTTTTTTAATTGGTAGTTAAGGTAGAGTGTCCTCGAGAATCACTCAGTTTCAGGACTTGGATTAAAAGGTTATTTGTATATATCTACTATTAATCAAGATATGACAGACTTACTGTAACATGCCAAAATTGAAGTAATCAACTTTTTAACTTTTTGGTCAGTATTCATATGCCTTCAGAGGACAAAAAAAAATCCAGTTCATTCCTGCATATTGCTGTTTAGAAAGAAGTAACAAAGAATTTGCTCAAGTCTAGTAATCATTTCTTTAAGTGAACTTTACCCTCTTCTCAATGTACTGTGGCTAAAACTATGGAAAAATGGGCACATTCTTTAGAAAATGTGTGAAAATAACAAATGCAACTAGCTAATCTTGATATAACTCTTTGTTTTTCTTGAAATGTAACATCTTGGAAAAACATGTCAGGTGAGCATAAATGAAGAAAAAAAATTCCAAGACTGTCTTGTATGTTATTCTGTACTCTTTCTCTCTCTCTGTGCCTTCTTCAACCTTATCTCACTTAAGAGTGAGATAAGTTTACGAGTATTAAATGTTCTGAAAGACAATACCTGGTACAAAATGTAGAAAAATACCAAACCTGCCTAGTTTCTAGACTTAGGTTTTATCAAATACTTGCAAAATGGAACAAACAATCCATACAGTGTAAAAAAAAAACAAACACAAACAAACAAAACCCAAAAATCCCTCAAAACTCCTATAAACTTTGACATTAAAAAAACCCAGCAACTTAAAAAAAAAGGTTTGTGGAGTATTTTAGAGTGCTAGTAAAAAAGGTCCAAAGAAATAGAATGCTACTAAAATCTTTGTATAAAAGGCATATGGCTTTCATAGTAAGGTTATATCTCATTTTAATTTGTTTGAGACACAGTAAGAGGCGGAAATCTGCTGCAAAACTTTCTGTTATTTTTTCGAACTGGTATTTATCTTCTGGGGTTATTTTCACTCTCTTCTGCCTGTAACCATGTGACAGTCATATTTTTATCTGATCATGGCTATAAAAAGAAATTATGTATCTCGCTGAGCATGCCTAAGTAGCATGAGACAAATGGTATATTTAAAATAACAATAATATTAACTGCTCTGAAGTTTTTGAGCAATATTTCTGATACAGGTCGTGTAAGCATCGCTGGTTCTTTCTTCATTTCTGTAGTCTGAGCAATACTCATGAAATATTAATCAGGAGCTCTGAGTGCTGATGAATAACAATCATCTTTCCCTGAGGACATACTCATTCATTCAGTCACGCTGTGTCTGTGCTGGCATGCATCAGGGGGGGTGTAGGAAAAGCAGGCACTACAGGAACCAGTGGTTCCAATGGTTAAAACAGACAAATTCAAATCAAAAGTAGCGTGTGCAGTTTTCACAAGGATGGCAAATAAATTTTGAAATATCTACAAAGGAAAAGAGTGGATTCGGCATCTTTTCGAGTCTTCTCAAGCCTGAATGCTTTTCTAGAAGTTGCGGCATAATGGACAGTTATATGAAACCATATAGGTTTGTGTAGTAGAAGAGTCCCCGGCAGGTGATTCAGGAATTTCTTCCAGTTTTTTTGGCAGAGAATCCTTCTTGTGTCATATCACGTGAGGTTTGTATTGTCCCATTTCATAGTCTCAATGGAATCGCTGGTGAAATTCTGACAGCGCTTTGGCCTTCCGAAAGCTGAAGCCACCATATTCCTAGTATAACATTTGTTACAGATTTTCTACAATGTTACTTAAAATCCTGCTGCTGTTCCAAACTCACATTTGTTCCCTAAATCACGAGCTCAGTGAGGAATTAGAAATTCTCAAAGAAACTAACTTTCTACAAACTTGTTGACTTTCTAGTCACTAAAATTTGAATAAATAGCATGACTAGAATTTAATTTCCTTCCAGGATTGGTGTATAAATTATTTATTCCTAAATAAATCAAACCAAACATTTGCTGAAACACCAGTATTTGACATGAAATAGGATGTATATACTAATATGTTTTTATGCTCTTTGAGCAGCAATGTCTATATGCCTCTTGGTCGCACCTGGGATTTTCAATATCCCTTGACATCTGAGGATCTGGGCCTTTTGGCTGAAGCTGAATGAAAACAACTCCATTATTATTTTATATGTGTAACCATATTTAGTATTTTTATTAAGTAACTGTAATTTTTAGTAACATTAGCTAAAATAATAAGATAATTCCCTAGAGTTTTTTTTGTTTTGTTTTCTTTTTTCTTTTTGTGGACTGACTTTGGGATACTTATACTCTTTCCCTTTCTAGGATCACTGTTAAATACCTCCCTCTCAGGAATTGCTAGGCTCTAAGGTGAGCAGAGAAGGTTCTTCTCTCTGTTATTTCCATTCCTTGGAATCTGAAAAGGCTGCTTACAGTTCTCTAAACTCACAGTCTTTGTTGGATCTCTAAGGTAATTGCAAGTCTTTGAAATCCTCCTGACCCATTCCACCTCTTCTTCAGGCTCCATTTGCATTTAGCAGTCCAGTGATTTATAATGCATCTCCTGCCAGGAGCTCAGAAAGCAGTTGTCTGTCATAAACCGTCGGGAGTCTCCTGAGAAGCTGTGGAGCTGGGAGTTGTAATAAGTCATCTGTTTGGGTGACAGCAAATTTGGCACTGAGGAGCCCAGCCAGACTGTGATCACCAATGGGGCTGTGCAGTCATAGCCTCCCAAGAGATGGACACCGTGTGGATGGTGGCTACTCTGAGAATCACAGAATACCCCTCATCCTCTCTGTGAAATCAGAACATTACCTCAGTTGTGCTGAGGTTGTGCTCACCTCAGCCAAAGGAATTTCTCCTTTCATTCAAAGCAGTAAGGTGTTAGTAATTACCACACTGCAGTTTGACTGCAGAAATATGAAATAAAATTAATTGCCTCTATTGAAGACATTGTAATAAGGAAGAGAACAAGGTAAATAAAAAAAAAATATCAAAACAAACCAACATATTTTTCCCCAGTTGACTAGTTGAACAAAGCTTTGCATTCCATTTTCTCAATCATGGAATAGTAAGAGCGCAGATGGCACAAAGGATGCTTAGCTGAAGTCATAAAACCATAGCTCATCACCTCAAAGATGTCAGTCTTGTTTGTATAACAGTTCAATAAACATTCTGGACTTTGTTACATTCAACCTTGTTTATGGACAAAGAGGGAACGCGCTTAGTATATACTTAAATATATGAATTCATTATTAGTATAAGTGAAATTTTAAGTCTAGTAATTAATATTCCAGATGCAATTGTTACAGAAAAAGCAAGAAAGATAATGCAGTTAACATATGTAACGCTTCCACCCTTTTTTTTTCATAGAATCAGAGAATATTTTGAGTTGGAGGGGACCCTTAAAGGTCATCTAGTCCAACTACCCTGCCATGGGGAGGATAATCTTCAATGAGACCAGGTTGCTCAGAGTCACATCCAACCTGACCTTGAATGTTGGGGCATCCACCACCTCTGTGGGCAACCACGTTCTTTTGTCTTTTGTTAGTGTCAGCTCAGTCCACTGAACTTCTTCAGTGGGAAACATACTTGCTGCAAGACAGCAAAGTTGTACTTCTGTAAAGTTTTGTAGGCAATGTTTTTGTACCCTTATTATGCAAGAATTATCGTGGCATTTGTTGATGTGTAGTAGTGAAAAATGCTTGAGCCAATCTATAGAAACTTAAAGCTGAGCACATACTGACAGCTCTTCACAAAATATTTATAAAGCTACGAGTCACAGGGGTGCTGATGCCTTTTTGGCCAAACCTTTAAAATTTTTTGTCTTTTCTTTATAAAGATGATAATCTTGGGCTACTCCAGTCTTGGCAGCTTTCATGCTACTGCAACAAAGCTCCTTAGTATGGACCTCCAACATAGTTGGGCTTTTCGTACTCATCAGTGAAAACAACTGGTTTTCACTGAAATAAAAGTTAATATGTTGTAAACATTATTACAGGTGAAAAAAAAAAGCTGGGGATCTCATAAATTAATTAGAAAATGTAGACGGCAATCATTATTAATTAATTTATTTATTCTAATAAAGTTTTTTCTTGTTCTTTCTATTCTAGGTCAGGCAACCCACTTAAAGCAAATAAAAATTATTGACACATGAGCAACAACATAGAATCTAGAGGGATCAATGAATGCATATGGATAAATCCTTCTCCTGTGGGCATAGGTCAAAGCTCTGAGAAGAAGAAATTCCTATTTGCTACTGATGAGTTTGTCAGGGTTTTTTCTTTCTCTGTCCCTGAGGCCCGTATGATGTGCACACAACTGGCACAAGGATGTTCCTGCAAGATGACCTGGGTACTGCACTGAAAATTTCCAATTCAGTCTGCTTCAGGTTCACATTTCACACTTCCAATGGGTCAAATTAAAACTTGATCAAACCAAGAACCAAGTCGTTCATGCGGTGTTTGCAATTGAACCTATACATATAGCGTGCTTTCCTGAAGGCAATGACATTTCATATGCAGAGTGAGATATTAAAAGATCAGCACTCTGATGAGACTGTCTCTTTGAATATTTCCAGTATTTATCTATTGTTGACATTTTATACACATTTCTCTTGAAGAATCCATTAGCCAGCTGTGTTATCAGGGGAAAAATTCTGTCTACAGTTAAAAAAAAATAAATCCCAATATTAAGATAGATATCATTGCTGTAAGGAATAAAAAATGAAGAATGTGACAGTGAGGGAGTTCATCTGTGTGAAATTGTGTCTTATTGGAGGCTTTTCAAGAGTAAATGAATAAATATTTTACTAAAACTTTCACAGTCAGAAATATTGTCCAAAGCAAAAAACCTTATTAGTATCTCTTCATTTCATTTACGATTAACTTTAGTAATACAATTCAGTCTTCAAGAGTAAAGACTAAGGAAATTATTCTCATTACTTTCTGAATCATTGCTTGAAAATGTAATGAATCCTTATAGGACACCTGAAAATCTGTTTCCCTGGCTAATTTCACTCGCTTTCTTTTTCCTCTCTGAGTACACATCAAATCTAGTCTCTTCTTCAGTTATCCTTTTAAATAAAGTAAAAGAATGAGCAAAACCTGTGGCTCTTGTTTGCTGCTCGATGAGGTTAATGTCTATATCATCAGATAAGTTCATGAGAAGGCTGATTCAGAGCACTTGCATTGTTTTCTTCTTAGTCTTCATCACAGACTTATTTTCTGGGATATGCAAAAGGTTTCAGCTGGGTTTTTATACTTTGCGTGACCCAGGAAGACTATAACAGTCAATATGATAAACAGGGGGTCTTTTGTCATTTGTAAATCTCCACGTCATCTTCCTTTTCCCAAAGACATCTTTCCCCTTTTTTGTTCGCTCTTTTTGATTAAATTATTCTGTTGGTCTGCAGTTAGAGCAACTTGAACAGGTTAAATGTTTGTGCCAGGCACTTCTACATGTTGTGAAGCTAGTCCTTATACAAATTCAAAGTAGGACACTAACTTTGTGGAAGAGGAGGAGATCAGTGATAAGAAGTTGCAAGTTGGTTTGGGTTGGGTTTTGGGGTTTTTTTGCTAGTACAGTTGTGAAGACATCGTCATCACAGGGTCTAAAGTATCGTGTTGTCTGATGGCTGTTTTGTTATCAATTTGTCAACTGGACTCTACTTATCTTCAGGCCAGTGTTCCTCAATGCACAACACGATCATCAACATCAATGCTGGTTTATGAAGGTCCTTGGCTCAAAGAATCACCTGATACACTTGGATGAGCACCAATAAGGCAGCGGTACTACCGTGAAGAAAAAAGCCTGGGAAGTTGAACCATTTTTTGAACGTCTCTACCATTGGCCATTGTATAAATAAAAGCCACTAAATACAAATTTGATCACTGTATAACTACCATTTTACTTTCCGAATCTATATAATCTCTGGAAGGCAGACAGCCCACACTAGGACAATGAAGCCCTGGAAGTAGAAGTCTGTGGATTTTCCTTTTCACCTACACTATTAAAGTGAGATCATTAATTTTTGTCTTAAATTGGAAGGAAAACAGATTTTGATACATAGAGTTGTTCCACAAAGTGAAATTCAAAGGTTCTGCTGATCTTTAAAATTGAACAAGGCAGCAAATGTACTACACTAATAATTTTATTTTGGAAGATTAATGAATGCCTTTTACGTATGTGATTCTCTTAAACTACTTCAGCCTAATCTAATACTGCCTGCAAAAACAGTGTCTTGGGAAAGAGTTTGCTGCTGAGTTTAGCTAGTCTGAAGAGGTTTTGCTTATGGGTTTTGTTTGTTTGCGTATGTTTGTTCAGTTTTGGTTGGTGGTTTGTTGTGGGTTGTTTTTTTTTTTGCTTTTCCCCATACTATTGAATTTAAATGCTGTAGGTAAAGTGTCAAAGTACACAGTCTTCATTGGTAAACCTCAGTTTAGGAGTTCCCACTCCAGGCTGTTCATTTCAGAACTTCAGTTCTGTGTCCCTCCAGTTGCGATGCACTGATTTACAGCAACGTGCTATAGTTAAATCAATAAGGAAAAAAATAGCTGTCTCCTTCCTTTTAATTTTTTTCAGAAAGTTATTTTTACCTACATCTTTTCAGAGATCCAGCTTATTGTTATGTTCCCATGGAAAGTAGTCTGGGTACAACAAACAGAAATCTGCAAAGCCTTGATATTCATATGCTTGAGAGAAGTGCTTTAGAATGGTTTTTCCATCAAAGCTAGCATAGTTTGAAACCACTGCCTTCTTAATCTGGTCTTTGTGCTCGGAACATTACTCAATGGAAATGTAATACTGGTAGGAATCTATGTAAAAGATTTTCTGACTCTCTGTAGGAGAAATACAGATGCAGTGGTGGTAGGCATGTAAGGAATTCAAGAGGCAAACACCAAATTGCATTTGTTGTTTGCTTTTATCACATCACTAACAGTCTGTCCTCTAATGTGCCTTCACTTTTACTATGACGAATGTTCCACAATTCTAAGCAGCTTCAGATGACTAGGGTTTTCAATTCTAGTAAATAAAATTACTATAAAATTGTTGCTCCGGCTCCTATTGATGTAAAGCCCAACTTCAAAATGACACTGAACTGAAGTGGTATTTTCCACAATGACATCAGGATGTATGGGTCAAGATTTAATAACTTGATCACTGTGACTTTGTAAATAATCAAGTTTTCAGTTTTCTTGTCAAAAAATGCTGAAAAGAAATACGTTCAAATTTAACAGAATTACTTTTTTCCCCCAAAAATCAACATTTTATGGAATAGGAATGATTAAATTAACCCAAAATAAAACATTTGGTTTTAATATGTTTAATATAGACAAACGATAAAGATCTAGTCTGACTGAGAAGGAAGTCACTTTTACTAGTGCTCCAGTTCCTCATTTCAGAAATCCAAGATTTCTCAAATATTCAGTTCTGTTTATTATTATGGGAAAGTTCAGCCAGTTTGTATTGTTGTTTATGGAGATTATCTGACAAGTGGCTATGGGGTATTCTTCAGAGTGAACTTGTCATTGAAAGAGATTGAACAGTAAAAAAAGCTCTTCTGTCAATCTCTTCTCAAATTATATAAAACACTAACATTTGGTAAATAATGTAGGATAGGCTGAGATTTTTTAAATGAATTTATTATAGTAGAAAAAAAAGGTCTGTATTTGACTCAGTTTGCTTAAATTTATAAAAATATAGAATCACAGAATTGTCTAGGTTGGAAGGGACCTTTAAGATCATCTAGTCCAACCATTGACCTAACTCTGATTAAAAACCATCACTAAACCATGTCTCTAAGCACTATGTCAACCCATCTTTTAAATACCTCCATGAATGGTGACTCAACCATTGCCCTGGGCAGCCCAGTCCAAGGATTCACAACCCTTTCCGTTTAAACATTATTCTTAATATTCAATCTGAATGGATTGGACTGGACACAGTACTCAAGGTGCTCACAGTGCTCAGTACTCATCAGTGCCTGAGTCCTCCTCACCACGCTGTTCCTGATACAGGCCAGGATGCTGTTGGCTTCTTGGCCACCTGGGCACACTGCTGGCTCATGTTCAGTCGACAGTTGACCAATACCCCCAGATCCTTTTCTGCCAGGCAGCTCCAGCCTCTCTGCCCCAATCTTGAAGTCAGATCAGATGACTTGAAACTTCAAGCAACACTTTTTTTTTTTTTTTTTTTTCTGTCCTGGAGGCTTGTTAGATATTAACAATAGAAATGGGATAGTTTCAAAGTAAGTCAGCACTATGTCTCAAGAATTTATCACTGGATGAACACTGGATGTGCTCTTATACATTCAGAGAGTACATAGTTCTTTAAATGTGTGCATAATTTTCTAAATTGTTTCTGGTCATTTGGGGGCAGAGAGTTATTCTTATATTTTTAGGGTTCCCTGCTTCATGTACTTCATAATACTTTAGCTGGTACTCTATTAAAAGCTGTTTATTATGTTGCATTTTTATTTATTCTTTAAATAGAAAAACACATACCTGACTAAGAAAATGTGTTCAGTCATGGAATCTAAGGGCTTACTCTACTAGTCTTTTTTTTCAAGTTTCCTTGCTTTAAGCATCTCTTCTTTCTACAGCTTCAAATGATACTTGTATGGCTTCTGTCTGTGCTCATTGCTTGCTTGGTATTTTTTTGTAATTTAACTAAATTATGTTTGAAGGTGCAGATGACATATTTGTCACCATGAATAATTTGGCACCAGGATACTGAAGGGAATACATACATGTTTTTCTGCTTAGCGTTTGAGATTGGATTTTTAACTTCCTTCCATGCTTTTGTAGAAACAAAAAATGTTCCTGAGTCAACACAGTTCAAGCCAGATTCCGACACCAATACGCTCTTCTTTCAGGAGAAAAAACTAACACAGATATAGAAAAATGTCTGATTTCAAATGTTGCAAGGACTATGTAGTATCTTGTAAGATTTCTATTTTCTCACATCAAGGGTTAAAATGCAATTCCATAATTCTGTTAAAAGCATTAAGATGCTGCAGGAAAAGGCAATCCAACAAATTATAAGTTTATTTTTTTGTAATTTATATAACAGTAAACTTATTTCCACAGAAATAATTTTCATGTAATACAACCAATGTTTAAATGACACCATATGAAGAAGATTTTTTTCCAATTTGATTGGAAAGGCTATATTGAAATGCTCATTTCAGGAGCGTTATACAAAGTCTTTTTATTTCTGTTTTTTATGTTGCTTTTAAAGATTTTTTGATCTTCTTGTAAAAATCATTCTGGAGTTCAGGAAGTTATTAACGTAAAATAGCACAATTATGTAGAAACTCAAGGTAAACCTCAGAAATTACGTAGCTTGAGAGTGTGAAAGGGGGAAGAAACAGTCAGCATGTAGACAAATTTTGCTGGAGTTTGGAGAAGTCCTTCTGAGTTTTAGCTTGTTTGTTTGTATATTGGATTTTTTATTAAATAAAAAAGCACCTTCTACCTTAATGGCGCCAGCTGAAAGGGAAAGCATTTAAGCTTCAGTTTCCTTGACATTTTGAAAAGTAATGGAAGTTTCAACACATCATGTCTGCTGGTTTAGATTTGTTTGTTTACATACTCTAGATAAATTTTGGATGAGCTACCAGATCTCTAACATTTATCAATACCTGTCATCAACCCCAATTTTTAACACACCACATTTCACCACTAATTCAGTTTCACTTCTGTTTTGACAAAAGTTTTATTTCTTTTACGGCTCTCCTGCAGTATGAGAAATGCCATTTGAAGTTACAAAGAGATGTGGAGAAGATTTCCCAAGCTTGTGCATGAGCCATGGTAACCTTTTTGTCACACTGTGTAACGCTGATCCTTCCAGGGCACTTACTGAATTAAGCAAATATCATGTGTCTCTATTTTTTTAGAGTAACTACTAAACAATATAAAAAAATATAGCTATTACTTTACAGATTTCTCAGACCAGATGAAGTTTTGTCCGATATCAGATTTTTTAGCAGAAAATAAAAAAGTGTGGAAAAAAATCTATATATTTAATTGCTTAAAGTTTATTTTCATCCTCCTTTCACCTTTTTTCTTTAATGAAAAGGAAAATAAACAGATAGAGGGAAAAGGAAAGTATAAAGAAAAGAAGGGTTTGCTGAAACTAGCAGAAAAATATCATATCTGCAAATGGTTTTTATAATTACTTTGCACTTTGTCATTAAATGTTTTACTGTTCACTTTTTTTTACCTGTCCTAAAGGGAATTACCTTTTAAAAACATGAAATGAAAATAGACAGGCTCATATTATTTGAGGTTCTCATATCTTCTCATATACATACGTCTGTGAAAGACATCTTTAGGTGCAGTCTGCTACAGATGTGATTGGGACAATCCACTTGGACAAAGATTTGCTGGAGCACAAATGTTTGTTCGATCCATGTGTTTTCTGAGTGCTGTAAGTTGTTTTTTCATATAAATATTATGGTTAAATATTTTATTACATAGAATCATAGAATTGTGTCGGTTGGAAAGGACCTTTAAGATCATGCAATACAAACATCAACCTAACTCTGATTAAAAAAAAATAATTCCAACACCCACAAAAAAACATCACTAAACCATGTCACTATACACTACGTCAACCTGTCTTTTGAATACCTTCAGGGATGGTGCCTCAACCACTTCCCTGGACAGCCTATTCCAAGGCTTAATAATGTTTTCTGTGCATTTTTTTTTTCTAATATCCAATCTGAACCTCCCTTGGCACAGCTTAAGGTCGTTTCTTCCTGTTCTGTCACCTGTAACTTGGAGAAGAGACCCACCCTCTCCTCTCTACACCCTCCTTTCAGGGAGTTGGAGAGAGTGAGAAGGTCTCCCCTCAGCCTCCTTTTCTCCAGGCTGAACAACCCCAGCAACCTCAGCTTCTCCTCATAAGACTTATTCTCCAGACCTCTCACCAACTGCATTGCTCTTCTCTGGACCCGCTCCAGCCCCTCAATGTTGTTTTTGTGGTGAGGGGCCCAAAACTGGACCCAGCACTCAAGGTGGGGCCTCACCAGTGCCCAGTCCAGGGGAACAATCACCTTCCGAGTCCTACTCACCACGCTGTTGAATGCTTAACAAAGCAAAATGTTAATGATGTTGAAAAAGAAATAACCTTTTACATTACATTTGTCAAAAAACCCTGTTTTTATGATAGAATTGAGCCTGTAGCCCTTATTTGTTGTTTAGTTGACTTAATACAGTATTCATATGGAAGATAGTTTGTACTGAAAAGTGCTGATTTGCAAAAATCAAAGTGCTTGTGCGAACGTGTTGATGATTGATTATCTTTTTTATCAGGAATAAAGAGTTTCTTTGGAAATTCCCCTGGATTCTTTAATATGTCAGCCTGACAAAACTGATCAACATAATCCCCAAGTCTCTCATAATCTGCAGCCCCATCTGTAAATGACCACGCAACCCTAAGAATATCCTTCAGGGGGTCCCTAAGCATATGGGTCTGTAGAAACTGTTCATACTGTATGATTTAGGATTAGGAAAACATGACTCTAAAGGACTTCCACACATCTTGGCATGGAAATGTAAATTTGGAAGACCTATGAACACTAATTTTTTTCAGGTCCATACTGTAGCAAACATTCTGAGGAGTCCTGATATTTGGTCAGATTTCTGTGAAAGTTGGAAAGCAAACAATGAAATCACCTTCAATAGAGAAGGAACAGCCTAGCAGGTCTCAAATGAGAATTGTTCAATGATGAAACTTAAATAAAATCTAAAACCAACCCTAATTTCTTGCCAGCTGTAAATCAAATTATTTTTTTTCAATAAAACTTTCCTTTTTTACAAACGAGGTAAAAAGAAGTGTGTGGTCAGATGAAATCACGCATCTGGGAAAGGGAGACAACAAACAAGAGGAATGTCCAGGAAAAGCAGAGACCTCCAAAGGCAGTATAGCAGTATTGTAAGAGGCCAAAAGTATTAATAAATACAGGGGAAAAAATAGGTTTTCAGGAGACAGAATGTCTGGGCAGAGTAAGAGAGGATGAAGGAAAAAAACAAAATAAGTAAGAATTATTTCAGAAAGAAGATAGGTAGATAGTGCCTCTAGTATTTTCCTGTGATCTGTGGGATTTTGTTCTTTGTGGAAATGCATATAAAAGTAATCAAATGGGACACCACTTGTGTCTGATAAAAGCCAACCTACAACTAGTTCAGCTGCCATAACAGTTTGTGGACCATTCCTTTATTCTTAAGACTCTCTCTATGTACTTTGGGAAATGTCACGAAGTTGCCAATATCATCGGTTGACATTTAAAAACAAAACATCCTGTATCAATTCTGGATTTGACTGGAACATGCTAGAAACCTCAGCTGTCTTGAGAAAAAGTAGATTTGATATTGTTGATAATCCTATTCTTTGTATTAATAATAGATACTGTCACTGCAGAATAAACAAACAGGAAATGGCTCATCTGCAAAAGAAAAAGCTCTTCAAATTCAAACCTTTAATTTATCAGAAAAGGCTGGAAAATATCACCAATTACCATATGACATTTGTTTGCGGGGCGGGACGGGGTGGAGAGGGGTGGGTATGTGGGGTGTTCTTGTGCCTATTTCATCTTAATCTCCTTATGAAATGAGATTTTAATGAGGGACACCGATGGACATGTAATATAGTGACAAATAATATTTTCTTTAATCAGATTTAACTGAGTTTCACTGAGTTTTTTAGAGCTGGAAGGGACCATAGAGATCGTCTAGTCCAACTCCCCTGCTGAAGCAGGATTGCCTAGAGCTAGAGCATGTTACTCAGGACGGCATCCAGGTGGGTCTCGAAAATCTCCAGACAAGGGGACTGCATGACATCCTTGGACAGGCTCTTCCAGGGCTCTGCCACCCTCACCATGAAGAAGTTTTTTTCTCATATTTGAGTGGAACCTCCCATGTTCCAACTTGTGCCTGTTTAACTCCCAAGAGAATATAGCCTTTCAAAGAAAAACAAAATAGGTTGGTACCAACAATTTTCTAACTTGATCCTTTTCTTCTAGCTATGAGAGTTCCTGGGAACTGGAAGATCCTACTTTTTTTTTTTTTTTTTTTTTACCAACAGGTGTTGCTAAATGGTGCCTCATTTCTGGATAAATGACACTCTTTCGTAAATTGCTGTGGGGTTTTCGCCTTGATTTGGCACTCAAAGCTGGTATTAAGCAATAAGGAAAAGGAAATATTTCTCTAACTTGGTTACCTTTTGGGCAAACAACTGTTTTCCAGGGCATTTCGGAACAACATATGTATATATGTTTCGAATCGGTTCTCCAATGCTGTCTGACATTTACCGTGCTTGTTAAATCAGCTTTTCATCAGGAGAACAAGCAATCCAACCGAAAATAAGGAGTCCAAAAGTAGCTTTTAGAAAATAAAACCATAAAAAAATCGTAACGCTTTACACTTAACTTAAAAGCCAATGGGGCTATGAGAACGGATGAGCATAAACGACACAAACGAGGTCCTGGTGCTGCAGAGGTGTCTGCAGGAGTTCCAGAGCCATAGCACCTTTTGGAGTGAAAAAAAAAAAGGCAAACAGGCAAACCAGAAGTGCCTCCTTCATTTTGTTTAGTTCCATTAATTTCAAGTGCTATGTTAGCTTAGGAAGGCTAAAAGGGATAACTTGTCTTGCTGAACTAGCTGGGAGTGGACTTAGTGCTGGGCAGAAAGACCGAGCAGCAGCTGAGTGGTTTAGGAAAAAAAAAAAAAAAAAAAAAGAAAATAACATGTTTACATTTGGGGTTTTCATCTGTTGCCTTTTCTGATGTGAACGGTTGCAAACATTCAAAGAGGTCTGCAGTCTTCTGTCAGAAGAAGGTAGTCTTGTTTACAAATTTCAGCTGTTATATATATACAACAATTTTTGGTAGCAGGTGAGCATGGAATTAGCCTTCAAGCACTAATGGGGAAGTCTCGTGTCCTAGCCGCTGTATGATAACCAACATTTTTCAGAGGTACCATCACTGGCTCACTATACTGGAGGGAGCGTGTCATGTTAAGGTTACCCACCATGGAGCTCAAGGCTCACGGTGTCTGTCTGGCAGATGGAAAGGTTTTGCCCACGCTGGGAGAAAGGGTGATGGATTTCCATTTCCTTTTAGGTGTACTGAAGAGCTGTAATTCCATGTTGCCAACACGGCTTTCAAGAGCAAGTCTTCTGCAGGAAACTACTAGTATCTTATCTGTAGTGACTCTTTGATTTAAAAGTACTATTGCTGTTGGAGGTACAGCTCTGTCAGTGTTGACAATTCTGGGAGCCTTGCTAAGATGACATTTTCAGAATGCAAAATTAAGGGGCAGAGGTGAGAAGACATCTGGCAGAAATAGATAACTACTTCAGCTCACGGTGATGGTATTTCCAGAGAGGAAGAACTTGTGTGGTAACTTTGTTATACAAGTTGGCATATACCTGCATTGTAAATGGCCATTATTTCAGATTTATAGAATGGAAGAGTTCAGGGTTGATGATTTGTATAATGACTAAATTCTAGAAGTACTAAATGTTGCTTCCCTGTCACAGGTATAGGATAAAATTAGTTGATATTCCAAATTCAGCTAATAGTGTAAAATACAATATTAAATTACTAGCAACCTGGCTGGCAGCCTCCCTAAAGAGGTCAAAACCTGAATGATTAATGGCAGATGAGTTGTCCTTTCACTTGTTAATTTTCAAGATAGACTTAATGAAGTTTGGACAGAAATAGTAGAAACTTACTTGTCATTTTCTACTCCTTCCCTGTGGAGAGAAACTTTTCAGTCTGGCACTTCCACAAACTCTCTTACAGAGAAATCTCTTACAAAGCAGCAGTCCTGAGACGTTCCTAACTTTTTGGCATGGATAAAAGGAAATAGATTTTAATTATTTATCCGTATGTCAGAAATATGCAGAAAAGAACAGAATTATCATTTCCCTTTTTCTATTCCAGCAATCTAAAAAAAAATTTAAAAAAATATTAAATAAATAAGAAGAGTTTTTCATCTTATGGCTCTGCAGTAGACAGAGTATGTAGACGAAGAGAGCACCCACTATGCCTTTACCAATAGTTTTCAGGCATTAGACATCAGTGACAGGAGACTGCCTCCTGCTTTTCCAGGGACACTGGGGCAGTGCATTTTTCTTTCGCAATATTCTGCGCTTCTCTCTTTCTTTTCTTATAACATCAGACATTAGCTGGATGTTAAAAAATCCCGCTTAAATTTCATGATGCATCATGTCATTGAAAAGTTAAGATAAAGCTGATAAAGAGAACAGACGTGAATTTTTGAAGTGCCAGTGTTCAGCTTCTGGTGGTCTCAGCATAAAACTTCTTTGGGAGACTCTCTCTCTCTGCTGCTGCCTTCTTCTTCTTTTTACAAGCACACAATATGTTCTTCTCAGGCTAATCTACTTAAAGTGTTATCGAGTTTATTCTACTCACTCTAGCTGCTTCTGCCTATTATTTGTCACATCAGAGATAGGTGACCGGTTTTTAATATGTGGAAGTCATCTTTATTAATTTTAAATAAGTCCTTAACAATCCCTTTTTGGATTTTCTCCCCTTCAAGTGTTAGTGAAAGGGAAAAGAACAGAAAGACGTTGCCATCACGCTGCTCACACAGATCTTAAGCTACAGAGCTGGGTGTAAGACCAAGGTCAGTTTCCCCAGTGGCTGGATACATTCATCAGGGCCCTGGGGGCACCAGGAGTCCCTGCAACCTCTCCCACTGCCCCTCCTAGGGGCTGAGCTGCCTGTGTTCGCCCAGCTCTTACCCACCACGGGCAAGCAATCAGCATCAGACAGACCTCCGTGTGACTTAGGGAGAGTTGTGAGGAGCTTTGATGGGGCCTGCCTCCCATTCCCTCCCCTCCAGAGCAACATTTAGTTCTTGCCTGTGCTTCATGATGGATTTGTTGTGCCTGGCCACATCTCTTGCTGGTCCTGACTAGACATGGTGACCTGGCTCAACAAATAGACCTTGGACCTGACTTATCACTGCACATCGCTTTGGGAACCATTATCTGCCCTTGGTTACTCTTTCTGGACCTTCCCTACTCTGCTTGCTCACATAGAATCATAGAATGGTTTAGGTAGGAAGGGACCTTAAAGATCATCCAGTTCCAACCCCCTGACATGGGCAGGAACACCTCCCACCAGACCAGGTTGCTCCAAGCCCCATCCAGCCTGGCCTTGAACCCCTCCAGGGATGGGGCAGCCACAGCTTCTCTGGGCAACCCAAGCCAGGCTCTCACCACCCTTACAGCAAAGAATTTCTTCCTAATATCTAATCTAAATCTCCTCTCTTTAAGTTTAAAACTGTGACCCCATATCCTATCACTCCCCTTCCTGATCAAGAGTCCTTCCCCATCATCTGGACCAGAAGGGGCTCTAAGTTCTCCCCAGCGCCCTCTCTTCTCCAGGCTGAACAACCCCAGCTCTCTCAGCCTGTCTCACCTGAAGCAGAGGTGCTTTAGCCCTCTGATAATCTTCATGGCCTCCTCTGTTCTGCTAAGGACTTGAAAGATGGATGCAGTGCTCCAGGTGGGGTCTCCCCAGAGCGCAACAGAGGGGCAGAATCACCTCCCTCACCCTGCTGGCCATGCCACTGGGGATGCAGCCCCAGATGTGGGGGGCTTTCTGGGCTGCCAGCACATGTTGCCTGCTCATGTTGAGCTTTTCATTCATGAAGACCCCAAAGTTTTTCTCCTCAGGGCTGCTCCCAATCCATTAAACATATTGCGGGTTGGTGTCTTTACCGGCGAGGCTGTGGTCTTGCCCACCATACTTGCCACCAGCCTGGGCTCCCAGGGGAGAGACCTGCTTGGGCTGCCCCAGCACCCTCCCCTGGTGCTGGAAACATCTGAGGGTTAACCAAATCACAGGGTGTCTGCCCACCTCTGGCCTCTATGCCCTGCTCCAGAGAGATGTTTCTGTAAGGCTGTTTCCTGCAGTGACACCCCCTGTAGCCAAGGCAAGAAGCGATGGCAAATGAATGGTGAGAGTGATGGTATATATACATATAGGATTCCCTTTGGCGGACAAAGTCCTTAGGGATTAGTTGTGATACACATATGACCTCTGGCCCTTGGTTTGGAATATTATTAGGAAGCTTGGGGTTTGTTTATTTACTTATTTTCCCCACAGAAGCTGTATACTATTTTGGAATAGAAATGTTTTACGTTCACACTAATATAAATATGTATGTATATAAATATATATGTAATATAAAGTATAAATGGCTGTATGCAAATGATATATTGCAATTTTATGTTATTCTCTTTACTTATCTAGTGGAAATATAAGAGCAATTTTTTTTCACATTCAATAATAAGAAGGAATTGTCTAAATCCAGTGGCACGAATAAGTAGAATGGGATTTACTGTCACCAGAGGCTGCTTCTGGGAGGCTGGCTGTGAAGTTTGGGGATTTTTCGTGTTTCTGTTCTTTCATGCGATGGAAAATACTGAAATGAGAGGGACGCCACTTCAAGGTCATTGCGAAAAAAATTAAAAAAAATACTAACTTTGAATGTATATTGCACAAATTTGAACTGGTAGGGATGTCTGGCATTCAGAACAAAATCACAGAATCACAGAATTGTAGGGGTTGGAAGGGACCTCTGGAGGCCATTCAGTCCAACTCCCTGCCAGAGCAGGGTCACCCAGAGCAGGCTGGACAAGAATGCATTCAGATGGATTTTTAATGTCTCCAGAGAAGGACACTCCACATCCTCTCTGAGCAGCCTGTTCCAAGGCTCTGCCACCCTCACAGGAAAGAATTTTTTTTGCATGTTCAGGCAGAACTTCCTGTGTTCCAGCTTGCGTCCCTTGCCACTTGTCCCATCACTGGACACCACAGAGAAGAGCTTGACCCCATCTTCTTGACACCCACCCTTTAGATATTAATATGTATTGATGAGATCCCCTTCAGTCTTCTCTTCTCCAGACTCAATCTTAACAGTTAATACTCTTGACAACATAAACTGTAGGCTTCCTTTGCTTCTATTCAGTATTCTCATGGATTCGCTGATTTAGGTTGGGATAGCTAGATATTGTGGGTCACACCTTGAGCTGAAATGAGTACTTGAATTGGCTACTGAGACCTTTAATAGATGATATCACCTGATGCTTTGAGGACATTTGTGCACTTCTAGCCTTCTATGAAAATGCCATGGATTATTTATTTTAAAAGGCTGTAGGAGGCCATGGTCATCCTTGGTTTTGGAAGACTACCTAGCTCTGAAGGTAGTAATGAGCTAAACCTCCATCTTAAGGTCAAATTTTAAAACCTTTCAGAGCCTTTAATGACAGAGCCATTATTATATGAAAAAAGTGTGGCGTTTTGTTTTTAATTAGCTTTAAACTGGATTCATGTAATCTCCTGGCAAAAAAAATTAATAACTCAAAAATCACCTTCATCATTGTCCGTGTCAAAAGAAGTGCCAAAAGAATAATACCTCTGTGAATGAAGGAAAGTAACCCAAAGTGCACACCTAATGGGGAATTATGTACATCACAAAATATACCATTGTCATTATCAAAGCTCAGTGAGAAGCAGTTTATCAAAAGCTTGAATTCCTCTTGCAATGCTCTGCAAAATTACATTTGGAAAGTTCTCAACAAAAGTTTTCCAGTGATAAAAAGATGTCTCTGCCTAAAATTGTCTATATTGCACCTGATTTGAATTCTGCTTTTATTTATTCATTTTCTTGTTTGTTGCAGAGGATTTTTGTCTTTTTTTCTAAATCAATCTTAAAAGGAAAGTGCATTAAAATTTTACAGCAATTTCTTATTTGAAGAATCAGTCTAGAGCTACAGAAGTGACAGTCTAATCCTAAACTTGCTATGTCCCTATTATTTCTCAGAAAGTATTTATAAAGTTTAAATTATTATCTTAGGTGTAGAAAAATCATAATCTTACTGATCCTTGATAACGTGACAATGTTCTTGTTTGGAGAGGTTTAAAAAATAATAATCACCTTTTAATCTCAGGTTACTTGACACGTATGAACCACCCCAAACCCCCACAGGTAGAACCTCAATAAATACTGAGGTCTCCAAACTTTTCTAGTTTGCTTGTGATAAAACTGAATAGCGTCAATTTAAATTTGCTTTTATTCCTCAGAATTACCTATTCTCATCGCAATAAATATCATATATGTGTGTGTGCAAATGTATACTTGTGTATATACATGCATATATGCACACATGCAATACTTTTCTGTCCAGAAAGACAAAACCATTCATTTCTGAATTTGAGAAACAAGTGTGTAACCAGCAGCCTACCTGCTCAGGTTATACTATGATTCTCATAATCACAGTTCTTCAATAGTTTCAAACAATAAATGTCAAAAACTAAATGTTACAGAAGTACCAAATATGTCCAAGTTAAAGTACCTCAGAAAATAATCTGTTTGAATTGCTGGACTTATTTCCTTTGATATGTTTATTGTTAAATATTTACTATTTTTAGAAGTCATAGATGCAA
Source organism: Gallinago undulata (assembly GCA_026546715.1). NCBI lineage: Eukaryota > Metazoa > Chordata > Aves > Charadriiformes > Scolopacidae > Gallinago > Gallinago undulata. The sequence continues at coordinate 19,529,427 of JAOTQQ010000041.1, forward strand.
CAGCAACTCATAAACATGCAAACCCAATTAAAGTACCTGACAGACGTATCAGATGTATACAACTTATAAGATGATCAGTACAGCTAGAGCAAATATAAAAACACACCAGGATTCAAGTTAGTGCTGCATGGGGAATCAATAAGGTACACAGGATATTAAACAGTATTATTTTGTACTTTGTGTATTGAATGCAGTCAGGTCATGTAATGAAAAAGATCCAAAAGCGATGGTGGGGGAGGGAGGAGAAGATGACTTTAGGTTTCTCAGAACTAGTGTCTTGGACTTTCTAAGGCAAGTTTTTCCAAGTTGTGAGTTTCTTCACTAAGTTACAACACTGCATTTGTCAGCGGTAAATAACAAACATAAACTCTGTAAACTTCATTGAGGAGAGTTCATTACCTACTTCAAACAAGTATTATATACAATGGACTAAATCCACTGCTGGTGTAATTCAAAATTAATGATTTACACCAGCAATTAATTTTCTTTATAACATCAAAGGCTGTTTAACTGGAGGAAGTTTAAATAGGAAGCTTCCTTTTGAATAGATACTTCCTACAAAACGTGTGTAAGTGGTTGTTTGACTTTGGCTGGCTGTCAGGTCCCCACCAGACTACTCTATCACTCCTCTCCTCAGCAGGACATGGGAGGACAAAATAAGATGAACTCGTGGGTCAAGATAAAGGCAATTTCATAAACTAAAAAAAAAAACCCAAAGGCTGTACATGGAAGCAGAGGAAAACAAAAAGATTTATTCTCATCTTCCCATCAGTAGGTGATGTCCAGCTACTTCCTGGGAAGTAGGGCCTTAGTATGTGTACCAGTTGCTCTGGAACACAAATGCCTTAATGATGAATTCCCCCTCCTTTCCTCCTTTCTCCTTGAAGCTGCGTGGGAACTGCTCAACAGGAGCCCAAACACCGGTGTGTTATCAGCACCTTCCTTTAATATTGTGATCTCTGTGGTTTAAACCAGAGGATCAATGGAAGTCAGTTGACATTTAGGAAGACTGGGTTTGTGCACAATCATCTTTTTGTAAGCATTAAAATATTCATTTGATTTCCCTAAACAAGGGAAAAATTTCCACAGGGAGCAAACGGAATCAAGAAACCAGTAGCACTCAATATATTCTCTGACAAGCAGAGCTCAAAACTAGCATTTGCCTCTTTCCACCTGCCAAGCAATTGTATTGAAGATCTAGACCAGCCAGAGTAGCTGAGCTAACAACAAGCTACACCTCAATTTGACAGCTTTCCATTTCTGTATGTATTTCAATTGATTTTTTAAAACAGAAAGATGACGAGGTGAACTTTCCTTGGTATTCAATTTTTGCTGTGTTTTCCTCTTTGGTTTTGGGTTTGTTACATCAGATTTATTGACTTAGGAAACATTAGAAATTTCATTAGGTTTTTTTATATCATTTATATCTATAGATAGATGACATCTCTATTTGTGTTTAAGGTTTGTGGTTTTAAGTGGTAATTCAAGACTTTGAAGTTAAACATTTACCAGTTGAAAGAAAAAAAATAAAAATGGGTGTTTGAAGTGCAATGCAATCTCAGAAAGTAGATCTACCGATTTTTTTTTGTTTTGATCTGTAGTATGAGATCAAAAAAAGTTAACTTAGATATTAAATTTAAAAATAGCTTCAATTTAAAACAAATATTTAAACCGTTTGTTTTTAAAAGTATAAAAATATACCATTTTGGTATTATCAAAAACATTCCCTTCATCTTCTCATGAGAAGAATTTTCAGTTAAAATTTATGTGCTCACAAATTTTCAATTTTGTGAATTCTGGGGTCACAACTCTTTCCTCTGCACTTGCTATGCTTTTTATGTTTTTAATGATATGTGATTCAAGAAAATGAATCAGTAGATTACGTCTGAGAGTCTTCATATAAGTCTATGAAAATCTTGGCCTAAGCTGCTGTTAAACTTTTTTCACAAAATAAGCAAGAAGTATTGGGATTGATTGACAGATTTCTATTAACTGGATTTTTAGTCCCTTAAAAATTTAAAATTTCATAGAAAAAAGCTCTTCATAAGACTAAATTCTTGTACATAGATATGGAAATGGTCCAAAATGAGAAGGCTTTTGTATTAAGAACAATTGTTGCTTAGAGTTTGTTTTAAAAACCTTGAATCTACAGATCACAGAAGGAAGACAGCTTGTGTGAAGCTTTAAGGTATTAAACTGGCTTTCTGCAGAAGAAAGCTGCGTATCTAAACATAAAATTTTGAAAGTGCAAGGAGAAGAAATATGAATCAAAAATAATGAAAAGCATGACTGAACATGTTTCTATTAAACATGACCTTTCTCCAGATCATACAACAACACTTAAACAGAAATCATGGAAACTAAATACAGAGAAACTGTGTAAGTATAGTGAGACTTCCACGACTAGAAATAAAGCAATTAATTTTTCCTCTGGTCTGGCAGAGGCAGTCTTTTGACCTTTACAACACAGTAAAAGATTTATCTGATCTTTCGAGTATTTATTTGAAGTGGCTTATATTTTGACGGGTGAAGGATTGTTAGTTGTTTTTTTTTTCTCCTTCTACTGGAAAAGAAAACAAATGTTTTATTTAAATTGTGAGCTTGTCTATATATGTATTAATGTTTTTTTTTAATGTAAAATGGAATAATATACGACAGAGCTCAGAACTCCCCTGGATACGGATCTTAAAGCTTACATTGAGACAAAATATAATTCATAAAATCAAATGTTTAAAATACCACTGTTGCATTCACCTACTGTCAGCATTTATAATGGTGCAAGGGATATATAAAAGGTTATCATTCAACCTTTGTTCTACATAACCTTTATATTCACATTGTACAATGATGTAAAGGATAGTACGTGAGAATAAATAATACAAACAAAATGTGAATCCTGATATGTTTGCATAGGTGCCTATTTTATTCCCCTAATATAGAGTCAATTGTAGGACCACACATTCTGCTTCCACATTGTGTCAGGTATGGAGCCAATTATAAGGCACCGGAATTTCTAATTAAATGGAATATTTACATTGGATGGACCAATATTTGATCAATGGACCACTCGATGCATAAGGAACTGGCTGGATGGCCACACTTAAACGGTTGCAGTCAACGGCTCAACGTCCAAGTGGAAACCAGTGACGACTGGCGTTCCTGGGACCAGGCTGCTCATCATTTTTCTTGGTGAGATGGGCAGTGGGACAGAGTGCACTCTCAGCAAGTTTGCTGATGACACCAGGCTGTGTGGAGAGATTGACAAGATCAACCTGGATAGGCTTGAGAGGTGGACCTGTGCAAACTTCATGAAGTTCAACCAGGCCAAGTGCAAGGTCCCTCACCTGGGTCTGGGCAATTCCAAGGACAAATACTGGTGGGGTATTTGCAGCCCCGCCAAGACAAACTTTGGGGAGTTGGTGGATGAAGTCAACGTGAGCTGACAATGTGTATTCGCAGTTGAGAAAGCCAACTAGATCCAGGGCTGCATCCCCAGCAGCGTGGCCAGCAGGGAGAAGGAGGTGATTCTGCCCCTCTGTTGTGCTCTGGGGAGATCCCACCTAGATGGTCCAGCTCTGTCCAGCTCTGGAGACCTCAGCACAGAAAGGACATGAACCTGCAGAACAGGTCCATGGGAGGGCCACAAAGATGCTCCAAGGGCTGGAGCATCTCTGCTGTGAGGACAGGCTGAGAGAGCTGGGGGTGTTCACCCTGGAGAAGAGAAGGCTCAGGAAGACCTTATAGCAGCCTTCCAGTAGCTAAAGGAGGCTACAGGATAGTTGGGGAGGGACTCTTTATCAGGGAGGGTAGTCATAGGATGAGGGGCAACAGTTTTAAACTGAAAGAGGGGAGATGTAGATGAGATTGCAGGAAGAATTCTTTACTGTGAGGGTGGTGAGAGCCTGGCTTGGGTTGCCCAGAGAAGCTGTGGCTGCCCCATCCCTGGAGGGGTTCAAGGCCAGGCTGGATGGGGCTTGGAGCAACCTGGTCTGGTGGGAGGTGTCCCTGCCCCGGGCAGGGGGGTGGAACTGAATGATCTTTAAGGTCCCTTTCAACCTGAACCGTTCTATGATTTTATGATTCTATGATTTTGTTAATAGGAAGTTTAGAAAAAACTGTGAAGGTGATAGAAATATAAGAGTAATTCAGAGCAGCCTTTCCAGAGTCACCATTGCAACCCTTCCTGGAGCAAATATGAGGAAGAGGATTGCCAGGTTAGTTTGGCTCAATAAAAATGCCTCTGAGAAAAATGTTTTACAAAAGGAGGAAAAATAATCTCGAATGATTAAAATAAATGAAAAATAGCGCTAGTTATTATAAAGAGTTATTAAATGAATAATCAGGCTTAGAATCTATAGCATAATACTTTCCTTAATAAGAACATTTCTTGTTTGTATGTATTTTTTTTAAAAAGACCTCTTTTTCACAGCATGAAAACAACACTATGTGTTATGAAGATATATTTTACAAAAAGAACATATAATTTAAATCTGTGTTGACTCAGCCAAGATGAGTTCATGCATATGTCAATCATAGAATCACAGAATCACAGAATCACAGAATCACGGTGGTTGGAAGGGACCTCAGAGATCATCAAGTCCAACCACA
>JAOTQQ010000041.1:19574702-19623910 GCA_026546715.1 Gallinago undulata
GAGAGCCTGGCCCAGGTTGCCCAGAGAAGCTGTGGCTGCCCCATCCCTGAAGGGGTTCAAGGCCAGGCTGGATGGGGTTTGAGCAACCTGGTGTGGTGTGAGGTGTCCCTGCCCCGGGCAGGGGGGTTGCACTGAATGGTCTTTAAGGTCCCTTCCAACCCAAACCATCCTGTGATTCTATGATCACAGTACATTTCATTTTGCTTTCAGGTTTAGAAACAAAAAGGAGTATCTTCTAATTTTCCTCATCTGGGGTGGTGGTAAAACCTCAGCTACTTAAACAGTTTCTCTTTTCTTAGTGGGTCTGGCTACAGAGAGAGATAAATGCTTTCTGAGGTGAGGAGAACTTTTAGGTACTACTCTGGGAATATATTGCCAGCTGCCATTTCCTATAAAACTGCTTGTGATTGCAAACAGGACAGAATTCTTCATTTCTTTGCAACAGTTTGACTTGTTTGAGTGTGCATTCTTTTTTACTTTTTGGGCTGCCAAATCCTCCGTTCATGAGATTCTCCACTTGTCGCTGGCCAATTTGGCCTAAACCACAACAGCATATGATCAAATGTAGATGTGTATATTGGACAAATCCAAACACAACTCACGTTCTTAAACAGATTTTAAGGGACTCAACTAGAACAGTGTGTTTTATGTCACCGTTCAGAGAGAAAACAAGTCACAGTCTTTTTTTTGTTTTGTATGTTGATAATAAGGTTTTCTTGCTGTGATTTGTTCATGGGAATCGCGTCTTAGTCTTCACCCATGCAAGATTCTATTTCAAGTTTCTAAGTAAAAGAATTCTATTGTTTTACAAACATTTCTTTGGTACCTACACAGTTTGGTTAATATGCTAGGTCAAATATAATTGGAACGCAACAAATTAATGTAATGGTGGTAAAAGCAGTGCTTCTCACCCTTATATCAGTAGTTCATTTTATTTTAACTGTGAAGGTAGTTACCAAATTACTTGATTAGCAGCCAGATTGAAACAGTTAATTAGCTTTCTGCTAATTTAATTGCATGACATATCGAATGAAAGTAAAGACTTTCACATTTAAATTTTGACATCTGAACAGATTAAAACAAAATAAAAAGTTCTCTGCTATTTAGTCATTAAGTAAATGTTCTTATTGATTTCCCTTTCTCATGTAAAAAAAAAAAGAAATGAAACAAAAAAACTTAACGAACTATTACATGCAGTTACTATGGCAACTAAAGTTGTTTAAACCACAGAAGTCTGTTGAAGAATCTTTTAAATATATAATTTTTAATTCCAGTCAAGGCTCTTTAAATATCAGTTTTAATATAAAGAGATTATTCTCTCTCCAGTACTACATCAAGAGTAATAAACTAAGACATACCGTTAGTGTATATTGAACAACTGAGCGTAATACATAATTTAATTTTTTTTTAAAAAAAAAAGAAAGAGTAATAAAAAAGAAAAGGAAAAGGAAAAGAAGCAACTTCACAGTAACTGTTGTCTCTCTTACCTTCTCAATGGCTCTAAAACAACCCAGCTACTCTATGAAAATAAGAATTGTCATGTTATTTACCAGGTATTGGAAAGGCCTCATTTAGGACCAAACCACTGGCATGTACTACATTTCTGAATCCCTGTTTCTAAAATCCGTACAGTACCATGATACAGCACTTCACTCTTGAGCATACGATCCTAATGAACTTGGTCTGCATGTGAGCTTCATTATGAGTCCTTTTATTGAATTTAGGTCAAATTTTTCTTCTCATAGTCATTTAAATTGTGGAGCTGCATCATCCGCAATATACCAGGCACAAATCCTGCTTGAAATTCAGAAGTTCAAGAGAGGGGTTCCTCTGAAAATTTTTAGTTAAAAAATGAAAGGATTACAGGCTCTGCCGCAATGGTAAGAACAGATATTTGGCGTGCAGACTACATGCTCTAGTTGCAGGTTTTGCATCAGTTAAGCACAGAGCAAGGAAAAGTGGATACCACTGCGTGCTAAGAAATGAATGATAGCTTGATTTTGAGGTACCGTCTTTTGAAGTCTATTTCAAGAAAACTGTCACTGCAATTTGAAAGTCCTGTGATTTTGTGATATTCATTTTCAGTTTTCATCTTTAAGTTTTGATATTGGGTATAATCCTGTTGGTAATTTTTAATATAATTAAGAAATCTATAAATATAAATGTTTGGTTTTCATAGCCTCAGATATCTGCTGGCATACAAAGGGGATATCAGGCAATGGAAAAGTCAGTGCTAACCACCTATTAATCATGAGAACAGAGGGTTTGTTTTTTTCCCTTTCATTTTTTTTAAGAAAATAATACAGTCAAGCCATCAAAAAATATATTTTAGTGAGCCTGAAACTTCATTTTTATTTACCAAAACTTTTGGCAAGAAATTTGCCAAATCCTGGTCTTCAGTATTAGTAACAAATTTATGTCCTACCAGACTAAACAACTCTAACATCATACAAATATATTCAGCCTAGGAAAATTTGATCTGTTGCCTCAGTTAATCTAAACCACTGCAGCTTGGAAAGATGAGAAGAAAATTCTGATTGTTTTTTTTTCTTGCAACAAATAGTTCCAGTACAGATGAATGTCAACTGGCAAAATTAGAAATATTCATGAAATGACAGGTATCAGAGACGAAGATTTGGTTATGTGACAGATCAAGCATGTGAGGAAAAGGGAAAGGAATAAAGGAAATACTTTCTTCCTCGCACCATCAAAGCATAGGTAGTGTCCTTCATATGTTAGACTGCCTATCTGTCAAGTTTAGAGGTAGAATAACCATACGAACTACTAAAGTTACTTCCAAACTTATTTTCTATGACTGATCTACTTCGGAATTTTCATTCTGATCTATTTATCTAACACCTCTCTGTAATTGTTCTACATATCTACATCCTTTTCTATTCCCTCGGCTACTTCCAAGGAAAAAAATCTATTCGAATAACAAGGAAAATTACCATCCACTCAGAAGTGGATTCAAGTTAAGCATTAGGATTTTGCCCTTCTTCAGCTAAGAACAAGACACAGTTGAAAAGTTCATTGTGAAATTGTCATATTGATGATATCCTCGTTCCATGTATATTTTAAAAGCCAGAAATAAAGACAAAACCTCTGCCAACACAATTCCATCAGAAAATCACTTAAAAGACTTTTTGTCCTCCGCCTACACCTCTAAGAGAATGAATCTTTCTTTACTGAAGAGGGCTCAGTAATATTATCTTTGTCCCCAGGGTAGTCTGTGACTTTCAGAGCCTGACAGCTTCATCAAAGTTTTCGAATTACACTTTTCTGTTTCCAAGCAGAAGATTTTTGCTAACCTCTAACTGGAATCAGGTTCTCGGGCAGTTCTCAGCCACTGAGCCCTGGTGCTGATGAAGTTTTCATGCTGACCCTTTCACACAAGCATTTTTTTATTGTACCCATTTTTAGACCATATCCATTACAATAGATGTAGGTGTTTGAGTCAGAAATGATCCCGTAGGCTTGGGTGGGATAAAAATGATAGTCATTTGGTTAAATAATGGTATTTAGGGAGTTCACTATTGCAAATAATACGCTATTATACAGAAAGATGTTGCTGCTACTTTAAGGAGCATAGATGATTACTGCTGATTCCTTTTTGTGTGTGTGTATGGAAATTACAACGATATGACTAAGCCTTTCAGTGAATTTTAGCTGCTTATGTTCTACTCTATATACAAAGATATGACAGAAGTAAAAGTGCAATTTTTCAGAATCACGGAAATTAGACTCACTGTGGCTGTTTTGCCCCAGGTACACTAAAAGAGGTCTGGTGCAATTAAAGAAATGTGGTGGGTTGTGGGTTTTTTCATGACTAAAAGTCTTGCAGGACACCCGTAGCAGAAATGAACCTGATTCGAACCAGAATCCCTAGACCAGCAATTAGAAATGTTCTTGTCTTCTACCTTAACATTACTGGGTAAAACAGGACAAGAGCAGAGATACAATGTCAGATCATCTGTTCACAATTCAAGCCCATATATGTGAGAGATGATTTGGGCTAAACAAGCTACACATCATTAAAAAGGCTCAAAACAAATATCACAGTACAACCAGACAGTTTTTCATTCACAAAGAGTGTAGTTCTTTAATTTTTTTTTTCTTTTTGTTTCAAACCTTTCAAACCTTTAAAACGTGGAAAATACAACCATGACAGACTGAATAGCTAAAGTATAGAATGGTCACCCTTAGGTCATCAGTTCTAATGTAAGGCAGCTACTGGTCACTAAGTATGGGTGTTACCAAATGACTGTATAAAGCTATTTGCATTTCAATCTAGGTGTTAATGGACAGGCTTTCACTTCACACACAAAAAAAAAAACAACCTGCCATTTAATTCGCCAACAGCTTGCAATTGGTAGTCTCAGAAGAAAGGCCATGACTGAAAACAGAAGCCCAGAAAGCATTGCAGTTTTTTCATCAGCCCCAGTCAGGACTGAAATCCAGTTGACGACTCCAGTGCTGCTCAAAGGCATATTTGATGCAGAAGTATATTAGTTTTGTCTCTGGATCTACAGGGTGGTCCTGATTGCATATCTGATCTTGGGTTCATAGTGTGGCTACAGGCACAAACCACGTGCTATAGAGTATTCTTGTGTTAATTATATCATTTAGGTACCTAAATTAGGAGATTAATCTACATAATCTACATTTCTGTAGCGAGTAAAAAGGAGAAACCCTTCTGAACTAAAATTCAGAGTAAATAAATCAGTATCTGGAGGAACCTGACTTTCTATTGTCTGCAGAGGGAACCTGCAGATTTTAAGAGGTTAATAAAGACTTGCTAAATTAAGAGCTTAAAATTAGAGCCTCCTATTTCCCACTAGAATTCCTATTTTATTAATGTCCCTCATGAATGTTTCAGGATTATAGGAGAGTGGAAAAGCTGGGTTAGGACTCAACAGAAGGTACCAGTTATGCCTGCCAACAGTGTCTGTTTATAGACCAAATAAAGTTGAAAGGTTTATTTGAGTTGTGTGCTTTTTAGCTGGCCACAAGTAGAAGAAGAGATGTCCCTCTCTTTTCAAGAGATAACAACCTCTACTTCCCCATAATTGATATTTCATAATATGCAAGACAGCACAAAATGCCAATAAATTATAAAACAAATGCTAAGTCACTTTATTTCCTTACTCCTCATCCTTTCCAGAAGACCTCAAGCACCAATCCATTACCTGAATCACCAGGTGGCTTCCCCCTTTGTAGCACTAACTCAGTAATATGAAATGTGTTTAGTGATCTGTAGCAGTACTTATAGTACTCATCTGCAAATACAAATTACCTCATTAGTAACAATGAAATCAAGACCGAACTCAAGTTTTGTATGTATTCTGCGCCCAGTCCTTTATGGTATACAGTAGGTTGGTTGATTTTAGTTATTACAATTTAGTTATTACAATTTTAACTGTCCTGGTGGAAGTTCACATACTTTGGAAAGCTTGTAGAAACTTACATACTTTGACAGTCCACTGATGTATTAGAGCCCAGTTTATACCTGACCAAGTCAGCATGAGGCTAGAGAGCATTCAATTATCAGAGCAGACTCAGAAATCAGAGAAGGGCAGTGTTGCAACCTACTTCTAAAAGTCCAGTAGAAAGTGGAGGGCACAGACATAGGAGGAAGTTATGAGGGTAATGTCTGCATGATGATAGGATCTATGTCTGGCAATCAGACTAATAGATACAAACCCTGTGCAAAACTGAGAGCTCCTTATATAGCTATTGTCCTTTCTGGTAGCTCCCTGCAGTTACCCCCTGCAAAAAAACCCATCATAGAATCATCATAGAATGGTTTGGATTGGAAGAGACCTTAAAGATCATCCAGTTCCAACTCCCTGCCCTGGGCAGAGACACCTCCCATCAGACCAGGTTGCTCCAAGCCCCATCCAGCCTGGTCTTGAACCCCTCCAGAGACGGGGCAGCCACAGCTCCTCTGGGCAACCCAAGCCAGGCTCTCATCACCCCCACAGCAAAGAATTTCTTCCTGAGATCTCATCTAAATCTCCCCTCTTTCAGTTTAAAACTGTTACCCATCACCCTATCACTCCACTCCCTGATCAAGAGTCCCTCCCCATCTCTTCCATAGGGATCTTTAGGTCTTGGAAGGGGCTATAAATTCTCCCTTGGGTCCTTTTCTTCTCGAGGCTGAACAACCCCAGCTCACCCAGCCTGTCCTCACAGCAAAGATGCTCCCGCCCTCATTGCCTTCCTCTGGATCTGCTCCAACAGGTGCATGTTCTTCCTATGTTGAGGACTCCAGAGCTGGACTCAGTATTCCACATGAGGATTATGAGAGCAGAGCAGAGGGGGAGAATCACCTCCCTCAACCTTCACTGTGCTTCCACAATTTCTCAAATTTGATGGATAGTGGCTTAGCAACTTCATCTGCCAGATCCACAGGACTGAGTCTCACCAGGACCTATGGACCTGTGCACTTTCAGGTTCCTTAGATGGTCTCCAATCTGGTGTTTCCCTAGTCCTCATTCTGCAAATGCTGTCCCTGCGTTTGCTTCTTTGGCTGAGGTGGTGTGGCTAGAGTACTTGCTGGTGATGACTGAGGTAAAGAAGTAATTGAATACCTTCAGCATTCTCCATCTTCCAGGTAACCAGATTTCTTGTTTCCTTCCAGAGAGGGCCCACGTTTTCCCTAGTCTTCCTTTTATCATCAACATACCAATAGAAGTTTTCTTGTTGCCCTTGACATTCCTTGCCAAGTTTAACTCTGGGATTTAGCTTTCCTAACCTGATCCCTGCCTGCTCGAACTTTGTCTCTGTATTCCTCCCAGGCTAACTGTCCTTGCTTCCACCCTCCATAAGCTTCCTTTTTCTGTTTGACTTTCTTCAGGAGCTCCTTGTTCATCCCATTAGGCTTCCTGGCATTTTTGCCCAACTTTGTTGGGATGCAATGCTCCTGAGCTTGGAAGAAGTGATCCTTGAACATTGAACCTTCTTGGGCTACTCTTCCCTCTAGGGCCTTATCCCATGGTATTCTGCCATGCAGATCCCTCAAGAGGCCAAAGTCTGCTCTCCTGAAGCCAAGGGTATTGAACTTGCTTTGTGCCCTTCTCACCACCCTAAGGATTTTGAACTCTACCATCTCATCGTCACTGCAGTCAAGGCTTCCCTTGAGCTTCACATTCCCCACCAGCCTGTCATTGTTGGCGAGAATAAGGTCCAGCATGGCTCCTCTCCTCACTGACTCCTCCATCACTTGGAGAAGGAAGTTATCATGAATGCATTCCAGGAACCTCCTGAAACTGAACATTGACACAGGAACATTGAAAAGAGTGTCTTCTCTACTTCTCTTTTATAAACCTGTTTATTAATCTGTTTCATGAGGAGACCATTTTCTCACCTGTCACAATCTTCCCACAGTCCTGGGAACCAACAAAGAAAGGGAATCCCACACTTTGTGGCTGTACTTAGCTGTGCATGTGGTTGCAAGAGGCAAGGTTTCTGTTCATACAGAATATTCTGTTCATGTAAAACTTCTCAGAGTTTTGCTTACTTTGAGAAAAAAAATAGAGAAATTGCCTGAAGAAATTATGCCAATTGTGTGATCGGACAAACACAATTGATGCAGAAGCCTCCTTCAGCAAGGATTAAGATCTTTTCTGCAAGGATATACCCTTGGGTATGGAATGCAAACAAAGAGGAATGACCTCAGTGAAATAGTCTCTGCACAGAAAAAGTCTCTTTCCACAGAAACTTTGGTGTTGAAACCATATTTTGACTGCTTCATTCATTACGTGTTGCACTGTTTCTGTGTTACCAGGGTAAAACATCCCACCAGAGGATTCTAGTATATCTTTAATGTCCCAAGGGCAATCTCACATGGAGTAGTTCATGTTTTTCTTGCAGATGGCATGATGTTTTTAATAATTCCCTGAGGTGAAATTGGATGACAGAATCATCCGTTCAAACTGTCAGAAGGAGAAAATTCAACACGTTTATGATAAGGGGATGAGAACTTTCTTATTTGTTTTGCTGTTGACATTTGGGTTATTTGATAACTTCTACCATGCAGCCATCGGTGGCATCAACTCATGACATTATCTGCATTGTCCTCCTCTGCCTAAAGCTGTGTCCAATTAAGAAGTTTTGATTTACAGGAATTTTTACAGGACATTTTATTCCTGTTTCTCAGTCTTCATGTTATCAAAAGTTCAGTTTCAGATTCATCTGAAATATACCTCTAATCTAAAATGCTGGAGCTAAGAAATCCAGCAATTTTTAAAGTCAAAACTATGGATTTCAGGTTTGCCAGCCCTCTACAATCACAAGTGTCTGTGAAAGATTAGATTAGGCTAGGAGGAACTCAGGTTAGGTTTATGTTGTGAAAATTTTACATGTCTGTTGTATGACCATCTAATGTTTTTTTAATTATAAATGGTGTCATCGTTCATTTAATTACATTATTTGCTTTGTTTTTTCTCTTCCCCCCTCCCTGCGTTCTGTTGAACAAAGATCCAACCAGACAATTTGCTTTTCTTTCGTTTGTTATTACCGTTACCACTGATACTAAAAGACTCGGTTGTTATTACTGAAGTCTACTCCTTCCTACTCTTCGTTTTATTTTATCCATGAGTTTTTGTTCTAGGTATCAGTCAGTAAACAGTTCAGGGAATGGACTATTGTTCTCAACCAATCTGGACATTGGTTCTCAACCAATCTGGACAATCTCAAACAATCTGGACATTCCAGGCCTGTAAAACAGGCCTGGAATCGATTGTGATGCGTTGGGAATATTAGCATATTCTACATTGGGAGAGCTGTAGAGAAAGCTGATTTTTTTTTTCTGGCTTGCTGCCTGAAGAAGTCAAACAAAAAAAAAAAAGAGGGGGGCGGGAGAGTTTTCAGGTCAAGCAATGCAACCTGAGACTGGCTGCTTCTTGTTTAAAACTTTAACCTTCTAAAAAGTTGAATGTTTAGGCTGAGCAACGTGTGTGCCCCATCTATAATCAGTGGAAAGAGGTTTATTAAGAAGATGATTTATCCAGCTTTTATGAACACCTATATAATGATGAAAAGTATTTAGATATAAGTCTCTCACGCTTGCTTCCTTTTCAGTAGCTTCAGGGCTAGAGATAAAAAGAAGTGTTCCTAGAGATGCAGAGAGACCAGATATTATTGTTTATCTAAACAGTATTATTTATTTGGCCAAAGTTAAATGCAATGAGTCTCACTTTAATGCCTACTTAGGTAAAAAATGTAAATTTCTAAATAAAATACTGTTTCATTTTAAAAAATGGAGGCTGAAAACCAGCTTTATTTTCTGGTCAAACTAATTTGATCAAAAAACCTGAATTCATATTTTACGTGGTCCTCATAAAAATTTCACATGAAAATTTGATCTAGCTCTAGCACTTATTATGGTTATTGTGTTACTGCAAGTCTTCATTTTGTTATAGCTGATTAATTGATTCTTTCAAAATAACACTCTCTGCTCATATATATCACTATCCTCTTGATGCTGACATAATAGAGTCCAAGTATTTCTACAAGTGTGCCAGACTACTGCAGAAACAGGAATGGTATCTGGAGTGAACACTGCCTATATCTGCTATAGGGTTGAATTTTCAAGACAATTTTATCTGGCACCGCTCACAAGTATGTGAGCTATGTGTTGCTAAACAACAGAACTCTTATTTATGTCTGTCTTCTAGAATTACTGACCGCGGAGGAGAGGAGCTTATATGCCTTCAAAAACACCTGGAGAAAAATAACACTGGGGTCTAAGTCCATCTATGGGCACTCTGAGTTCTCAAAGCACTGCATTCTTATTTGAGAGACCATTTCTACCTATAATGTGAATTCAACCAGAGGGAGTTGTGTGCAGTTCGCTAGCATGGCAATAATTTCAATTTAAGGGCTTTTCAAGCTTTAAATACAAAACCCAATAGAACAGGCATGACTTGCCCAACGTCATTAACTCCTCGCATACAAAGTCTTCTGTAAGACTGCTGGTACAGAGATGTCCAGGGTAAAACGGAGAAGGTAAAATCAACCTTCAAGGGCACAGCCTTGTCCTCTGCTATAACCAAGAATGATGGAAAGAGGTGGCATCATTATCTAGTGTCATTTAGCTCTGCCTCCAAAACAGTAGCATGAAACCTGGAGCTAAGACGTGAAGACATCAGAAGCAGTACAAATGACAGTGAACAGATGACCACATGGCACTTAGGTAACTGTCTCTGTACTTTGCAGTTGTTGTGACCAATAGCAACTGCTATAAATTGGATTTGAGTTTGGACAATCCCTCAGACCAGACAGCAGCTTTAAGGCCAACTTTGTGCTTTTGGCATTGAAATACAGTAGAGAAACCAGATGTTTTTCTTTAAAGTGCTCAATGAACCAGTGCCTGCGTACTTTAAATATTCCTTTTGTGTCAGAAAATACTGCAATAATAGAGCTGGCAAAATGGACAGTACTTTAGGCAAACCTTTAGGATCTGAATAAAGGGGTTTTCCATTAAGGACATGTGCTCACACATCTCACATTAGTCTTTGAAGGAGAAACAAATCAATAATTAAATTACTGTGCTCTGGACTGCTCTCTCATGAAGGCATTATCATAGCTTCCAAGATTTGGGCGCTAATATTTCTAGAAAATCTCCTCCATTTTAGTATTTAGGTCTAGGACTATCGTGAGAGGTGACTAAGCACAAAGAAACATAGCAGCTTAAGCAAATTATCTTGTGACAGCTTCCTCCTCATTACTATTTTCCTTCTGTGTTGCCAGAGCACCATGTAATTTGCATGAATATGCTTAATCACAATCTCTCTGGTGGTTACTGGTGGCCAGGTGGCAGTGAACACAAGGGCTTTATCACACAGACACCCAAAAAAAGAGCAAGCAAGAGTTAAATTATTCATACCTGGTGAACAGTTGCATCCCAAGTTCACAACAGACGCAGACACTGATGATATTTTTTATTTTCTTGAGGGGTTTTCCAGATACACTGAACAGTGACTTTATCAACAGAATCCAGAGAAAGGCATTTGCGTTGGAGCCAACTTACATGATTGTTTTAAAGGTGGTTGACTGAAGGTCAGAGGGTGTCCAGAGGGGATGGTTCTATCATGACACTGCCAGCAGAGCTGCTCTCAGCAGTACCAGGGCTCACAATACAAACCTAAAAATTTATTTACTTTTTACTCTTGTTAACTTTGGAAAAAAAATGCTAAAGTAATGTTTTTCTAAAGGCAAAAAACCCACCATAACATATGAAGTATCTAACTCATAAGATATAAATTGTCATAGTGATAAGGAATAGAGAAGCTTGAAAAGCAATATGAGAGCAGTGATTACTGAAGTGTGTGCACACTACAGCAAAGGCGACTGGAGCAAAGTTACTGAATCATGACCGTGTGTGATCAGATGTTTCTGTAACACATGATGATCATATGGATTTCCCCACAAACTAATTTCTAATCAGGTAATCGTAGAATCATTTTGGTTGGAAAAGACCCTTGGGATCATCAAGCCCAACCATCTACCCTACTCTACACAGAGTTTTCTCTACACAGAGAACAAAGTTCTCCCCTACACCACATCCCCCAACACCAAATCTAAATGACTCTTAAACATATCCAGGGATGGTGACTCAACCCCCTCCCTGGGCAGCCTGTTCCAAAGCCCGACCACTCTTTCTGTGAAAAATTCTTTCCTAACGTTCAATCTAAACCCACCCTGTTGGAGCTTGAAGCCATTCCCTCTCATTCTGTCACTAATTACCCGTGAGAAGACAGCAGCACCAACCTCTCTACAGTGTCCTTTCAAGTAGTTGTAATAAAGAGGTTGGCTCTTGAGATCACAGCAGTGAACAGCTGAGCATTTTACACCATGATAGAGAGAAATTCAGGCAAATTATATAGGACAAACTGGTGATGTTATCACCAAAAGTATTTTGGCTATGATTACTGCCTCACTGGTTAAAAAAAACCACTCTTGTGACATGTTACATCCCACATACATTAGGACTAGTCAATTTATTAAAGCATAAATATTTGCTTGGCTCATATGTTGCAAGGTAGCCCTTAAAGAATTAGATAGGTACAAATAATTGCAAGCAAAATTAAATGGAAAAGGGAGATGCCTTATGTATGGCAACTGGCATCAACTGTACTTTCTATTTTCACTGTTTGGGGTGGTCTGAAGGATGAAAACAAGAAAAATCTTATGGACTATGATTCAGGCAAAAAAGGTCATTTTTATATCTGCCTGCATAGTTTGAAAGGACAAGCTGAAGTATACACTGCTGATCTGCATGGGAGCCATGGAACTAATTTAAGGGAAAGTCAACATCTTGAATCATGTGGGCCAGTCAGATGTCCCTATATTTTGACTCTGTCATTGCTCAGGTACACGCTAAAGCAGAATAAAGCTGGCCCATAAAACTCACAAAGTGTCATGGTTTCAGCTGGGATGGAGTAAACTTTTTGCAAGCAGCTGGTGCAATGCTGTGATTTGGAATTTGTGATGGGAGTAGTTTGATAGGGGACTGGTGCTTTTGGTTGTTGCTGAGTTCCCTCTTTCAGCTCCTCATGGCAGCAGACACAAGAAGTTGGGAGGGGACACAGCTGGGACCACTGACCCCAACTGACCAAAGGCACATCCCATGCCGCATGGCATCATGCTCAATATATTAAGTTGGGGGGAGAAGAAGGAAGAGGGGAATGTTTGGAGTCATGGTGTTTTCCCAAGCACCCATTACACTTGATGATGCCCAGCTTTCATGGAGATGCTGAACACCCACCTGCCCAAGGGGAGCAGTGAACAGATTCCTTGTTTTGCTTTGTGTGTGTGGCTTTTGCTTTCTCTATTAAACCGTCTTTATCTCAACCCATGAGTTTGGTTGTTTTTTTTTTACTTTTATTCTTTCAGTTCTCTCCCTCATCCCAAATTGGAGGGTGAGTGAACAACTGCATGGTTCAATGGCTGGCTGGAGTTAACCCACAACACAAGGTCTTTGAAGACTCTCAAAACCAAATTTGAACAGTTTGGTGCATCTTCTCTTTTTCTCATGGAGGATCTCCTCTTCTAATTTCTTTAGCTGCACAGTCAGACCCCAGAACACACAATCCAACTTGGTTCCAAAGTAAATGTTGTATTTGCAAAGAGGTTTATTACGTAGCCTACAGAAAACAATTTAAGGAACTGACACTCTTCCTATTATATGTAATAGTCACTATACGCTGAACTTAAAGCCAATTTCAGCTTTCTCTGTAGTAGAGGTCAACATTTCATCTTGGTTATTTTGGTGCAATGTTGAAGACTGAAGACACTTCAGTTACATTTTATTTAAATTGGTAATTCCAAGATCAGAATTTGATACTAATGGCTTCTGTGCAGGAATTGTTTAAGCAGGAAGATTTCATGAGATGAATGAAAATTCCTACATGAATGAGGACTTGATCATATAAATAAGAGGTTTAAACCAAACTATGACCACCAAAAATGGCCTTCCAGAAACAAATATTTTGTAAATGATGACCTTCCTAAATAAACAGGACTTTTTACTATCTTTTAATAAACTCCAATGCTCTAACGAGCAACGTATAACAAATGGCATTTTTGTTGCCATAGTGACATTTTTTCTTATATGTTCCCAGGCTGAATGTTTTTTTTCTTTTCCTCTTGCTTTGTTTTAGCAGGATGAAGGCCACAGCTATAATAAATGCAACTTCACTTTTCTTTATTATAAGTAAATGTAAGAAAAAGGATATATGCTCTAATAATAGAATATGTTCATACTTAATTATTGGGCTTCATTATTTTGAAGGCGTAATGCTTCTGACAAACATAGTGGCTCCCTGCTCCACCGAGTAATTAATAGTGTTGTTTATTGTACTATAAATTTTTCTCTTTTCTCAGACACAATTTGTTAAGTAAATTACATACTGAAATGCATATGGGTTTAAAAGATACTGAATAATAAAGTATTAGCAAGGATTTAATGGTACTGAAATAGCTCGTGAGAAGAGTAGTATTATTATGCAAACAGTTTCCATGGTGATGACTTAAAGATTTCAATACTGAAGGGGAAAAAAAATTATCATTTAAAACCTGTACGCTTGTATATATGTGTGTACATATACACATGTCTATATTAAACCAGGGATCCATCAGGCACACCAGTACTCTGTTCCAGACATCTTTCATCTCAGAACTCACTGCAGTCCAAAGCACCAGCAGTGGACAGACATTTCTGTCGCAGAAGATCTGTCACTTCTGCAAGAACCAACGTGCTTTTTGCTCCTCAGCGGAACTGAGATTGTTTTACTAAATTATTTGATATTTAAAAAACCACTGTAAGAATTCATTCTGTCTGTATTAGGACTAATTACACGTAATCACCTAGATATAAACAGTTGAATCATTTCTTCACAGGTTTGCTGGCCAAAATCTATTTGCCCATCAACCTCGGACTGTGAGTCACGTGAAATACTTCTGAATCAATGAGATTTGTTCCTTTTGGTTCCCAAATTATGTCTGAAAATTTCTTTCAAATAATGGAAAATAAGTATTTGCATTATTATTGGTTTTGAGATTAAGCACCCTCTTGATAGATTTTCTATCCAATGTATGGCAGATAAATTTAAGTTTTAAACCAAAATTTACAAGTTTCAGTTTATAAATGATTCTTTCACTTTAGAATTACTGTAAACATCTCCTTTACATTTTTTCTATATGAAGTATAGCTTTAGTTTTCCTGTCAAAAAAAGTTTGCTATTTCAGTGTTTGGATAAAAGGGAGTACGGCAAGCTAATTTAGAAGATACTGACAATAAAGACTAGTGACCAGGAATATTCTGGTTGAAATTTTATTTCCCAAAGGCTATATGAAGATAGACACTCTTCTTTCAACTACAGTCAGTAAATGCTACCTAATGGCTTCAAAAATCATGTGTGTCCTCTCAGCTCTTTACAAGTCCTTGTGCTTCTCATAAGAAGGCGATGGCAACACTTTATTCCATTACTTTGTGGCTTATCTTTGAAGAAGAAAGCCATCCAGAATACTAAGTTTCTCTGGGGAATCTCTAACTATCCAGTTAGAGAAAAAGTGGTAATGCTCATTATAATTAGATGCTCACACAAATAAGAGAAAGTATTTAAAATCCTTAATTATCTGTTTTCTTTTGCCAGTAAATTTATTTTTAATCCTTTCTATTTAAAGGACAATGATATTGATTAAGTTGTTCTAAGACTGCCCCAAGACCAACTACACACCACCACAATAGGAACCTCATGATGGAATAGAAACATCACAAATGAAACATTGAGTTGCAGTTTATAGACCTGGATTAGAATGGGGTTTACATTATGATCTGACCTGAAATCAAATACCCATGAGGTTCTATAGAACAGAGATCAAGGAAAACTATTTTTCCTAAATAATATTTTTCAAATACTTTAAAAGTGGGTAGAACTGTGAATACAATTGTGAACAAGTCAATTGTTCATTCATTTGAATTTATGATAATTGTATTAGAAATAGGACTAAAAATATAGAAATGTAGATTGGGAGGGGGGCAGGAATACTAAATAATCTCCAAATCAAAAACAGCAGTTCAAATTTGTATGGAAATTGTATTTCAGCTTATTGACAGAGAGATCAGGAGTCAGAATTAGACTGAGCTCAGTCACTCTGTAATTAAAGTTTGTCATTGGTACAATTATATGATGTTTTTCTGTGTAAATTATCTACTACCTATATATTACAGAAATGTTATTTTCCTCTGAAGAATCGCCTTTGAGAAAATGGATTATTTAATTCACGTATGACAGCATGAAATCATCTCATGCCTTTTAAAAATGGATGAGATAGATCACGGAGCTTTTTTTGCATGCAGCTGAATTCCTGAAAGGGACCTCAGCGTGCGGAGGTTAAACATCAGAGAGAAAAAAAAAAAAAGGACTCTAAAATTTATCATTTTGTTATGGGAACCCTCCTGCTCTAGCTCTGCCTGTAACGTCCAGCTTTACTGCTTTTCATATCCTAGTTTAATGAACAAAAGTACATAACAGAAAGAGAGTGAAAAGCATGTGTATTACTTTTACAGAGATGTCTTGATTCTCTAGGATGGCTTCTAAGCTTTTTTTTTTTTTTTTTTTTTGCAAGTATTTACTGCAAGTCCTATATTGCCACAGTAAATGCTCCATTGTAGATCAATGTCTTTCATGTATGCTCTAAGGAAGTCTCACCAGCACAGAATTCAGCCGTATAACCAGATTTGTACAGAAATAACGAAAATAATCAAAAATTTGCAGACAAACTCTCTGATAATTTCCAAGGACAAAAGGACCACAGCTGTTTTGATGCCTATTTATTATGAGAACATATGAAGACACAGTTGAAGTACAGGCTTTTTTTTTTTTTAATGCCCCTTTCTATGCTTACAATTTAGAGTGGGACAAAGGAGGTCGTTGGGGAATAAGATGATTTCTGCCAGCAAATTCAGAAGAGAGGATTTGAGCATCTAGATTATTAACAGCAGAGAGATCCCTTTCTTCTTTCACGTGTTCTTGCAGTTCTGTTCAATTCTCCCACATACATCTTGTTTGCAACAACATATCCACCACTGACTGAACCCATCAAACATCAGGAGCTACTTTATATTTCAGGCATTCCAACGGGAGGAAGAGAAGCAAGTGTTCATATCTGCTGATTTTAGGCAATCACCGTAGCCCACCGAGTTACGTGAGTAAAGCTGGGTTGGATGAATATTCCTCCCTGATAATCCTTCAAGGCAACTTCATGGTAATACAATGTACCAGAAGCAGGTAACTGTTTTCCTTCATATAGCAGGAAAGCTTCATCTTTAGGATGGGTTTTTAAGTTTAACTGCATGTAATGAGACACATTTTTAGTGGAATATGGATTGAAAATAAGGAAGAAAATGGAGCTGAAGAGTTTGATAAACAAATCAAGATATAAACTTCTCGGTGACATAACCAGACAAGGTATTCTGAATTTAGACAGCAGAGAAACAAAGACCTTCGATGCTTAAAGAATAGTATCAAATCTGACATTTCTTTATCTGGTGCTCTGTGGAAATAGAAATGAGTTGTTCTGCCCTCACTCAAGCAGCATATTAAATCCTGCATTCAGACGTGCTTAAGGCTGCCAGGAACCACTAGATCCCTTAGCTTTACCATTAGTGATCACTTAGTGTGCCCCATGCAATCTATTAAGTCTAAATTTTTTAATTAAGCTAGGTTCTTGCTATACAAAATCTGAAGTAAGGACCTGGAACAGCCATGACATTATTTCTCGTCTGTGTTTGGTTGGTTAAGGAACCATTAAGGAATATACTTAACTATCATTAAAAAGGCACACCAACATGCTATCTTCTTCATTTACCACAATGTTGGTGGCATTTTTTCATCTCACAGGCTTGCACTTTTATATTCCTAGCAGATTTTGAGGGAAAAATCAGCAGAAAGAACACGGTGGTGTTCTTAAGAGATTATATTCATAAGAATTTTACTATAAAATCAGTAGTTTACTGTAATCTATATTTTAGAGCCAGGTCAGAAACTGAGAGCAAAACCAGCATCAGAACTTTATCAGTTTAATCAAGGAGGAAATTTCTCTTTGACTCTAAATTAACTCAACTAGATTATCCTGAGTATATAAGGCAAATCAACCAGATGCTCTAGAGAGTTTTCATACCACATCCAAAAACTTGTGTCCCATAAGATTTGATTTCCTTCCCTGCTTTGCCGAGGCCAGGGTCTGATGCTTCACACCATGATACAAGAATATCGTTAAGTACAACTTTATTTATTTCATTGTAGTTGCTACCTCATGGCTCATAGCTACATGGCTCATAGCAAAAACTCCGGGCTCCCTGATGCAGATCACTGTGACAGTATATACTTGCTCTGCAATTTTAGACATGCTAAAAAAAAAAAAAAAAAAAAAGAAAAAGAAAAAAAAAAAAGACAAGCTAACTTTGAAAGTCAAAGCTTTATGGCAGAGTTTTGGGGTTTTTTTTCTGAATACATTCCATATTTAAGGTAAATAAAGACATCACCTTGTTGTTTTACACAAGATTAAGTCGGCAAAAACCCATAAATGAACACCTTATTTTGTGTCTAATTTTAAACTCCACAGAAATACCATTGCATGCCTGAAGCACCGGTGGACTGTGTTTTGGTAATCATGACTTTACACCCTAAACAACATTTGGAAAAAAAATAGAAAAGCTGAAAGTGCAATGTGCACAAACAGCTCAATAGAGTAGCAAATTACCCATCCACCACTTTTCTGGGCTAACCAACCTGAGGCTGCCCATCTGTTTTACCTGTTAATGGAATAGAAATGGCAGTCCTCTAGTTCTTTTTAATTTCTCCAGTTTCCCAATACTTACTAAATATCAACATTAAAGTTTCATAAAGCTCTTCAGTGAGTTAATTCTAGCTCTTGAGATATTCATGCCTGCAGATCTGAAATTCTTTAAATTTAGTATATGTAGGCAACTCTCTTCCTATAGATAATATTCCTCACCCACCTCTTTCCCGTAGGATAGTATCCAGGATCTGTTTCCAGGACAGAACAGGGATGCAACTGACATTTCTCTTTTTCTCAAATTACTATCCATGGGGTTTATTAGCCCCAAGTAGCAAAGGGACTGTAGGACTGTAGCTGTTACAGGACTCTTTTTTTTTTTTTCCTTAAAATGTTTAAAGATGTAGGCTTATTGTTTCTAATTCTACGGACAATAAGATTACTCTGAGATTTTCTCATCAGTAAATTGTGTGGCTTTACTTTACCGTTTTCCAAAATTTACACACAGAGAAATGGAAAAAAGTAAACAACAAAGACAAATTGTACACATAACTATCCAAGTGATGTATATTTAAATCACTATCCAGATATTTAATTAGCTCTTTTCTGGCATAATTTCTGTATACGTCTGCTACACCTGTCACAAGGCAGCGACATTTACTTCCCAAATTAACAGGGAATTTTGGAAAGTTAACAGACTGAGCACAGGGCAAGATTTTTGCCTGTCATTTTAAAGAAGGCAAGAAGGGAACTTACTCAGGGAGACAAACAGAAAGAGCAACCCCGAATCCTAAAAAAAAAATCATTTCTTGAAATGATGAGCACAGGCCAGTGCACACCACCACTATTGATTTGTTTGTTTTCTACTTATTTTAGGAAAAAAAAAGTTGCTTATTGTAGGCTGGTTGTTGTATTTTCTTTCTCACACACATCCATAGTGAGTATACACAGGCCCTATGTGACCCGTACACATATCCACGTACCTTACTTATATGCAGGTTATATAATGGAAATGGCTAAAATAAATTTTTTCAGTGCCCCAAACTTGAAGGCACTTCTATTTTTTTAAGCTAAAAGCTGTACATCCATGGGACTTGGATATTTGTTTTGTTTTCTTTAGACTGTCCAGAGACTAACTGACATATATTAAAAGACAGACTTAAATCTTAATTTTACATTCTTTTGCTACTTACTAATTTTTCAAATAATTTCCATTTTCTCTGTTTTATTTCCCTAGTTTCTGTACTGTCATTGATTGCCTAAAAGGAACAGGAGGTAAAAAATGCCTGATGTGAGTAGATACTTGTTGATGTAATATTTTTTCCATGATTAATCATTGGTTTAATAACATTAGATTGTTCTTTCTATTATTACAATTATTTTTTCAATTTCTTTAATACAGTGGTTGTAAAACCAAGACAGCTCTAGGATCAAGTTATCATTCTCACACATACAATATATTGTTCTAATGATAAATGATGGTTCCTTTTGCTTCATTAATCGGTCATTATGTTGATTCATTCAACAGGAAAGGACAATTGTCAATGGATTATTGGGTGACAAGCAGTGGTTAAATCATCTGTGATTAAATATATTCATTTTAAATATTTATTCCTGTTAAATAATGCGTTTCAGGACAAATTATTCAAACTACTCTTAATGACTGATGTTATGAATTTAATACCTCTGTGTTCATGAATGAATTGTTTGAAAACCAGTCTTGTTTTGCCCATATTTCTTAGATATCTCTATGTAATCAATAAGTTGACTGAAAATTGTTCATCAAAAACTCTGAACTACTTTGCTGAATATGCATTAACAGTGCAGTATTCACCATCTCAAATGTGTGTTTACTTGGGTTATGCATCTTTATTTTGGATACTGGGAGCCGGTAAATACTGAATGATAAACCTTAAGTATTACATTTTGGGGAGAAATTATCAGACTAAAGGAGTCATCAAAAAATCAAAGCTCATAGTTTCACTGTATGTATTTTTCTAGATGTTATCCAAGGTCCAGATCAGTAACAATTATTATTATCAATTGAAGGAGAATATAACTGAATTTAGTAGGTTTACTCAGAAGTATTCACTCAGCAGTTCTTTCCCTACATTGCAACTCAGGATTTGTACCTCTAATGTTACAATAAAGCTGATTAAATATATAGTGTGGGTTTATCTCAAACTTGTCCATACTTAGTATTTCTATCAAACTGAAGAGTTGAATTTCTCGGTACTGGAACGTACCCAGAGTCTGTTATGAAGGCTTTTAAACACTTTTAACCACCTCATCATAAAGTACATTGGAAGTATATGCTCATAAATTACCACTGCTACATTTGAACCATGTAAATATCCTATAAATCCAGATTACTCTGTTCCAAAGTAACCGATTTCAATACTGGAAGTTGTTTATTATTAAATTTGGTTTATTTAAAATTTTTTCTCTTTGTTTCTTTTTTGTTTTATCCTCATTCTAAAACACTCTGTACATATCTCTATGAAAGGCCAAATCTTCATGGGTCAAGAATCTGATTTGAGGGAGCAAAGTTTTGCTGTTATGGATTGCAGGATTGATAAACTTGCCTTCAGGATACACTGTGTTACGTAGGTACTAATAAGTTGCCTGAACTTCTGTATATTGGGAGAGCAGGAATGGACACCACTGCTATCTTGCTAATTGCACAATTTAGATAGACAAAAAAAAAGATGGGACTATGTAAGTTCTCTGTGGCAACTCAAGGACTGAAAATCAAACATGTTTGGATATGAGGTGTTACTGCTATAAAATGGGCATCCTGTCAAAGTTGTAATGAACCTTCTCAATGGCATCAGGCAATAGAGGAAGTCACTTTATTAAAGTCAGTAAGAAAGATTTTTAGGGGCTAAATCAAGTAACTTTGAAGTTTTTATCACGTAGTTGTCATACTACTACAGTTGTTTTTCCACGCCTCAATCTTGCCCTGACAGTGCTGGAGGGCAGGTGTTAAAGTAGAACAGGTGTGGGTGGGAGATATGAACTTACAATAGGGATATTTTACAATTTTATTGCTTCTTTTTTCAGCCTTTACAAGTTTAGTTCCTCAAAATATGATTAAAGGTGATAAGAGATTAAAGTGATGCATTGGCGCATCTAAACTCTGGACAAGAAAATACTCTTGTAATTCTTTACTAGGGTATGGATAGCTTTAACTATCTAGGAGAAGAGAAAGAGAGAAAGGAAAGATAGATAGATCGCTGTTATTTAATTTATATCTGGAGGAGATGTATATAATGAGGAGATGAAGCTGAGGAAGGAAAACAGAAATAAGGGAAAGCATAAACAGTGTTAAACACAAAGCCAGTGGATCAAATGCTGCTTTCCTAGAACATAGTGATACATACATGTCAAAACCTCCCTAAAGATGATTTCAGAATTGGATTACAGCTTTCAGTGTTGTTGGGGAGACTATTATTGTTAGAAGAGGGAATTAGTAGCTTCCATTCCCAGCTCTGCCTTGTATTGAGTGCATCAGGAGAGACCTGTAGGCTCCTACTATTCCTAAAAGCTGGATCCATCAGAAATACAGTATGATAAAGAACTCATTTGTACATTTTAAACAGTGAATAGGTCCTGTGCAAAGTTTTAGGCTGAACAGAAGACCTATATCTTAAATGCAAAATTCATACTTTTAAACCTTTGGTTGTGCCATGTGGATAATAGTAAGTCCTTTTAATTTCAGCCAGTGGACACCAGAAATAGCCCAGCAGAATGATTTTTATTAAAAAACAGATCAGTCTTCTCAGTGTATTTTCCCTAAAACTGGGCTAAACTGATTCAACTCTTATCCTGCAGGATAACCTTAATCAATATTCGCATTATCCAAAAAGTAGGTCAAACAACTTAACTCTCCTTATCCAAACAATATATAATATCCAAAAACCTGAAGGTAGTGTATATTGGCAAAGATTCATTTTTAACACCACAATAAAGTAAAACAAAGCCCCTAAAATGCTTTATTCAAGTATCTTATTTCAAATAATTTAAAGATGTAAAATAAAGTGTATTTAAAAAAAATATTAACTGATTTTCTGGCAGTAACAGTAGCTGAAGTCACATGTAAAGTAATCTTTCTACTTTTCACAGGCACAAAGTTTATATGTAATGAAACAAAAATCATTGAAGTATATGCAACGTTTTAATCACATGTATCTCAGCCCCTCAACGAAGAGCTGTTTTTTGTCTGCACACTTAATTCAGCCTGGTCTGCAGCTCTGCCACTTGTCCTTTCAATTAGTTCATAAGGTTGTCAGCAGTAGAAACTAAGAGCGAATACGATCCAGCAAAGTATTTGGTGCTATAAATGTTACTCTAATATTCTATAACAGCCTTGGTCCAATTACTTAAACTTGTTGTCCAAATTTTCCCTTGATCTTAATGGGATTAGTAATATTTGGCTACTTATCTAACAGTGTTAATTAACTAATTTTGCAATTAGTATGTCAACAGGAGCATGCGGACTACAGCACAGACTGCTTCCACACTCCCTGAGCTAGTACTGCCAGCAGAGGATGCCTGGTTGTCTATGGAGCCACAGATCACAGATCACGAAATGGTAGGGGTTGGAAGGGACCTCTGAGATCATCTAACCCAACCCCCTGCCAGAGCAGGTCCACCCAGAGCAGGTTGCACAAGTCCCACACCCAGGTGGGTTTTGACCCTCTCCAAGAAGCCTCTCCCAGGTTCCAGAATCCTTAAAGTTTTTCCTCATGTTGAGAAGGAATTTCCTGTGTTCCAGTTTGTGCTTGTTACCCCTTGTCCTTTCACCAGGCACCACTGAGAAGAGTTTAGCCCCATCCTCTTGACACCCTTTAGATATTTGATGAGATCCCCTCTCAGCCTTCTCTTCTCCAGGCTGAACAGCCCCAAGTCCCTCAGCTTTTCCTCACCAGAGGTTCTCCAGTCCCTGAGCATCTTTGTAATCTCCACTGGATTCTCTCCAGTAGTTCCGTGTCTTTCTTGAACTGGGGACCCCAGTCAATGCTGTACACCTCCATACCACACCAGAACACGGAGAACGGAGCCCCTATGTACCCCTGAGCTATCTTCAACCAAACAGGCAAATTTATATGGTACAACATACATTTAAACAGGAAGAACAATTTTCTCTAAATCAATCAAAACAGCATAATCTTCATAAGTAAGATTATTTCAGCCTGTGGCTACGCCACTGGTTCAGGGGGAGTCTACTTGAGGTACCCTGCACAGCGTTCTACTGAGTAACTCAAAGCTCCTCTGTCATCTGAATTTTCCCAGTGTTATGCTTTACAGTTGCTGAAACCAAGGCAGCTCCTGAAAAAAGGCAGAAAAATGTATCAGAAGCTTGAATACAGGGCTGGAAATGTGTCTAGATCACAGCTGAAATCAGCGAAAGGTGTCTTTAGTATAATTGTTCAGAAAGGGGGAGTAGATACAGTTTCCATGCACGGGTGGCATCAACTAAAATACCTCCACCCACTATATCTCACTTTTCTCCTAAGGAATTTCAGATACATAATTACTGGAGAAAACAGCCATCGTTTAAATTCTGTGTCCCTTTAAGCCCTTTTTTTCTGCATGCCTATCTGTCAAATCTTTCCACACATAACTGAATAACAATATTGCATACTTAATCCAGAAGTCTAGGGGATGGGAATAAAACTCACCCCAAGAAGGGTTTACTTCACCAAATCCCTGTCACCTCTTAAATCTTTTCAGTTCTCTTGAAGCCCTTCAGAACAATAAGCAAATGGAAGCTGGCAGGGACAGGGTATGGGGAGGGAAGATAATATTTTGTTTGTTTGTCTTGTCTCGTTTTTCCTTTACAGTGAGAGATTACTGAGCTGGAAAAAGCCATTAGGACCCAAACAGGGAGGTCTGATGCCTCCTACTTACTTGGTAGGGCCATGACTGTCCCTCATTCATATTCTAGTGAGTTGGCCTTTTGTGGCCTGCTGAAAAGCCATAAAGGCGGTGACAGCAAGAATGACTGCATCACAAGTGCACCCTTTCTCATTTCCATCTCTGCTCTCCTCGGAGACTGACATTATTAGAAAGTCAAATGCAATGGCTGCAGGGGTTCTTGCTTTTCTTTTTTTTTTTTTTCCTTCCTTTTTTTTTTTTTTTGTCCCCCCTTTTAGATTTTACTTCTTTATTTCACACCACAGTCCAGGCTTACTGTCCACAGCCCAGCCACCTCCCAGTGGGCCCACATCAGGGGAGTCTGTCGAAGTCTGTCTCTCTTGCTCTCTGCTTTTTGATTATTTCCTCAAAACTCAGCTGGTTTTGCAATATGGACTTTAAGCTTGAGATCCACAAAAAGCCATAGGTTAAAAAAAAAAGCTAAAAAAAAAGAAAAGAGGTAATAAAAAAATCCTTCATTATCCATACATTGAATCAATCATCATGATGATTTTTTAAATGTATTTACACCCTAATGCCTTCCTAGGGATTGGAACTCAATAGGATTATAATCTTACTAAAGGACCTCATTTGACTCTGATGATAACAGGGATGTGAAGAGTGCAAATGTGAACAAGTGGACAAAACAGGCAAGAGAGATCTAGAATTTCTCTTGAGAAACTGAGAAACTAAGGGAAGCATATGCTCAAATGAACAGCTATGATTTGAAGATTTTTGAGACAAACCTTACTTTGAACACATGAATATGAAATATTGATCTAGCTCTTTAAGCCCCAGACGAGTGTTTCTTACCTGGCTTTCAAAAATAGGCATTATAACAGAAATAGGGAGAAAAAGAGGAACAAAGGTAGGGAACTGTCGAGTTAGTGGCCTTTGCTGACTGACTGGACATGAGCATCTTTCATAAAGCAGTTAAAAAAAAATTCAAAGGTGTATGTCAAAGAAATAGGCAAAAGACTGATGTGGACAATTAACATGCAGACAAAAATAGAGTCTCTGCACTAGAATGGTGAATGAGGAAGGGCTCCATTGGAAGGACTGTGTTTTATGGGAAGCATTTAAACAGTATATAAAGAGCAAATAAATGGAATGCCATGACATTTACTATGCATTGGTCTTTCTCTGCTGCACGGACATTAAAGAGCCTACGGCAATTTTACTGTCAGCAGGATTTGTCCCTGAGTCCTTGACCAGAATTTGTCTTCCTCTCCCTAGCTGTGCTGCATGCTGATTTTCCCTGCTCTGTTTGTTTGCCAACATCTCTTGCAGAGATGAATTTATTTCAGTGATGACTGTAGATACACAGCTGTAGGACAAAATGCTATACAGAAGTTATGAATGAAAAATGTTGTTATTATTATTGCTATTATTATTATGTCATAAACATAGAATTTTCCCTATAGGGAAACAGATTCCAACATATCCTATTTCCAGGTGCATGGTCAACTTTCCATTGTGAACAGTGCTGATTTTCTTCTTCTTTATAAGGTATCACGTTAAAAAGAAAAAAAAATAGATAGTCTTAATTAAAGCTAACACAAGAACACTGTTATAATGTTAATTACATAACTGTCTAGCTAACATAACACAGTAGCTAATATACCAGCACTGAGCAACAATTGGTTGTGTAAGAGGAGTATCTAGTACAAAAATTATTGAGCTTCATCTGGTACACATCGGTGCTCAGTGTTGTTGAAAAATATGGAACATGATGGTTTTCTTTATTTGTGTATCTTCCATGAAGAACTTTAATCCTGATCTTTTTATAAATGTGACACTTGTCATCAGACTTCTAGTTCCCAACTCAGAAAGGTACTTACTGGCAGATCATAAGAAGAGTTCTCATCAGCTTCCGTGAGAGTCAGTGGAACAGAGGACTTTCTCCTCCTCCGTGGGTGTTTAGCTCCTCCCTCTTCCACCAAAAGCCTAAAGTGGGCAAGATTCTGGCTTACCCTCTGTACCTTTGACTTTCACAGTGCCCAAGTTGGCTTTTGTATCTCTGGGGATTTGTGCTAGCGTAGTGAGTAGCATGGCTACTCAGGAACTGGAAGTCTAGCGGATGTGTAAATGTGTAACTAAAAGGATTAAGGGTGCCTCTCACAGTTACAAGGAAGAACAAACAGTGAAGAATACCATCAGAAAGAGCCTGTTCACAAGCCTGCAAAATAAATAGAGGAGTTGCCAAAAGCTCCTGCATATATCTTCTCCAGTCCAGCCATAGTGGTCAAAGAACGTGACTGAGCTCACTCCTGTGCGACCACTGAACACCACTAGGGACCACCCAAGACCATCCATGCAGCCCCTAATGGACTTAATGCCCGTGTTCCGGGGTGATATGGATATTATAATGAATTCTGGGAAACGTAATGGCTATGCAAATTCTGCATGGATACGAGTCTCTGTGAATCTCGTGTTCGGTGGACATGTTGGGTGGAGAGATCCCCCCTGTCCCCAACACTGAATTAAAGGAATGCCTGCTTCCTAAGGCTATGTTGGTGTTAAGGTGTTTATTCCTGATTTCGGTGACACCTGGAGACACCAAAAACTGCAACATCTCCAGTAGGAAAAGTTCCAAAACCAGGGCGCTCCTGTTTCTAGGGAGCCATAATACCCTTTCGTCATAAGCTGGTAGCTCCCTACACAAATAAACTTAGTCCCTCTGCCTCCCGTACAAATGTTACGAAACACTTTAGCACCTCGTCAGCATAAACCACCCCACGGCCAGAAGAAATAGCGTTGCACGCGGGGTACCACAGCCAAGTGTGTCTGACAGCCAGCAGCCCTTTGGACCCAGGCAGAGTCTCTGGCGGGTGATGCTGTTGCATCCAAGCCCCAGCCAGGGCTTGGGGGGAGAGGTTCCCTCAACAAAGGCAGCTTCCAAACCATGTAGCAGCAGCAGCAGCAACAAAATCCTGCTGCTGCCGTTACTGTGGAGACAGCCAGAGAGAGACCGTGTGAGATGTGAGGGGGTGGATGGAGGAAGAAAAATTGGGGAGAATTTCAGGAATTTCAAGCATTTTCTGGCCGATTTTATAAGCAGGGCAGAACCACTTTGGTCTCCTCTACCCATTCTTGCTGCAGTTCCCCATCTTACAAATGGGGAATGGCAACAGTTCCAACAGTAGCTCCGTACAAAAGGTCAAGCATCTTTTTGACTACGTTTATTGTGTTCAGCCCTTTCTAAAGAGGACGCCACAGGACGTTTTTAGTGCCTTGTCTTGCAGAAGCACCAGCAAAAGCCTGAGTCAAAAGACTGACTGCAGCTGAATTGGACATCGCTGTTTACAAAAAGCAACTCATTCTGTCTTATTGTTTCACACCCTATAACGCACATTTCTATAACATTCCTTTAACAACTGCCTGAACTCTCAGGGAAACTAAGGACTGCAAAGGTCACTGTTACTGAAGGAGGCTCAGTAGAAATTCCTTTCTGTGCTGTCCTTTTACAGGTCATTTATGTTCTTTATGTGCTGCATTCTGTGCCTGTGATCTCTTTGCCATTACGTTAAACAGGTGAACTTTGTATTGAGACCTTAAAAAAGGTTAATGGTTATTACTGCCATACGATACAGGAGCAAGAGTTCAGGATGATAATTCAGATTCATGCCCGTACCTATTTATGTAGACATTTGTTTGAATATCAACTGAGCCTCGACTGCTTCCCTCTGTCAACCCCGCTCAGCCCTGATTGTCCACTCTTTTTCATGCACAGGGTCAGGATGCCAAAAGCCTCTTGTACCTACTAAACCTCTCTTGCTCTGGGCTTCATTGTCCTTGATGGAAAGCAGCCAGTACGTCTCCAGGACTGGGCATTCCCTCACAAACATTTTCTATCTATCTTATTGTTGTTTAATACATCAGGTTAAACCAGATTTGGACAGAAATGTCCAAAGGAAAAAAAAAAAAATCATTGACACCCCATATGTTGATATACTACTTTCCAAATATGATAACTTTGAAAGAATTTAAATGCATGTTACGTTAGAGAAATGATTGGAAACAGGTGTACTTGCTGATTTAACCCTGCATGGCTGGCAATGAAGTTTTGCACTATCCAGTCACAGTTGCTTAAGAATTTTTTACAAGGACCTTGTTTTCAGTTGTTGATACTTGTGCTGCTTTCAATAATTTGGGCTGAGAATTTCCATTGACCATTCTGTTATTGGGTGAACTCACCTGGAAACTCATTTCAAATAAGACAATCCAGTGCCTAATGGGCTTGCATCTTATTTTGTCCAGATAAAACATTATTCTACCTTCCCAACTTAGAACTCGTAGTGTCTTCATTCTCGCTGTAGCCTTGAGAAACAAGATTGAATTTTGATTTTGGTTTGGGGATTTTTGTGTTCTGTTTTGGCGTTTTTTGGTGTTTGGTTTTGATTTATTTTTTAGGGTTTTTTTTTGTTGTTGGTTGGCTGTTTTTTTTTTTTTATCAGGGAAGTTTTCTTATGTTTAGAAAAGCTACAAATAAATCTGGAAAAAAAATTCTTAGTCAAGTGCCAATTTGTCAGGAAAAGTAGTTCTGAAAAGAAACATCAAAGCAGAGTGTTAGCCAGGAGTGAAAAAGAAAGTGGACGGGAGGGAGAAATGGAAAAGGCAGGGAAGGGAATTCAGAAAGCTAAAACATTTCCCTCTGCTGAGAACACTAACAACTTGAAATGGAATCTCTGGTGTTGTTAAACAGGTAGGCTCTGACCCAGTACGGTGCCTGAACATGCTGTAAACTTGGAAAGAACTATCTTGTTTTTAAAACTGTAGCTGATTGGAGACATGAAAAGCTTCCTGTATCCCTGGAGTAGATACTTTGTACACAAGTTACTCCATCTTTCCAAATAAACTTCAGTCTCAAGCCAGAGGAACATTTCAATGTTATTTGTTTGTTATTCTTCCTCAATCTAGTTTGAAATTCCAACTCTGATTCACAGTGGAGAATATCATGTAGGTATTAGGAGGTCAAGGAAGTCTAGGATACCTCTACGGAAAATAGAGGACAACAGTGTTTACCTAAAACATCTCATAATATTTTACCGCTTACAAAAAAAAAAAAAAAAATAAAAAGGTTTTCTCATTATTATATAACTTATTTTCTATATGTTATTCTTAGTGAATCATTCCATGATTATTGCTTAAAATTTTTTTAACATCTTGAAACAAAGGACTCTCAGAATTTCTTCAATGGAAAAAGAACTTTATGATGAAAATAAAGCCTATTCCTTAAAACAGACAACAGACTGTGATATGTCTGGATGTATTGGCCAGGGATGCATAAAGAGTAAATTTGTCTTATATGATGACCTAGTTTTATATGAGAATAATTTTTCCTTGTGCTGGGTACATGCGAATAAAGTAATTTAAGAACCTTTCCTTGATAGTGCAGATTGATGGATCTCTTTCATCTACCACTAGATGTCATGCACTGATATCTGTCCCAACGGTGTAGGCCAGGATTACAGGCTCAGGTACAGAAATATATGAAAACTCCTCTCTTTAAACCTTTTTTCATTTTTTCTTGTCATTTAAAATGTCAATGGCTGCATTATTTAAATTCTGGAAAGGAAGTGCTATGTCAGTGACATTACAGGTAGCAATCACTGATGAAATGCAAGATATCCAGAAATATCAGGCAAAGGTAGTAAAATAAAAATGCACAACTATAATGGGTAAATCTAAAAAAAATAAAATAAAATAGGAGAAATATGACATCTCCTGAACATTTGGTTGTTAATTTTAGCAGATTTTTTTTTGTCATGTTCTCAATAAGAACTTTATTTAAGAGAAATTTAATTGTGGGCTTACATTTTTCTAATATTTCCAAACAGTTTGCCCAATTGGAAATTAAATCTGAATTCTTTTGTCTACAAATGTTTGTTGGTTGTTTTCACCTTTATGTAAGCCGGATGGAAGTATTATAACAATTTTGAAAGTGAGTAGAGACAAAATTAGAGAACAGCTGGACCATCAACATTTTTCTTTCTCTAGGCAGTGAACTGAAGTAACAACATCAGCCAAATTCACCTCTGGCTTCATTTAGAAGGATGGGTTGTCCTATCCCCCACCTGCCTGCATTTTATTTCAGGGGGCCTGTTTTGGGAAGATATCTCAGCTATATAGTACCAGAACTGATAAAATTTTCTTCAAATTTTTTTTTCCCACCAGAAAATGGTTCTTCAATTTATTTTTTTCTAAAAATATTGCTTTACTGGAAAAAAAGAAACATCAATTTTTGTTTTCAGTTTCAAATCAATGTTTTGGTCCTAAAGGCCATTTGGATTTTCTTTTTACCGAACAATTGAAAACCAAGTATTTTCAAAGAACAGTTTCTACAAATTAAAAAAAAAATCTTCATCAGAAACAGGCATGAAAAAATAGGGTTTTGTCTGTGTATCTGCAGAAGTCTTTTGAGATAAATTTTTTTATGCCATTTTATAATGAGGGAAAATGATTTTCCTCAGTTCATATAATTCATTGGTGACAGAAGCATAAATAGACTCCCTGAATCCAGATTGTCAGTCTTTTGTTTTAACTACTGTTCCCAATTGAACAGCTAGCAGTATAATCTTAAGGTCCCAGCTCTCGGTGCCTGTTTGTGATTACTTGATAATACCTCCTCCCAAAGATATGTAGAAAACACGATTTAAAAACAGACTAGATATGTGGAGAACAACAGAAAACCATGGAAACAAGATGAGGTTAGTGGCACAAGTCCATGCACTATATATATATATTGAATGTTGCAGCTACCTCACTAAGCAACAGCTTAATATATGGTATAAAAATAAATGTTAGAACATCTTAAAATTCTAGATTAGACAAAAATGACATAAAATGGCACGAATGCCCGGTATAGTGGCAGTAACAGTAATTTCTTGATAAAAATCTTTGCTGCTGACAGAGTTGGGCCTGATGCTGTTTATTAGATTCTGA
This sequence comes from Gallinago undulata, assembly GCA_026546715.1. Lineage (NCBI taxonomy): Eukaryota > Metazoa > Chordata > Aves > Charadriiformes > Scolopacidae > Gallinago > Gallinago undulata. The sequence continues at coordinate 19,605,876 of JAOTQQ010000041.1, forward strand.
AGTGGCTCTAAAGGTCATGAAAGCCTCTCTGTATAATATGATTATAGTATAATAGAAAAAGGTAACTCACTCAATCCCCCAGTTACTCCTTGGTTTTATTGAATTTCAGTATTCATTTCTGCTTAATTAGAAATAAAATTAAATTTATTTCAATGCCAGGTTGTTGTCGCTGTATTTTCAAACCACATTAACAAACAATATGAACGTTTGCAGATAATAATTACGTTTTGCAAGAAAATATATCTGCCTGGGTTTTGTCACCTGAGAAAATGAAATAATTGTGATTGATGTCCCAGTCCACTCCTGGTGGGCAATGGTGAACGGAGTGATGTGCACTTAAACTGTACAGAGGTACACGGTGAGTTAGAAGAGACTGTGATTTTAAATGTCATGTTACCTTCTCACACTGCAAAGGAACAAAATGTAAAAATGTAAAAATGAAGTGCTTCGTAGCACTGAGTTGAGCCATATATGTCAGAACTAGTAGGAGAGCCGATGGTAGTTCAAATATGCCGACTGCAGAGAAGTTTGATAGAACCTGACAGAAATTCTCCAGCTGAAAACTCTTCTGTTGGAGAATGCAAATTCCTCGAAATCAAATATTTACAAGAGTTTTCAACATTACTAAAATCCTGACAGAAAGTCAGGAAGGCTCTGAAGAAATCTTGCCTGCCAAAAACCTGTCAACACCTGACTGCACTTACCCGTTTTCTTGGGAGCTTCTGAGCCAGATCTGAGGGGGGGTGGGTCTGAAGGGCTGGCTCATACCCAGCCTTTAGGTTTAGGAACCCTGGTGCCAAAGGAGTGTCCCTTTCCTTTCTGTCAAACTCACTCAACCAAGAGGATTTGGGTCCCTGGCCTCTCTCCTGAAGTCTTCAGATTCGAGAATCAGTACTTTCATAGAACCATAGAATCATGGAACCATAGAATCATAGAACATCAGGTTGGAAGGGACCTCAAGGATCATCTGGTACAACCTTCCATGGCCAAAGCATGGTCTAGACAATATGGCCCAGCAGCCTGTCCAGCTGAATCTTAAAGGTGTCCAATGATGGGGAATCCATCACTTCCCTGGGAAGATTATTCGAAAAGCTGATTGTTCTCATTATGAAAACCTTTTCCTCTTGTGACAAATTGGAATATCTCCAGGAGTAACTTGTACCCATCAACCCTTGTCTTTTCCATGGGACTCTTTATAAAAAATGTTAAAAATTACGATGCTTTAGGTGCGTTATAAAAAGTATATAATATTTAACTTATATGCAAATATAAATGGTCTCAAAACAGCCTGAAATACAGGAAAAAATGGAGCTCTATAATTATTACTACTTGTATGATTATGTACTTCTCTTTCAGAGCTTTTTGCTGCTTTTAAGGTACTGCCTCATCTTGGTCTTCTCTTCTCTTCTCTTCTCTTCTCTTCTCTTTTCTCTTCTCTTCTCTTCCTAAGATACGACAGGAAGAAGGCAGCTTTTTTGTTTTTTGCATGTAAGTCCCCAAGTTGGCAATCACCCAACTGGTTTCTGCCAAAACATTGCTGTCTTTACTCTGTTGTATTGAGCCTGGGCTCTCACATTGCTCTCCTGAAGCACCTTGGGCTTAGCCAGAAACAGTATGGCCATTCACTCCTTGATGACCTCATATAAAACAATGTAACTGTGACACATTGGAGGATGTTTAACTTAACTGCTATTGCCTTAAATGTGCCGAATCAGGCAATTGGTACAGAAGACAGTGAAAGTCTCCCCAAGGAAGATAATTGAAGATCCTGTAGATATGTTCTTTTGAAACTTTTGAAGAGGTTTACACAAACTCAGTGATATTTAAAAGATAACCAGTAGCTACTATCTGTAATATAACATTCATCATCCCTGTGCTTACCACAGTAGCTTCATTCCAGACATAGAATAAAATGCCTAAGCCTCTTCCTAAAAAAAGAGAGAAGGTATTTTTGCTCTTCATCTCTGACTATCTTGAAACTCTTTAATGTTCCTCCCTATTTCACTCCTATCTATGATCACCTTTATATCAGACTCCTAAATTTCTCTCCCCAAATGTTTCTCCCCAAATAAGAAGTCTCATAGGCTGTAAGAACATCCACTGTAGAAAGCAAGTAATAATTTAGGATGAGATCTCAGGGAAGGTTTTCAGTCGTGTTTCTGCAACAAATGTACTTCATGAGAGTAGCTACACTCTTGTGATAATGGCAAAAGGAAATAAAAGTGCTGTAGGCTAGGCTTTCTGCTTATGCAAAAGAGCAAAGCATGCCAGTAGGTTCTCAAGATACCATGGAGAATCAGAACGGGAACATTTTTAGCATAATAATCCCTAGCAAAGCCACAGTTCTCTCCTATTAACATTTTCAAATTGTATTAAACCAAAAATAGGCTGTATATATTGAATTATGAACATTATGAATAATGAAAATTAGTTTTGATCCTAATCATTTTAGGTAGAAACAAGGAATGCTATCCCTCTTTCCTTTTGTCAAACGAACGAGTTTATTAAATCATTCTTTAAAAATTACTTTCAATAATTAAGTGCTGTATGACACTAAGGAAAGTCTTAAAAAGTTAAGAAGAAGTAGTGTATTTTAAGCACCGACACTTCAGTGAGAAGCAGTTGCATGGTGAGCAAAACTGAAAATACCATGCTTGGAAAAAACTTTTTATTTTTTATGCTAAAGCATTCCATCCATGCCCTGAAGTGCTAAGTACTACTGCAGAGAAAAGACATATTTATTGATCACTCTCTCAATATATCTGACGTTGTTCTTCTGACCTTTGTGAAAATACACTGTTTCGAGATGCCTTGTCGAAGAGATCCACTAAAAGTTAATGGGATAATGTAAAATAGACTGAGAATTGGGGGAATAGGGTATTCCAGGAAGCACTGGAGCCCTGTTTCTCACACCTCATAGTCACTAGGGCTTTGGTCCAATTTCACATAGAAAGGCTTCCCTGTTGATTGAGTGACACAATGTATGGGCAAAGACCCATGGCCTCTGAACTGGGGGGGAAGGAGTACTGTCAACCACCACGAGAAGCTTTCAGGACGTTTTTTAGAAGTCACAAAGAACAGTGAGTGAATTCCCACCTTGCAAAATTACACATGGATATGTACCTAATTACTTGTCTCACCCCGCAGTAAATAGCAGGTGTTCTGAATTATCTATGCCTTGTCTGATTCAAGGAAGAGTCCTGACATCTCCTTACTTCCTCTCACTCTGTGGGTACGTTGCTTTTTTCTTTTACCTTTCTAAATTCCTCCCTTAAAGGGATTGATAGCTTTGAACTACCTTCCCAAAGATCTAAAGCAGGCAAAAAGAATCTAAAAAACCAGAGGTTTCTCTAATAAACAGAGTCACACACATACACACCCCCCAAGTCTGTTTAAAGTGCTGCAGAAAGCAACCGCAGAGGATTGGGGCAACTAGAATCAAAGTCACCTTGATAGTAATGCTGTGAGGAAGTTGTTTGCTAACTTCATAAGAGCGTATGTTCTCTGAAAACACACGAAGAGACAAACAATTAGTAGCTCTATCTGTTTCTCTAACTTCCCTTCCTCCTGGAAATTGTGGCAACGCATGCTATAACTGGGCACTTGAACCTAAATTTTCAGGTGTTATTGCTGCTTTCCTTCGCGTTCCGCTCTCACACAGGGTGAAGTCACCCCTGACCTTCGCGCTTCAGTCTGCCTGTGCCACCTGCCCAACATCTTACAGATAGGTGATTGCTCTCCAGAATGCAAGAAAATGCAGAAATTTCCTTCTCGTGCTGAGTTCCGCTTCTGTCAATGCCTTTCTTGCAGGAGCAGCTAGAGGAAATGTTTTCCAGATGGAATAAATGTGCCTTAATCAGCTTGGACTCTGTTAACCCTCTGCTAGGAAACACCTAGCGTAATGCTCACATCCTTTTGGCTATTTGAGTACAACCTTTAAAAAAAGAGGCCGTGCCACAAACAAAGGTTATTATCATAGCTCCATAGGAAATGACAATTTCCACTACTGAGGACATAACCCTAAAAAATAGGTGGTACAGACAGTATGTTGTATAGGAATAAAACTCCCTCTCTTTTTTTTTTTTTTTAACCATAAAAAAATCCCCTAACATCATGATGTGAAGAAAAATGATGGTGTAGATATATACATGTTCTTTACTCATGTTGTGATGTGTTACCTAAGTGACAAGAACTAAGAATTCGCCTGTTATGTCCCTAAAAGGCAAATATTGAACACTGCCTTCTGTCTGTGACTTTTCCTCACAGCTTCTTTATCTGAGATTAGTCTCTATGCTTGAGTAATTCCCGTTGGCACAGTCTCAGGCAAAGCACTACTGTCTGCCAAGCTGCTGAATTAATCATTGGTGAGTGTAGTTCCCCAGGAGTGAGAACCTGGAGGCTTAAAATTAACATGAACCCATTTCTATTTTTTTTGTAGCTCTGGCACTGAGCAAAGTGCTCCAGAGCATGATCTGTTGCATCAGCTCTGTAAAAAAAAACAGAGAAAATAAACCATTTCTGTTTTTCCCTTCTTTCCTACAGTGGGTGAGAGCTTTGGGTTTTGTGTCGTTTAGTTGCACCAATTGTTATTTTTGCACCATTTTGTATGAAGTCTGCTATTTTATGTGGGCATCTTTGTCAATAGCTGGCTAAAAATAAACACTCTTAAATGAGTTCTGAAGTTTTCCCTCACTTTTACAGACAAACATAACAACAGAAGAAAATGTTGCATTATGAGCACTCGGGGTCACACATACTTCTGGTGACATGCTTCATGGACACTGAATAAATCCAGAAGCACCCTCCTTCACTTGGATCTGGTGACTAGCCAGCAAAAAGTTAAGGCAAAAGTTGGAGTTGTGCAAAACCTTAGGTTTCAGAAACTGATTATTGTAGTAGAAGAATAAGCATCTTAGAATTGCTGATAACCTGGGCTGGAGGAAGGGAGGCTTTAGGGCACCTGCCAGGAATTATCTGAAACACAGATTGTGATGATTAACCGGAGTCAGGAAGAGGTGGGATAAGGCAAAGGATGGCATTGAATTCTATCAAGTGCTATAATCACCAATCCAGACTGGAGATGATCTTATTTCCAGCTCAGTTCTACGAACCATTCTCATGAAAACTTTAGTTTCTTTGCTGAACATGTTCTTCTCCTAGAAAAAATATTCTGAGGAGAAATTTCCAGTGATGTCTACCCAGTATGTTCTTGCATTAGTCACTGGGCCTTAGACAGATACTTGAATGCTTTAGGGAGAAAAGAAATCACCTTTCATCCTTTTCGTGGATGGAAAATAGATTAAAATTGTAGCCATAATAAGGACCACTGTTGAGGCACCTAGTATCTTATTTACATACTATTTTTAATTCGGAATTGGAATAAAAGGAATTGATGTGCATACTCAGGTATCATCACCTGGTATACGCTGCCTCCCAAGTGTTGGCAGATGAAGCCAGACATATTCTGTCTTTCCAGTTTCTCGACATCTCAGTTTCTGTTGACTTTAGTGGACTCAGTATTGCTCCAGAGCAACCCAACACCTTGCAGAAAATAAATATTATGTTGTTTTTAGTGTTTAAAGTAAGCTCCCTAGCACTTTCTCCATAAGATGTATTCTCCAATTATTGACTTATTCTAGTTGGCTTTACTGAAATACCCTCTAATTTTTCCAATGTCATTTATGTAATGAGAGGACCATTATTTGTATGAGAATTACAATTATCTGTCTTATTAAAAGCTCATTTACTTACATATACTCCATTTCCCATAGGTTTCCATGAAGTTATTAACTATCCCAGCCTTCATTGCTGAAAACAACACTGTATATGAAAAATGTTCCAAATTTCCCTCCTTGTGTATTCCCAACCATTCCTCTTTATTCTCTCTACTGGACTTCCAACTACTCTGTTGAATATTAGCAGTACCTTTTAGAAAGATTTTATGTCTCCATCAGTTCTTCCACATGGGAAATGATTATGTTGCACGGATTTCCTAATTACTTCCACAGATGAAATTGTTCTCCAGTAATTTACCTCTAGAAATTCTCATTTTCCAACACAAACAACATAGCATGGCACCTCTTATGACGTGTGAATAACAAACTTATTACTGGTTTTTTATTATTGTTAGACAATTACAATATATAAGAATCATAGAGTCATAGAAGAAGTATGTAACTTTATAAATAGTCTTACTATAATTTCATCACTATTAGTCAGAAGTAACTTTTTGAAATACAAAGATTTTTGCTAGCCTGTTATTCTGGTTTGGAGCACCGATATCAAATTTTATTTTAACATGATCTACTTCAAAAGACAGTCCTGGTCCCACTGTAAACATAAGAGACACGCAGACCACGTCCCTTCTGCAAACATGAAGATGGCAAGATCTTCCTGTCGCAAGGTGGGTAGACTCAAATGTGAGCAAAGTTTTGTTTAAAATCAGACAGTAAGGTAGCAAATAAATAGCAAATGAGACAGACAGTATTTCAATAGTGTGTTCTCACCATTAGGCAATTCTTGCTTTTGATCCCTTCTCTGTCTATAGTTTGTATTCTGTAAAAAGAAATGTTACCTTCATTCCATTAGCACCTTGCCCTTTCTTAATTTATTTTAGTGCTCCTTGATTTTCCTTTTCAGAATTTCTTTTTCAGTGAAAAGTACTCTCAGGCTTTGTTATTGGTCCAATTCTAACCTCTTTTTGTAGTTAGTTAAGCACTCATAAGATGAAAAGTGCCATGTATAACTGCTAAGTACTATATTATTAGGCAAAATTTGTTATCACCTAATAGTGTTTCAGTTGTTTCTAAACTGGTGGCTTCATTTCAGCGGGCAGGAATGGGTCAGATGATAACAAGGACTATCACAGTGATTGGCAGTCCTGATATTGGTGTCAGCAGCTGAGCCAGCATTACGCATTTTAGTACATCTCTTGCTCTTTGCTGGTGATCTTCTGGCATGGTGACCTGCACAGTTTCAGGGTGGAAACACTCAGTTTCCCCTTTCCTCTGAAGGGAAACTATACTTTAAAAGAGAATATTTTACAGCTCTAAGATATTGCACATTTAAACAAGAATGAAATTTGCTGGGATTCTGTGGATGTATGGGGGTTTGTAGAGGGTAATGATTAAGTTTTGTCAAATTTCCCTCAACAACAAGGAGGGAAAACATAGGTCATTAAAATGTGGAAATCGTTAATAATAAACAATTCAATTTCTGTGCTAGAATTATACTCCAGAATCACAATGTTATGAGATTGAAGGTAGATTGGCTGAGGTTATTGAAGAAAAATCCTTATCGTTTGGTCTCACCAAAGAAATATCTTGATGCACAATACAATTTTTTTAACATCTTTAATTATTTGTTTGATGGGGGTGGATGTTATTAAGATCTGAATTCCTCACTAATAGGGGTTTATATAGGTGTTAAATTAAGCAAGATCTACTTGTCTGCTTTGTGCCCCAGTAAATGAAAGGAATTGATACTTCTAATGTAACTCAGGTGATCTGAGGATAAATCCACTGCTGGTTATAAGAACTCAGACACTAATGTGATGAACATTGCTCATAAGCTCTTAAATAAAGAAATTAATTTACAATTAATGAGCTGCCAGCTCACTCCCACAACAGTGATTGCTTCTCTTCCTTCAATTTCAGACCCTGCCACAAAATTCTCTCAACTACCCATGAAGTTTTAGCTAAAGCTAAAGTTAAGCTTGAACTTAACATTTCTCAATGTTTTCAGTGAAATTTGTTGTTATTGCCATTTCCTACCATTTCCTATTTAAATTTACATTAAAAGATATTCCTACTTTACTTATATAGTAAAGGCATCCAAACTGATTATTGCTATTTGTGATTGAGATTTGAATTTATAATAACGAATTCAGGAAAGTGTCAAGTAAATTATCAATAGTTATTGAGAAAGCAAATAGAAAGCCAGGAACTATTTAAGAAAGAATCAAAATCAAAAGAGAAAGCCTTGTTGTGCCATAGTTAAATCTGTGGTACATCTGACTCTTGAATACTTGTTCAGTTCTAGTCTTTCTATTTCAAAAAAAATATTAATAAATTGAAAAGATACAGAGAAGGCTGGAAGTGGTGCCCAAAGATATGACATGGCTTTAGTATGATGAAAAAATAGGTGATTTAATAGAACATAGAAAAGGGAGAGATGAGCAGGGAATATGATGAAGGTCCATAAAATTGGAAGCGGCATAGAAAAAACAAATAGGAGTCTCCTCCAAAAGAAAAAATAGAAAGCATCAAATAAAACTAACATAAGATAAAGAATGAATAAATGAAAATACTCCTCAATACAGTACTTATTTAATCTGCGAAACAATTTACCAGTGAGTGTTTGAGTGCTGAAAACTTTCAGAAGTTTAAAAAAAAATAAAGACCATAAGAAAAAATACCCATCCACAACTACTGAATACAAAACATTATTAAATTCAGGACCTCAAATTCCTCAGGAATTGGTGAGTATTGCAGGAAAGAAGATGGTAACATCCCCTTCTCTAATGCCTAGGCACCCATGAGCAGTCACAGCTGAAAACAGACTGATTAACTAAGGCAGAAGAATGATTCTTTAGTTTCTTGCCCCAGAAAGTGTGTAAACATTAATTCATCCTTAGACGTTTAGTATGGTGCAGACTGAGATGCTTGTGGGAGCATTCAGAAGCAGGATTTTAGGAGCTCATGGAATTTTACTACCAAGAAAATGAGATGCTGTTGGACTGTAGACATTTCCCAGGACCACTGGGATCACTGTCCGAGGACCAGTGATCACTATCTCACGTTTAGGTGTCTAAATCTTTTTGTGTGCATAGCTCAGAATATTGAGTTATTTTAAAACATTAAATACCTTGAGTATGGAAGCATACCATCAAAACAAATATTTTAGTCCACTTATATTCAAGCTCAACATGAGCCAGCAATGTGCACTGGCAACCCAGAAAACCAACTACATCCTGGGCTGCATCAAAAGAAGCGTGGCCAACAGAGCAAGGGAGGTGATTCTGGCCCTCTACTCTAATGAGACCCCACCTGGAGCACTGCGTCCAGCTCTGGAGTCCTCAGCACAAGAAGGACATGGACTTGTTGGATTCAGTCCAGCGGAGGGCCACAAACATGATCAGAGGGCTGGAGCACCTCTCCTGTGAAGAAAGGCTGAGAGAGCTGGGGTTGTTCAGCACAGAGAAGAGGAGACTCTGGGGAGACCTTAAACAGCCTTCCAGTACTTAAAGGAGGCTCCAGAAAAGATGGGGAGGGACACTTGAGCAGGGAAGGGAGCCATAGGATGAGAGGGAAGGGTTTTAAACTGAAAGAGGGGAGATTTAGATGAGATCTCAGGAAGGAATTCTTTGCTGTGAGGGTGGTGAGAGCCTGGCCCAGGTTGCCCAGAGAAGCTGTGGCTGCCCCATCCCTGGAGGGGTTCAAGGGCAAGTTGGAGGGGGTGCAGAGGTTGGAGCAACCTGGTCTGGTGGAAGGTGTCTCAGCCCATGGCAGGAGGGTTAGAATTCAGTGATCTTTAAGGTCCCTTTCAACCCAAATCATTCTATGATTCTATGATAGTCAATTTAAACTCTAACATAATACAATGTGCCTCTTCCAAGCCCAAAATCAGCTCATGTAAGAACTTCCAAAGCAAAGCAAGGATTAGGAAAAAAAAAAAAAAAAGTATCCTTAATTTAAGTTGCTGAAATCCTCACTATGTTTATGTATTCCTTTTTGGTAAATATGCAATAAAATATGTAGTATCACAGCCATGAACAGCTTCATTGCTCCCTAATCCTTTAATAAATGTCCACTATAAATCTTAGCAGCCGATTATGCACATGTCAAATCCATTTATCTAGTGGCTGAGTAGATTTAAAGTCCAAAGATATAACATTGATAACATCGTTTTGCTGGTTATAAACAAAGATAAAGAAATGTAAGATTCATTATGAGCCACTTCTTATTTTCCAAGTCTCACAAAAGAAAGTTCTGATTAGACTGTACTGTAAGCAGCACATTATTAAAAGTTATCTTTCCATTTTTTTAGGCAAGCTATTCATGGTCAATATGGTCTGCCAGTCTAAATTGCCCCACCACCCCCACCCCCACCGCCATTTCTGCTATTGTTTTTTTGCAATTTTAACATCAATAAAACCTAGGAAGATACATAAATTTTTAATTCCAGAGCTTTTTAGCTCATCACATGAGCATATCAACTTCCAAAACATTCTTGCACTGCTGTAATTCTCTAGACCTTAAAGATTCACCCTTCTTGCTCCTTCATTATTTAGATAATTGCCATGAGCAGTATTAGAAGCAGATGAAGACATTAGAATTTAGAGGTTTAAGAGACTTTTTCTTGTCGCAATTCAATGTTAAAATTTGTATTGATATTAATGTGAGGTGATTGTGCCCCAGACCTTTGAAGAATGACTGTATTGTTGTTGGGTTTTACTAGGAATGGCTCCAAGAGAGAAACCATGCCATATGGCAAAGCACAAATTTAGCTTTCATTTTTTATGTTTAGAGGTAATTTGTGCATAAAATGGAGTTATCTGGAAAGTGGGCATTTGTGTATGTGGTCTGAGACTCCTGGAAAGGCGTATTGTTCAAGTGCTGCTTTTAAGTCCCTTTATTCTAGGACTTGTTTACATATGTAAATAAAAAAAAAAAAACAAAACACCAAGGGCTTCTATGAGGAAATTTACCATTATAATTAGACTCGTATCATTACACCAACACATTTCCCTGTGTAGATTGATTTTTGAACGTAATTCATTTGGTTTTTTAACTACATAAAACTACATTAGTTACATAGTTTAGGGTTTAGATTAATAAATATCCCATGTGGACTCTTAAAACAGCCAGAATCTGTATTTGATTTCTTTTGAACCAGGCAGCTGATATCCAACACCTGGGTTCTATAATGAGAAATGACAGACAAACGTGACAAATGCCACATTTACAACAGAGTAGAAAGTTCATCTTCAAAGAACAGATAGCTATAGATTTCTATGTATTTCTGTGTGTTATTGCTATGTAATTATACATCACCTGAAAAAAAGATCTGGTTGACCTGTATAATTTGTGTCTGATAGTTTCACTTTGATTCAGCAGTCCTACGTTGTTGAGATTAGGGCACAAATTGTGTTTTGGAGGAGAGGTGAAGGGCACCGCACCAGCCTCCCACCCAGGAGCCTTATCCTCCTTTCCATTTCAGCATCATCCACCAGATCAATGTAAATCACAGGCGGTTTAATTTAAAATTCTTGACTCCAAAGAGAAACAGAGGACAAAAAGGGCTCGAATCGATGGCTTTGGTATCATGGTCTGCCAGCCAGGGCAACTCATTGGTAGGTGAACATTTTCCCACCACCCTTTGCCCATGGTTTAACCTGTTTGACTTTATTCTGGAGCAGAGTGGGAAGCTATTACTCCTACGCCCGTGTCCCAGCCTTTCACTGACCCACACACTGCAGAGAAAAGATCAGTGGGACAGGACTAGAGCTTTGGCTATGCAAATTGGGGGGGGGGGGGGGGGTGTAAATTCAGGCACAAACCCAATCTCCAGCCCGGTCTGAACAAGCAGGCTAAATATATACAGGCGCCGTGTGCCAAATCACTCATCTTGCCCTGAGCTATGGACAATCTAAAGGGATTTATCAGCCAGAATGAAAACTACACAATTTTGGGGTTTCTGCTTTTCAGCACAGACGAATTACAGCTTCAGACGAATTCTGCTTTGTGATCTTGCTTTAATTCAGGCCTGAAATTCAAGCAAGGGATGAACGAACAGACACAGAAACGAAAAGAAACCCTAAACTACTTCTTTGAATTATTTTCCCTGTTTTTTTTCTACTAAGAGTATTATCTGGAGTGTCTTCTGTGCTGCCCAGTGGGAAAGATGCGTAACAATCTCTTGGGGCCCATGTGAAACACTAACTCGGGAAAAGGGAACCTCCACCACCAGTATCCATATGTCTCTTTTGGCACAAAGGTCACCAGATCTCCGTGTTCTTTTATATAATCACAGATGCATCTTATTATTAGCTTTAATTGAACAAATAGTGCATCACAGCTCAGCGATTCGGTCCTCCAGAGCACTGATGCATTTTGGGGCACTGGTGCCAAAGGATGACATTTTTTCCTGGTTGTTCTCTGCCAGCTTCAGCAGAGTGCCTGCTGTCCCTCCATTCCACGTCTAGCCCATGGCTCCTTCCTTCATGGTGCTTTTTCCACTCCCCTGCCCGAGAACAACACGAAGTTTTAGCCAGCTAATCCCCCTTGTTGCCTGAATCCTAGTACTTTCAGGAATCCCGTTTTAAAAACAATGAACACAAATGTCGTAGCAGAGCTTAAGGGATTTCCTTAAACACCTCAATTAGCGCTATTTTGTAATTTTATTTCCAAATGTGATGATGCAGTGGTGCAATGTAACAATTTGGCAGTTGTATTTCCCCATGGGTCTGGTCAGAGAAAAAACTGCTACAAAAATACACATTCAAAAGTACCAAATTACTTTTCAGTCTTTTTATTCATTTAAAAAAGCAACTAGTTATAGAAATGTTTGCATTTCAGAGACACTGAAAGCTCTAATGGAATCAAGTCTTTGATTTTTCAAAATGACATTAATCAGCTCAAGATGTGTCTACAGGTAAGGAAGATAAAACATCATGGTTTTGGGAGGGTTTTTTTGCCTTTTTTTTTGTTTTCATAAAATGGTGAATTCTTTTCAGTGATAACATGACTGGAAGACAGTGAAATCCTTTTCAGTGACTTTGAAAGAGGTTGCTGTATATTTACTCAAGACGTTTTTTGGTAGCAAATTCAACTTTACGAATTCCCAGTAATCTTACCCCCAGCTGCTCACTCCCGTCCCAGTAGCACTTTATTGCCCCTTCAGCTGTTTCGAGACGACAGTTTGCAGAGCCTTAGTATAAACCAGATGATTGAGATCGTGATCAGAATTAAATAAACAAACACACTTCTGGAGGATTTTTATTTTTTTTTTTTTAAACTTGGGTCATTTCGTAAATCTGGTTTACGACACAATCCCACAAGCAGTTATGCTGACACAGCTGTATAGGCTGCAAATTGTACTGGAGGACCAGAAATAATCAGCCAGGCATAAGAACTTTGGCTCCGAAAGCACTTTTTTTTTTTTAAAACAAGCAATTAAATTCTAAGACTCACAGAAAATAAGTTGGCATCCCACTGGCAGATCTATCAATGAAACTCTGGAGTCCCAAATTCCATTTTCCTAGTTAACTGAATAATACGTCTGAGAAGAAATGCTGCAAAACTTTTGCTAAAGGGTTTTGCATCAGTATGGACAACAGAGCTCTCCTTTCTACCCTGAGGATCTAGGTCTGAGTTTAGGTGCAGCTTGCAGTGAAACTCGCTGTACTAAATTAAGCCCGTCATAAATCCTTGTCACAGTATTTTCCATTCCAAGGAATAGATCAAGAAAGAAAAATCCATATTTATACTCGTTTAAATATGTATACCAAAGCTCAGGACAAACATTGCTCATTCTTGCATGGTTGGCCCACGTTGGGAGCCATTATGAGCTTCAAACTTCAGGCTCAGGGAGAGTTTAAATACAATCTTACCAATTGCATGTTCTGATTGGCATTAGCTACACTCACCCTAAAATTTGGGTTACTGTAGGGACATTTGTTTCTATTTTCTGTAGTGTCTTCCTTCTGATTTATTTTCACCTTGGCCTCACTTTAAATCATTTTTAATTTCTCCATTGATTCTAATTAAGCTGCTGCTAGGTCTTGTGAGCTTCATTTAATTAAAATAATTATTTATTTATATAATAAAAGATAAGCAGCTCACCAAGCTTGCTTTTCTAAACTCTCACAGCTCTAATAGAAAGAAAATCAGAGGCACCTAAATTAAAGTTAAGTGCCAGTAACAACATGATAGAGTACCAGAAACCTGGTTAGCCAAATACTTCGCAGATAATTTAGGGTTGTTGATACTTGCTGCATCCCCTCACTGTTTAGAGTATGGCTTTTAAAATGATGCAATGATGAACTTTAAGGAAAGTTCTTAAATGCACTTTTTCACCCTCAGAGCTTATGATGAGCGTTCCTCTTAGGATTATCTAAGGCTCATACAAGAAGAAAACTCATATAGCACATCAAGGGCTGTAGAAATAATTTCAATTTCTGATGTAATTAGATTATCGCAAAGGAAGCACGTTACGAAACAATGATGTGAACTTGGACCCCTGATCCGAGCCCAGTTTTAGCACTGCTTAGTAGTGCCTCAGAGTCTGCCCATACCAGTTCTATCACAAAATCACAGAACTTCTGTTTCACTGTGCTCTGCAGTTCTACCTCTTTGCAGTCAGGACCTATTTTACTGCTTTAGAGGCAAAAAGACACTTGCTGGATATGCCTGTCTTGGTTACAGACATCCTACAGGCAGATCTGCATTAATCATTTCCATCAACACAGCACAAAGTTATTAAGTGTTTGCTGTACAAAAAAGATCTAATTTCTCCAGCTGGATGCTGCCAACCCCTTTACAGCACACTGCTCTTGTCACAGTGGTTGGGCACAGTTTTAAAATACATTTACTTTAGCCTCAGGCCAGCGTGAAGCCTTTTTTGCTTATTTGCTCTCCTTTCACCTTTTCTCTCTCCCAGAATTGTGAAAGGAAGGTGCTGATGGGGAAGGCCTTGCCGAGAAATGTAAAACAATGATTGGTTAAAGAGTATGGATAAGAAATTTTTAATCTTTCCAATCAATTTGTTTATAAGAAATAAGGTTCCTTCTTTTTTTCCTTTTTTTTTTTTTTTCCTATTTTTTTCTTTCCTCTTTTCTGCTTTCAAAATCTCTCAGATAAATAAGTTTCTTAACTGACTGGGCAAAAAGAGGTCATTGCCTGCACTTAGATCATGGACAGAAAGCACTTACTGGGCCGTGAAAATAGCTGTGCAAACAAACCCTGGGTTTCCATGCAGCCCCCCCCCTCCCTAGAGCCTCCCTGACCCCCTTTCAACACCACCACTGCCTGCATCATAACGGGGTTACGGACCAAATCACAGCTGTCTATTCTGGACAAGACCTGAATATTAAATATGATATTTCTGAGATGTATTTTTCCCGTCGTAGGTACAATCTCATGGGAATCGGTAGGACCATTTTCAGAGTAAGGCAATAAATAAGCATTTTGGAATATTACCTTGTGCCGCAATTAAAAGCTGAAGTAAATTAGTCAGAAACTCACTCATAAGCCCAGAGAGCATGATGAGCAGCTGGAACTGTTCTCTCACTTCAGAGACTGGCTAAAGACCAATCCATTCATTCTTTCTTTTCTGATCTAGTTCATCTGTACATGCTTGTTTCCATTAAATACAATTTTCGTCACAAATCCTGGTGCAGCACGGTGTGTTCAGCACTGTGTATTCAGCTGTACCACCCTGGGCTGTGTTTTTATGAGATATTAAAAGTTAAGTAGGATTGAACTAGGTCACCACCTAGGTGGAATGAAACCCCAAATGCAAAAGTGGTTATTTAAGAGGCTGAGGTTTTTCTTCAGCTGCTACATGTCTGCTTGGAAAAAGGCACGTTCAACAGGTTATTTGGGCACCAATTATGGCCTTTCTTTATTTAAAATGTCAGAACATTATTTAATTTGGGAAAAAAATTGTAAAAAATCATATAAATACACATACATAAATTCACATACACATACACACGTAAATACACATACACATAAATTCATATAAATCGTTTTCATAATGACTCCATGCAACAGGTACCTCAAGGTTATCCTGGAAGTACCCTGTTTGGCTGAGATGTAAAACTGTATGTATTTATTTCCTGTAATAGACTATTTTTCTACGGTTTTCATAAGAGAGCAAGTGGTTTTTTAAAAGACCCTACCAGCAACCAGATGGAGCTTGAATGTTTTGCTCCTGAGATAATAGCCATAGATTCCTTGGAAGAGTCTGTTTCCTATTTCTTTGCTATGCAAAGTAGCAAAACTTTAGTCCACAAATAACTGCCTTTAAGTATGGGATTAATGGTGTGGTACGTATATCTGAGAATATATCTACAGCAAGAGATAGAACAAGGCCAGGCACTATTTGCTAATTCCACGGGGGACAGGCTGTGCTTGACAGAAGTTGGCCCTGTGTCTGCTGTGGCTTTAAGTTACAGTTAGAACATTTTACTGTTCTAGTCCAGTGGGTACAGCAATATAACAGCACCGCTTCTGTGTGTTAAAATGTCTTTTTTTTTTAATAGTGTGAAGCTAAGGGTAATCTCTGCTTGCCACTGGTTGTGCTACGAGGGCTTATAACATCAGCTGCAGAAAATTTCCCAGTTAACGCTGAATGAAAAGGCAAGGGAATGAATAACAACGTGAGCAAAACTTGTGGTACTCAGAATGTTTTGTCCTTTCAGCCACACAAAGGTATTGCCTTGAAGAGCACCATGAAAGGCAGTAATAAATAGTGAGGAGAATAAATTGCTAGTACTGTGCCCTAGCCTTGCTTAGATTTTACAGATATATATATATATATTTATACACGCATAAATATACCTCCTGTTATGCTACTTAAATACACTTCTGGAAAAATACAGTAATTCTTTGAAATTAACTATTTCCCATAAAGATTTTTTAAAATATGACTATTCTGAAGAATTTCAAGAAGAATATACGTGAATTTGCAGAAAGTGTCGCATGGCTCCTCTAAACATCTTCATTCAAGCTAGTGAATATTTTTACAAAAATATTTTTCATCTAGTTGTACATTTGGGCTTATGGCTATAAGCTTCTTTCTATCATATGTGTCCTCAATACAAATACAAATAAATATAATCTACCACCTCTACCAAATCATTTTAATGCAAATAATTGCCTGGGTGAATAACAATTCCAACAGTTGTTGGATTTGGTTAATAATTGCCACGGCTCTGAAACAAATGAATGTGTCTGCAGCAGGATTGTAGCCCAACTTTTTAATATAAAAAGCGGAGACAGGCCTCAAACCATTAAAATATTTTATAGAAATTAGCCAAAAGTATACTTCTGATCTTCATTATGCTGTTGTACAATTACAAGAACATAAATTATAGTGGAACTTCTTTTTTTTTTTTGGATTTATAAATGCAATAACTGGGCTTCCAATCTTGCCTATAACCTGAAGGTGAGATTTTTTTTCTTGCATAATGCAGGTTGCAGAGCCAGAGGACTCAAAGATATTTCAAGGCTATCTTCACTGGCAACAGGGAATCAATAGATGCCATGGGATCACAATAGCGGGTGTGATGGCATCTCCTTTAAGATGACATTATAGACAGTTGTCAGATGAAAGAGCATAGGAACAGGAAGACCCTGCATACTGATGAGTCCTATGTCCTTTGGAGCTATGAAAACTAAAGCGGTACTGTGCAAAAATTAGGTGTCCTGAGAACCAGATGGAAATGGAATCAAAGCTAGGTGGAAAGCAGGAGAGCTTCAGGATGAGACAAATGGAAGAAACTTAAAGCAGGAAGGAAAAACAACAGCGCTGGAAAGAGCAAAAGGAGCTGATGGAAAACAGTCCTGAGATACTCATTTGTGGTTAAGCAACGTGGCCTTTTTATTAAAAATGCTCTCAACATTCACACTTTAACCAGCTGCTGCATATATTGCTTCTTGGAGTATAATAGCCAGGAAAGGTCACACTGCCTTGATAAAATATACTTGTTATCCAGCCTGTGTGGATAGGTAGAGAAGAGCAGCCACCAGCTGCCATGCCAGGTTGTGCTACCAGCCACAACCTCGACTCGCTCGGGCTGTGACCTGCCGTGGCACACGTAAAGCAGTTTTCCAAGTCTTACCTAACCCTCCAGTCCTTTAAAACTCTTAAAAACCAAGGTATCGTAGAGGAATCAAGACCTTTGAGCATTTGGGTTTGAAAGTGAAAAGGACCAAAACACCAATAAATTCAATGATCTAGACAAGGGGATTGAATGCACCCTCAGTAAGTTTGCGGATGACACCAAACTAGGTGGGAGCGTTGATCTG
>JAOTQQ010000041.1:19630461-19677717 GCA_026546715.1 Gallinago undulata
GCCTGGCCTTGAACCCCTCCAGGGATGGGGCAGCCACAGCTTCTCTGGGCAACCTGGACCAGGCTCTCACCACCCTCGCAGCAAAGAATTGCTTCCTGAGATCTCATCTCAATCTCCCCTCTTTCAGTTTAAAACCATTCCCCCTCGTCCTATGGCTCCCCTTCCTGATCAAGAGTCCCTCCCCATCCCTCCTGGAGCCCCCTTTACAGAGTGGAAGGGACTCTAAGATCTCCCTGGAACCTTCTCCAGGATGAACACCTCCAACTCTCTCAGCCTGTCCTCATAGCAAAGGTGCTCCTGCCCTCGGATCATCTTCAAGGCCTCCTCTGGACCTGCTTCAACAGGTCCATGTCCTTCCTGTGCTGAGGACTCCAGAGCTGGACACAGTGCTCCAGGTGCTCCCCAGAGTAGAGGAGAGGGGCACAATCACCTCCCTGGACCTGCTGTCCACGCTGCTTTTGATGCAGCCCAGGGTGTGGTTGGGTGTAAAAGCATTTTGGTGTTTACGGACATACATCCAGCAAGACCAGGAACACCCATGGAGGACTACAAATGAAGAGCACTGGGTCAGTGAAGGAGATCCTCCTGCCCAGCCCTTTGTTGAAACTGGCCTGTCTGAGTGGTGCTACTGAAAGTATCAGACTGAATTTCTCTTGTCACCGACAAAACTTGTTGGCAATTGTCAGTCAGAAGTGTGTTCAGCCACCACAATTTGCCCCTTAACATTAGTCCGTGTCCCGTAAACTGGGATTGCACCATGAAGATAACATTTCCACTGAAAATTTCTTGATCTCCTCAACCGTCCCGTGCTTCAGTTCTATTTGCTTCCCTTCACATTTCTGTTTGTGTCAGGAGAAGCCCATATTTTTGCAAAGATACTGGCAACTCACAAATCTGTCGGGGTAACTTTATTTGATGCCACAGTCTCAAAAGCACCTGGGAGTATAAAATTCCACGTCTGTGTTTGTCACCCACAGTAGATACTCCTCACAGAGAGGTCAGTGTCCACCAGCTCTACTTCTTTGTACCTCGTTTCAGCTATTTTCTCTTTTTTTTTTTAACTCTAGAACGTGTAGAGATTTAAATCTCACAGTATGCTGTCTTATTGGAAAGTCCTCTTAGGATTGAACCGCTCTGGAGAACGGCTCAGGTTTTGTGATTTTCATTTTTAGGGGTTTCTTTTGGTTTCTTTTTTAAGTTCAACTTTCTGAAATTCACCATGGATAATCATCACTGCACCGTTGCATTCAGTACTGATTTGCCAGTGGCAAATGCCTAAAGCAGGCTTTCTGGGGTGGTTTCTTTTGGGTTTGTTTTTGGTTTTTTATAGTCTCCTTCTTCACATTTTGCTTGAGGGCGATAAAGGAAGGAGAGTGGTCTCTGCACTTTCTCAGGTACTGTTACTTCCACAATAAATCAGAAAAAAAGCAGAAGTAATTCAGGACTGCTGTAATTCAGACTTTGTGAAGGATCTTTTTCTCCAGACCATATTCTAAGCACAATGAAATTCTTTCTAACTTTGTAGTGTGAAAAC
The DNA here is from genome assembly GCA_026546715.1 of Gallinago undulata. Classification (NCBI taxonomy): domain Eukaryota; kingdom Metazoa; phylum Chordata; class Aves; order Charadriiformes; family Scolopacidae; genus Gallinago; species Gallinago undulata. Next base: position 19,631,996 of record JAOTQQ010000041.1, read on the forward strand.
TTATTGCCTTGAGATTGAATAAAACCTGAGCTTTTATGAAGGGACTCTATTTCTCGTACTCCCAAGATTGGAGGGCTGGACGGCTGGGGTTTGGAAGGATTAGTGAATAGGCTCAGTGAAACTTGTACAGTACCTTCTGGCTGAACATTTGGGGAAAAAAAAATATTTAAAAACTCCACAGTACTGCTTGCAAAGCCTTTGTAAATTCTCAAAGTTTCTCTTACTTTCTGAAGATGTCACTTCACTGCCACAAAGGTGGTTTGCCCCATCTATTCTGCAAAATAATCCCTCCCCTGAGGAACTGGCAATCTCCCAGCAAAAACCTCCAGCTCTTTGTTACTTGGCAGTCTCTGAGCCTGGTCCCATCACTGTAAGACAGGAACTATTAAGTGCTAGAAGGGATGAAATGCACGTATCTATCATGATTTTGACATCTTTGCTCCTTTTGCCTTCCGAGGTAAGAAAAATCTGCGTTTTCATACTTGAAAAAAAAAGAAATGCCCTGAGGGAAAGTGTAACTTTCACTCTTTTTTATGCCTTCATTTGTTTTTCTTCAGTTTAGTGCCAGACTACAACAATGTGGGGGGCTAATCAATTATATGATTTCTTCTTAATGATAAAGAGTCTTTCTAGCACCCACCCTTTCTCTTGGACACAGAACGATCTGGTTTGTTCCTTTTTTTTTCTTCTTTCCTTTTCCAAACAAAATGCTGTTTCAGCCTAATAATCAGAAACTAATTAATGAGGAGAAAACTGGTAGTTTTACCCCAAATGATCTAGATTTGCCTCTGTGTATCATGACTCATTGGCACTGCTGCTTCCTAGAGCGTGCACAGCACCCAGTGATAAGTAGTAGCTGAGGCAGTTTTGCAATACAATGTTACAGTTTTTAAAGCAGAAATTATTTTAATTTTTTAATTGTTTTAATTAACAACAACCTTTTGATAGCAAACGTTTCACATTTGATGGCCTACCTCTGAAAACTACTTCAAACCCTCTTACTTTCAGGCCTGGTCTCAGATGATGGACTTCTAGGAAGGACAGGATTCTACTGTCTTCTGGGGCAGTAACGTCAAGGGGGGGTGCCAGGGACTAGGTGATCTGTAACAGCTTCTTGAGCATGGGGTAGTTCAGGGTCATAAGAACATTGCTCTTGGTTTCTGGGAGCTTCCAGTTGTACATGTGTCTTTCTACACGTAAGTGTCTGAGCAGATGCTTCCAAGGCTCCTAGGGCTCCTGTTCCTTCCACTCAGAAAAACGACCTCAGAACTTCCAGAATTCCTGTCCATCATAGAAATTCGCCTGGCTTTCTAGGACTTCCTGATATGGATTTCCAGAATCCTTACCTTATCTTGTCCTTCATCATTTTGGACATCCTAGAATTATTTTGAAGATTTGTGCCCAGGAGGTTTATGTATCTTACTATAGAATAGTGGGAGATTGGAAGTGCTGGGAACTCTGATGGTGCTTGACAATTGGCTTAAAAAAAGTCAAACACAAACAATAAAACAATATAGGTCTTTTCCCGTACAACACTAGATCAGCCATAGCTATAAACATATGTCCCTATTAGTATTAGGGATGGAGGAAAGAAGGAATATGAGAAAATCCATATAATTGTATTCATCTATTCACACAATACCAAAAAGGGACCCCAGTCTCTCCATGCTCACACACGTGTAAGTCTGCATGTTCCTTGCTGCCTTAAGGAAAGGATTAAAAAGCTGGCCATGCCATTCAGCACGATGTCTCTCAAATTAACGCAAAAGCTTACTCAGACTAGGACTCTATTCCCAGATTGGTAATTTCAATCACCATAGATGCTTCACTCACTGGATAGGCGGGTTATAATCAAGGGATGAAGTGAACTTGAGAGCCAGAAGTAGACGTGTGCATCTAAACAAAGACTCTACTAAATGCAGTCGGTATGAGCCGTTTGGAAAAGGAAGCAGGCTTAATGGATGACCTTGTAAGAGCCCTGAAAATATGGGACCACAGAATCTGGCAGCGGCTTTACAACACCTAAATAGGTTATGCTCATCCAAGTAATATTTTTAGGTTGTTTTTCCACCTATTCCAAATACTCTTTTATGTATTTTTAGTCAAGCTTTCTGTCTCCTCATGCTGAAAAATTGCTGATGTTTTCACTCTGCAGAAATTGAGGACATTTCTGCTCTCTATGCCATATGAATCAGCAAATCTTCCTCTTAAAAAAAAATCAACACCCTCAGAACAAAGCAGGAATAAATAGTGAACTTGAGCTTTTTTTTTTTTTTTTTCTAATGCTGCTTCTTACTCAGAAAAGGAGAGGAGAAATTAGCCCAAGAGTCTTATCTAGATCCAGAGTTCAGATGGGATTTTTCTGTCTACAGCTTATTCTCCCTCAATTATTTGCATGTTTGGATTTTGTTCTATTACCATTTTTGAGATTAATGATCATTTATACAGGGAATCAGTAGAGAAAGTAAAATCTCAGGTTTTGGAGAGAAGAGCATGAATTTCAGATCCAAAGTTTTTCTGTTAGAAAAGATTAGGAGTTTATTTTGAGCCTGCTTTTTCACATGCTTTCAGCATGCTTTTTGTCAGCTCACTTTTCTTCACAGCACACATTTTGGTATTCTGCCCAGTTTGGTTTAGCATGTCATGCATAAAAAGGTTCCTTTTCATTTATTGGGTTTATATAGAACTGTATAGAATGGTAGTAACCATTATTTGCCTATTACTTGTGCAACTTATTGCTAGTTTAGGTTGCTTTGTCAAGCTAGTAACGATCAAAAAATGGGGTGATTTATATTTGTTCACATATTTATGTCACTATTTATTTGCCAGTAATTACATAAAGCACACCAATGTATAATCTGTAAGTGAACAAGGCACCAAGAAGAGCAGAGAACAACAAAAAAAAAAAAAAAAGAAAGGAAAAGAAAGGAACCCTGAGATTTTAATAGTAAAAACAAGTAAACCAAAGTCTTGGAAAAGATGACAAACCTGCTTTTCACTTTAGTGGAAGGAGACCTTCTTACTCTGACTTTAAAACTTCAGTGGCTTACTGAAGGGGAGGTGGCAGCTGGGGACTGCACAGGGAGTAGGGTCATACAAGAGCATTGCTGCAACCTGAAGCTTGCAAAGCTTTAACTCAAAGTTCACATCTCCTTTGTGAATTCTCTGTTGTCCCATTTTCTCCTCACCAAAGCAGGAAGGAGTTAGGAAGCAGCATATCTTTATATTTTCACATACATGTACTAATATTTCATGCTCAATGTAACACATTCTGCAGAATGGGGAATTTATATATTTTTTTAAAAAGATGGTATGGTCATATGTAGCCACTATGTGATAGATTTTGAGAGCAGAAGTGATTTAACAAGAAATGTCAAAGAAATTTCTTTTGACTGAAGTGAGAAATTGTCTCAAGAATTCAGATTACTGGGATCAATGGCCTAATTTGGGAAAGTCACACAACAAAAGAATAGATCCAAATAAATGACAAATGTATATGTGCTTCTAGATCTGAATTCTACTCTTTGTCCACCTCAGTTTCTAATTGACAGGACAAACCCAGTGATTTACTAAATATCCCCAGTACCTCAGTACCTCCTAGAGGTTTAGTGTATCAATCTATATTGGCACTACCACCCGAGTTAGGTTAAGGATCATCACAGGAATCAGGGCTTCCGTTTTATCCAAACACAGGGACAAGAATTGCACCTTACTTGGAAACTGGGACCCTAACTAGTCTGTGATCCTCCCTGCTGATGGGTTGTGTTTCCTCCTGCCCTCCTTATAATTTCTCCAGATTAGATTCTTCCTTCAGTCCACTTGTGCTCTATGTGGGTAACTGAGTGAAGAATAAGGCCTTTTGCAGCAACAAACTATAAAATATGCCTCAAAGTCATTAACTTAAATTTTATCTCTTTTTTTCAGGAGATAACAATGATATGAGCTTTATCTAAGGAACACAGTCTTTCTGCTCATAAGATATTATAAGAAAGAATAGACATAGAAAGATGGATGTAACAGGAAAGAAAGTGAATATTTGAAATTGGTTTACGTTTCTTCTTACCTTTTTTTCTCCTCTGCCAAAACAGAGGAGAAAATATGGCAGAGAAGATACAGGACTCTATTTGCTGCTATTGAAGAAAAAGTGAATCTTTGAAAAGAATTTGAATAATGAGAAGAGAGACTAGATATAAGAAATTGTTAAATACATTCCAGTCAAATGGGAATAAACAGCAAGATGAGAGTGGGCAGGGGACAAGAAGGAGATGCCACACAACATTAACCAATGGTGATTAATGTGTATTCAATTTGCTCTTGTATTTACAATGAGTCTTTAGTATAACAGGTTGACTAGCAAATGTATTCAGGAGTTTGTGTAGGGGCATATGGATTCAGGCTGTTCATACCATCCCTTTCACCCACAACAGTTTGGAGCAGACAACATCTAGAATATTGTAATGGTTAGTGCTTTGCATCCTTTATTTTCTAAAGGAACAATATTCGTGATACATAATTCACAACCAGTCTCCCACCTAGTCTCTTATTTGACTCATGGGACCAGCACTCTGTTTTACTCAGGTTTTGCATTGACCTGCTAGTTTATTTTTACTTTCTGCTATTTAATCTGCTGACTTCTTCTGTTTAGTTTAAGCATTTGAAGGGTCAATCTTTCCCCCCCCCCCCCCCCCATCATCCTATTGCAGAAGAAGATTTCAGCTCCTTTCTAGGTCTGTTCTCATTTAGCAGTCATCTTCCAGGAGCAAAGAATAATTGTACATGAATCTTTTGCTCATTTCACTGTTTTCCATCCTGCACACACACTATCTTGCTGCTGCAGCAGGTCATGCATGGTGTTTTGTCACATTATATTTTCTCTTTAACCTTTTTTTTACTACTCACAAGAATTTAGAGTGTCCTTGTTTCTATCTTTTGGCGGTTACACAGTCAGATTTTAAACTTCCTCTTAAACAGTATGTTGGCCAACAACAATCCCAGGCTCAAGAACATTGCTACATAAATTAGTTTTGCAATTAGTCCCCAATTTTTAAGTGGATTTTTCCTGGTAAATATGATATGATTTTCTATGAGACCATCAAACTGTGGATACCCTGGGTTTAGAATTTATGCATTTAGATTTATACTCTTATACATATAACATATAAATGCACAAAATGCATTTATACTTTCATGCTACTTTAATGAAATTAATTTGAAATGAAATGATGATTTTTAATGAAATCTTTTTAAAAAAAATATGCATAAAACATATAAATGCACAAAATCAAATTATGATTGTTTATCTGCCATTACTGTAGTTGGCTTATATCTGTTCTTATAGCTGAGACATGTTCTGTAACTGTATTCTTTAATAAGTGAGGGATATGTTTTCCTGCTTAACACACGTTGAGCTTGTAGCACAGGAAAAGGCCAGATTAATCAGATTGATACTGCTGTTTTCTTCTCAAAAACTGATAAGTGATGAGCTAGTCCAGCTTGTTACTTCTATGGATTAAATGTAAAAAGTAACATAAACTGATTATTTTAAAAGTTTGAGAAAGTTTGAGGAGAAACTAAGTGGGACCATAGATAATAATTCAGGCTATCAGTAATCAGATCTAAAAAAGAAAATCTATCCTTTGGAACTACAGAGCTGTGGGGTACAAAGGGTCTTTCTAGAGTTCTTTCCCTTTTTAATCTTTGGATGTTCAAAAGACTGCGGTTATTAAAGACTGCTATTTCTCTGCTTCTTTGCAAACAGAACTTAGGAGCAAGGTTTTCATTTCAGCTGTAGACCATAAAATCTTCCAGCCATTTCTTCCCCTTGCAAGTAAAGAGCTATTCCTGGTATTAAAGTGGAATTATTTTAAAATTTAAACTATGACTTTAAAAAAGTCATAAAGCCGAATCACATGCTAGCAAACTGCCATAAGAATTACATGGAAACTGCAGAGGAATTGGCCTGGTTTGAGGTAAAACAGAACTAATTTTCTGTTCAGTAATTTTACTTTTTCAGCTGGGCCTCTTCTGACTAACGAAACTCTGAAATTAACAGCATATTGTTCAGAAACTGTTCATTCTCACAGTGATAAGACCTGATGATACCAAGGGATGGTGAGCAGAGAGGCCCTTGCTTATACTTAGTGCTGTAACAACCAAGGGCAGGTAAATTGGTTATTTGCCCCATTGGAGGGTCAGAAGTGGAAAAGCGTAGAGGGGTCCCATCTGCAGGGAGGAGGGGACAGGAGAGGTGACCCAAACCTGACCAACAGGGGATTCCATCCCATCCGCATCATGTTCAGTATAAAAGCTGAGGGATCAAAGGGTCAACTCTTCTTCCTTCAGTGTCCGACATGCGAGGAGGACCCTGTCTGTTCGTCTGCCTTTGATCCCGATGCGAGCGTCCCTGACTCCAGATCCGGAATCCGGCTCCTGTCCATCACCGAGTCCAGCCTGGGACTGTCCCCTGTGCCTGCTGGTGACGTGATCATCATCCTGAAGAGCCTGCGATGGTTTTGCACATACTGTATACAATTTTTTAAATTTTTTTTTCCTCTCCCCATTTTTTTCTTTTCCTTATTAATATTTCATTATTTATTTATATTTTCATTAAAGTAGTTTAGTTTTTTTCTAAACTCATAATTTTTTTTTTCCTTTCCCTCTTCCTCTCCTCTCTTTTCCTTAGGGAGAGGAAGGAGGGGCCATCTGTCATTCTGATTGGTCAATTTGGTCAAAACCACAACAGGAATAAAAGCCAGAAACTGTTTTGGTTTTAAGTGGTTTATTTTTAATCAAGGATTTTGCTGCTCTTCACTGCTGTGGAATTCTCTTGAGTCTAGAGTACAGTAAAGAGAAAACACCGAACACAGGAGAATTTTTAAGCACTCATAAACACAGTAGTTGCAATGCTTTATTAAAAAAAACACATCAAAACACCCTCAGAAGAATAGATCTCTCTTCTATATACCAATAACCAAATGCTAGAATTTCCCTTTTGCAGCAATAGTATCTTTCGATCATACCAGACCATTTCCATACTCAGTTAATGAAAATACAGTATTGCTCTGATTTCAGCTGAGAAAGAGTTCATTTTCTTTCTAGTGATTGCTGTGCAAGGAATGTCAACAGTACATATTGTATTAGTGGTTGCTAAGCGATGTTTATACTTTTCAAGGACTCTTTTCAGCTTCCCATGGAAGCTGAGAAGAGACACAGACAGAACAACGGAATGGCCAATGGAACATTTCAGCCCATGGACATCAGGCACCGTATGTAAGGGGGGGGTTGTTCAGAGGGTGGGAACCCATGTTCACTGCTCAGGAAGGTACCAATTTACCAGGTGGTGGGAGTGACTTGTGTTGGTGGTGTTATTATTTTCTGTTATTGTTCTATTAAACTGTCTTTATCTCAACCTACAAGGTTTTTTATTTTCTCTTACCACTTCTTTTCTCCATGTTCCTCGCTGCCATTTGGGGTTGAACCACAACAGATATGTAGACAGACTTTGGTACATCATCATTTTCACCTTTCGATGACACACGTAGGATGGGCACAGGTTAGCCCTGCTAGAACTCTTGTCTTGCTAGGGAAGCCCGGTGAAGCCTAGGCATCCCAGGCGTACGTACAGGTGGGACATTAAATGTTTTGCTCTTCTATATGGAACGCCTCCGCCAGGTGTTCCATACCTCTACCATACCTCTTTTACCTTCAGGTGCAAAATTTGAAATTGCAAAAATCACAGGTTTAAGCTGTTGCTTAGCAGTTTTACAATAACATAAAAAGGAAATTAGCCTGAACTTACTTCATGACAGATCGCAGTCTCATCAGATTTCAGAAATTACACTAGGTCAGTACTTTGTTAGGAAGAATAGACATGTATTCCAGGAAAAAAAAAAAGAAAAGAACTGAAAAGGAATTCAGTTGTCAGCATGACACAGACTTTTTTGTTTGTCCTTAGGCGAGATGTAAGAACTTAGAAAGGTAAAGGTAGATTCTGGTAGCTTTTGAGAACTGTCTCCCCTCTCTCCCACCACACTACTCTCCTGTTTCTCCACAGTAGAGCACAGAAAGCTGCTTTAGGCATCTACTTCTACCTACACTATGCAAGATATCTCAAAAAAAATAGCAGTAGAATCCAGAGAGGAGAAACATTTAGAGCTAGCTGAGTGAAAACTGAGCATTGGCCACCTTGGGAAAAAAAAAAATCCATCTGACATCCCTCCCCAAGCCATTGCCTCCTAAAGCTAAAACCATTCAAATATATGTGGGAATACTTGATATTTGGAACATACAAGATACGCTGAGAGAAAATCGGAGGAAAGACAATAAAGTACAGATTTTTAGTGCTCATTCTGAGGCTAGATTCTGTATTTTACATCCAGGTAAAAACTGTATTTTTGCAAGATTTTACTGACTGCTTTCCCATTCCTAGATAAATTTGTCAACCCGAGGAGTCTAACAAATTTATTTTTGCATCTTCTCTATTGAAGTGTTTGCCCAAAAGCGATGCTACTTCATCAAGAGAGGAGACATTTGCACACCTGAAATAACAGCCTGCCGTTGCTGAGCTGTCCTTTGAATATTACTTTGCTTTTACTGGTGCGACGCAGAGAGTGTAGGATGGCAAACCCCCAGGAAAGAATAGCAGCGAGTTAACCCCGACTGACTTTGGGAAAAGTCTAGGGATTTAGGAGAACTGACCAAATCACTGTCGGGCCAGTCAAACCCTGTCTCTTGCAAATCAGCCTCTCGCATTATTTGAATATAATATTCAGAAAACAAACCAACAGAACCCCAACAAACAGCTACAGACACAGCTACTCACCACAACAGTGTATTTCCTTAAGCTCCCCACTGTAATTTTGGCCCCACACAGGGTTATCAGCTGAATGAAGCTTATTACTTATTACTGAGGTGGCTGAGAAAGCCCGATTATTTAAAACCTATGCATTTAATTGTTAAGAAGAACCAACTACATGCTGAAGGTTATTTCTAAATGAGAAGGGAATGAGAAATGCCAGTGATAAGCGTATTGTCTTCATGACAGCATCTAATTGCTGACCCTATAATCCTATTGTGCTAAATGACAACAGATCTTACTGAGGAACTTCCTGATTCTGGGGAGCAGAAATGAAATTAAAACCCTGGATCAGACTGCTCTCTGATCGGTGTGCTGACTGATCTCGATGGGCTTCATCCTCCAAGGTGCTGAGTGCTGCTCTGAGGCACAGATTGGCTGCAGCTTCCAGTGGAGAGCTGAGAGCCTCCAGCATCATTCCACAGACCCCCAGGACCCTGCAGAATGGAGCTTCCTACCCAGGGCTTAGAAAACAGCTTTGGGACTAATTACTGAGTATTGTCTCCTTCCTCAGTGTTTAGTATTGATGTCATCTGCCTATAAACCTTGTCAGATCAGATCAGTTTCAGACCAAATGCCTGACAAAAACAAGATCAAAGGTTTTTGTGGGGTTTTTTTTTTTTTGGTGACTACCTTGAATTCCACCCGTGTATCATGTCACTTGTATACAGTGTGATGTCAAATTAGCTGTTGTTTATGTGTTCATATATGCTGCTTCTGGAATAGTATGTTATCACACTGTACAATAGCACTTAACTCTGTTAATACATATGAAATAGGTAAAAAATAAAAAAAAAACAGGGTTAACAAGTCAATTCATTAAAGATAAATATCCCTGAAACTTAATTTAGCCAATGGAAATTTGTGATTCTCTGATTCTTAGCCTAAATTCATTAAAGGCATTAATTTGTGGAAAGCAATATCATATATAGGCTAGTATAGCAGGAAGAAAACAGAAAAGTGAACACGGCTCTTGAGACTGCCCGATTTTGCATATTCTCCAAAGAGGTGTGTTCCTGTGAATAACGAGAAGAACAAAATATCTGTAAGGGCCCTGAGATTTTAGTAATTACACATTGGACAGACATTAGATTATTCAAATTGTCTTCTTTCCAGGCACTTTTGTAAGGTCAAGGCTTGGTATGTAATGCACTGCAGTTCAGTGACTTATTCAGGTGCTTCAATTTCCCTGGTAAGTGTACTTTTGCATTTCCTTCCTTGATCTCATTGCTCAAGGACATTTTGGGACACTGAACTGAAATTTTGCAAACACTTGGGAAGTAAATGTTAGATCAATTCAGATCTCATGAATCTAAATTTTTCATTTTCATGATTTTAAAATGCTCAATTTGGCTTCATTTTTTAAAATTATTAATTATCATCCAAATGAAAAGCTATTTCCAAAATAAGTGGAACTCTTGTTGAACGATATGGGGTTTGTCTGATTTAGAGCTCTATCAGATTTTTTTCTAAATGGAAAATTTATCAAAACAGATTCTTGGTTTTGATGAATCTGCGTGTTCCATAAAAAAAAAGGTGATCAAAATATTCTTGAGCAGCTCCAATGTGAAACTTTGTTAATGTTTGATAAGCACTTTGAAAGCCTAAAAGTGTAAATCACTCTGAACGTGATCATTAAAATCTCTCAGCACAACAAGGAGAAAGAAACAAAATAAATATAAATATAAATAAATAATATAAATAATAAATAAATAAATAAATAAATAAATAAATGGGGAGGTGACAGTAACAATGAAACTATTCTAAGTTACTCAAGAGTCTTGAAATAGGTCTGTCCATGAGATAGAACTTTGACCCATTGTGCTCAGCAGGACAGAAAGAAAACACAGTCAGAATGGCTACAAATATCAAAGTTAAAATTAAATTATACTCAGGGAAGTGATTGGGGCACCATCTCTGGAAGTATTTAAAAGACAAGTAGACATAGGCTTAGAGACATCGTTTAGTGATGGTTTTTATCAGAGTTAGGCTGATGGTTGGACTAGATGATCTTAAAGGTCCCTTCCAACCTAGACAATTCTATGTTTTTATGATTCTTCCAATGACACAACTTAATTAAAATAGATCAAACAGGTGTTACCAAACACATTGTTTCCAATATCAAATAAATGTCTCAAGGTACTGTCAATGGCATATGTGGATTTCACACATCGTTCTCATTAAACTAGAACATGCCTAGATATTTCATATACATCTATCAGATGCTGCTGTAGAGAAATTCTGTGTGCCAGGCACTTGAGTACAGGTTTTCTCATACCAGTGGCATGAAACTAAGCCAGTAGAGACAGAAAGCCTAATCCCAATAGTGTAAAGCTCTCTGTCACACACAACCAACCACATCACGAAGCTGTTGCCCTTTTAAAACCCATAAATTCTATAATTTGCCTAAGGTTGGCTTTGAATCATTGCTTTGCAGGTGTGCAAAACACTACTAGGAGAGGTCCCTTCCACTGATGGAGTCAGACTCTTGGTAACAGCTACCAGCCTGGTTCTCCAAGTCCATCGATGGTTTTTATCCGACACCCACAAGAAAAGGCTCGAGCTTTGGTCCCAGCTCCACCAGTATTTCCCATCCCCACACCAACTTTAACCCACAGCAGGGAGATGGTACCTTCAAGCGACAGCTCCTCTGAGGATTGAAATATGCACCATCTAAATGAAAAGCAGGCTTTGTACTGACCAGAGCAGGGTGGGTTTTTCGGGTTTCTTTTATGTCTACTGTCTGTGATTTATCCAGCATTTTATTATACGTACAGCAAACCATTGACAAATCAGCCTCCCTCTGAGCACTGGTATTCCACTAAAAAAAATAGCACATTCAAAGCTAAATTGGGAACTCATTTCTTGAAAATAACCAGCTTAAAGAATTCCCAGTTCAGTTCATTTATTCTTCATCTTCTGTTTTGCCAAGGAAGAAACACAGCAGACAAAATGCTAGAGCATTTACCAGCTGGACTTTCCAGTAAGAATGATACAGTTTGTCCAAAAATGGCAAGTGCCCCAGTTTATACTGTAGCTGCCAACCTTCTTTAATATTCAGAGCCTAATGTCTGCACAGTTATCAAAAGCAGACACTTGTTTCTGTTCACTCAGGCGAAGAAATATTCCAGCTATAAGCACAGCCTCTTTCCCCTGGGTTTTTCAAAATTCTTCCAAAGAAATACATGTTATTTAATAAATAAATAAATAAATAAAGGCGGGGGGGGGGGGGGAACTAAAAAGCTTTTCTATTTCTTTTCTACCAGACAATGCTAGATTAACGAGCTGCTTCATGGTTTTGACATGACCAAAATCATCCAAACCCATCCTCCAACATTCATTTCTTTTTTGTGAAAAAGATATCTGTTCTTGATCAAACACCTGACATTTTGACTTGTGGAGGAAGAAATAAGTGAAGATAAAAGTCCACAGAAACTAACAAAACAGATTTGTTGTTATCCCCGTGCACCAGTAGGATTGAAATTTCCGTCTTTTATTCAAATAATATGAAGCCCAATTTTGTAAAAAGGCCATGTCTTGACAAAAAAAAAAAAAAGAAAAGAAAAAAAAGGCTTAAAATTTGACCTCTGCTTACATTTCTGCAGTGTAAAAGGCAATGATTATTGTTGATTATTAGTGTTCCAGCACATATTTACACAGAGAATTCTGCAGTAGCTCTCTTGAAAATGTCTTAATGGAATAGAAATTCCTCAGTCGGTTCCCACTGCCTGTATTTTTATTCTAGCAAAACACCATTGATTGCGATTGAACAGCAATGTAAATCTGACAAATGCAGGTATTCCAGCACAACCTCTGTATAGACATTGTAAAAATGGGTAAAACTAAATTACTTAAAATCTCAATATAAAACATTACTTTTTTGAGATAATTAAGATAAAATAGTGCATTTTTATTTATTTCTTTAATAATTCATGAGGTACCTACTAAGAAAGAATACCCAAACATTCTTTTGAGACTTCGCTAAGACAGTCAATTAGCTAGATGTTAAATTCTATCCTCAATACTTTCTAAAATGTTCAACTTTCATGTTTTTTACTGAATTGGAGTACTGTGCCTTACTGAAACAAACCTATCTGTGTTCTCTGGAATTCAAAAGGGTTCAGGCCTCCAAGCATCCATAAGATCCAGATATGCTAAAGTGATGAAGAATCAATTAAGTCCATTAAAAGCTGAAGAGTAGAATTAAATTTATAACAGCAGTACGTGGTCTTGTCTTTATTGTCCAGACACTTCCATGCTGTGTAATGGCCCTTCCTAGAACTGGATGAATCCCTGTATTGATTTTACGGGTATTTTAATGCCTAAAGTGTGAAGAAAATCTAAGACTTAAGAACTATCAGGCTTGAATGTCAAGTGTATTTGAGGACTAAATACATTTTTTTCTTCAGATGATTTATAAAAAACGATATTAAGTAGTATTAAGCTTAAAAGGGACCTCCAAGGAGCTTAAATAGAAACACACCTATCAGTGATGATTCCCCATTCAGCAAGAATATATGGAGAGCTATTAGCCAAACACTTTTTAATTTGTGGAATATGAGCTATTTAGTGCATTTTTCCATAAGGCTTTTGTGTTGACACTTTCAGTTATGCCTCGTGTTTCCCCTGGAGTTGATTTCTTTTTACACAATTTACTTATAACCATGCAAGAGCAGGGGAAAAAACATTTAGTCTTTCATTTTATGAGACCAGTCCTTAATTTTAGTTCAACAGCAAGATAAGTCAAGCAGGCTGCAGCTGATGTTCAGCCACCTTTGTGTTGTTACACACAGTCCCACAACAAACTCCTCTCTCACAACCTATTTTTCTGTTTCTCTCTCTCCCAAATGAAGATGCATGTCAAAGTTTCACTAGTGTACGTTATAACTGAAAAAAAAAAAACACATGAAAGTTTTATGGAACACACACTATAACCCTAAAATGGAAAATTAGCTTACGGTTATGGTGAGTATTCTATAAAACTCTGAAATTAAGTTTCTTTAATCCAAATCTTTATTCAGGTCTTTTTAGGAATAAGAAAGTTCTTGTCTAAGAAGCCATACAGTACTGAACAGGAATGGAAGAGTGGCAAGACCTGTGAGAAAATTCCTTAGGAAATCTCTTGGGAAAATTTGGATGGGAATTAAGAGGTGAAACACAAGAATGAAATTCCAAGTTTCTCATGCTATGTCTTCACTTTTCTAAGCAAAATAAGAGTAAGAAAACAACTTCAAAGACTGTGTCCCAGAAACAGAAGTTAATTTCTCCCTCTTCAATGAGCCTTATAACAATTCAATTCAAGCTGGAAGTTACCAAATTTAACAGAAACAGGCTTCTTGGGAAGTCTTTTCTACTTAAGAAATGAACTACTGGATCCTTTAGGTGTTTTTCAGAGGCATCCAGAGTCGTTTCTTTGCAGAACTGCAGAAAACTAAGGATTGACAGGATCTGTTCCACCCCAAGCTGCGAATACCTGTAGATGCCAGGAGGCGTTTTCCCAGTCCTTTCATGTTTGGAAATAGCAAAACCAACTCTTTGTGGGGATGCATTTACGCTTAAAAAACGCACAATAAACTTACTTCTCTTCCTTTTTGTGCTCAAACCTCAGGAATGCACTCTGTCAGACAAAACCAATCCACACGGAGCGCAGTGCAAGATTATGCAGAGTCGAGTTGTGCACTGCACAGTCGTCACAAAAGACATCATAATTTCCCATGTGGCACGTGAGCAGCAGTAGAAAATGTTAATAACTGGGTTTTTTTCCAGTTTGATTTGAAAGATGGATTTTGCTTTGCAGACAAGGTGATCCTCCTGATGTTTCTATTTGATCTTATTCTAATAGCAGCTACATGCAAGCAAGACAAAAAATCCATGTACATTAAATAATGTTCTTCAGGTTTACACCGCTTTAAGCCTTGTGAGGAGAGGCTGAGGGAGCTGGGGGTGTTCAGCCTGGAGAAAAGGAGGCTGAGGGGAGACCTTCTCGCTCTTCTCCAACTCCCTGAAAGGAGGGTGTAGCCGGGGGGGTCAGTCTCTTCTCCCAAGGAACAGGTGATGGGACAAGGGGAAATGGCCTCAAGTTGCTCCAGGGGAAGTTCAGATTGGAGATTGGGAAAAATTTTTACATTGAAAGGGTTATGAAGCCTTGGACTGGGCTGCCCAGGGCAGTGGTTGAGGCACCATCCCTGGAGGGATTTAAAAGATGGGTTGACACAGTCCTCAGAGACATGGGTTAGCGATAGATTTTTTATCAGGGTTAGGCTGATGGTTGATGATCTAAAAGGTCCCTTCCAACCTAGGTAATTCTATGATTATAAGTTATGGGAGCCCTTGCTAATTAGATTTAATCTTCCAAGTATCTACACAGATACTTTGCACAAATAAGTTTCCTGGTTGCAAACATTTGAAATCTTGTTAAAAAAAAATGTGAATAAGGGCTTGTAAATGGAGGCTATTAAACTATGAAAGAAAAACTCATAGAAAGATTTGTTTATAATAAAAACAACTCACCTAAGGACTAGACAGTTTATAGGAAAGATCAAACAAATGCTTTGTTTCAGCTGGCATCATGGCTCTAGGTTTGTATTACCTTTAAAAAAAAAAAAGAAAACCCAGTCTGAAACACCAAACACAGAATCTAGCTGTTTTTCCATACCATTTAGAAGTCCAAGTGATACCCATTTCAATTCCTCTCTGCTCCTTTTTAAAATTAAAACTGGAAAATGATAAAGAAAAAAAAAAGTCAAAAAGCTGATTCAGGATCAGCTCAGTGAATGTGTTTCCATTGAACCACATGAAATACTTGTCTGGAATTGATAACCTTTGAGAATGGGGGGCAGGTAAATACCAATAAGGAATTAGTGTACATGATTTTAAGAATGCTTTTTGATTTCATGTCATGAATGCCTAGCACTCAGTAAAAATTCCTGCAGATTCTGTTGCTGTTCAGTTTATGAATCATCGAGTTTTGATCTTATGAGGCAGTTTGAGAGTATCATTCCATTTTTCTTTGACATAATACATTTCACCCTGAAAGATTCCTAAATGTTCAGGATTTAATTCTCCTTCCAGTGAAATAAAGGCTGATGTAAGGTGGAAAACAGTAATTCCGTTCATTGCTTTAAAGTACATTTTAGGACAAAACATGTAGAAAATCATGATAGCCAGCCAAAGCTACAGATTTAGGCTATGTATAACATTTAGTTCCTTGATTTTTCTTGTGGGTGTTGCAGTCAAATATTACCAAAGTCCAACCTTCGAGGTCAAGAGTGAAGACTAGCCTTATGTAAATTGACTGATTATTCTGCTTTATATGGTTTCTGTATAAAGAAGAGTTCTGCTTTATATAGTTTACAATTTCAAATTTTTTGCTAAGGGTGAAAATTGCAGAACTTCAATAGTTTTTTTCCATTATCTTGGCTAGAAGTAATTAAAAAAAAAAGTATATTTTAGACCTTCAGAATTCTTGCTGTTTATGCTTAGAGTTTTGGTACTTTCTTCAGTCTCACACCAAGAGAAACATCTGTTTGCCTTGGTACATCACAGTAGTTTTCACCCTGAAAATGCTTTACTTCTGCAAATTTATGATTGAGCTTTTGTCATTTTTGGTGGTGGCTCAGCTACAATATCGAGCTGACTGGAATAAAAACTTATAAAAATGATTTGCTACAAAATATTTCTGTCACAGGCAATGCCGTTCCTTTTCCATCCTTTTCTTCTACATTTACCAGACTAATTCAAAGTTTGCTTCAGTTTTTAATTCTTCTGAGCTCATGGTACACCAATATGTGAATCTGGAAATATTAACAGGATGAAGTGAAAAAGCTAACAGTGGCAAAGAAAAGCTTTTCTCCAATGGGGCAATGACAAAAAAAAATAAAATAAAAAAAGGCTAAATGTTCTGTTTTCCAAAACAGAAGCAGCAAAGTACTATACCCATCCTGTTTTAACTTATGAAACACATTGATGATGTCATCCTAAAAACTAACAGCCGTATTATGTGCTAAAACTTCACAGCTGTCCAAACTGGAGACACAGAATGAAGATTTTTGCAGTAGCTACAGATACCTACTCTTCTTGAAGGTTCTACCTCCTCTGCAAGGGGAAGATATGAATAATAATGAGAAGGATAATTTTACATTCTTCTGAAATCTTGGTTATTTCCATTTGATAATTTAATCTAGAGCTTGATGACTAAATTTTGCAGTATTTATGCTTACTGAAGAGTAGACGTAGTTGTATCCTAGATAGCTAAGTATTAAGATATCCACCTTACAAAACAAACCACTTTTCTTCATTAGTATCCTACTAAAGTCTCTGCCACTGGCTGACAGAAAAACTTTTGGCAAGCAACTTGTTTCTCTTGCACCATTAATCCCTTTAAAATAGGTATGAATAATGCTTTTTTTTAAAAAAAAAAAAAAACAGGCTCAAAATGCCCAAATAGCACTTTGAGGGAAATTTTTTTATTATTTTTTTGCCAACTCCTCTGAAAGAATCCTTCTTTAATAGAGGGCCTAGAGGAGAGAGGAATCTTTATCAGGCAGTGGAGCAATAGGACAAGAGATAATGGTTTTAAACTGAAAGAGGGGAAATTTAGATTAGACACTAGGAAGAAAATCTTTACAGTGAGGGTGGTGAGGCACTGGAACAGGTTGCCCAGAGAAGCTGTGGCTGCCCCATCCCTGGAGGGGTTCAAGACCAGGCTGGATGGGGCTTGGAGCAACCTGCTCTGGTGGGAGGTGGAACTCTATGATCTTTAAGGTCCTTTCCAACTCCAACCATTCTATGATTCTATCAAGGTGAGCTGTAATAACACCTGGAACATCAAAACTACTGTTTTCTGCAAGCAGTATACTGACTAATCCCAGGTCTGGGACAAATGGGAAATCCTGAATGGCCAGCCCTGGGCCAGGAAAGCACAGCAGATCTACACTATAGCTTCCAAAGTTGGGAGCCTGATGAAGTTTTGAAATCAACTTTGGAGCTGCAGGGTCAGGTGAACTGATTCAATCATGTTTTGAGAAATATGTTGGTTTCAGTCAATACTGCTCTAGCCAATTTTGGCATTTTCAGAGGGCTCTCATGAAGCATTTTTAATGCATGTTATTCTTCAGAGCTAGCTTCAGATCTTTCCAGAGGCTCCAGCGATGTTGTCTGTGAAAGAGACATATACCTGCACACCATAGTTTGAAATTAGGTGGTGAAAACAACCCTACGCTATATAGCTTCTTTGGATTTGAATTCATTTTGGATTAAACACTTATTCTCCGTGTGGGAAAAGCACTCAGGTGTACACCAGTTCTTCTGCTCCTCTCACCAAAGGAAATACCTACATATCAAGGAGAATCTCAACATTTACCCGGGCAGTGGGAACAGATGAAGGACTAGAACACCGAAACAAAGGGACAAAGGGACATAACTCTCTCATGTGTAGCTGCACTAAGTGGTAGCTCCTAAAAGATTGGCCTTTTCTCTAAATGGATTCTGTTTATTTCACACAGAATAACACACACACAGAATCTTAGTGGTTAGAAGGGACCTCTGAGATCACCGAGTCCAACCACGTTAAAAAAAAAACAACAAAAAAAACCCAGAAAAACAACAAATAAAACCAAACAAAAAAACCCACCCAAACCAACACAAAAACACACCCACAACCCAAAACAAAACAAAACAAAAAAACAACACAAAAACCAGAAAAACCACACAAAAAAAGCACCCACCAACTAAACCCCACACCCACAACCCCACCACAAACCAATTATTTTGGGCACTAGATCATTCCCTGAAGAGCCATGTCTACACGTTTCTGTTTATTTATTTATTACATCTAGCACAGGAAAAGACTTTGCTCAGGACACAGACTACGTTCTGTCGCTTTGGCTGCTTAAGGTCACCAATTCATAGCTCGGGTGATTGCCCCAAATTTGTAAATTTTCAAGGTGCACCACAGCAGAGCACATGTCCACTGCTCTCCCATTTAAAGAAATTCATACTATTCATCAGAGCATTAAATATGAAAGTCTATAATCTTCAACAACATCAACTGACTCATATTTCTTCACAGCTTATAGTTACAGCTGACTATTGAAAGCTGGAAGATCAAACATTTTCAGAAAGAAAGAGACAGCAGAATACGGTTTTCTTGACCTATGCATGAGTATTCCACCCACACAACTGTCTTCCTTAAACAAAAGAAAGGAATCTCAGTACCAAATTTCATCAGTGGAGTTAGCAACTGACTTGCAAATCAGAATTAAATCCTATATCCCAGAGAGAGATTAGGAAGTATTTAGGAAACGAGATTCCTCTTGGTATTTCCTTCTCCTGGTTCCTACAGTTTGGGTGATTCTTATGCTTAGAGATCTACTGCATCACATGTGGCTTCATTATTGTGAGTTTGTACTGAAAAGTAGGTGATACAGTGTTTAATGTTGTGAAATGCTTGTGTAGGTCTAATTTTTGAGGTATCAGAGATTATTATTGTCTTCAGAAATATCGTATGTTTCTTGTTGTTCCTACTCTTTGAGTATCAATGTCTACACTGCATGGCCAAGATAACTCATAAAGAAAACCTGAACATTTATGCTCTTACTGTGCATGATTCAGATCAGATTCAAGTGAAATAATAGAGACCTACAGCCGCTATCAAAGATGCTACGTAAATCCTCTACTTTTCAATGACATAACGTGAAGTATCTTATGCGACAGACAACCAGTAATCCAAAAAGTCCCTTCACAACCATTTTGATCTGGTCCCTGCATATGTAGTCCATATTTTCCAGAGAATCATCTATCTGAAATTTCTGTCTGTGCAGATAGGCAGCATAAGGCTTATCAACTCACTTACACCCCTAAATTAGAATTCAATTGGAATTTAAACAGTCTCCTGCTAGTTCCGAGAATGGTGGTAAGTCTTGCACTTTTAACTATTTAGTAACTGTACCTGAAATATTTTTCAGGTAATTTGACTTCGAGTGTTCACCGTCTTCTCATCTGTTACATTTAAGGATCAACTGAAAAAGAAAATCATGAGCTTTGAAGACAGCAATTCAGAAATATTTTTTTGTTTAGTACCCTGCCAATGCTGCCGTTGTGAACATCAGTAATCAAGAATCATCAGTGCCAGAGCCTGCGATGGATTCAGTCCAGGGCTCCAGATCCCAAATCAGGCTGTCGTTGACTCTTTGTTAATACATAAATCATTTGCTGAAACACAGCCAGTCAAAACAGAATACCATTTGTGTGCACGTGAAGGTCTGGCTGTTCCTGCCAAGAGTGACTCATGTTTAAGGGGCAAAAAGTAAAAGAGGGCTCAAAATGGATATTCAAGGTCTAATCTTTTTTGCTGCCCGTAGCTTGTACCAGCATTTCTATCTGTGCAAAATACTGCTCAATTGTCCAGAAAGTTTAGCACTTGCTTACATTGAAGTAAAAAACGGTGCAAATTGTGAAGGAATGGAAGCTCAGGTTCACAGAATATGCCTTGTGTATAAAAAAAGACGATATAAAAAGGATTAGGATATTTGGATGAGCTAAGAATGAAAGATTTTCATCATTTTTTTTTTTTATTTCATTGCAGAAAATATTTGACTCGTACACTTGTTGTTTTCCCTAGCTGCTGTACTATTAGAAATAGAAGAGAGCAGAACAGAACTTCTTTCTGTGATCATCGCTTGCACATTGGCAAATGTGACTGCTGAGCTGTTTATTCCGTGGAGCACTGCGGTGGGCAACGATGTCTGCCAGGATCAGAGACAGGTTTGTGACAGCAGCTGTCCATGCGTAACAACGATACAGAGACTCTCTGTCTGAAGGCTCACCCTCTAATCCCACACCACCATGGAAAAGTTCATCACTTGTATTCCTTTATTATACCCCCTTAGCGACTGCCTTCTTCTTGGAATGCGGGTAACTACTCAAGTTTAGCTGACGCCACTTCCCAGGCAATGTCAAATAATCAGAAAAAGTATTTTAATTAATTATTAAAATAATAATTTTTGGTTTTTAACAACAGAGTAAATGTGCTATTCTTCTATCGCCGCATTAAACTGCATTAGTTTAATTCAGTGTCTTAGCTTTCTGACAGCACCTCGCACTTCTCGTACAGACAAGCAACAACACCTGAGGAAAAAAAAAAAAAAGGAGCCCAGCAAATAAAATGGTCAGCACAACAGTCAATGAGATTGCCATTGGTTTCAACAGAAGTAAGATGAGTTCTTGCTGCCTACTCTTGCCAGTAATTTGAATCCTAAATGATAATTGACTTCTATCAAAGTCCCTGTGTGTTGGAATATGACTATAGAAACTCCTGAATTACAGAGAAAAGGGTGAGATATTTAAGTCTCCACTCAAACTGAGCATCTAGACTACAGTTCTATGAGAAGAAGTGAAAATTTCAGTTTGATTTCTTTGGTCTGGTGATTCCTCTGCAAGGCTACATATTGGAGTAGGCTTCTGTTTGACGTTCCTCATTTAAACCTGTTCCTCACTCCTGACAAGACCACTGCAGACATATACCTGAGGACACTACACGCATGCTTCCATCCTTGTGAGAGATTTGAAATAGTACATGTTATTGAAATTCATCATTATCTCTTACTAACTGAAAATCTGAGGGGAAGAAAAAAAAAATATAAACTTTGGCTCTTACTGACAGCTGACCTTTCAAGATGAAGAAAAGATGATAATAACAATGCAAAATAAGTCTTGAGCTGGTCAAAACATTATCCATTCACATCAGCCAAGGCCCTTCTTGGAATGTTAGTGTTTAAAGTTCTTTCTTTGTTCAGGTTCCATAAAGCCAAACCGTGTTTTCATACATATATGTGAGAATTAATTTAGTGCCTATTAGACAGGAAGTTGTCAGGCTACCTCAGCTGGGTTGAAAATGACATGAAAAATTTTCCATACAATACTATTTTACGACGAAAACTTCATCATACCTTGCAATACTCCTGATAATCCAGTCCTGAACTCCGCTGCTCAATTCCGACGTACAGCTCTTGCTCACTCGTCTCAATCCTAGGACTATTCCAACAGGCAGACTCCTGGGACCCTGGAAAAAAACACAGCCTGCCCTCTGCTATTTACGTGAGCTTTATATGCCTTGTTTCAAAAGATGCAATGCAATCAACTAAACCAATCCTTTAATAAATGTATGACTATGTGGATACCTACATGTACAGAGCAAAACCCCACAAAGATGCTTCACAAAGGACCATAAATGAGGCTGTATGTTGGTCACTCCTGTAGACAGCTAGGTCTGTCCTATGGTTCCAGCTGCATTCGATTATCTTCTAGCCCTTCCTTACATTCAGTAAAACTGTCAACGTTTTGAATTCAGCCAGCAATGTGTGAACCAGTAATTGAAACAGGATGACTGTTTTGGAAAGTGGAATCTTTAGTAAAGCATATTTAATAGGAATAAAATAGTTTTTCAATCTGTACCAAGCAACAATGCACTATTTAACACGGTATTTTCCAATAGGCATCCCTAACAGCTAACCTCATTAGATACACTGAAAGTGGGCTGAAAAATATTTTTTTAAAGTCCTGTGTTATATCTCTGCCAGCTTGACTGCGGTGTTGAAGTGGTCTCATAGAAAATTAATTCTCAAAGACACAATTGTACTGTGTAGGAACGTTTAATTTTCAGTAGTGGGATAGACATGCTTTCTCACTCAGTTGAGACTCAAACCAGAAGACATGAAAACTTTATAGGTAGTGGAAAATAGGTGGAATTTTCACAGTTTTGGATATAGAGGAGCAAAGCATCCAGTCATCCATGTTTTCAAGTATTTTTCAATTTGGTGTGCAAATACCACACCTTTCATCCTTCATAAATAAAAGTAAGACTAAGAGGTCTTTACTATGCCTCTTTTCCTTGTTTCCAAACTCTAGTTCTGTAATGAAAATTTCAATTTTGCTGCCATCGTATCAATGAAATTAACACTGATTTAAAATAGGTATACAGGAAATATCCAAATTAAATAGAACCCAACCTGAAGAAACCATAGCTGTAGTCAGCACCACATACAATTTTCAGGTCAGCACCACATACGGTTTTCAGGTATGAGGATTTTCCCCCTGTTTGCAATTTGCTTTCCTTCTTTGCAGATGCTTTCCAGAAATATATTCCTTTGCTTCACTAGCTGACAAAAATAGATGTCTTTAACATACTTTTTATTTTTTTTTCCTTCTCTCCTTCCTCCTTTCTTTTAGTCAACTTCAGTCTCCTGGGGTTTAGACTGGGATCTTAATCTCAAAAAGACAACTTTTGATTTCTACATCCTTTGAGAGTTTTTCGTTTTACAGTACTATCCATTAGGATGGCACTATGTTTCACGTGAAAGATAGTCACGTAGCTGAGGATATGGTCAAAAATAACACTTTTTTTAACACTTGCTGTTGATACGTTCATATTTGCAGAGTGAGTGTAGACGTACATTGCAAACCAAAGTCCTGAGAGACAGATAGTTTAAAACAATCTATGTGTATTTGTAAATCACAAGTACTGCAGCAGCACTGAGAACATTCTGGGTACTGAAGACGATGGTAAGGTCACCGTGAATACTTCAATAACGGTAAAAGGTTACAAAACAAAGCTGCCCACTTTCAGCCATGACCATGTAAGCTGAGAAAAAAATACATCCCTGGTGCTCTGGCAGCGAAGGGTGGGTTGCGTTGCACTCCAGCCCCAGGGGCATCTCATTAGGGCACAGCAGCAGAGATGACAGGCTGGAGACCCAGCAGAGAACGGTCAATAAAACCACCGCTGTATTTCAAGATGCCATCAATAAACGCTGTCAAGATGCCTCCTGTCTAGACTGTGCTGTAGGTTAAGCCGGAGGAATTCGAGTCTGAGATGTAAAGAACAAAATCAAACATAAAACCTGACATGACTCCTTATGTCACGCTGACCCAAGTCTTTCTTGTCCCTGCCCTATCAAGTGACCACACTGTGGCTGTTCAGGAAATCTGAAATATGAATGGCATCTGCTTGTCTTGTCAGCAAGTGTACTGAATCATGCTGACATTGATTCATAGCCTTTTCCAAGCACTAAAAAGGCAGAGTTTTTTAATTAGGTGGTTGCAGTACTTACAGCATTCAGTCTTTATTTTTTCTCTTGAATCAAGCCCTATTTAATTGTAAATTTAAACTTGTGAAGCTTCAAACCACCATTATGTATGCTTCTCTCAAGAAAAACTTAACTCTTATATTTAGAGTCTCGGGCAGGTTCTTCTTTTTGGGAAGAATGATTAATAAGATTATTATCTTTTATCCACCTAATCTTGAGCAAAATACTTTATTACACCTTAATAAAGTTCATAAAATGTTACAATAAGATGGAGATACAAACAGTGATAGACAGGGATACAAGAAAAGAAACTGCATATAGAATGAGTCAAAACTAGTGCGGTTTTATTTCAGTTTGGCCAGTGCAATATCATAACCAGTAGAAACCAGGAACACACAGTAAAAGAATTGCACAAAATGTGGTTTTGAGATTTATTAAAATCAAATAAAAGGGCAGGATCTATTAATCCATATTGTCCATTTTAAGATTTTAAAGACTTTCAAATCCAAAAGGGCAAACTATACTTTTAAAAGATGCCCAAGAAAGGCAGACAACTGCTACTTTAGTCCAAATATTCAGTTCTGCGCCTGTTCTCAGCCTTTAGAATTAAGACTGTCTCTCTTGGATGCAGATAGAGAATGACTTATTGAAAAAAAAGAAAAGATACAATTTACTTTCAGATTTGTTGTAGAGAAATACCTCTTGACACTACGTAATGATTTTTCTTTTATTTTTAAGTCATGTTTCTTTTAATTTTGTTATGTGACTGATTATCAATCAATCATCTGATTATCGTCCAATAATCAGACTGATTATCAATCCAAGCATTTTATTAAAAACCTTTTTTTTTTAATATTTGTAATTGAAATGAACTTAAGATGAAATTCAGGTGACTGAAAAAGAAAACTTACAAATTTTCTATGACTTGATCGAATATGATTACACACAAACAACATGCATCTCTGTAATGTTGCTGATTTTACGGTGAAAAGTAATATAATATATTTCAGGACCTCCAAGAAACAGACAACATGCATTGGATCATAAAACATTGGCCCTTAATATAACACAGAACTCCCAAAGAAGATTTACAAATTACATTGACTCATTAAACAATTCTTTATGCAAATAACCCACGTTACCCAATCTTTGTCAAAATTTAAATTCCGAATAACACAAAATGTTCCTGAAAAAAATAATTTCTTTCTTTTTTCTCTGAAAAAAAAAAAAAAAGAATGAATTCCAGCATTCAATTCAGGCACTAAACAGTGAAGAAGACTGTTTTATTTTGTTTAGCTTTACTATTATTAAAAATAATTTCATTAAAAAATTGCCATATACTCTTTTGAAACGTAACCTCCAATGAACGCATTCTATGATCAAGTGTATTATTAACTGTAACTCACATACAGTCAGATTGTTTTCGTTTAAAGTTAGATTAAACGACATTTTTAGGACGTTATGAAATAACTTTTTGACAGATGAAAAGTGATTGAGTGTCGTACACC
Organism: Gallinago undulata; assembly: GCA_026546715.1. Lineage (NCBI taxonomy): Eukaryota > Metazoa > Chordata > Aves > Charadriiformes > Scolopacidae > Gallinago > Gallinago undulata. Next base: position 19,657,441 of record JAOTQQ010000041.1, read on the forward strand.
GCGTGAACCGGACAATTAGGTAGGTGAAAACATTCATTTTCCTTTCTCCTTGCTATACAGAGAGTGATATTTCCTCAAGTTAGAAGTATCGTTAACAGCTTCATACAGTGATTCACTGTCAATTTCCAAACCATTTGACGGTAATCCATGTCTCTAATGAAGTTTCATTTCTGACTTGAAAAGACATGAAGGGACAATGGGTTATTTCTCTTTCAGGACCGGTAGCAAGCAGCTTATTGACAACATTTTGCTATTTCCAGGGCTTGAAGGAGAAGTGCTTGCAGACAAAATGCATGCCTTTAAAAATAAGATTAATTAAAAAAAAAAACCACAAAAACATAACAAAACCAAACCAAACCCCTTTCCCCCTGCCCCCAAGCAAATTGTTAATTGTTTTCTTCAATGCGAGGAAGATTTATATTTTATTGGAAGTTCATGGAGTTGTTGTGTTACCAAGTGCGACAGTGTGTCCCACACCCCTTTCTCCCTAGTCTCTCCACCCTGTATCTCCTGTAACCCTGCCCAAGCAAACCCTACCCTGACCACCCATGGTGGACATAATGGATGCTACTGGCCTTGAAAGCTCTATCTAGGACAACATTTTTTCAGGCACCAGAGAACAACAAAATAGCCGTTACCTCGAGCAATGCACCTGCCTCACCACAATGTCTCATTTTTATGAATTAGCTTTTTTAAAGCCATCCGTTCCTACAAGCTACACCATTCTTTAAGACCAAACCCAATTTCAGCCTTGGTGTGGTTGAACCACAGTCAGCTGCTAAGACCACAACTGCTCACATTCTTCCCCCTTTCCCCCCAGAAATGACAGGAAGAAGAGTGAGAAAAAGAGGGGAAAGAAAAAAAAAACAACAAACAAACACAAACAAACTAGTTAGTTGAGATAAAGACATTTTAATAGAACAATAATGGAAAAGGAAAATAGTAATAATAACAGTGAAAATAACAACACAAGTCACTCTCACCACCCAGGGGGAATCTGAAGTTCTGTGTTCCTTCTCAGCTTCTATGAGAAGCTAAAAAGAGTCCTTGAAAATTATAAACATCCCTTAACAACAACTAATACAATGTGTATTGTTGACATTCCTTTCACAGCAATCACTAGAAAGAAAATTAACTCTTTCCCAGCTGAAACCACAACAAGCCTTCAGACAAGTGACAATTCATAAAGCTTCTTTAACCTGTTCCCCATTCTCTGTGTGTGACTTATTGTGGTTCTCCAGGTTTGCGTCAGTGGCAAGATCTTCCAGAAATACTACTTGCCTTCTATAAGAACACTTTTAAAGTTGGTTCCTTCCCCCAAATTCCCCACCTAGGTCATAAGAACTCACATGTTTTTTTCCAGCTCCACCACAGGCTCTGAGGCTGGACTCTGAAACCTCACTGCCAGCTGAGAACAGTCCAGCAGTGACACATAGCCATGTCCTCAGCAACTTCAATGCTTATTCAGCACAAACTCCTTACCATGGGCAAATGTGTTCAGGTGCATCTGGTAAGCCACTGAGATAATGTCAGATGGAGCTGGTTTCCATTAGTACTCATTCATTGCATAAAACTCTTCCTATTGTTTTTTCCTTTCCTCCCCCCTCCCAATTAAAATTATTGTCATCTGTATGTTGAAGGAAGTGATAATTACCTTGGTTATTAACGAACATCACTAGTTTTCTTCCTCTGTGGTTTTCTTCCTTTTTTCTTTTTATACTAAATTCTAAAACTCTGAATTCCAGTAGAGTTTTTTAACAAGCCAGTCAGTATAGATTTAACCCTTTCAAAGCTCTGAGAGTAACTTTTTTTGAACACTGGATTTTTTTCAAGCTTAATTTGACAGTAAAACAAAGCTTATCACTTACAGAAGTTATACTGTACTCTCAGGAATTGTAATCATAACATTGAATTAATTGTGTGATAGACCTTAAATAAGGGGTAGGTCATCAGCCTATTTGGAGTGTAGTGAGCGTAGCAGGTGCTCAATCCTGACATTATTATTGTCCCAAAGTGAGGTCATTTACCTGGTGTGAAAGATGCCCATACACACACAGAGGAGAGGTGCTTATTTAAATCATCTCCCCAGAGATGGGTGCTAGGGGGTAACCCACTGTCCTGGTTTGGGGTGGAGCAGAGCCAACTTTCTGTTCAGTGAGAGTTGCTCTTGTTTACACTTACTGTCATCACAACCAGGGTCAGCTGCTTACCCTGTGGAGCACCGGTGGGGAGGAGAGGACAGTTCATGTGACCCAAACTGACCAATAGGGCGTTCCATCCCATCTACCATGCTCAGTATCATCACTGAGGGATGAAGGGGGTCTGTCTGGCTCTTCTTGAAAGGCTGCTTCTTCAATAGCTCTCTTTCTTTGATGACTGATGCTCAAGGGAGACCCTGGTAGTTGGTCTACCTTTGATCCTGATTGGAATTTTCTGGAATCCAGTTTCAATTTGCCACTGAGACCAGTCTGGAAGCTTTCCCAGTGCCTGCTGGTGACATCTCCCTGGGAGCTTGGTAATATTTTGTGCATATTTATAGAACCTTGTTTCCTTTTTTATTTTTTTATCGCTATTTCATTTGATGGGTTGATATGATGCTGGGGGACATGGTTTAGTGATGGCTTTTTGGGGTTTTGGGTTTGGGTTTTTTTTGGGTGTTTTGATTTATTTATTTTTTTGTCAGAGTTGGGTTGATGGTTGAACTAGGTCTGCTCCAACCTAGATGATTCTATGATTCATTAAAGTAGCTTAGTTCTTTCCTAAACTTATAAACCTCTTTATTTCTCTTCTGCCTCTCCTTGGTGCCGGAGGTGGGGGAGAGGAGTCTCCTTCTCTGGAGATGTTCAAAACTCATCTGGACAAGTTCCTGTGCAACCTGCTCTGGCAGGGGGTTGGACTAGATGATCTCCAGAGGTCCCTTCCAACCCCTTAGCATTCTGTGAGAGTGCCTGTTGTCTTGTCATAGGCCAACTTGGCCCAAACTGCAGCATCACTAGATCTAACACACTGGCCTAAAAACTCCTACAAATACAGTCTAAAACACAGAAATACACACCCTTAACTGTAATTATTAAAGTGCTTTAAACCAACAACAGAAATTGTTAAGGTGACAGTGGCTTATTACAGTCTTGCTTTCATTCAAAGTTACAAAGCCCTTTAATTGATGTGCTCCAGTATGGGAGGGTGGAGTAGTAGTCCTCTTCAGTCTCTCAGCTGGTGGTCCCAATCTCCCATTGCTGCCTTTACCTTTCTCCCAGTTATTGCAGACCTTTGTTGACTTTATGCTTCATCCAGCAGCTGTCCTGTGGAACCATGTTCCTTTGTTACCAGCCTTCTGTTCTTCAAGGGTATATTCATTAGCAAAGGAGGCATTGTTTATGCCAAGTGTCCATTTTCACAAAATCTTGTAACCTTTTTACAGCTCTTCGCTCTTGCTTAGTGAGAAATTCTGCCTTCTAAAATACCTTTTAAAAAGTACTTTATACCTTTTTGAAAGTACATCATTATGAATTTAATTTGATACACAATTGTATCACACTTGTCCTTCCCCGTCCCCCTCCTACACTTGTTCCTTTTTTCTGTAAGTTAGTTCCTTCCCTGAGGGGAGAATAACCACAGAATAAAAAGGACCTAAACAGACTGTGCAGAAGTCATGTCTAGAAAAAAAAGACAGTAAGCCTAAACTTACTTCGTTTTGCAGTTCAGAGCTTCTATCTAGGATTTGTTAGCATATCGTAAGATAAGGAATTCTGCTTTGCTGCTTGTTTTGCTTAAAACCTTAACCTCATTTATCTACATTGTACAGGGTTGCATAAAAATCTATGACCCTTTGGTCCAATTTAGTCCAATTTAGTCCAATAATATTTACATAGCACTAAACCATCAGCTTTTAAACTCCAGTTGTCTAGCTAAATTTAGCAACTAACACCCTTTTCCAGCTTTTATTATACGAACAGATATCTACGGCTTGCGTGTTGGTAATATTCATGCAGCAAATTACACCATTATGGGATGCATCACCTTCTTCACATCTTCTGCCCTTTGTGCATGCTACAAATAGGTCTGCCATTTTTTTAAAAAGCATTTTAAAAACTCTTGCCTCTTTTGCCACACATTACCCTCCAAATGGCCATGGTTCATTACAAACATTAAATATATTGCCAGTGACTGTCTAAAGTACAAAAATTTGATATATTATGACTCATCAAGAATAAAACCAGAAGGTCTAATGCAGTAGGAAACAAAAGCTCTCTTTTGCAAGGACAGAAAAATCAGGTCCATAGTTTTTAATCAGTGAAGTATGCAGACTGAAAGGATTAAAAAGAGCCTGTGGAAAACGGAACATCATTTACACCCACCTACAGGAAGGGCTGGAAGGAGGATCTGGAGAACTACAGGCCTGTTGGTCTGACCTTTGTGCCAGGTTATGGGCAGATCATTTTGAGTGCCATCGTATGGTACATGCAAGAGAACCAGGTGATCGGGCATAGGTTTATGAAAGGCACATCCTTCTTGACTAATCTGGTCTTCTATGACAAGTTTACCTAGTTAGTGGATAAGGGAAAACCTGTGGAGGTTGTAGTGAGGTGGGGTTTGGTCTCCCAAGGAAAAAAGAGATAGGATGAGAGGAAATGGCCTCAAGTTGTACCAGGGGAGGTTTAGGATGGATATTAGGAAAAATTTCTTCACTGAAAGGGTTTCTAAGCATTAGGACAGACTGAAGTGGTGGAGTCACCATCCCTGGAGGTATTTAAAAGATGGCTAGATGTGGTGCTGAGTGACGTGGCTTAGTGGTGTTTTTGGCAGTGTTAGGTTAAACGTTGGACTCAAAGATCTCAAAGACCTTTTCGAACCTTGATGTTTCTATTATTTGCCCTTCCAATCAGAGAATCCATGCTGTGCTTATGTAGGATTTTAAGACCCAGAAACGAACATTGTATAAACACAGAATCAAGCTCAAAAAGGTCATTTCTTCCAATAGCTTTTACTAGGATTTGGACTGTACCAGTGAAATCCTGCAACAATGAAAGCCACAGCAGACAACAGCATTGGGTTACAAACCCTCTCACGCAACCCTAGAAAGGTTAAAACATTTCTCTTTGCATTCAGAAGTCCATGTTTTAGTCCAGTAGTAATTAAGAGTATGTAGCATCTAAATGTTTTCGTATGAGAATTTAGGTAATGTTTACGTTTGGTAGATTGAAGTTTATCCCAAATAAGTGCAAACCAAACAACTTTGTGTCACCACTCAATGTACTTTAGCCAATTAATAGGAACGTTTAATCATAGAAGAAATCTACTCTGTTTCATATTCTAAGGGAAGTTAGTGGGGGGAAATGTAGACCTGTACGTACACCTTAATGCTTTCAGTAGATTTAACTAAATTTTGAAGGATTTTAAGCTTTATCTCTGTAGTAGGGCAGCATCTGTGGTAAAGATAAATTCTGAAAATATGGCTGTTTCTTAAAAAAGGTATTTATTGAACCACTTGGTGAAAATATCTGTGAAATGCTCAGCTGTCTCAGTGCCCTTCCATGAAAACAAAGGATACTCAACATCTCAGAGAATCAAGCCTCAAGCCAGTGGAGTTGATCAGCCATTTCTGCTTGTATTTCAATCTAACTCTTTAGATAAACCAAAAAAGAAAGAAAATCTTTAAGAAAACATAGAGTTTTGCCTATTGCATATATGTGTTTTAAGTTTGTCAGGTATTCAAAGACATCTGTACCTCGCCTGCTCTTATTTAAAAGGACTACAGTTAATTAATGTTATCACAAATAGCTTTCCAAAATGCATTTCTGTTTATGAAAACAAGAATTACTTGGAAAAAGTGGGAAAGCCCACCATCAAACTTAAGCCTTTCCATATTTAATAATGTGTCCATTAATTGTCCAATTATAGACAAAAATGTCCAATAAAAATCCAAGTGTCATATTTTCCAGTGTCATTATAAAAAGAAGTAAAAAGTATAGAATATAATTATGCAGAAAAGAAGGCTTGGCAGCGATTTTTATAATCAATAGCCCAAATCTAGGGAGAGCAGAGAGTGAGACTACTTTGAGCTTGTTTCAAATATTAGAGTTATTGATTCGATTCCACTACAGTGCATTTCCATCACTGCTATTCTCAGTGAGTCTTATAGGTATAATTATTCTGTCCTTCAGAAATTATACTGGTTAAGGCAAAAATGACAAAATTGAATACATTTTGTCTTACTTTTTTTTTTTTAGTACCATATTGCCCTTTAATACTGTGTAGGAAGGATTTTTTTCTGTCATTTGTTACATACTTAAGAAAGACGGAATGATTGAAAGTGGGTAGCTCTTGACAATTTTCAGGTAGGCTTATCCTTTCATAAGCTGTGCATCCAATATTCTTACATAAACCTGGGATGCTTTCTGTTGTCAGGGCACCCCCAAAAATAAAAACAATGACTTCATTTTCTCCTGTCATTTTCCTACTTATAAGAGAGGATAAAAATTATACTTACTAGCTAAAAAACCTACCACACAAGATGTATGGGAGGATGAACTTGTTGACAAGCTACATTCTGGAATCTCAGTAAAGATCAAACATCAATTTAAATGTGCAATGCATGTTGATTTCTACAAAATTGTATACATGTCAGAAGTCCTTAGTTTTGGATGTGTTGGAAATAAATAGTTGCTCGAAGTTGAAGGTCTCAATCTTAGCTAATGTACTTTCCTATGGAGGATACAAGACTGATCAGGCTAGTGACAGAAAACATAAGACACCTTATGACTATATTGTCTCTTAAAGACCTACATGTAAGTCCTAATTAGTATTTAAAAAGGTTGCAGCATTACTCAGAGTTTCCAATGGAGCTTTAGGTTCTCTGGAGCTACACTGTGTATATGAGAAGTCATGGCTAGTGTTCAAGTAGAAACATGAAGCGTATATACAGCACACCGCCATCTGTGTTATGAATTGAATTGGAAGTTCCGTTTTTTTTAATAGTTAATCCCTTCTTGTACCCCCTGGAATGGAATTCTTTGCACTGTTTGATGTGCTGTATGCTACGTTTGTAAGCATTGAAGCACACAGTACACTTCAGATCAAGGCAAAAACTTCAATATGTCATTTTTGGAGCCTGGGCTAGGATATAAGCAAGCCGAAATCTTTGTCTCAGTGTGAAACCATCTTTAAAAACCTTGACTGGAATTCTGTTCAGCTTCTGGGAATGACATTGAAAATGATTTTCAAAGCAGTGGAAGTGCAGTATCCATTCTTCTTAAATAAAAGGTGATTTCTTTCAACAAAGTAGACTAGTCAAACAAAACTCACTATGTAAGGTTAAGTTTTACACAACCAATTTTGGTATTTTTCTATGTATGTGCCAAGAAGTCTGTGTGCATCTTGAGGTGCACATATTCATAAACACGTGTGTATATATATATTACAATACTTAAAGATCTCACAAAGATTGTATAAAGTAGAATACCATTAGGCAGGAAACTGAGGGATTCTAGATCTGAATTTCATCCAGATATATAGTCCAGTTTCCAGATTGCAGTGTTTCTTATCAGCATGCCATGACTTTATATTCTGATCCATTGTGAAAGTCAGCTCAGTCTGTGCAATGTTTTCAGTGCATTTTAGTTTCACATTTGTAATTATACATGTAAGTATATTCCTGATTGCAAGACTGTTCAAGCTGGAGATCATTTATGGCACGCATCCCCACTATGCGAGTCCCTGACATTGAGAACAACTGACTTTAATTTGCTATTTATATTTTCTACCAATAAAACTCATTCTTTTCTCTTAGGAAGTGCTTTGATTTTGAATGTCCTCACTTGTTCTAAAGATCTACCAAGCAATATTGTTTATTGTATTTCCTCCTTATTCCCACTGTCCAATCTCCATTCCACCTTAGCCTACTCAGAAATAATTAATATTTTAAGCAAATTTTATTGAGAGATCTCAATTGAGAGGTATCTCCTGGTTAGAAAAGATCCCACTTCTGCTGTACCCCACAAAGGCATATAAAATGATTCTACATGCAGCTCAAATTACTTTTAGTTTAACGATTCCAGAGACCTAATTTTCTCCTGTATGGTCTATGCTACCATAAATCACAGGAATCAAATCCCCTTTCTCATTTACCCCACTAGATTATAAAGTTAGTAAATTGGAGTAGCCTGAAATGAGAATTTGGCCTGGCTTTTAAAAGATGATGGAAAAGGAGGAAAAAAAAATCCTATTAGTTTAGACTCTAATGCAAGCTTTATGAATATGTAGCAAACTTTAGAAGAAATAACAATCTTACACAACCTATACTCAATTCTGAAATATTCCAGTAGTTCCAACTTTTGTTGGATGTATATCTACTTGCATTTTAGATGTGAGGGCTCAGATAAATAAAGGTTTCTTGTTTGAAAGCAGCATGAAAAACATAAACTTGTTTGCAGGCGCATCCTTTCAAAATTAATTGGAACATTATAGTTCAAAAAACTTATTGGTATAATATGTAAAGCCTTGAAACCTAGTATTTTATATTCATATTAACAGTATTCCCTTAGCAAGTACTCATATATCACAAAACTCTTTTATTACAAAATGCTTTAAAGTTTAGCGTACATGTAAACTTCTATCATAAATTACATATCACTGTAAAGGAATTCAGGTTTTGATCCAATGTCCCGTGAAGCCAATGAAGTCTTCGCACCCGTAAGGTAATTCTCATGGCTACTGGAGTATAAAAGACACAGGGAGCTCTGTTCCTAAATTGGTTTAAATGTGCTAAAATTCAATAGAAAGCTGGTAATGGAGATTATTGTGAAAGGGAATGTAATTAACATGTTCTATCAAACTTCAGCTCTTTAAGCTGTTGAAGACATTGGATAAACAGATTTTGTCTAAACTCAGTAACAATGTGTATGAGATGAAAAAGACCCATCGTTAAAGAAACTATAGTTCAGAACAGGAAAATTAAACATTCAGAATGTGAGGTCTGTTTTCATTGTAAGAAAAAGCATTCTTTTGTGTGTTTATTCCAATACAAGGATAGGAACTGAACACTTAGGGTCTATAGTCTCCTCTCAGGATGGTGGGAAATATTAGCGTGCAAATAAAGTTAAACTGCCTACATGTTTTAATGTTTGCCCGAGTGTGACTCTCCCTCTGTGCCTCTCCTTGCTTTCTCATGTTAGAAAAAATAAAAACACCTGTGTTGGTGGTCCTATGTGTCTCTTCCCTTTACTGCTGAAATAGATGATTACATCCTTTAAAATTTCCATGTAAATCAATTAGTTTCCTAGATTTTCCAGTTTAGCTGTTGGCCAGGGTCGACGCACTGTATAGTCTGTTGTTTTTCTAGTTTGGATTTCTGTCACCTATTGACAAATTTATCTTCAGTTTCTATGAGTTCCTCCCAAATGTTCTAGTCTTGCTTTTTCTGTCCAAAAAATCTCCAGACTGTAATCATAGTTTTTCCTCACAGATATCTACTTGAACACAGCTGAAACAATTCTCCGTCTCCTCCCTTGTATGAGACATTACTTGTTACCATCTTCCTTGATAACCATGAATACCTGTGATATCCTGCCTGTCCCTCAGGTCCATAAGAGCATCATCTTTGAGTCTTTGCAGTGTTTCATGGGCAAGCAATGTCAAAATCTCAAACTATTTTTTTTTTGGTAGGAGTAACAGAACATAACCCTTTTTTTTCCATTACAAAATCCCTCCAAGTTATTATTACACTTCAGCTACCCCCACATCCTTTCTCTAGACAGCTTCTGTCTTGACCCAGTTGTATCCGTGCTGATGCAAGGACTGTTTTCCCAGAAAATTTAAACACCTACAGCCTAATCTATCCAAAATACATAATGAGACACGTTATCAGAACAAGAATAGACCCGCATTTAGACCTTCATTCAGCAAAGTACATGTAGTCAGAAAGGTATTTAAACATATGCTTAAACAGACAGTAAGATAGCATTTAATGAACTACTGAAGCATAAACAAGGCCTAACGAGAGGATGTATTCATGACATTCCTTCAGCTGCCTTTAACACACACTTTCATAAATAATGAATCAGACGGCTATTATCAGTTATTGTGATTTTTCTGGAAAGATTGCAAGATTTTTAAAAAAAGTCTTGCATCTTCTTCGTGGTTCATTGTGATACAGGAGCCCCAAGTACAACTCTAGACCCGTAGAGTTACAAGATCAAGCAGAATGATGCACACAGGAACATAGGAGAGTGCAGCAGATATCTTTGACAGAGAAAGTGATTTACATAAGGTTACTAAAGCTGGTTTAACAGTGCAAAACAGCCTCTATGAATATTTATTTAATGCTGAATTGCTATCTGGTTCAACCACATTCCTTCTTATTAAGTGCTATTCATGCACATTTGTGCAAGGAAACTTTAAGTCTTACAAATCCTGATGAAACGTTGTCTAGTGCATCAGGTCTTATATCCATAGGCGACCAAAAGCATCTGTGTAGGGAAAAATTCTTCTCTTCATTAAAAATAAACAGTTATCTGTACAGTCAGCAAACATAGCAAAACAATCCTCTAGGAAAAGATACAGGAAAGAGCGCACAATCTTTAACATTTAAATAGCATTTCTAGAGAAGAACATATGTCACATGTCTAAGATCCAGATAACAGATGATCTGAATGCCCACCTACTTACAGTTTGGTGGTACTTGCAGACATATAGAAGAGCTGTGAAACAGCTCACTCTGAGAATAACTTACACCTTTGTATACGTCCCCCTTTTTTTTTTTTTTTTCAAGCTTAAGTTGCTATATCAGCTGAAACTAGGAATAAATATGTTCTAGAAGAAGAGAAAAAGTGCTCAATTCATATTGAATATTGGCTACGACTGTTTAGCTAGCTCCTACCTGAAAGATATTAGCCTAACCCCTTTTCACTATCCACCACTTAGTCTTTTGCAAAACGTTATGGAGACACAACTCCAAGAATAAGGGAAAAAGCAAGCTCATATATAGTATGTCACATGTAGCCTACACTAGGTATCTTTTCTGAATACAGTGAATTTCCATTGCTTTTTAATACAATTCATGCCCAATAAGATAGGAGACATTCAACACTTTTCTGAATCAAAGGAACAAAAAGCAGAGAGAAATGGACTACCTGGAGAAGTCCTACTTAATTTGATTTTCTTGTATTATCTTTGGTTTGCTTTAGATATGTAAATGAGTTAAGATTTGACAAATTGTTTGGAATTAGCAGGAATTGCATCTGTTCCTTGAAAGAAGAATTGGCCTCTACTGCCTGGAATTAATTCATTAACAACGCGCAAAATATTGTGGGCAGATCTTCAGTTGCATCAGCTTCTGATGAGAGTCTGTGTCACCATTTCTTTCAGTCCCCATTAGTTCTCATGGTCCTATTTTTTCACTGGGGTTAGAAATCTAAGCTGTGAGTACATAAAGGCGGAGATACTGCTGCTTCCTAAATGCTCAAGTAGGTCAGAATGTGAGCAGACTGAAATATAAGCCTTTGCCCTTTCTGAGGTGTGTCACTTCCATTGAAATTCTTCCCCTTTCTAAAAAAATATTTAAATATTCATTGAGCCAAAGAGAATGTGGAAATGACTCTTGCAGCCAATGAAGCAGCACGCTTTGTTGGAAGGCTGTCATTCTGCTCGCTGCATCAGTGAATATTTAAGTATAACATAATCCCTGTGCTGTTTGCCAATTGTTTTCTTCACAGCTGAATTTTTATTACAATTAAACAACTCTCTCTCTTTCATTTACAACTGGAAGGGGCCATCCCAGGCCTTTTCCATTTATTCCTGGTGGAATTACTTACACTACTCAGCGATGTCCCAGAAGAAGAAACACATGACAAGCTATTTCAAAGACAAAACCAAATTTTATTAGTTACTTTTACAGAATAATTTTCCAAATGCTATGAAGATCACAATCCTGGACTAAACACCTATTGCAGAACTTCCAAAGGTTCGTTAAGAGTCATAAATCAGGTATTTATAGTGAGTTGTAGATTAGTTTTCTAAATTGTGGCAGCTAACAGAGATCACCTGCAGATGCCATGGAGCTCACATTCTGAAAGAGTAAACAGCGAGAGAGACACGAAGTCCACGTCTTAATTTCAGGAAGTCAATTGAGCTAGCAATTAAAAATAAATACTTGAACAACTTCTACATATTTCTTCCTCAATACAAACACTCATTTTACTGAAGAAATACTTTTGTGTGAGCAGAAATCAGTAAAAGACGGGAATTTGGCTACTTGATTTTCACTGAATTTCACTGAAATTACTGTCTAAGAAACAGAAACATTACAAAATAGCAACATACGGGCAGATGTTACCCGCGTGGGGTTATACACTGTTTTGGTGGCTGAGATGAGAAAGGGACTTTTACTTTCTGAATCTAGTGAATCTTTTAACTTCGTACCAGATGATTTCTTAAGAAAACCTTATCAGACTGTCTTTTCCCAGCTCAAGGGTGCTAAATGTGGCTTTTCCCAGGATCTTTTTTAACAGGACAGCTGGTAATGGCAAAGAGGTCTAGCACTGAGAAATGGAGGTCTAATCTTTGATGCCGATATTAAATACGTAAGATAACACCCGATAACCAGATGAGCAATCCAGAAATACGTTATTCCAGAAGATCTCGGTGGCTTGCAAAGGGTTGTTTCTGCAGGCTTGTATTGCTAGCAAAGCTGCTCATGATCACAGTTTCAGGACAACATTTAGCACAACATATAGATGCATCCATCAATAGTAGTGCCATCCTGGCTGTTCGGAATTGCACAGTGGGGAAATGTTCTCATTTTGATTCCTGAGATGGTTTCAAGCCTGAAAACTTACCTACTTCTTCCCTTATTGCTTATTATTCCCTATTAAACTTCTGAATCACATAGATTATAGCGTTTTCTCAAGATGTGAAGACTTATATTTTCCTCTTCTCTAAAGTTACAGATGGACTTTCTTTCCTTTGGCTATTCACAGCAAACCTTTACTTTGAAAGATAATTTACCCTTTATTTGATGACCTGAAATGAGCACATGCGTACTTTATGTGAGGGGAAAAAAGAAAGTACAAATATCATCCATCGCTTTTCCAAAGTGGTATTATTCTACTTTGCCCGAGTACAGTAGTAAGTTGCAAAATATTCATTGACTGCAGCGAGGTCAGGATTTCTGTCCTCTCCCTTCAGTTTGTGTGAGGTGAGAATGTTTGCCTTGAAAATAAGCAGAAACTCATTTAGTCTTGCTTCAGTTTCAGAACCAAAACACATCACTAACCCTGAGGCAGAGAGATGTTTTTATCTGGAAAAAAGGTAGAAGTGGAATGAGCCATATGTGACCAATTCTACAGTGATTTGATGTTAAAATAGTTTGATCTCCGTGGCAGTTTTGCTTAATTAAGGAGAGATATGCAAGATTGTGTTTTGTATCTGTTAATCTCCTATCATATATACTATAATTTTAGGTTTAGATATTTTCCTTGTCTCTTTTATTAACTTTTTCTTTCTTAAAGCTTCTCATGTGTCTATAAAATGAATACTTGTGTTTGTGGTTTCATATAGCCATCAACACACGCTTGAAAGAAGTGGAAACTTTTGTGCGCTTTTTGTAGAAGTATCATAAAAGGAAAAATGGCGACTATCCTGGAAATTCAGTGCCTTCAAAGTCTACTGTTTATCCTGTGTGAAGCAACTATGGTTGTTTTACTTCCTGTGAGAGTTTTTGGAGACTGAAACAGCAACGATACAATCTGCTGTATTCTGGGCTCCAGACCCAAGAGGTTTATTTTTGGCTGATATGGGGTTTGAAGAGGTTCTTCTCTGCAAAAATACTCCAAAATGGATTATTGTTGGCTGAGATAAACCTGGAGATGCTCTCTACTAGAGACTTATCCAATGTGACTTGACAAAAATCTTAAGGTTTCATATGTTAATAGTCTAAAAACATTGAAATTAATTATAATTGAAGCATGAAATTGCAATTATTTGGGTCATAGATGGTTTTTTATGACATCTAAGTCATTCAAGAAAAGTGATTTTACAAGAACAAAAACCCGGTGACAGGAATTGAAAACAAAATTCCTGATGAGGAAATATGAAATAGCCCTGGTAGGAAGATGTGTTTAATTCCACAGTATGCATGACTGAAGTTTTTCCTTAAAAGCTGTACAGTTTCTGAAACACAAAGTGCTGGTAGAATGTCAACAAACAAAAAGAATTAAACTGCTTTTCTGTTTGTGAAGAATAAATATGATAAAAATAGTATTAGAGTAGGCAGCTTTCGAGATCTTTAATAGCTTTGCATGTTGTAAGCAATAAATACAAAGCACAGAAAAAGACCATAAACAATGTCTTGTCCACTTGCAGCAGCCATTCCCACAAGGTACCATTAAGGCCAGAATTCAGGCTTGAAGAAAAGATTAAAGGTTTATATAGTTGGTAATAAAAATGTTAGAAGAAAGAGGGGAGGGCGAGAGAGTGAGAAATCAATTTCCAAGGAACATATAGAAGTTAAGTGCTTAATTCCCACTAAAATCCAAGTCTCCAGGTTTATGTATGTTTTATACAGATAGACATTAAAACTATGAAAACCTTCACAAAGAACGGAACTTAAGCACCCTTGAAATCAAATGACATTTTGGAATGGTGTACAATGCATGGGTAATATACAGCATAATGTCACTTTGAGCATGTATGAAAAAGAAGTGAAGCTGAATCAAAGTTGCCACCTCTGAAACACCAAGGAAACCAACTAGAGTGAAACAATTCCCATTACTTCTTTTTTATTTCTTATCAGCTCTATATTTTTTTATTTATTTATCTTGATTAAGGCCCATATTATATATTGTGATTATTCTGGTCTCCTTTTATTAGGTGATATGACTCCTGGTGTTATCATCCACAAAGAATTACAGTTATGAGTGCGGAAAGAACATACATTAAGTTTCATATTCTGTGGAGAGAAAAAATAAGAAATCATCTGAGCAGACAGATTAAAATGTTAAAAGCTGTTAAGACTACATCCCAGGAATCAAGTCTAAGGGCAAGTTTTTGGTTCTTTGAAATACAAAGAGGAATCGTGTGGTACCACTGCACTTGGAAATGAAGGTTTGTTCTATCTCAGTGACTGTGGTTTGGGTCAGAATGGAAACGCATTTTAAGAGGATAGAGCAGAAGTTGGAAAACAGCATAAAATTGTATATTCTAGGGATGTGGAAAAAAAAAAAGAAACAAACATAAATGTAAACTGAACACAGTCTATTTTGATATGCATGGAATCTAAAGAATTAGTGTATATTGTACAGAAGACAGGTCTAAAAGTAGATTTGAACTAGTTTTGTTCTTGTTATCACAACTGAGTCCTTGATAATGAAGTTGAAGTGTTGGAAGAAATGAAAATCCTTATGGTCATATTTGATCTAAGAGTGAAAGTTGCTGACAGGTTAATTCTTTGACCTTTATGTTTCATAGAAAAATTAGACATGTAGAGAAGAATTTCGAAGCAAATACTATTGTGCAGGAACACTTTTCTCTTTCAGGAAATTTAGTTAAGGAGTAATTACAACATCATTTTTGCAGAACAGGAGCCATTAGCTGCTTTGGGTTTTTGGGGTTTTTTTGCAGTGAAGTCAGCAACAGTGAATTGGAATCCAACAGGCTGAAGTTCTTCACCACAACTGACAAATCCAGTATAAAAATAGGAATACTGTCCTGCTGTCTTTCCCAAATTTATTCTTTGTTTCAGAGAAAGAAGCCTTGCCAATCAAACAAAAAAAAAAAAAAAAAAAAGGAAAATTTATCCTAATTTTTATGTTGCTCAATGTCTGTGTTTTTTAGGTTTGTTTGTCAGGATTTGTGACCTCCATCCTGCATTTGTAGCCATTGTGAGCGCACGAGAATTCACGCGTTGTCGCAGAGGGTTAGAACCTATATGAGGATCATCAGGGACATTTTTGAGAGGGCAGAAGAAGAGGTATTCAGTGCTAGTGACCTTAAAAAAGGGCATTTATACAGTAACGCAGTTAAGTGCACAATAATGTTTAAGTACAGTAAGTACATTCCACTGCAGTTAATGTAACTCTGTATATGACATAAAATACAGGCTTAAGTTCTTTGCTGGATCATAAAGTTCAGCTGAAAAATGATCAATTCCAATCTTACACTGACCTTGGGGGACCATTATTTCTGTAGCTTCATAGTAATAAAAAATGTTGTGAGTTGTCATGAAAAACATGTTCTCTGTAAGCAAGTCTTTTAGGTCTACTCTCAGTATAAGAAGTCATGTGTTTGCACACAGCCATTGCAATTTGAGAGAGAAAAATCACATTCTTATGACCCTGAAAAAGGCAAAGAAAAAGGATGTAAAAGTTTAGTGAGGATCACCTCCAGTTATGGAGATTATCCTTTTCAACACTTTCAAATGAATTGGAACCATGATTTAAATCATCCTGTCATCCGTGTGGTATTCATACAGCTCTAGCTACCCGGGGTGCCTTTTTTATTAATGCTTTCAAATTTCCCTTTGATATGAGGAGCAACATAAATATTTCCTCATTATTCACTGTTTCCTTAGATGTTGGAAAGTTTATTCCTGTCTTAAGTATCTTTGAAGAGAGATTCTCTTCAACATCAGAAATGAAGTAGCCTAGAAGCAGAAGCAAGCTTTGACAAACAAAGGAAATTTTCCTTTTTACTACCTATTTGATAAGCGTTTCCTACAACTTCTGTGTGTTTCACATTTTTTTTTTTTTTTTTTTTTTTTTGTCCTACTGTGTGAACATTATCCCCCCCGGGTTAAAAATAACATCGTGTTCACCTGGCTCGCCACTTCTCCTGTGTTATGTGTGGCTTGTACTATCACTCAAACACAGAAAAAGAACAAGCCCCGTTGCCAGCTCAGGAAAAGTGTGCTCACTGCTCTCGAGCAAAGACCGAAGAGCGCTGTTGTGAAATTATTGAACACTTGAGCCTGAGGAAGAAAAGAGGGAAAAGAAAAAAAAAAAAAAAAGTAGAACACTGAAGCCTTGGCTTTACACATATTAATCCAAACGACTTGTGAGATTTTGGTGGGTTGGGTAACTTCCCAGTTTCACTGCTCCTAAAATCAGAAGGTTTAGGTTATATGATATATCACAAAGCCAATGAGGCTTACACAGTAATTCCTGTGCACAGCATGAAATATCAGGCCTTGGGTGATGTATGCAAGTTTACGTCCTTTACTGGAACAGTTAGAAAATATAGACCTCCCTTCCAGACTAAACTTATGGTTTTTGGACTTCAGCCTCTAGAAGTGCCGTTTCTCGGTATGTTAGAAAGCCATTAATTAATTATTAGACAATTCTTTCTGATCATTTGACTTTTATTTCAGATACATAGAAAAGAGCTTCTAAAAACTTTCCAGAATTCAAAACTTTCCGTGACTGTTCATTATGTGCACACCTGAACTGATGTTTTAGTCACAGATACAGCAGTTCATGATGGAATCACAGAAGTGGGACTCCATGCAAATAAGCATTTTAGCACACACCTTGACTGTTTTTAAAGAAGCACTGAATGAATAAATAATGTCTCAAAATGTGTTTTTCTCTACCATGATAAATTGCGTTGTGGTCTGGCAAGACTTACAAAAATCGAATCTGCAAGTTATTCAAATGTAACTGCACACTCAGATGCCTCCTTGTAGAATGTTAAATTTGGCTCACCGGAATGACCATGGAATTAAAGAGAGGCTTGCAAAGTGAATTAATTGTTTAAGTGAGAATGAGTGTTCCCAAATACTTTGCTATATTTGTCCAGCAGTAGTCATTACTGCCCAATTTTTATTCAGCAGTAGATTGCATCTTGATGCAACATTATCCTGTTCAACTCGAATCTTAATTAGGCAGTTTTGCTTCTTTGCTTTGTTGCAAATAAATATTTGATTGTGTCATATAACATAAAGAAAGAAAGGCTTTGTTTTATTTGAGTACTGGAGAAGAAAGTAATTCCTCAATTACACTGTTGCAGATGTTCCAGTGCCTGACCAGCCTCTCAGGAAAGTCATTCTTCCTGATATCTAATCTAAACCTCCCGTGCCCCAACTTCAGACCATTCCCTCTGCTCCTGTCATGATTCCCTTGGGAGAAGAGGCCAACCCCCACCTCGCTGCACCCTCCTTTCAGGGAGCTGTAGAGGGCAAGGTGGTCTCCCCTCAACCTCCTCTTCTCTAAACTAAACGTGCCCAGTTCCCTCAGCCTTTCCTCATACTGAACACAGCTAGAGGTGAGGCCCAGTCCAGAGGCTCAATGACTTCCTTACTCCTGCTGGCCAGGATGCCGTTGGCGTTCTTGGCCACCTGGGCACACTGCTGGCTCATGTTCAGCCAGCTGTCCACCAACACCCCCAGGTCCTTTTCTGCTGGACACCTTTCCAGCTACTCTCCCCCAAGCCTGTAGTGCTGCCTGGGGTTGTTGTGACCAAAATGCAGGACCTGACACTTGGCCTTGGTCTTATTAAACCCCATCCCATTGGCCCTGGCCCATTGATCCAATCTGTCCAGATCCCTCTGTAGAGCCTTCTGATCCTCAAACAGATCAACACTTCCACCTAGTTTGGTGTCATCTACAAACTTACTGAGCGTGCACTTAATCCCCTTATCTAGATCATCAATAAAAAGATTAAACAAGGCTGGCCCCAATCTTCTTTCCCCACCTTGGTTATGATTTTGTCTTGGCCAAGCAGCCTGTCTCCTCTTCTCTGGCACCCCTTTCTCTCCTTGTACAAGTTTGTGCAGCAGAGATGGAAGCCATCAGGGGATTCAGCATCCACATTCTTGTTCTACTTCCTTACCTCACCTCACAGTTAAACCACACCAGTAGGAAGTGACATTTATTCCACATTTTCTTGTTCTGCAAGGGATGAAGGAACTTCTGTATAATTTTCAAATAATAGGAGATTATTCTTTGCATTTGAATGGTACTTTTGGCTTTCTGATGTATGTACTATATTTATTTTTATTTATCCCTAAGTAAAATCTGTTTTATATTTATTTTTATTTATCTATAAGTAAAATCTTTTGTTGTCACTGCTGGAGGAAGGACCCTCAAGCATTTAACGTGTTCTTCTCACTAGAAATTTAAAAAATGACAAATATCCTGGTTGACATGGCAATAAGGGAGTAATGCATCCCCTTCAAACACACTTTTATTACTTAGACAAGTATTGTACTCAAAGATAAGGAGAAAACTACAATAAAAAAAAATAATAAAAAAGAGTAAAACTAGCAATCACAACAAAGTATTTATGCAAATGCCAACCTACTCCCACCATCGCATTTTTACTATATGATCTATGTTCCCATGACTGTTTGTAGTCACCTCTGGCCTCTGATACAGGAATATATGACTGAGAAAACAGAAAAATTACAGTAAGAAGGAAGCCAACAGCAAATCCTAAACAAGAGTCATCCTGCTTCAAGACATCAGTCCCTAAAACAACATTTCCCAACCAGCAGTGACATAATGTAGGTTTTATCTGAACTTTCTTCTCCATTTTTCATTACTATTTTCAGCTGTGAACATCAGAGCTGGTTAAAGGATTCCAATAGCACTTCATGGCAGCAACGCACAAATATATAAACTTCCTCTCCTTACTTTATCTAAACATACTGGAATCACATTAGTCCTTCTGAGTACTTTTTTTGAGGAAGACCCAGAAGTATCAGTTTAGTGTCCCCTGCCTGGAAAACACTTCTCACATTCCTGTTCACTATGAATTACTTTCTAGTTGGTAATAATAAAATAATTCATTTATTTATGCCAGGTAACCAGAGGGATTCATATTAGAATCATAGAATCATAGAATCATTTGGGTTGGAAAGGGACCTTAAAGATCATCGAGTTCCAACCCCCCTGCCATGGGGACCTGCCTTTCTTATTGTTACTTCACAAACTTCTGTATCACTTTCAAACTTCATCAGCTATGATTTGGTGTGCCTCTTCCAAGCCACGGGTATTAAATAGCACAGAGGCCAAGGAGTAATTACTTGTATCCTCTCTAGAAATACAGCAACTCAGTTTGTAGTATTTTTTCCAGACCTATTACCTTACTATTTTATGTATGCCACGTTGATGTGGTATGATGTTCTCTCTAAATCGAAATGTTGTGAGGCAAAAGAAAATATATTATGGAAATGTAACATGGATCCTGCTGTCTTCTTCAAGCAAACCCATAAGTTGCGCCAGGGGAGGTTCAGGTTAGATATTAGGAAATATTTCTTTACTGAAAGGGTTGTCAGGCATTGGAATG
>JAOTQQ010000041.1:19702531-19723379 GCA_026546715.1 Gallinago undulata
CCCCTTCCCTGGAGACATTCAAGGTGAGGCTGGATGAGGCCCTGGGCAACCTGGTCTAGTTGGGGGTGTCCCTGTGATTGCAGCAGGGCCGGACTAGATGGCTTTTGGAGGTCCCTTCCGGCCCAGATGATTCTATGATTTTGGGGGAGAAAAAATTTACAAAATTAGACTGATGCATCT
This sequence comes from Gallinago undulata, assembly GCA_026546715.1. Taxonomy (NCBI): domain Eukaryota; kingdom Metazoa; phylum Chordata; class Aves; order Charadriiformes; family Scolopacidae; genus Gallinago; species Gallinago undulata. Next base: position 19,702,712 of record JAOTQQ010000041.1, read on the forward strand.
ACTGTAACAAAAACACAACTGAGTAGTGAAACAACAGATTGTTACACCCTCCTAGTTTTAACACCTATTAAGAACAACCTCTGATGAAGGCCAGAAAACACAGTGCAAAAATATTAAGCAGTCTCTTGCCACATGAAGCCCAAGTACAGGGACACTGATTGTCATTGGCTCAAACAGCTAAAAGCAAGTCTATTTTTGATAGTGTTGGCAAAACCAAAGTAATTTCACTAAATTTCACTGAAAGACACTGTTTTAATACAGAGCAAGTTTGCATGCTCCTGATTATACTGCAAGTTATCCCTGCTGGCATCCCTGTGATAACTCTCAAGAATGACTGAAAGATGCCAGCTATAAAAGGAATCCCAGCATTTTGTCCAAGGCTTCTTTCCCTCCCAGATGGATGGGGGAAATTATGGTAAAATGCTAGAGCTCGATGAAGTGAACAGACTCTTATTTGGAGCATGGGAAGCAGAATGAGCTGGAAGGGTCTGTTCCAAACGTCGCTTTCTGTTGCGTTTCTCCAGTGGAGTCCTTCTGCGCTACATCCCACCACTGCCTCTAACTCTGCCACCTGTGAAACCTGCACATGAAAAAACAGGCCAGCTCATTCATCACAAATTTGATGAACACATTAACACGAAAAAAAAAAAAGTCCTGCATCTACTTCTCCATTTTATTCTACTTTTTCCATCAGTTGCAAAGCAGTCATTATATGAAAGGTTCGGAATTAACTAACTCACCCGACTTCCCATTCATCCCAGTGTGACACATGTACTTTGGGGATGGTCGATAACAAATAGATAATCCTGAGGCTATCAAAGATTATCAATCAAAGGTGCTGAAGATCAGAAGACAAGTCCAGTCTCTACATGGTAGGATCTCTGAATTCAACTGAAGGAACCTTTGGGCTGTACGTAAACCAATTATAACAAAAAGATGACTGATCACATGCGTAAGTGTTTACAAAGCTGAACTACTCGTGTGATCTGGTCTTTTCCATTTATTTGTAGGACCAGTTACCAGTTCTGACCTCATTCTCAGTTCCAATTTAAGTCACCAGTGGAACTTGCATCAACTTCAGTGAAAATGTTTCCCACCTGCTTAAAGTTTCATCTCTGCTGAGTGAAGGATGGCTGGCCAGTAAGACCCAGTTAGTTGATCCATTTTGTGCTTTGCTGAGGTGTATGCTCGGTCCATCCCAGCTTTGAGCTGTAGGACAGGGTGCTGATTTCAGAAGCTTTGGGCTTAGTCACAGAAGCAGTTTGGGGCCATGCTTATATTTCTTGATAATTTACACTGCTTCAGATTAACATTTTTGGACTGGAAGAAGATAATACTTCACTGCCACGGACACTATTGAAATGCTGTGATATCTTTGGTTACTATAATGATTAACACCAGGAAGGTAGATAATTTGACATCAAGAAGCAGGCTGTAGAGCTGGTTTTGTGGCAGGGTGAACTCAGTACTCTGGAGAATGGTGTCTAGTGCTGAGGGACTTCAAAATTTTGACATGAGCACTTTAAAAACAGATAAAGAAGGAGCAAATGCATAATGCATTTTAAGAAGTACTTACATGTTAAGCAGTGGTAGTATATTATTCTGAGACAGAGCTTTGAATTTATAAATTCTTTGGATTTATATATCTTTAAAGCCTTTTGATCTTACTCTTTATAATTAAAGCTATGCAGCCTAAAATGCACATAATAGAAAGTGGCAGAACATGCCAACACACCTTTGGGAACATAGAACTGGTTGAATTGGAAGGCATTTTTAAAGGTCATCTAGTCCAAGCCCCCTGCAATGAGCAGGGACATCTTCAACTACATCAGGTTGCTTAGAGCACCACCTCCAACCTTTCCAGAGACAGGGCACCTCTCTTGACAACATGAGCCACTGTCTCACCACCCTTATTGTAAAAAATTTCCTCTTTCTATCTAGTCTAAATGTAACCTCATTTATTCCCTTCTTTCCTCTAAGACCCTTTTAAGTCTTCTCCAGGCTGATCAACCCAAAGTCTCTCAGCCTGTCCTCCAGGAGACATCCCTCTGATCATTTGGCCCTCCTCTGGATCTGCTCCAACAGGTCCATGTCTTTCCTGTGGTGAGGGCTCCAGAGCTGGATGCAATATATGAGATTTTATTCTCCTTCTTGCAGCTTTGTTTAGTCTCAGAAAATTAATGCTAAAATTGATAAGCAACACTCATTCAAATTCAGGTCAGATAGTGCTTTTTTCCCTCATTCTGAGAGTAAAAATCATTTCAAAGAGTTAGAGCTCCTGTGCTGTGCTCAGAGGCTTGAATAACACCCAGGGCACTCAGACAGTTGCCAACAGGGTTTTGTCAACAGAACATCAAATTAAGCTTTATTTTAATGCTAATTTCCATGAGTACATGAAGTTGTGGTGAGAAATGAGTACATTTCACTTGATGCTTTGGTATCTGTAAATAACAAATGGGTTTGTATCTTGACAGCAGGATTGGAGACTTTTTTTTTTTTTAATTTATCTTCCTTTAGAACCGAGGTGGGAAAAAAAAAAAAAAGTTTAAATCTCTTATTTATTTTCAGCTCCATAAGAAGCAGAGCGCTTCTTTCAAGATAAATAAATTTTGAATCACAAATGGATTTGACTGGGTAAACTCCAGGGATTTGTAACAAGATAGAGAGCATCTCCCGCCTGTGACATTGGGTTGAAATTAGCCCAGGTGAACGGAGAGAAGGAATCATTTTCATCCAGCGTCTTACACGGAACGAATCGCCGGGGTTTAAGGCGTGCGTCTCCTTGGGGTCACACCACCACTTTATAGAAACCAACATCCATCAGTAGTCAGCCCGAATTATGAATATGCACAGACAAACTAGCAGGGGTGTGCGAAGGAATCCACCCTGCAAAGGAGCTGTTCTTACTAATCACGGGCAGTAACAGGCTCTGTGGTGGTTTTGACCGAATTGACCAACCAGAACGACAGATGGCCCCTTCTTCTCCCCCCCTACCCCCTAAGGAAAAGAGAGGAGAGGAAGAGGGAAAGGAAAAAAAAACAGTTCTGAGTTTAGAAAAAACTAAACTCCTTTAATGAAAAAATATAAATAAATAATGAAATAATAATAAGGAAAAGGAAAAAAAAAAAAGGGAAAAAATAAAATAAAAAAAAGAATGTATACAGTATATACAAAACTGTCTCAAGCTCCCAGGGTGATCATCATGTCACCAGCAGGCACAGGGGACAGTCCCAGGCTGGACTCGGTGATGAACAGGAGCTGGATTCCCAATCTGGAGTCAGGAACGCTTGGATCGGGATCAAAGGCAGACGAACAGACAGGGTCCTCCTCAGACGTCGGCCATTGAAGGAAGAGGGTTGGCCCTTTGATCCCTCAGCTTTTATACTGAGCATGATGTGGATGGGATGGAACACCCTGTTGGTCAGGTTTGGGTCACCTCTCCTGTCCCCTCCTCCCTACAGGTGGGACCCCTCTACGCTTTTCCACTTCTGACCCTCTAAGTGGGCAAATAACCAATTTACCTGCCCTTGGTTGTTACAGCACTAAGTATAAGCAAGGGCCTCTCTGCTCACCATCCCTTGGTATCATCAGGTCTTATCACTGTGAGAGGAGCAGTTTCTGAACAGCATGCTGTTAATTTCAGAGTTTCATTAGTTAGAAGAGGCCCAGCTGGAAAAGTAAAATTACTGAACAGAAAATTAGTTCTGTTTTACCTCAAACCAGGACAGGCTCCAAAGGGGATCTGCTGCCATTCACGAGAAAAGTCTTGACTTCAGCGTTCGTAGTTCTTCTAAGTCACCGGCTCAAAGCTCGCGGCTCAACAGCAATCAGAGAGGCAGACTTGTTGGAAGTTACTAGGAACTACCAGGCTGGATGGGGCTCTGAGCGACCTGCTCTGGTGGGAGGTGTCCCTGCCCAGGGCAGGGAGGTTGGAACTGGATGATCTTTAAGGTCCCTTCCAACTCAAACAATTCTACGATTCTATGAAAACAGCAAGCAGTGCTGTTAGCCCATGTTAGATCCACACCTGGAATATAACGTTCCTTTATCATTTGCCCCATCTTCAGAATACTGGAGATCTAGAATAGTTCCTAGAAAAGACATGGGAATAATGATGATCTGAAGTATAGCTCTGATTGGCAAACGGAGAGAGATTAATCAGACAGTTCTTTGGTTTGGAAGAAGGTCAACGAGAAGCTGTATTAAAAACTAGTGAAATCATGTATGGGATGAAGTGGGAGGATTGTCATGTTTGTGCAATTCTTTCACATAAGAGAAAAAGGGGTTAAACGAAATTATTAGGCAGCAGGTATTAAATAAACAGACGTACCTTTTCACGCTGTACGTAACTAAATTACGAAACATTGCCACAGGATGTTACAAAATCCAAATGTGTTTAAAAAAAAAATCATTGAAGAGGTTCATGGAAGTAAGGCCCATCAAGAATAATTAACACAAAGCAGCTGCAACCTCCAGTGCTGGGATGTTTAAGCTGCCGATTGCAAGTAAGTTAGAATACAAGCTTGGGGGAAGCACTTTTCAATGTTATCATTATTTTTCTGTTTTCCAAATACACTTTTCTCCTAGGCATCTTCCATTAACTCTGCCAAGAGAGGCTACTAGGGTAAATGATATGGTCATTTCTACAACAGTCTAAAAAGTCCTACTTGCCTATTGTTTTTGTGAATATATTCCAAAAGCAAACAACAGATTGTTTATTGTAGCAAATGTATTTTAAATGTATCCAGCATCTTATTAAAATGAGCACAGGAATCTATTTATTCTCCAAGGGCAAAATACCTCTTAGAAGGGTTTTTTGGTTGAGGGTGGGTGTTAAATACAGCTGCTTTTTTATCATTAATTCAAAAGTGCCATGATAATTCGATTGCTGAATATGAACCCTGAGAAATGTTTGGTTAATTTATTAGATAAATAACATTGAAATCAGGGGAAAAATCTATTTAATACTTAAGAAAAACCCAGAAAATAACGTTCAGCATCTTTGTAAGTTTTACAAAAGTGTTTTACTTCAAATCTAACATACTGGATGCTGGTGTTTTATAGAATCCTAAAGAATGTAAGGGCTTATTTCAAGTTATCTCCTGTAGCATCCAGCATATTGTAATTTAGAGATGGATATGAAGTTCTTTTCACAATGAAATTGCCCTGTTCTTGGTATAAATTGGAATTCTGTATTATATCTTTTTTTTCTTACGCTGCATTTTCAAAATGAAAGTTGTTTCCCACATTTGTTACCGAGGAAGTTGATATTTTCTGACTCTGTGAAGCCAGCTAAGTACATACAGTTTATATATTCCTTCAGTATTTTCCATGGACTTTTTAGTTTCTCAGTAGAAAAATCCCACCAGTTAATTTTATTTCTTTGTGTGCTCTTGCATGTAAGTGTTGTATATGAACATCTAGCTTTTTCTTCCAGATTTAGCTTTCTATATCCAGGAAAAGAAAAAAAAAACCCAGCACTTATACATGAAGACACTAGTAAAAGCAGTAGAAATTCCCACTATTGTAGTAATCAGATTTGAAAGTCTGGATCATTATCACATGTGATGATATCACACGTACTGCTATACATTATGAGAAATCATTTTTGGACCTGATCTTTAAAATCATCGGACACTGGGAACTATTCATCAAGGCTATTGAAATAATTTAAAAAAATACATTCCTGGTTAAATTCTTAGCTAAGCTTTTAAATCTCCTATCTGTCAAGAAACAAGGGACCTTAACCCTATTTATGAAAGCCCAGAAAAAGTAGAGGGTCAGTACCAAACTGAAGACTCTTCCCTTAACATTGGGAACCCATTGACAACTGACAAAAAACAGTTGGAGGCTGGTCCCGAAGGACCTCAAATAGCTCAACAAACAAATGCAAACACACCAGAGAACAGTTAAATGCTATTCCTCTTAAATTATGCACATAGCTTCAGTTAGCTTTCCAAAAAGCTGCTGAGATTAAATTGTTTTAGCAAATGATAAGATATCCTTGGAAATTCAGTGCAATCATCAAGGAAAAAGACCGCATCGGCTTGACTACAGCGTGAAACTCCAATTCTACAGAAATGCTCTTTTAAATTCCAGTCACCAGAGCCTGCAGATCTTAAAAAAGAGAATGTATATATTAATATAACATGAAGATGACAGATAATCCAAACCAACAGATAGTGAGCACTGAGACTATGAAGACTGGACATGAAGAGACCCAGAAAAAGGCACAAGCTTGTGTTGAAAGTTTTTTGGCAGGGAATACTCTACAACCACCACTTCCCCCTTCGCGGACATGATATCTATCTCCAGCAAATATATCTATATTTGGCAACAAATCCTATTCTGTAATTACTTGCATTCAATAAAATCATACTTTCATTTTTGATAGGATAAATGTTTCTGGGCCTTCTATTATGGTTATATTTATCTAGCAGACTAGCTGGATAATTCACATAAATAATGCATCTTCTCTCGTCTCTTTTATCTTCCTTTGTCTTTTGTGATACAAGAATCTCATCTCATAGATTTGAGGAAATTATGAATAAGGAAGGAAATAAATAAAAATATCAGCGTTCCCTTCAACATATCCTTCCTCACTGGAATGTAGCTCTGGTTCTGGTACCCACCTCTGTAAATGAACAAACCACCCCAACATCTGCCCATAGACTTTGGAACAAGAAAACATGTTGCACCCGTACACAACTCTTTCTATATTTCCGCAATTTTTTTTTGCCTTTGGTTAATTAAGTTCTCCCTGGGATGCCTGACTAAAGCACAATAATCTCTATTTTGCAAAGATTAACCCCATTAAAACCAATTAACACATAACAAAGAAGGCTTTTAATGTTTTACAGCGACAGGCTAAGGAGGACCGTAACGAGGAGGATTAGAGGGGATCACCTGTATCTTTAGTTTATGACATCTCATTAAATAATTTATAATAACCATCAAACATTTTATATTGAAGAAGTTGTAAATGTTTAAGCAGTAGGATCCACTAATTGCAGCGGAGAAGAGAAATTTCTCTCATACTATTTAATACACGGGGAAAGAGGGAAAAGCCAGGTAGGGCTGAGGTCATAAGAAAAGCAAAGACTCCAAGATAGCACCTCCAGCATGTGGAGACACCGGTCACCCTCCCACTGCAGTGAAAGTCAGTAATAACAAGTTATATCTTGTGTTTGTAGCAAAGGGAAGGAAGTCAGGCAGCAGCTACATCACAGGCATTGCCCCTGGCTGTTGTTTCAGGGTTTTTTTTTCTCTCACCCTCCTCTTCCTCCGATGACCCTGTCACACCAGGGTCCCTGCTGGCTCAAACCGCCCCGAGAGAAAGATGCTTAAAATGCAGCTACTCCTAAAGAAAAAGAGAGTAAGCCATCCTGATACGTCTTTGTAAGCATCAGGCTGAAGAATTTCCAGAAAGCCATACTCATAATCCAAGGAGTTCATCCCGAGATCTACCTTTGTTTCCTTGATGAGAGGAAAGGAAAAAACCCAACCGCAAACAAACCCCCACCCCTTTAAAGCATTCAATGGCGAAAATACCTTCTTTCTGACCATAGACAATGACTATCCTTCCTTGCGTTTAACACTAATTCTCCAGAAGAAAATCTCCGACAGATGTCAGCGAGTTAATAAGCTTTTCAGAATTAGAACTTAAAGGATATTATATTTTTCACTTAATGTAACAAGCGTATAGTTTTAAAGAAAATTAGGATTTTATTTTCAGTTTAAAACAATTGCATTCTTCCTAACTCTCAAAGCAATTCTTTCAAACTCTTACTTAACTGAGTATAGGGTCCTCCTCTGATAGGGATCTCTACAACAATAATAAGGAAGAACCCCTGTGCTGAGGCCTTCACAAGGGACAGCAGAAAAACAGATGTTAAAAAGAAACATTATTATCCTGCATTTACCGAATGAATTTATGAAGAGGAAAATTTCCTATTGTTTTTTTTTTCCATTTTTTTTCCCAAACAGTGCCATAACTGTTTGCATCTCCCCTTTGTAATGGGTATGCTCGAACACTCATAGGAAAATAATCTTATTGGACTTATTAACATCAGGCTTTTATAAGCAATCACTGACTTACTAGTTTGGTGGGTTTTTTTTTTTCCCTTTCAGAAGTCAGAAATGCTTGAATAGATGAATGCACACTGAAGTCCTTGGAAAATATACTTCATATTTCTAGCGCAGATTAACTGCAAAAGGAATTTTCTCCCTCTGTTCAAGATGCTACCTTTAGAAGGCATGAAAAAAAAAAAAAATAGATCCTTGCATATTTGATAAGAGCCAATTAATCTCCAGGCAAATGCTCTGTTCTGTTCTGCTTTGCCACCCTCCCCTTCTGCTGATATTTCCTCTACAGATCTGAGAACATATTGGGCATGGAAGCTGCCACTCTGGGGAGTTCATGTAAGGAGATGCTAGTGGCAGACCACGAAAACGCCCACACTTATTGCATTTCAGCGACCACGCTCGTTTTACCGAGGTACCTATATAAATACGGCGACTCTATAAAGTCTCCTCCGCTGAACCGACACCGATGCTGCCACCGCGGATCGACTCGGAGCCCTCCCGCTCCCCCACGCTCCTCCTGCCCGTTGCTAGGTAACCGGAAGGATTTTTGTAAGCCAGCCTAAAACTGGCTTTTGGGTTTGGGCATGAACTTCTGTGATTCGTTAGCTAGCAAACGCAGAAAGCGGAATTCATTAGCTGATGGCAAAATTGCATCTCGCGGGGGTGCGTTGTGTGTACAGATGTGTGTGTGCATGGCTGCCCATGGAAGCAGAGTCTTTTTGTCGGAACAGAGCCCCGGTGCCTTTTTCTGTATATTCCTTAGGGATGGCAAATGTAGCCGTCCGCTAAAAAAATTGCATTATCTCCTGTCTGAACGTTGTGTACCTTCTCAGAATTTCAAGAGGCCGTTAAGAACAATGGGCTGTTCGATAGCTGGTATGTCAAATATGCTTTAAAACCTCAGACATAGTAACAGACATCTATCTAACTACATCTATTTGTGTGTGTATGTTCATCATACTGCATTTAAGAATAGCCCAAGGTATTGTGAAAATACAGAAACAGTGCATGTGTATGTAGTTTTTGACTTCTAGAAGGATTCAGCAGCACCTTTGAGAAAGTCTAAAGAGAAAATACAAGTGTTTAAGGACATCAAGCTCCCACAACAAATTTGGTCACAGCATATTTTTGCCTTCGTGACACAGCCACGAAGTGTTAGAATGGCAATGTCAAAGTTTATTAATCTCTCTTCCTCTAACTGTAGAAAGGGATATTTTACGCCAATTCAATTCCTCAGTTGGACAAGTTATACATACACCATGTTCATCATCATCTCCTTCCTTTTCACAGAAGCAGTCTCTTCAAAAACCAATTTCTGACTTTCCTACTGCAGCACTTGCCATTGAACTTTCTAATTCCCAGCATCTGAGCGCCTGGAGACCCTTGTCCCTGTCCAAGTTTTCCATGCTCTATTTGAGGCATTTCCTTCAAAAGATACATTTTCCACAAGACTTATAGCCCAACGTTACATCCTTGCACCATACGATGGTGCAATGTAGACAGCTGCCTGCAAATCACAGCATTTCTAAGAGATGTGCTAACGTAACCCTGTTCAATTAGTCGCCTGCCCTTCCTTACATCCCATCACTAAATCATCCTGTCTCTTTATAAGAAATTCCCTTTGACTCCATTAGACTTTTTTCTCTGCTCACTGAGAAGACCAGCAGTCACAGAATTCTTCCAGTCCACAAACCTGGACTCAGCACGTGGCGGTCGCAGTTTGGGCTGGGTTGGCCAATGATGAGCTGACCGATGTTCTCCCCAGCTCTCACGGTGAGGAGAGAGATAAAGAGATTTACGAGTTTGGAAGGCACTAAATGAAAAAGAAAATAATGAAATAGATCCAATATATCCAAAACTTTATCAAGCTCCCAGGATGACTGGAGCTGCAGACCAGCAGTGACAGAATTCTTCCAATCCACAAACCCAGACTCAAGCAGGCAAAAAGAAGAACACGATGCTCCTGTATGTTGTTTGTACTATGCAAATACTAACGATGCCAAACAATATGTAAGTGCTATGTAAGTCCCACGTTCCCGATTACCTAGTTGCCTCCTAACTGTTGAGGATACTATAAGCAGCTATAATAACATTCCTGCAAAACAGACAACCGCAAACATTTTCGTACCCCAGAAATCTGATCATACGTGATTTAGCAGAAGAACCTAATATTCAACATATTGGTTTTTTAAAATGTCATGGCATTTATGATTTTATTGACCCTACCATCTTGCAGTCTTCAATATCTTTAAATTGAAGCCAGGAACAGAATTTTCCATTTACCTAAGAAAACAAACCAAAAAAGCCCTCTATATTTTTCTGGTATCTCCCATCCCTGACTGTCATTTGGATTGTTTCTCTGTGCTTCAGATGTGACCCTGAGTAGCAAATCCTGGTCTGGGAAAGATGTAAACTATGCACTGTCTGGATGATTGCAGTTGCCAAGGGGATCGTGATGTAGAGTTCTCTTTCCCTGGAGGTGTATAATTGCAGGTACTCAGAATAGACATGAACGTCTATCCAGCTTTTGATGATGCTTCATGATCTGCTTTATTATTTCACAGAAAAGGAAGAAGAGAGCAAAATTTAAAATGAAAACGTGCAATGGTGAAAGAGCAGATGGTAATTTATCTGGCATCACAGATGAGTTATTTGGATTAGATCCTCAAGTAGTGTAGCCCCTGTGAGGTCAGCAGACACACTGAACTCAGACATTCTGCATCATCATCAAAATACCAAATAAAAAGCAACAGCATAACATTGCTCATTCCAGAAAAATCCATGAAGTGATGGGAAGGAAGGTGAGCCTCAGTGCAGGTTCTTCCAAAACATATAGTGAGAAAGACACTGGATATTATAGACTTTCTCATTTAGATCAGCTGGGAATTATTATTCCCCTTAACAGATTTCTGGAGTGAAAGTACAAATCATTATATTTAAAACACATATCATGTGTGATGCATGAATACTGTTATGTCCTTTTACTTAGCTGGATGTATTCTGGAGGTGGAATTCACTGTTATATACTGTAAGATAACTAAGGGGTAAATTTCACATAAAATACTAACCAAAGTCACTGCTCTTAAATGATAACACAATTTTTAGACCACAGAATTTGCCTCCAAGAAGAGTAAGTTGACTAAATCAAAAGAAAGCAGCATTTTATTTGCATGGTAAACAATTGTAAAACCTCAAAAATGGTCAAACCGTACTAGAGTCAAGAAAAAATTTCCAGCAAGTTCCAGCAAACCACCCACGGTATCTGCCATAGCTGGGAGTCAGGACCGAAAAATACTGCATACTCAATTATGTGTCTCAAAATGCATTTGAATGAGAGAAAATATTTTGCATTTCATTTTAAGGGTTAAGGTCTGAATTGTATGGTCCTCTAATTGGTAGTATAATTGTGCAGAAGAAAATAATAGGATCTGATTTAATGCCTACTAATAGGAAAAGAGTTCAGCTGTTCAGTGGGTTGTTCAAAGTCGGATACTTATTTGGAGCTCAGTGGAAGTGACTTTAAATAGCAGCAGAATTTGCCATCAGAAATAAATACCCTGGGAAGACAATTTCATATGCCTTTTTTCATTCTTTTCTGGTGTCGGCTCCACTGAAAAACTGTAAGAAAAATTAAGGTCCAAATTCCACTGGATATAAAGATATAGAACCAAAACAAATAAAAAATTAGCAAAATAAGCATAGCACTAAAAATTCCTGATAAGCTTTAAAAGGGTCAACATGGGATGAATTTTGCATGGGGTTTAATGTCTTCCTTTATGACATAAGAAACCGTTAGCACATCCTTTTGCATGATCCAGTTCTCTCAAGCCATTAAGATATATAAATATTACATGTATTTCATTGCTTTTCTAATGATATTTGAAGTTACTTGTTGTCCCCCAAGAGTATGTTTTTAAAAACAACAACTAAATAAATAAGCCCATGCTGGTCTTTTTTTTTGTTTTGTTTTTTTGTTTTTTTTTTTTTTCATTTACAGTAAAAAGTTTGAGCTCACTTAGAGATAAAGGCTTACTGGTTTGCTCCAAGAGCCTTAGAAGCTTATTAAATGGAAACTGCCAGTCACACGCTGCTTATGAGAGAGACGGGTGTCGATAAGACTTTATTCAGTTCTGTTGAAGATGTTTAATTTCTCACTCAACCTCCTCCCACAGAGGCTCAATCACCAACTATCAAATCGAATAAACATACATGACAATAAACTTAATCCGCATGAGTGCTCTTCATGCTAGTGCTATTCATTAAAAGCCCCTAATATTAAGAATTTTACTCACAAGCTGACAGCTGAGAACAAACACCTTATACTGTGAGAAAAGTTTGTAAAGTCCAGTATTCTGAGAGGCAAAATCACCCCGTAATTCCTCTTCATTATGAAGCTAAACTTCCTAGTAAGTTACCTAATACATTATATTAAACCAAAAAGTAATATTTTTAGACCAATTGTTGTAGTTTTAATGAGCTATATACAAAGTACCTGCCTCTCTGGAGCTTTTTGATTTTTCTGTGCCTTTTATGCCTCTCCATGTTTCAGTTCTCCGTGCTCACTTCTTGGACGTGGGACCACTAGAATGATCTCACCACCTTCCCTGTGATTCTGCCTATCCTTTCCCATATCCTATCTTCATACTTCAGAAAATGGAGTGAGCAAATTTGGGGCGTTGAGCAAAACCAGGTCTGGTGGGAGGGGTCACTGCCCAGGGCAGGGGGTTGGAATTCGATGGTCCCTTCCAACCCAAACCATCCTGATTCGATGATTCTATAATTGCATACCATTTAGGATTTCAATTTTTCTTGAGTACTTTTTCACCCTAGCTCCTTTTCCAAGCTAAGTTAACAATCCATCCATACTAACCACCCGAATGCAGCAGCCCTAGCAGGGCTTTGTTCCATTTGGTTGTTGTTTCCGCTTCCATTTGGTTGCTACTTCCCGATGCTACGTTGTTTTCCCATTTAATATATCCTATTCTTATTTGTTCTCATGTACATGTCAGAAACTCTGCTCTGCAGTGAACTTTCTAATTTGGGAAACTCTAATCATAAACACTTCAAGCTATATTAGCTTCAGGAAACTAAAGATGCATAAGGACAAAAATAAATATAAAGAAAAAGAAATATATATATATATATATGTGTGTGTGTGTATAAACTGCCGAACAGGGATTTGAGAGTGGGATGCAAGTGGAAAAAAAAAAATAAAAAAAAGAAGTGGGTAACTGTAAGGAAACCAAAAGCTTTGTTGCAGATTAAAGATGTATGCTGTGTGGAACCACTCGCTTTTCTTCAATTCCGTATTACTAGGGAATATTTTTAAATGAAACAAATTGAAGGATCGGAGGCCAAGCTGTAACCTATTTTCTGCAAAGAGTGGCAATTTTAATTTTTAGTGTTGAAAAATCCATCCCCACATCCGCAATACAATTTTTTATGTGCCCTTAAGACGAATTCTTGCCGTTCTTTGGAATTCTTTGGAGGTAGCACCCCCTGCCAAGCTGAGCATTTGTATCGCTCTTTTAGACTAAGCAATGCCTGTGGAATTGCACAACAGCCCTCGTCTGGTACCACCCCCCTTCAAATGCCAACTGGAATCCTCTGGCAGCCCTGGAAAGAAAGGCAAGTGGAAGACTCTTGGAAAGATGAGGGAGAACGGTTTCCAATGGACAAGACATACACAGCTAATCCAGTTCCTCTGTCTCGCTATCTGGACTCCAAAGTCACCCTGGGCTTTATTACTGGAAGTCATTGTACATCCACTAGAAAAGAGAAGGTATAACGTGCTCAAGTCCTCAAAGGAACGTATGGATTTAATTTACGGGATTTCAATCAGAGGCGAACGTGGCTCTTGGCGGCACAATTCAGCTACAGCATCATTCAACTCTTTTTTGGTTACAAACATTCTCTGGCGGGCAGGCCACGCTCTTTCTTCTTCATTGCAACTAGATTGATTCATTGGCAAACAGGCGCGATTGAATCACTTCTAGACTATATGGCCTACAGCATAAAAGAGGGTTAATAATCTCAGAAGCCCTGAATGCATTCCGAGTGACGACTATTTATTCAGAAGTGAGATTTCACCTCTCTCTGGGGTATCGCCTCACAATTCCTGTTTGTATCCTCAAATAATTATCAGCCAAAATGTACTTAAAACAAGCTCAATCTATTTCTTTATCTACTTTTTGTGACAGCCACTGAGTTGAGGAATGCAACATAATTGTGTTATTTCAGGCAATAAAACGGTCATCCCCCACAGAAAAATAATCAAGCAATTTAAAATGTGGTCATGGTTGCCTGAGCAGCCAGATTCTGATTTCAAGAGACCTAACGACATAGCCCTGAGTAAGTATTGTTTTTTAAGGGAAAATCATTTTGCAAAACAATTACTTGGGGATGGGGGGGTGAAGGGGGGGAAGCCGTACAGAATTCATCACTTTTGCAAGCATCTTGTCTGCTCTCTGGATATAATAGTATGAGAAATTCCTAATTGAAATTCTAAGAATTGTAGAAAAAAAATGTTTTCTGTCTCCTTTTTCACAGACACACACAAGTTTTTTTATTTCTTATTTTTTTTTAAATCTAAGACCTCAAACTGTGGACTTTTTTGTTAATTTACTATGATACTGTGAGAGGTATTCGCAGCAGATTATAAATCCTACAGACAAGAAAGCAGTTGGAGAAGGCTGGGAGATAGATGACAGTTATATGAAGAAGAGCATGTTCTTCAGAGCATAAAACTTATTTATACAGACTTCACAGCCAGGCCTGAGGCACCAGATACAAACGAATTTGATTGATGTCACACAGCCATTGATGTAGCAGCCATCAACTTAGAATCTGCAACTTCATCTACTAAAGTATTTAAGGTTCTTTGGTTCAGACTTGACTTAGTCTTCTTAAAAGTGTTTAAGCTAGAGGCAGCTGTAGCAGTAAGAGGTGATAACGTTTGAATCTGGACTCTTTTAAATGAAGTATTGCTACCGTATCATGAAGAGAAAGGAGGAAGGTGCAGATCCCTTCCTTCTGCCTCACCAATTTCCTTTTGACCCTCAAATCTGATTTTCTACAGGCCTTCACTCCATGGAGTACCACATTTTCCAGCTTCCATGTGCCCCATCCCCCTCCAGGACCTGCTCTTCCTCCCTTAGCCACGGGATCTGCCCTCTCAGTATTCCCCACCTGGTATTGTTTCCACCTCAGGACACGCAAGAGCTTCGTTGGACCTCACGAACAGCACCTGCAGCTCTAAGTGGAAAGAAAAGGAGAGCCAGAAGACCATCTGTGAACCTGTTTGTTCATCTGACTGTTTGTCGTCGCATCCGCTCAGTCACCATTGACAGAACTGGGAGTCCTGGTCAGGGGACCCCAATTCTGATGAAAGGCACGGGGCAGAAGGCAAAACTAACATGACCCTGAATCCCAGGACCGGGCAACAACCAACGGAAGAAAGAAAGAAACCCAGGATCTCAAACAGGCACTGGAGAGGTTTGGTTTTTTACCCCCAAGATGCACAACTATAATGAAAATAAGGTTCTCTCAGACATTTCATAAAACCCCGTGGATCTTTTCATTTGTCCTTGAAAAGAAATGCTCTGAAAGTAAGTCCCTTTCTTTCCCACAGAACTTTATCATTGTCTTTTCTGTTTTGACTCACATGGACGGTGACAGCAACAAAACTGCACCTGCTTATATGTTATTTTTCCAAATTATTACTGGTGAAAAAAAAGAAATAAAGTATTTTTTTGACTGTACAACCTGGTTCCCCCAACTGAATGCTTAAGCTATGCTGGTTATGTGAAACTCTACCTCCTAATAATTATGTATTACTAAATTAAACATTTTAAAAGGTTTTAAATACATATACTCTTCAAAATTCCATATACTCTTCATTGCTTATACTGCTTTTTTATCCTTAGCTTTTATTCTGGAAAAAAAAAAAACATACAGTTTCTTGTTGGCTTTGCTCTTCAGTTCTGATAAACTGGAGGAATGCAGCGATATTTGGGTTGCTAAGGCTTGTAAAAAAGGACATCTTTGCATCTGAATGCTAGTTAGAAAATACTTGTTTTGCTTCTGTGTTCTTTAATAATTGAATTTTAAGAATATTGACCCTACAGCACACTGCTGTGATGTGCTGTGCTGCAGCACACTGTTGAGGAAGCCGGCTGCTTACACAAATTTATTATAAAAATGCATTCAACCTCGGTTAGAGGAGTTGGACACGTGGCATTTAAAGGATCACATTCAGCCTTGAAGAGTAAAATAGAACGATAAATAACCAATGAAACCACATTTTTGACCACATGCTTTATCAATTATGAGAGCTTGGAGATTTAGTGCCAAGAATAAAGATACAGGCTTGGATGTGAAGCCCTCCAACTATTTCTTAGAAGGAAACCATTCATGTTAATGAAACAATAATCATACGTTGTAGGACACAAGCCATAGGGTCCAGAAGGAAATAAGTATTGCATTTACACAGTGAAAAGGAAAAGAAGAAAGATTACTTTGTACCTGTAACACAATGTAATTTAACTGATCTCTGTCCCAGATTGCTCCTTTATAAAATAGATATCATACGTCAGTAATGGGAACCACAGACAATCTGAACTTTGAGATGAATACAACAAGACCGCTCCCCACACCGAGACCAAAGATGATAAAATTATTTTAAACACAAAAGCCAGAGACTTTCATATATACGAGTACACACTAAAACAATTAGCTTTATAAATAGATGAAAGCAAACAGAATTGAAAGCAGAATTATTTATAAATCTATCATCTCCCTCCCCTTGTTCCCTGTGCCCTTTACTCACTGCTGGCTGCAAACTCTGAGGCACCTCCCAGTTCCTAGCAAATTTCTTTTTCCATCACAGTGCTCATCCCTGCAGGGTCTCAGCAAGCTTCTTTCCCTTTCCATCCATGGGCTGCAAGAGCCTCCACTCCCCAAAGGTGCCCAGCTGGGTCTTGGGGAAAAGCCCTTCACCTGGCCCAGGACCCTGCCCCAGGTGATCGCCCCACTTACAGGGCGGAAAGAAACAACTTAAGACACCTTTTATCCCAACTTCCCTCCTCCAATAGACAAGGAGGAGGAGGGGAATTGTGAATAAGTGTTTTTAAACTGCCTGTAAGACCCTAATGGAAATATTCGGTGAAGCAGTAAATGACGGAAATTCCTCCTTATCCCTATCAGCGTGAACATCTACTGTGTTTACACAGAGTTATGTCCTGGTTCTTTAATGAGGGTTTTTTTTCCTTTCCATAAGGGTTTTCTGCCCTTTAGTTGAATCAGTCTTCCTGAAGATGGAACACTTTACAGTCCATATTTAAGATAAGGTTGAAACAGATAAGGCTGAAGTGATCCCAAAAGGAAAAAGAAAAAACAACACAGAATTCTGTGATTCCTGCATCCCTTCACTTTCTTCCTAGAGGATGGAAAATGTTTTGTTTGTTTTGCCCGTTCTCCCAAAGCAAAAAGCAACAAGAGAAACACGGGGTGCGTTGCATTTTTTGATCACATCTCACACCATCCAAATGTGCCACAGATCTTGGCAGTGCTGTCCCAGATGCACAACAGGCACAAAGCACGGCCTTTCCATCAAGTGACACCATAAAATCATGTATTTGTTTTACTTGGAGACCATGATTCATTGACCCTTCCATTTGAAACGTGCAAAAAGCAGCTTCGAATGCTTGAGAAACACAAATGAAAAAAAAGAGCAACCACAGCAATGACCTGCATTTTTGTGTTCGTCTTTCCCAACACGTTCTGCAAATGGAGAAACTGCTTCAAAAAGTCATATAAAATGAGTTTTTTACGCGGTGATGACAGAGACGAGTGGAAAAAACGGAATTAGTACAGAGACCTGAGCTTTCTCCCACTCTCTGATGCCTAAACTAGAGGACTCCGAATGCTCTGGTGGGGAGCCTTACCTTTTTCCTCTGTTTTTACATAAAGAAACACCGTTGCCTGCTGAATAGCAGCCCCTCCAGACTCACTGCACTGTGTCCGTGTGGTCCACTCTTCCCTCAGGGATATCGGGCCCCTTCCCACACCAGAACCTTTATCTTTGGTGAAAGTTTTTTGTGTTAAACTTTCCTCCTCTGCCTTGCAGCCACCCAACCAGAGCTGCACTGCATCTCCCCTGCATCTGCACTGCTCTCCAGAGCAGACCTGGAAGACCTGAAAGCATCAGAGCCACGGGACACTGTATCTATATATCTATACATATCTCTCTACACGTGCGTGGAAAGAATGGAATTTATATTTGGTTTTTATATTTTGTGTCTCGAATGAGCTGTTTCTTCTAATAGTTGTGTGTTGTTATCTGAATATTCAAATATCCAAATGTTATCTGGATTCATGAATGTCCTGGAAGCAAAAGCACCAACTTCTTTCTTCTTGCCATTCCTTGTGCCGTTCCTTGAAAACACCCTGAGAAATGAAATGGAATAAAGAGAATTAATTTTACGGATTAAGATGGCAGAGAAACATGGGTATTGAACAGAAAGCAGATTGCATCTGAACAACAGACATATAGTGACAACTCATTTACTTTTGCATAACTTACCCTCCATTTGATGGCTCTTACCCATCAAACACTTTGCAGCTGTGCCTAAGACAGAGCACTTGATGGAAACTTGAACCAAGACACATGAAGCTAACCACAAGGCCAAACTCAGGAGAAAGAGATGTCATATTTATTAATCCATGATGAATATAATGTGGTCTATTTGCAGTCTGTCTGTATCTTAGGTTTGTATCTTAGGGTAAATGTCCTTCTAGAGAGCTGCATTTGTCACAGAAGATTGGTCACAAGAGAGCAGATACAGGAACTGGACGCTTGTCACACACTTCTGGTGAACCCTTAAAGTCAAAGCTGCAACACTGTCCCAGTGAAGCAATGTGAAGGACTTGGTTCTTAGCCCAACAATTCTCTTCAAACTTAAATAACATTTTAAAATAGAAAAAAAAAATCATTTCCCCTATTGAACCATTATAGCAGCAAATGTCAGATCACAACTTTAAAAGTAAACTAATTAAACTAGAGTACCAGACCACTACCAATGGATTAGGTGCCATGAGTTTGCACAACCGTAAAATTTTGGCATCATTCCTAGTGATGTGCTTCCATAGCAATGCTATCAGTACTTAACAGTCATTTAAAATAAGACCCATAATTAACTGTGGTCAGCAGAAGGAAAAGCCATGTGAGTCTTGCAGCAGCTCCATCAACCATGCATGAAATACGATTGCAGAAATCTGAACCACCAATACGTTTCAGAAATTTAAAATAAGAAAACAACTTACTAAAAAGATCAGCTTCTTTTCTACTCAGATTTTCAAACAAACTTCAGAGGAGTCAGAATATTCTTCTCCTATTCAGGGATGACATCTTCCCATGTTAAGATACCCCCAAGAGATGGATGACCTCGCATCAATCGGGTTGTTCTGCTGATTTTCTGCAACCAAAGCCCAGCTGCCACAGAAACCCGAAAAGTTTTAAGTTTACAATCTTTTGCTGGTAAGCCTCAAAACAAGTGCTGGACAGTCATAGGTCTTTGATCCTACTATTTAATAGCAATATGTTGTGTTTGTGTGGTGGAAAGTTGCCTTTATGGACTGACTCTTAGACGCAAATAGTGATACAAGCAACTAATGCCACGAGGACAGGGAATGAGAGCAGGTGCTGCCATGAAGTCAGGGAGGATACACAGCAGGGCAGATGCAGACTTAAATTCCACAGCCATGTATCATGGTAAAAATACAGAATTAAAAAAGACTTAGCTTTTGACCAAATACGTTGAGTAAAAACTGAAGGTACGGAAAAAAAGCTGAAATTGCGAATAGAGACAAGGAAAAAGGCTTCTGATGTGAAACCTAATAAAATCCATAGAAAAATTATTTGACTAGTGGAGGAAAAAAGCATATCCAAATATTAAGAGTCATGAAAAAAAAATATAAGAAGGGTATATTTGGGCTTCCTACCCCTCTGTGACAGCAAATTAAAATGAAATCAAGAAAATAGCAAGCAAATACAAATCTTGTGCCTTCACATAATTCATCATAAATTCATTTTCTACCTTACCATTTCATTTCTTTACCATATATTTGTTTGTAAAGGCAAGAAAAAGCAACTTAAAAAGCAAAAGCATACTACCAAATTACCAGGTGTTTCACAAAGTAGCATTCTTTTTTTTCCCAAATTCTAAAACCAGCTGTATTAGCCAGCCAAAAATGTTATCCCCTCTTAAAGGGAGAAAGAGGGACAATGTACAAATAAACCTCTTCTAAGTTTCTAATTAAAAATACTGTATTACTGAAAATAATCCCAGAAGATAGAAATTTCTAATAAATTAAACATTTCCCTACTACCATCCTTGTCCATTCTATGCATTTTAGTGCTTCTTCCAGATGCATTTTAAGGGACCAGTTTTAAAACTGGCAGAGGTTAATGCTAAAATGGCATTTACATGCAGAACTTTTATGGTTTGAAATTGGAAGAGGGGAGATTTAGATGAGATATTAGGAAGAAATTCTTTACAGTGAGGGTGGTGAGAGCCTGGCCCAG
>JAOTQQ010000041.1:19728135-19750042 GCA_026546715.1 Gallinago undulata
ACACTGTTCCTGATACAGGCCAGGATGCTGTTGGCCTTCTTGGCCACCTGGGCACACTGCTGGCTCCTGTTCAGCCGTCTGTCCACCAACACCCCCAGGTCCTTTTCCACCAGGCAGCTCCAGCCACTCTGCCCCAGCCTGTAGCACTGCCTGGGGTTGGTGGGACCCAAGTGCAGGACCCGGCACTTGGCCTTGTTGAACCTCATCCCGTTGGCCTCAGCCCATCCATCCAGCCTGTCCAGGTCCCTCTGCAAGTTTCATAACTTAAACTGTTCTCTAACTCTGGCATTTAATTAATCTGCAAAAGCACTGGGTGTTTTATAGAAGCAGGAAGAAGTCAGAAATAATCTCTGTGGTTCCAAGAAGGGTAGGGAAGACACTGGGTAAATAATAATCTATATGGTTTTCACATAACACAGATATACTCACAAAGGCAAACACACCAAAATGCTTTTTTCTTTGTCCTTATTAGAAGCAAGCAGCAATATCTAAATTTTGAAATTAACCAATAAAACTGGATTAATGCTCAGTAAGAATGTATATATTGCTTAAAACAGTCACTCGTATTATTTTGTTTTACTGCAGAGAGCAATAAAGATTGTCACTGATCCAGTCTCCCTCTTGGCAATAGCTATACCTTTGTTTTCTTAAAGGCCTCCTAGCCAGAAACCTTTAGGAGTTAGTAAAAAGCTGTTTCTAAAACCACAGTGACCACCATAAACACTTTCACAAATACTGGATAGAAAGTGGCCATAATTTTTTAACATGAACCTGTCGATTTCAGATGGCCCAGATTTAGGTTTCCTGGAAATAATTTTTTTGAATTCTCAGATCACCACTGGTCACAGACACAACGTTACTAGCCAGATGGACAAAGTACAATTAGCAATGTGTAATTGCTGTGTTTCCGTACAGACTATCACAAGGCTGAAAAGAACCCACCAATGGGATGCTCTAATGCACTTTGAAGAAGGAGACAAAGCTAGAAGTCACAGCTGCAACGTTTTACATTCAGGTCCATCTTTGCTCTCTATTAAAATTCCCTTAGAGTAGATATTATTTTGCATGTAGTACATCAAAGGATAATGCCTTGCCAAATGTTTCTTTGAGATTATTATGGAACTTTGGGTTTCATTCTGCATTATACTTACCAGAGTTCTTGCAGGGTGTGATTCACTGTCGCCTATCTCCACTGTGTCCTCTTTAAATCAGGCCGCCTTACTACAATATTCACTTACAACCTTGAGAATTGTGAATCCAACAGATATTTTACCACCTAGCAGAAATTCCTTCTTAAGTTTACTGAAGAGAAGTCTACTGTTCCGTAGGGCCTTCATCCCGCATGCTCCTGCATACTAGAAAGCTCCAAAGAGATTTTGGTTAAGAACCAAGAACATTATTTAACTGGCACAGGAACCCTAGAAACTCACAGTAAGGGTGGTTAAGGAAGAAAACAGGTGAAATGACATTCCGAGATGATATATGTGATTCTCTTTTTCTTAAACTAAACCGTCTTAAAATATTTATATTCAGTTATACTTATATACTTATATTCAGTTGCCAATGCATATGATTTGGCAGAACTTCGACTTGGAAGAACACGGCGTCCTGAAGCTGATTTTCTTATGCAAAGCCTTCCTTTTAGCTTTCAGCATGCAAGGTTTACACCATTCCTGTACCAATGAGCTAAATCCAGAGAACGTATATAAATAGAAAGGAAAAGAGTGTCCATTTCCTATTGGTAAATGAGTTGGAGTTTAAATTACGTAAACTGGTTACTCCACAGGAAGTCTAATTGTCATGCAAATTACAGTAACCTATAGTACAGTATCTCTCCTCTTATTTCTTTTTTAAACCAAAATCCTCGGGCTTCTTCCTGTGAGTTATTCCATTAACAGCATTTTGATTTCATTTTGCACACAGGGATACAGCTCTACTTATAGGTATTATAGATAGCTGACACATTCCACATTTATGCCTAGGAGTACCAGAAAAACTGAACTGGAAACCACTGGCTTTGATATAAAGGTGAATTTTCTTATCGACAGTTATAAATAACAAAAGCAGAACAAACTTTTCAGCTTCGTCCCATAAATTCAGCGATAACTGAAACTCCTTGCAAAACTTTTCCCAGAGTCATGAAATAACATCGTACGATATAACAGAGATACCTGAAAACACCATTAGAAAGAACGATCTTAATCTTGCATTAAAAGTCAAACACCTTTGCCAGAAAGCTGTTTAAGAAAACTAAAAAGAAAACTATACTGTTCTTCAGTAATGACCCTTAAGGGTTTAATTATTCTCTTTAAAGTGATTGTGGTTTGGACCACTGCAGCAGAATATCGTAGGAATTTTAACAAACTTTCTATGTTTAAAGCCACGCTAAAAATGAGCTATATCCAAGTACAGAAAAAAACAATATTTTATTTATAATCTTAGTTTAGTGTTTGAACTACAAATTCTGGTTCTAGAATTGTTTAAAAGATCATGGGTTTTATAGCTTTTCACAAGTAAATTGATTTCTTGGGTTTTTTGTTGTTGGGTTTTCTTTTTTTTTTTTTTTACTTTTTCTTCCATTTTTTCACAGAATGGTGCTTTTGGTAAATACAGAGCAAATCATTACATGAAAAAAAAGGGTTTGGTTGTTTCTTTTTCTCACTTATAAAGCTGCTGTTATTATTCCATTCTCCGTTGAATAATTTCAAAAGGGCATGAGAAAACAAAAGAAAAAAAGAGAAAAAGTGACAAAATAGACCGAATCTCACCACTAGAATTCACCATAAAAATTCCCAAAGTGTAACAGAATTCTTACAAAATTTCCTAGACCAGTTCTTTTAGGGAATCGAGATCTCCTATGAAAAATATGGCAAATGGGAATCAGGGTAGGCTGGGGAGGAAAAAGGGAACGAGGAGGGTAAATAAGTGCAGCAAAAACAGGTTCTGAGGAATACACATAATTTTGTCTGCTTTAGATCACAATAGAATTTTTAATAAATAAATTTCTTTTTCTTTGTAAAGACACTTTTTTTTGAAACAGTAGATTTAGCCCAGTCATTTGTGTCATTTGTTTTATAAACCATCTTTTGTTGTCCCCACCCCCACCCCATAATGTCATAAATGTTTTAGATTTGAGTCTCTTGTACATTGTCTTTCGAGTTCATTCGGATCAATAACGGTTCATGCACTGAACTGTGTATTGAATTTATTGTGTTAACTGTTGTTGTGTGGTTGAAAGGAGACTTATAAGAGTTATAGTGATTTAGGTGCTCATGCTCTATTGCTGGCATGGGCAAGTGACTCTCGATGGGTGTGTCACCTGTAAGCTCATCATCCACGTTAATGATCTCTACAGTCCGTGTCGGCGCGTGATGGTTCTGCCGGTGATGCTGTTTCCTCATTTTGTAGAAAATTACCAGCATCACAGCAGCCATGAGAGTGATAGCCACAAAACAACCAATTATGATTTTGGTAGTCTTCATAACCTCATCTATTCCCGGGATCCCATTGTTTGCGTCCGTCACAGGAATGGTGAATGTTTTTTCTGTTGACCTTGTGCTCTGTGGAGTGAGTGAGGTTGTCATGTTAGTGGTCTCCCAGTTGGTAACTGGTGTGGGCCCAACCTGCTCTGTGGTCTGTGCCTCATCCTGAGAAGGTTCCACGGTCTCTACTGTGACAGTTGAAAAGTACGTGTAACCGGGGTTATCCAGGGCGGTCACATTGAGGGTGGCAGAGGCCGTGGTATTCCCAACAGAGTTACTCACCATGCACGTGTACAAACCCGTGTCTTGCACAGTTACCTTTGTAAAATTCAATGTGCCATCACTCAGCACAGCAATCCGAACTCTGTACGCCCCGTGCGTCATAACAGATCCGTTGGGAGTAATCCAAGATACAGAGGTCAGGGAGGTCGATGCCCGGCACTTCATCTCTGCAGCCATGCCTTCCGTGACGTTGAGGTCTGCTGGTGGCTCCACTATGACGGGAGCGTAACACGTGAAGTAGTTCAGGTCCAGCTCACCGATGTACCTTCCTTTTAAACTGGGAGGTGTGTGGCACCGGGCACAGCATGCAGTGTTGGAGGGTGCCTTGTCTTTAATCCACCAGCTGAGCCAAAGGATGTCGCAGTTGCAGTTCCAAGGATTGTGGTGCAAGTGGATCCTCTCTAGGCGGAGTGGCGTGAAGAGGTCATGAGGCAGTAGCGTTAGATTGTTGTGGGCCAGATTGATCTCTACAAGTGACTGAAGGTTATCGAAAGCATTCCTTTCTATCACTTGAATCTGGGACTGTATCATCCACAATTTCTGAAGATGCATCAAGCCTTGGAAAGAACCTGGCCGGATGGCAGTCAGGTGATTCCCGGAAAGATCTAACTCATCCAGCTTTACAAGTGGGGTGAGGTTAGGAATCTCTCGAAGATTGCACATGGCAAGGTTCAAATACCTCAAGTTGGACAGACCTTCAAAGGCACCTTCTGAGATGTACGAAAGCCTTTTCAATTCCCCCAAATCCAGCCTCCGGAGAGAAGGGATTCTGTTAAAAGCATAAGAAGGGATGCTCTCAATGGGGTTGTTTCTCAACCACAGTTCCTTCAGTTTTGACAGGTATACAAAAGCCCCATTTGGGATAGTGGTCAGACGATTGTCAAAGAGCTCCAAAGTGTTGAGATTGGCCAGACCATTGAAAGCCCCTATTTCAATTGTTCTGATGTGATTCCTGCTGAGCTGCAGGATTTCTAGGTGCCTCAGATGCTTGAAGCTATTAACTTTAATGATTTGGATCTGGTTCTCATGGAGATTGAGTAACCGGGTGTTGGTGGAGATGCCGTCTGGCACGTCTCTCAGATTTTTTCGTACACAAATCACTTTACTGAACTGGTTGCTGCAGGAGCAGACAGAAGGGCAAGTTTGAGCCCTCACTAGACCAGCCACCACAAGAAGCTGAAGAGCCAACAGCACCACAAGCAGGGGGTCAAATAGGGCCCTGTTAAACCTAGGACCTATCATTATCTGCTGTGGATGTAAGGTCATCTTGTTCAACATTCATAATTTATTTGGTGTTGGTCCTTCTGGAGTTTGAATAGCCTGAAAAAAAAGAAAGAAAGAGGGGAGAAGGAGAACATTAAATTAATCTCAAATATTTAAGTCTGCTCTCTCTAAACAAAGAGTTCTCAAGTCCTTTCAGCCAACTCTACCAAGTTTGTGAAACTCTGGAGCGAGAATAGCTATTGAAATTCTAATGTTTTGTTTCTTATACAGCCACATATGTCAGCTGTAATTGGCAATGAGATAAGAAAAAGGCAGACACGGGCCTTTTCCTGCTCATTCCAATGTATAATGCATGGAGCTGGATGGCAGATAACAAGTTCGACCACCCTGGATACCTAAAATAAATGTCCAAACTCAGGGGGAGAGCTGAAAGGAATGACAAAGGGCCTGCAAAGGCAAAAACGAATAAGGTAAGAATCATCAGAATATTCAAGGTGTTCACCTTCTTGACACATCATAAGACAAGACAACAAGTAATATGAAGAGCAAGTGGAGACTCCTGCTTTGTAAATATGAACATGATTCCTGGACCGGAGTGTAACTAGAGGTAAAGCCTTCAACGCCCAATGTAGCAGGCCATGCAAATGTCAGGGCACGATCTTGCCTATATCAAATGAAGAAAATAAAATACAAAAGAAACACGCTGAGCATCAGTTCTTCCCTACCATTACACAGCATCTTCCAATTTCATGATATTTCCTCCTCAATTCTTTTGTTTGGCACCAGTAGCAGAGAAAGCCTCATTAGTAAATGCGTGCTGAACACAGAAATAAGAATAGTCATTTAAATGCTGAAAAATATCTCTGTAGCTTCAGGGTTGGTAGTTTCATTGGCACCTATAGATAAATGCTACAGATCTTACTGCAAGGGGGGAAAAGGACCTTTACACTACAAATGATCATTACCATTTTAAGAATTTCAGTACTGATTCATTTCTGGTAGTTCTTAAAGCCCCCAGCCCTCAGTTCATTTTCAATCTGCTGCTCAGTGCAAGGTCCCTCTGCTGTAGAGATTAATGAAATTTCCTATAACTCAGCCAAAATTGAAGTCTTACAAATTAGAGCAAGCTTAAAGCATACTTATAACCTGCAGCACCCAGATACATAATACATGCATTCACTAAAACAAAATACTATAAGGCAATGGTTTTCCACTCCAGGCTCTGAATTGTTTCATTTTGTGTAAAAAATCTCTATCCTTCTTTAAAGAAAAATGCAGGAAAAAATATATTAACTTGCATCTCACAGCAATTCATTTAATGAAAGACTTTTTTTGCTAATTATATATTCAGACAATGTGTTTTTGAGAATTCATTTCTGCATTTTTTTAAAAACTTGTTCAGAGCCAGCAAGTGTTCTCATCTCACTTTTAATAATTTACTGCAGAGAAAGCCAATATAATGGTTAAGAACCTATGAATGGGAATTGGAATGTCTGAGCTGTATCTTCTTCTTTGATCTGCCCTGTAAGTGCTATTTATAAAACATCATTCTTGACATCAAAGATTCATGAAAGTAATGTGTTTTGCAACCTTGAGCAAGTCACTCATCTCTCTCTGTGGCTTCTGTCGTCTGGCTCTGGAGAACCCTGGGGCTGTGGGATTAGATATTGCTTCTCCCACCTCCCCATTGTTTCCCTCTGCCAACAGCTGGGCTTCTGAACGTCATCTTCATGGGTTTAGGATAACGTACTGGACTAGATGAGAGGTGGCTGCTGTACACACCTTCCTTTTTTACTGCAGGCTTACATCTCTTCAAGGGTGCCCAACACAATATATGGAGAAACACGCTCAAACAAATCACTACAATTCAACAATTCAAGTTCCCTTACATCAAAAATCCAATGGTAGTAAAACTATTTGCAAAAAGGGGGGGGTGAAAGGGACCTGGTCCACATCTTTCTTGCACTGTAATGAAGAAGAAGCAGCCCATAGTGGTCGAAAGAATTATACCAATGAGTCTAATATAAATTTCAGGCTCCTTAGTGAAGGTCTGTGATCCATGAATTTTGCTGTTGAATATTAATTAACCATATTCTATGATAGTTAATTTGACTGTATTAGCATTTTTGTTTGTCGTTATTTGGTGGCGTTTTTTTATTCAGTAGATTTGTCCTTTTTTTCCCTTTCATTTTTTTTTTTAAATTATTCTAAAACTTATCCCCTAAGGACTTGGACTGAACAATGAATGCCATTAACAAGTAATAAAATGGATACAGAAACACAGCAAACCAATTATTTGACCATTGCACTGGTGCAATGTTGTTGTCTTCACTGGAAGTGAGCTGAGAACTCAGCCAGCTACGTCCAGCTTCAGAGCTGCTGGTTATCCTTGGCTGGCTGGTGTGGCATGGGGGGCTTCTAGACATAAAGCAATCTTCTGTCTTAGCCCCATCCACTATCAAAGGCCAGATTTGCAAGATGCCATATGGTTCTTCTACTTTTCCTTTTGCTACTTTCCGCTCTCGTTCCTGGTATCCTGGACACCCTGAAGGACCAGGAAAACTATGGGATTGGTAGAATGAGGAAATATAGGGAAAACAAGGAAGGTCATGAGAGAACAAGCGGCTTCAGCATCAGTCAGTATATGTATAAGTGCAATTTGGTAGCTTCTTTGCCAGCTTCCATAGAGCTGATGATGCCAAACCATGCTGCAAGCGCTTCAAAGCACTTCCCTCCTGTTCCGACTTCTTGCACCTGGTGGTACCTTGATAACTCCCACCATTCCCTCCACCTACTTCCTTAGCCAGCAAATCTTCCCTTTCCATCACAACATATATGTTCCATGGGTAAAAAAATCCCAAAACAACCAACCAAAAAAAACCCAAAACCAACCCAAACAAAAAGCCCCAAACATTTTATTTGAATACAGGACTTCATCGCAGCAAACAAATTATCTCATTAAGAGATTGATTAGCAAATTCAACCCAAAACAAAGTGTTTCCATGTCTCAGTTGCAAAAAGATTTTTAGAAGAAACACTTCTGTTTTATCTTCGTAAAACAAACTCCTTATATTCTTCCCATTTTTGGTTATTGACTCAAACAATGAATCAGTCACATAGAGCAGCTCTTTCCTTGGGCTGAAGGCCAAAATTACCCGTGGCTTTTACGTTTGCCTTTTCCCCCAGTCCTGTGCTAAGGATGTCTCAATCAGAACTACGATCCACCAAAAAGACCCTCAGGGAATTCTGGAAACCTCAGGTTTCTGCAAAAATTCAAATCTGTGCAGGCTTCAAGAACAAGCTTGGTCCCTGATTACTTATTAGCTGCTCTGAGTGCACAGTTTTGAAGACAGGATCACCATTTTGCGAGATGTGGAGGTAAAGTTCTAGATAAGTCTTCATATTCGTTGGCGTGTTTGAATCTTCTGTGTCTAAGCTGCATCTTGTTTAATATATAAATACAGAAGATCTATATTGCCATTCCTCTGGAATGTTTCCTGGGGTAAAATGAGAGTAAATCTTAGGTTTCCTAGCTACCATTTGATTTAACTTTGGATTTATTTACATTACTCAACCTTTTTTCCCCCCTCTTCTTTGGTAACACAGGAAGCAAAATGCCTTTTTCAGCATAAGACCACACTAATTGGACGTGATGCTGCTAAAGTAGAGGGGAGCTGAGGGTTCAAAAAAAAGCCACCGTGAACCAGCAGAAAAAAAAAAAAGCCTTGCAATTCCTCACTTCAACCAGTGAGCTCTGTGTGAGGCTGACATTCTGCAGCGAGATTCACCGTGGCAGCAGGAATGTGCTAGAAAGGACCTTTCTATTATGGTGGTGGCTTTCCACAGCTCAGGGCTTAGGTATTCAGGTAGTCTTGGTCCGGTCATTTCACATCGGGATAATTTTATATCATAAATACCCTGGGGAAAAAAATAAATAAATAATTTGCCAGCACAAAAAAACACAGTGGAAAATTCATTTAAAGTCTGGAAGAACGCTATGGAAATATTTTAATGGGCTTTACATAAAGACCCATCTGGAACTCTGTACTAGAGTAATTTACTGTTCAATATCTGACTATTACGCTAGAGACACATGAAGGTTTAGCTTTATAAATCCACACATGGAAAACAGGCCATCGACCAGCTTCTTTAGTCTTTGTTGACAACTCTTTGTCTTCTAAGTGATTTCCCCCCCGCCCCTTCATTTTTTCAGTACCAAAATATCAACTCTATGGTCAATTCAGTAACACTAGTGCCCTCTGCTGTGTAGATTTAAAATGTAGTTTAAAATGCTGAGAATTTCCTTACTGCACAGTAAGTTCCCCAGGCACCATACAGTTACTAAATGAGCTTCCAAACATGACCTTAGGTCTGTCTGCAGCATTGCAGATGTGTCTCACACAGAGGTGTCTCACCACCCTCTCACCACCCTCACCGTAAAGAATTTCTTTTTAATATCTAATCCAAATCTCCCCTCTTCCAATTTAAAACCATTACCCCTTGTCCTGTCACTGCACTTCCTCGTAAAGAGTCCCTCCCCAGCTCTTCTGTAGCCCCTTCAGATATTGATAGGCTGCTATGAGGTCTCCCCAGAGCCTTCTCTTCTCCAGGCTGAACAACCCCAACTTTTGCCAAACCTGTATGAGGAGATGTCTTCCTTATGGAAACTTGCAGTTCATTTTTCTATTTTTTATTTTTTTTTTTTAAATTAGGTCTTAAGCCTGATGTGCTTTGATCTCTCTTTAGTTGTTTGTTTGATTGGTTTTTTTACCAGGAGAAAGTGACTACACTCGCTGTGATTTCTTACAAATTTTCCTGTAATGGTGGGCTTCGATTACAAAAGAGAACTTTTACACCATTCCCAAAGATCTGCCTAATAAGGGATGGCAGGCAGCAGAGATATTTTCCTAAGCTCCAGGGACCCTTAGCTGCATCCCTGGCAGTTCAGTTGCTCTTGGCAACTCCTACTTAGCTTTCTGTCTAGTCCATGGGTCTACGAATAACTGTCTCATGGAAGAGCAAAGGCTTTATCCCAAGATATAGTTCACGACAGGGTCTGATCTAACAGACTTCTGGTGCTGTACATCTGCCGTTCAAAAAATGAGATGGGATGCCCTATCAGATGTCAGGTGATTAAACGACCGCAGTGTAAAAATTAAATCATCACAAATACCACGCGGTCAAATCACCGCAGCTCTCCCTCAGCCACGTGCCAGGAAATGTCACAATGAGGAGCACTCGGATCCCTTTTTGGGACTGTTTTTTTCCAAATCGACAAATAAGAGGGCGCATTCAGAAAAGGCACCTTCGCTTCACTTTACAGTGATGCAGGCTGGGTGGGCATCGCACCCCTTGAAAGAGGTTTTTGACAGAGGAACCTTTTGCGGAGAGATTTGTGGGTTTTCGTTTTTTTTTTTTTTAGGAAACAAGCCACTCCACAGCTGCAAATTAAATGGCAGATTTCCAAAGATAGGCAAAGGAGCGAGGTGGGTCAGGCAGCTAATTACGCTCCCCTCCAGCAGCATCAGCACCGGAGACTTGCAAATAGTTTAATAGCAATAAAAATAGGTCCAGATCCCAGGATGACTTCATGCAGGAGTCACTCTTCTGCCTCTCTTTTCAGGAACTCTGAAATGCTCTCAGAGCCTGAGAACTGATCCCCTTTTGGCAGCACTGCCAGGAGAGGAAGCCAAGGGAATTTCACTGTAGATACCAGGAGACAAGCACGCAATCTGTTTCAGCTCCACAAAATACTGAAACACATGAGGGTAAACCCTCGTCCCAGAACAGAGACCGAACTGTGGGTAGGGAGCTCCACTGGGGTCAGAAATCCTCTACCAACATCTGCTCTGCAAATGCTCCCGCGGCCTCAGATGCCTGTCCCCATATGGCCATGAGGAGTTGGGCTGATGGCACCAGGTTGCAAGGGAGTCACTCACCACGCTCTCCCGCCCCCATCCCTGCTTTTTCCATCCTGGAACCCCTTCCACCTGGCTGAACCCCCGAGGACTAGAGCTTTCGCTTCAAGAGACCTCCAAACGCTGTGTGTGCTGTTCCCTGCCTGTTCTTTTTCTCCACCGAATGTCTTTGCCACCAACAAAGGAACACATGCTACGGTCTTAATAGAGCATTACGCTGATCAGGATGCAAAATCAGTAAATCAAATGCAAAATTACAGTACATCTCATATTTTTCTCTTCCTAATATATTTATTTCTTTAGTTTTCTCATGGATTCACTCCTGTCTGAGGTGGTTGTTTTTTGTGTTTGTTTTTTTTTTTAGAAAAAACAGGCTGTTTTACAGTTAAAAACCACGACTGCAATGACACAGCTGCGCATCTTTTCCTCCTTTTCTTCAAAAAAAAATTGGTTTTCCCTTTTCACTGCTCTAGGACTTTAAAAGTCTCAACGACAGTTTAGGGACCCATTGCAATAACGCCTAAAAACCTGGGAGGTTTCAAAGCCCAGCAGCTTTTATCTATTTGGTTTTCATTTTATTTTCAGTTAAGGACAGAGGAGGCCAACGAGGGCCAGCCAGGCAGCCCTGCCATGAGAACTGATTACTCCTGAGACCAGATAAATCAAAACACTCACAATGCAAATTATTCTGCTCTTCACACTTTCCACTGCTTCACTCCGGGCCACAGTTGGGTTTTTCTATGGCCCCTTCTTTTCTTTTCTTTCTTCTTTTCTTTCATTTTGTTGCACAGAAACCAGATCTCTTTCACGCCCCTCATTTCCCAGCAAGATTTTGTGTTTCCTCTCTTGTGTCTTCCCAAGGTCTAAAATTTTCTCCTTAACTTCAGATAACAGAAATGAACACGGGAGAGATGTTTTAAAAGTGAGAAATTTAAAATTTCAGTCCAGGCAAATATATTTGTATTTTCCCTGGAAATTGAGAGACTTCACAGTGTTTTAAACTAAATTAGTCTGTTATGTCCCTTTATTTATAAATATTCTTTTACTCCCAAGCATCGTTTGCACATTATATCCTCGGTACCACTCATAACATTTGCTAAATTTATCGGAAAATCACAGGAAACATCAGTCACTGTGTAATGGATATTTCTTTAGGACATAGTTATTTTTATTAAGAGGAATTACTTGGCTTCTTTATTGACCTTTCCCTGGATGTCACCCAAAGGCTGAAGAGGACAAAACAGTCCTAATGTCTCTGTTCAGACTGCTCACGGTGGTATGAATAGGAGCAATCTATGACCCATTCATGATGAACTAACTTAAAGTCTTTCATAAAATCCACCACAATAGAGCTTGGTACTAGCCTACCCAGAAACATTCTAGAAATTTAATTGGAATTAACTTTTAAAGTGGGTTAATTATATTGCATTAAGTCTTTGTGTGGACACTTGTATGTAGAATTTAATTTAAGCGAAATTGAATCAAGGCCACTGTAATTTCAATTAAGAGTGTCCATAAGAGAATGTAATCTAGTGTAGCTAGGCCCTTTTCAGAGTTAATTTGGATTCATTTTCTTGAGACCCCATGTAGACATTAGGAACTTTTGTTCTGTATTGATTTGGGCTCGATTCAAACCAATTACGTAAAGGTTTTCTACCTCATCGGTATTCCCTTGGGTTATTCAAGTCCCATTTTACTCTTCTCACTTCACTAATTCACTTGATAAAACAGTTTCTCAGAACCTTTTTTGTTTGTTTCATCTGCTATATTTTTCTGGCCAGAAATTTATATAGAGGGAAACAGGTAAATGTACAGAGAAAAATTTACAGTAGCCCTGATAAAAAAAAATAAATCTCAACATTACAGCAGGATGTCACTACATCTCAGGTGCCAACCATGATATACAGGGAAGTCACACAAGCACTAAATTGTATAAATTAACATTGTTTTCAACAACATGCTGCAGAATTTCAATCCAGCAAGCAAAAATCTGCAGGTTAAAATGTTGTGTCTTTTAAAAGATGCAAAAGCCAAAAAGTGCAAAGCTGATAGAATTCAAGATGTTAGTCCTCATCCCTACTCACAAACTATAAAAAAAGATGTTGGAAATGTCAGATCAGAACACCATAGAGTCTAAGAATGCACATTACAAATGTAGCCAGTACAATGGGAGAGCAAAAAAAATAATAAAATAAATTAAAACTGCCAATTAGAGTATACACTTGCCCTTATAAGAAGTTTCATCCTAATCTTAGAAAACTGAAGTCCAGTTTTTAAAGGCCAAAACATCCTTTCCTAAGTTACAATGTGTGCATTTGTCTACTCTCTGTGCTGATGCTCAACATTATTTTTTTTCCCAATACAAATCAACCTTTGAGCGTTGCTAAGATCTTGACCTCAGCAGAAAACACAAACAAGAAGATGGAAACGTTTTAGTTTTGATGAACATATAATGCAGTTGGGGATCAGGAGTCGTTTCTTATGCTTTGGCAACAGAGATGCTCTGATAAAATTTGAAGTCATTTAGAAAGATTTTACGATTATTTTGAGATCAGTGAAGTAGAGGATCGTCCTTATCCGTGGCATAAAAAAATCGAGTCGGTGCCTCAACGAGTGCAGTTTTTTCCAAATGCAGTCTGTAATATGTAAAACAGAGGAGACTGAGGGATGAAAGGGAATTACATTAAAACAGCCGTGCAAGATCTGCACCGATGCTTTTTTTGGGTATGAACTGAAATAGGTATCTGCCTAAATAATTCTATGCCATAATTTTGTGACAAGAAAGGTGCTTTGTTTTTTTTTAAGGTCTGTGTTATTTCATGTTGAGTTGGAGAAGTGCCTGATAAGTATTTCATAACCTTGGTAACTCTAGGCTCTGTTGCTAGTATGCATTCTTCTAAAATACCTTCTGGGAGAAAAATACCCAGCTAATAACACGCTAAAGCACCGGAGTCCATTTTGCGTCATTGCATTTGTAACGGCTAACAGAGTCCAAATTACTCCCTCATTCTCTTAATAAACAAAGAGAAAAAAGACAAAGAGACATGAGCTAAAAAGTTAAGGCTGCAAATAGCCTCGAGTCTGGCAAACGATGGTTAAACTTCTTGTCCTTGGTAACTATGGAAACCCCTTAAGGTAAGAGCGGAACACAGGCATTTTGTGGTCCACAATTTACAAGCTGTTTATTTAATTATGAAGGAATATGAAACTGTTAGGGGCAATGCAATTATCACACTGTGATAGTGTTTTGAGAGGAAAAAAAAACAGGTACAGAGAAACATAAGTAGTTAATTTTTTTGAAAATGACTTGGTTTAGGACTTTTGTGAAATGGCAGCGCATTGTTTTTTACTGAGATTTACGATTTATTTTTTTTTCCCCAAAAGAGTGTGAGGAGCCAAAATTAGTAATACATTTGGCCATAATATCCCTCCGTAGATTCATATTCATTGTGGCCATTCGGTGCCTCATGAACAAAACCAAGGTCAGGATGTATTTCAATTAAACCCTAGGTGTTACCAAAGTGCAGCACAGCCAGAATAGCAAGCGTGTTATTACCAGATCTATCACTGCTGGGCAATGAATAGGTCACAGGTGCTCCTGCATACAGGATTTGTCCAGCTTTAAATATTACAAGTGGGAAAAACGTTTCGATTCAATTTAGGAGGCAGCTAGTGAAATAAAACGAAGAGGGAAACTATGTGGTGACTCAGCGGGGCTGTAACAGCTACTGACAAGTCTTTTCCCGGATCTGAGCACCAAACTTTGACCTGATACTTCTGCTGGTTGGGAGCTGCATGAGCCTAGGGGCCCCAGGACCCTTTGCACACAATGGGAGCTTTGGCAACGATCCATCCTTGATTGGATTGCCTTAATAAGATGTCAAAGAGAGAATCATAGACTCATAAAATGGTTTGGGTTGGAAGGGACCTTAAAGATCACTCAATTCCACCCCCCTGCCCTGGGCAGGGACACCTCCCACCAGACCAGGTTGCTCCAAGCCCCATCCAGCCTGGCCTTGAACCCCTCCAGGGATGGGGCAGCCACAGCTTCTCTGGGCAACCTGTTCTAGGCTCTCACCACCCTCACAATTAACAGTTTCTTCCTCATATCTAATCTGAATCTCTCCTCTTTCAGTTTAAAACCATTCCCCCTTGTCCTACGGCTCCACTCTGGTTTTTCACACCAGTTCCCCGTGGTTGTGGGCTGTTAAATCAATGACATGTGTAAGTTCTTAAATAAGTGTACATGTTTAAATACCGACCCCCTATAGCCCAGCCTGTCTGCCTCATGGACCTATATCACATCGGGGAGCTTTTAAGTATGGAAGAGCACATAATTAATTGTACAGTAAATTTCACTATTCGCCTGATATTTCTAGCTATATCCACCTGTGCAAGAATGTCTAATGGCAACCTCTACCAAGAAATTGGCTGTCGATCTCTGCCCTTGATGTGCAAGAATGATTTGAAAACCTGGGTCAAAGCATCTTGGGC
This sequence comes from Gallinago undulata, assembly GCA_026546715.1. NCBI lineage: Eukaryota > Metazoa > Chordata > Aves > Charadriiformes > Scolopacidae > Gallinago > Gallinago undulata. The sequence continues at coordinate 19,743,536 of JAOTQQ010000041.1, forward strand.
AAAACCACCTTCACCTCTTTACTCATACTGTTGTCCATATGCTCAATACTTAAGAAAGCACAGGAAGTGACAGGATGTAAGAAGAGAAGCTAGACCCGGAGAAGACAGGGAGTCATGTCTCACATTCCTCACATGAAGCACAGAGATCTCCTTTCCTAGACCCGATTTCAGGACTGGGATTGAAATCTCAGAAGGATTTCATGGAAGACAGGAGAACTGCTGGGTATCAGAGATAAGGAGCACGCACACATTTAAGAACTTCCTCTAATACTGCACCCATAGATCTAAACCAAAGCTATTGCTATCAAGGAGGGGATGATGGAAAAAAAAACAAAACAACTCTTTTTTTTTTTTTTTTTTAAGTGTGAGCTCCTCTATGGCTCCAAGGAGAAAAAAAATAAATATGACATATATAGCACATTCCTATGTTTTTTTAATAATTCTTATTCCAGCAGTGTGAAGGCAATCTTTTTCTATGCAATTCTACAGAAATTGGCCAAATTTAGTCTAGTTCTCAGATGGGATAATCTGGCATTGCTCCATTCAAGTCAATGAAACCAGAATTATTTTTATTCCAGCTGAAGTTTGTGATCCTTGTTACCTCTAAACTAGACCGATCCATTCTTGAGGAATACCAGGAGGTTCAGATATCCAATTGCTATGAAAAGGCAGCTTTTATAAAACAGATTTCAAATGGTAAAGATAAGACAAATGTTTTTGTTTTAACTGTGTAATGCAGATCTCTCTTCAGATAGCTGAAATGATGAAAAAATGGCAACTGTACATTAAGATTGGGTTTAGTTTTAGTTCTTAAATAAACTTTCCTTCTTCTAAATAATGTTATCTCCTATTTTTTTCTCTTTTTCCTTCCTTAGGACCATGAAATATAAGGTTTCAATGGTAGCTATGAAATAAAAACAGCAGATATACCTGCTGAGAGAGTTCTTTATCTCCAGTCTTAATGCTGTGCCATGTCTCGTTGGGAGGCTTTACATTGACTAATAGATGGTAATAGCTTACAGTTAGTTACTGACTTTTATCTAGAAGTTTCCCTGGGAGCTTTAAATCCTACAAACAACAATTGACAAACAACACATATATATTGAATTATTCTCTCTCTATATATAGTAATTCTGTACTATATATAGCTATCTCTATATTATATATAATATATATGTATAATATAGAATCACTCTATTCTCCACTGTAATCTAGCTACTTCTGGAAAGAAACACAGCAGGTTTGGTTTTTTTTTATAGCTTACCAATTTATATCAAGAAATACCGAAGACTCCTGTCTTCAACTGAAATCAAAGGCAAACTTTAGACACGCGGGGCACGTATCTACCCTCAAATCTGGTGCACAACAGCAATTAGGGTAAACTTCCCTTCTGCTTCAGGTAGTGCAATTCTGAAAGAAGGCTTGACTCCAAGGGGAACCGATTCCTCATTCCCTTGTACCCTGTCAGAGAACAGTATTTCTGTCAGGGCACTGCTGTAGATTTAGCCTGGAAGACCAATCTGCTTTTATGGAATTGCTAAAATAGCCTCTTGCAACTCTCTGTCTTGCTCAGGAGATACAAGAGATGTTTTCTAGGAGAGAGAGAAAGCCGGGTATCTAACGGGAGCAGAGGAGTACTCCACATGCTTTAATCAGCAGTAAGTTATGCATACTGGTAATGTATCTTAGCAGTCTGTGCAGAAGCACGTGCTAGACAGCCTCTCATCCCTGACATTTTTATCTTGAGTGAGCCAGGGCATGAGAGACGACTTGGGAAAGGGTTAGCCATGAATTATCTCACCTCTTCTTAAAAGCGAAGGCAAATCCTGCAGGAGAATAAGCCATCATTTGGTGGGATCTAGAAACGTTCAGTATCTGCTGTTTAGACTGCCCTCAGCAACTGCTGCTGCTTTTTTTCTTTTTACTTGAAACAGGGGCAAATACCGGGATTTAAAGTCCTCCCTATAGGTAACCACAAGAAGATGAGAGCAGAGCTGTATTAAAACCTTACCGTTGTTCTTCCGAGCTGTGGAAGAGGGGAAGGTTTGCTGCTGCTCCACAAAGCAGCCCAGGAATGTAACCCCCAGGGCTGCAGCATCCTGTCCTCAGCAGATCAGCCTTAATAGCTTCTCCTCAGTGTATAAAAGTAGCATAGCAAGACACCTTTCAATTTAATTAAGGGTCTGCCAGGAACTTACAAACTTAATTTTTCCTTCCTAAAGACTACTAAATCCTCCTTTTAAAATTTCATTTACCTGCAGTCTGGTGTCCAAGTTGTCAGCGATTTTTTTTCTTTTTTTTTTTTTTTTTTTTAACCTTAAGTATAATACCGATTGCTAAGTCATTTCAAAATTATACAGCAAGCAAAAATAACAAACTTTTTCTTTTAATGGTTCAGGGTTCTTTTCTTCTCACCGGGATCCCTCACATTTATACTAAACACAGCTTCATTTCTCAAAATGAAATGTAATAAGCAGTACTTAAGAGCGAGAAAGGCACTTACTAGACCGTATTCAATTGCTCTTGGCTGCTATTCTTTATCTCCCAATTTTTGCTGAAAGGCAAAAGTAAGAACATGCTGGGGAGCGAGAGGAATAATTTCATTAGCGACTGCTGAATGACACAGACACAGCAGACAGCCCACCTCAACGTTGGTAGAGGTGGTTGGTAGAGGGTAGAGGGCTACCACTGTCCTCTTCTTGAAATTCCAGTTCTCAGCCTAGTGATTGAAGGATTTTGGAAGACAGCTTTGCCGCATCTTCCAGTGGCCGATTCCATTTGCAGCAAAAGCACTTGGACCGAATTTCTCTCCATATAGTGTAGATGCACGGTCCGTAGACACGAGGACTATGTCCGAAGGGAGCGCCACCCATTACTTTGGGCATCCGGCCTCGTACATTAGTATGAACCACCAAATCTGCCCCAGGATGCAGTGTTGTGAAGACCCTGTGCCTTGTGAAGGTTGTTGGCCACGGCTCTGCCCACTGCATGGTGGCACAGTCATCAAATAACACAAAGAAAATTTAAAGATCCAGATTTCATACTTCAACTTAAGTCATCTGACGCTTCATTGCCCCGAGAAAAAAGCTCACTTTTCCAAAGGTGCATTGAACTCTGCTACCCTGGCATGCTCTTTTAAGGGGAAGTTTCCCCTCCAATTCAGAGCATGAAGATCAGGTCATTCAACACAAAACTACACCTCTGGATGTTGAGCCAGTGCTCTACAGCATGAAGAACGCCTGTAGAAAGCCCTGACTGTGCTGTAAGAGTGTTTACTGTCAAAAATAAAATTCACAGGCCAGATCCACAGCTTGTGTAACTCAGCGTGGCTTCGCTGGGACAGGGTCTGGCTCGCTGCACCCATTTTGACAGATTCCCAAACTCCTGATCCTACATTTTTAACCAAGTGCTGGTGACAGACAACTGAAGGCGGATGGATTTACACGTAGGAAAAACGACGGCAAGAAAAAAGGAGAGTACTTCTCTTTGTCCATTGTTAATGAAAACCAATGAAGATTAGTTTTTATATATCTGGTAACTATAGTTCATTATATTCTTGTGAAAATTGTATTTAATGGAGTATTTCTCAAAAATGTTTGAACTTGATCAACAGCAGGCTGAAAAAAAAATCCCCTACAAGTTGCTGTGCCTCTGGTCTTTTCAATGACTATTGGATTTCTGTCAGAAGAAATAAACAAAAAGAGGTTTCTAGGAGGTGTAGATGATGGTTATAAGGAATTCAGTGTTCAATACACATGAAAGTGTTCTTTCTGGAAGGAGGACATTAATGGATGCAGAGTGTAAGGAATTAAATTCCATTTTTTACTCCTCTCCTTATGAATTATAACTTGCCAAAGCCATACCATAAGTAACAAACAAATTCAGGATCAGTACTCAAAGGACGCCACATTAAACCTTGCTTTATTTTTTGTGGGTTTTTTGGTGTTTTTTTTCTTTTTTATCTAACCAATGTTGTCTTCTCAATAGTACTAACGCCACCTTAGGTTTGCTCTCATGATCAGGTACTAAACGAGCAGTTCTTTTGAACTATAGAAATCAAATGGAATCACTTTCCCTCTCCTGTTTGCCCAGTCAGCTCAGTGAAGGATAACTCATGTGCCGTTGACCGGTGAAGTGATGAAGAGCATTTCAAAAGGGAAACTGGGATGATTGCTTCTCTGTGGTGTTATTCCATTGCTGTTTGCCACTTGTCCCTTCGGGCAGATGCCATACCCATTCCCAGAGCCGCATTCTCTTACGCAACGTGCAGAAATCTCCCCTTTCTGTTTAAAATTACAGATCTATCTTAAACAATGTCTATTGCAGGAGATCGCAGCCTTTCATTATCTCGAATGGCTGACCTTAATGAGGCCTGACAGCACTTCCACTGAGTTAGAACAGAGTGTATGAAATTATCAGGGCTGTATTAGAAAACAGTGCCCGAAATCTTTGATGTTTGATCCCTCTCTTACTCGTACAAAGACAAGTATCAGCTCAGAGAACTTCTCGTGTTACTCAAAGCAGCTGGTTGCAAAATCTGGGAACTGCACGAAGGCTTTGCCAAGAGACTGCACTCCAAAAATTATTCTATATATGATCGAAGACCTCATTGTCCAAAATGCATTTAAAAGCATAACTCGGGTAGAGTTGACAGTATAACTCAAAGTGTCAGAGCAGGAAGAAAATTATTCACACTCACTTAACGGGGTAGAGATCTAGGGTTTTCTGGACACGAAAATGGCATTTGTCCAAACACACTACTATATTAGGGCTTTTTTTTTTAAGATCTCGCCATACTTGCCTACATGCAGTATCAGATGCGTGCTGTAACTGAGCAACGCTAAAGATCAGTCTTCATGGGCTGAACTTAAACATGCTAGGAAAAAACCAGAATTAAACTTGGCTTTTGTAAGCAGTTTAGGGGTTATTTACCCCATCGCTTGCTCACTCACACCAAAGCTGAGGGGTATGGGTGACATTTGCCATGAGTTGCAACTCTCAGGAAAAGAAAATACTCTTTACGATGGTATAGGAATGGACCACAGCTACTGGAGTTATTCCTGTAATATTCCTGTAGCAGAAATTTTGTGCTGCAGCATGGAAGATTATAAATTTACACCCTGCTGCTGAAAGATGATGGGGGGGGTGTGTGTGTGTCTGTCATTATTCAGGCTCAGCTGAAGCTGATTTGATCTTGAAACTCAGCAGCGTAGCTTCCTGACTCAAGATCATAGAGTTATGTAGGCTTTCTCAATAAAGGGTCAGATTAAAAAAAAATAATAAAAAAAAATAAAAAAAAAGGAAAGACGCTCATCTCAGTTAATTAGTACAGCCGTATCTGGCTCATTAGTGCCATTGACTCATGTGGTGTGGAAAAACAACTGAAAAGGTTGCACCCCAGCAAACTAAACATGAAAAATGCTCTTTTGTAATTATGAATGAAATGGAATCATTGATTTATAGTTAATCATTCCTTTGACTATCTTGATATATCTGTAACTTAAGCACAAAGCGAAAAATCATAGGACTTGCCAGAAAAAAAAAAAAAAGAATTTAAATAGAAGGCATATTTTCTTTTTAAGTTGTCTTCTTTTTAATTCTTTTTTTTTTCTTCATCTCCCCCCTTCCAAAAGCACTGCCAATAGAATTTACTGAACAATGGCCTGTTATGCAATACACTGAAATGTACACAGTGGTTTTGATGATAATAAACTATTCAGAAGCCTGGAAATACTTTTTGCAGACCCTGGGGATAAAAATCTAAAGAATTTAATTTCTACAGACCTTACAAGAGAGTTTTATCCATCCTACAAGATAACCCCAAACCATTATCTAAAAGAAATCATTTTTAATTAGGTTCTGAGGAGGAAATGCTGGCCCCAGTAAAATCATTAGAAAAACACTTTCTTTCCACAAGAGGTTCATTATACTCCATATGTTTTAGAAGAAAAAAAAGGCGGTTCTGTTCAATTTTTACAAGATCTCTATTCTTTTCATCCCTGTTAAAGGCTACATCCTGATCCTCTCTCACTCACATATACTTTCTCGTGGGTCCGTTACAGATAAACATAGATACTTGGAGACTTAAAGGACTGAAGCCAGATGTTTCACAATAACCACATCTTTAATTCCTGAAGTAAGGAATCTACTCAGTTTTGAGGATCTGAGCCAGAGCTACTCCTTGTGCCTTGTTATTGCATTGTTTATTGTAATTTTCCTGGAGTTTTAAAAGTCTTTTTATATTGGCTTCAGCTGAGTAATATAGAGATCACCCATTTCTATGTTAGAAAGAGGACCATGCGGTGATGTCCTCTGTCCTCCCTGGGCAACCTCTTCCAGTGCTCCACCACCCTCACTGGAAAGAACTTATTCCTAATCTCCAATCTAAATCTAAATCTGCTCTTCTCCAGTTTAAACCCATCGCCCCCCATCCTGTCCCTGCAGGCCTTTGGAAACAGGCTCTCCCCAGCCTTCCTGTAGCCCCCTCAGGTACTGGAAGGCCGCTCT
>JAOTQQ010000041.1:19765645-19787049 GCA_026546715.1 Gallinago undulata
TGAACCCCTCCAGGGATGGGGCAGCCACAGCTTCTCTGGGCAACCTGGGACAGGCTCTCACCACCCTCACAGCAAAGCATTCTTCCTGAGATCTCATCTTAATCTCCCCTCCTTCAGTTTAAAACCATTACCCCTTGTCCTGTCACTCCACTCCCTGTTAAGAGTCCTTCCCTAGCTTTTCTGGAGCCCCTTTAGTTACTGGAAGGCTTCTATAAGGTCTCCTCAGACTGTCTCTTCTCCAGGCTCTCTTAGCATGTCCTCATAGGAGAGGTTCTCCAGCTCTCAGACCATCTTTGTGGCCTCTTTTGGACTCGTTCCAGCAGGTCCATGTCCTTCCTTTGCTGAGGGCTCCAGAGCTGGACATGGTACTCCAGGTGGGGTCTCCCCAGAGTAGAACAGAAGGGCCCTGCTGTCCCTCAAGAGGCAGAAGTCTGCTCTCCTGAAGTCCATGGTACTGAACTTGCTACGTGCCCTTCTCACTGCCCTAAGCATCTTCAACTCCACCATCTCATGGTCACTGCAGCCAAGGCTTCCCTTGAGCTTCACACTCCCCCACCAGCTCCTCCTTGTTGGTGAAAAAAGGTCCTCTCCTCATTGGCTTCTCCATCACTTGGAGAAAGAACTGACCATCGACATATTCCAGGTACCCCCTTGATTGCTTATGCCCCACCGTGTTGTCCCTCCAACAGATATCACTGTGGTTGAAGACCCCCATGAGGACCAGGGCTTGTGAATGTGAGGCTGCTCCTGTCTGTCTATAGAGGGCCTTGTCCACTCGGTATTCCTGTCAGGTGGCCTGTAGCAGACTCCCACTGTCACCTGCCCATGTGTTCCATTTAATCCCAACCCATAAACTCTCAGTTGGCTCCTCGCTCACGCTCCCCTACCATTCAGAAGAAAGTTGCCCACTGCTTTCACCCCACACTTTCTCTTGGTTGCGCTGCCTATGCCCAGGCACCCATTACAGATGTTCCTATAACAGCCCTTTCAGAAGTCAGAGCCTTGACCGATTAAAATAAAATAAAATAATAAAAAAATAAAAATAAAATAAGTTCCTTATTTATTCCATCATTGTTCATTTCCCAAATTACAGGAAACAGAAAAATATTCAAAACTGTAATAACACGTAAATTCTTCCAGCCACAGACGTTAACAACACTACACAAAAACTACATTCCTCCTGTAAACCTGCATTACCCCTGCAAGGTGCCATCTGTTACTGCAAACTGACTAGATAAAGGATAAAAAGTTCAATTTGAAAATTTATTCTCCTCTTTTATAAAATGTTTCTTAAATTTTAGACTTCATGACTTCATAATAATTTTGATCACAATATAAAGTTATCTCAGCGGTTAATACGATTACATAAGCAAATATTTAAATGCTGGGGGTACTACTATATGCCAAATATAAATATAGAAAAAAAGGCTTTAATCTTTTTTTTTCATTTTCAAGATGAGGAGAGAGTTTGTCATTCTAGAAAAGATATACTGCTATGCAGCTTTTCACTACAGCAGGGTTAAAAATCTTAACTCCCAGTGGAACGGTGAGGATTTAATTAATGGTTGCAAACACTGTGTTTCCAATATTTGTAAAGGAGTGTGAGAGATATGCAGAGTAACTCTTACTAGTGTATTACGAGTGTTATTCTCTGACAGTCTATTAATAATTTTCTCTATTTTATTCCCTCAGCCCAAATAATTCTAACATTGTTCTCAGACATCTTACAGACTTTCTGCCTCTTGTGCTCTTTTAGCCGCAGAAACTCACAGCAATTGGTAACGTCTATATTTGTACAGAGAAGTAAATGTTCTTTAATTCAGGAGCAATCCTTTCTTGCCTGATAAATAGAAATGATTAAGCAACAGTTAGGTAGAGAACTATAGCCCCACTTGGCTGCGCCTCCTACAGCTAATATTTCAGCCTTTAATGAAGTTACTCATCTTACATTAGATATAATGGTGCCAGGCAAATTGTGAACGATGCCAATAACTTGTGCAATTTTCTGAAAAGCCACTTCAGCTGTAAAATCGTCCTACTTCTTCATTCTCCTGATCGTGCTAACGGAATAATTTGAAATTAAGGGAAGCTAAAAGTATAAATAAGATATAAATAAAATGGAGTATTTTGCTATAACAGAGGGGGAGGATGCCATTCCTGGGTCCTGATCTTACAAGCACTTAATACAGCATGTTTTTACTTATAGATGAGATTTATTTACACCATGAGGCTAGGTTCTTGTTACATACAAAACTAGAGGAGATCTTAGTATAGGAAATTGAACTATAAATGATAGGAAATAGTTCAGTAAAGGAAACTGAAACAGATAATTCTTCACCTGGGACATTTAAGTAAACCATAACATTCAGCAAAACAAGAATGATGCCTTCAAATCCAGGAACCTGGCTTGACAATCAGATTGCATCAGTCTAAAACTACAAGTAGAGTTGGATTTAAATGTTCTTCAGTTCTTACTGTCACAATTTTGTATTCTCCACTGCTGTATGGTTTCCCTACGTTTAGGTTACAGAACCAAGGGCACGTGTACAGCTCTTGTATGGGATGGGGTTTTATCTCCCCAGCGAAGAGCACCAAGCTCAGGTCAACAAGGAAGCTGGGGTTTTGGTACCCTCTTAGAAACATTTCACAGTACCACAAAGTATTAATGAGTATTAATGAGTATTAATGAGTTACCTTCCCCGCACCTGTAAAGCAGCGTATTTTCCCTGCCTGCTCCTAAACTGCAGACGAGGTTGAAAGGAAAATGGTCTACGTTTTTCAAGAGGCTCGTTTTACAATGAAGGACTCCTGTGGTTCGTATGGAACACGAATAACAAACCTTCTGAATTCTCTTTGATACGTGCATGCACAAGAAACAATCGTTACTAAGAGGTAGAACTGAGACAAGAAACAACTTAGTTATCACCCACAAAATGAAGCATTATGTGTGGGGGGAAAAAAAACCAAAACTGAAGTCCCAAATCCATATGATGCTGGGCTGAAACCCAGGAAATCAAATGAATCTATTGCTAGGACTATTACATATTTATAAAGCATCTTACAAATCAGAACTTCAAAGGACTTTTCAAAGGATTCATTAATTAGATCACAATAATCCAGTGAATTAAGTGTTATGTTATTCATTTTAAAGACCATTAAACCTAGGCATGAGCAGCTTAAGTGACATATCCAAGAGTGTATAATATAAAATGGTTGTAAAAGAAAAAACTGGGGCACTTTAGTTCTCTTGACATCCAAGAGCTGAGACTTCAACTCCCTTTTATGAAGAAGGTAGTAAGGAAAAAATATCTGTTCTATGCAAAGAGGAGGGATTCTGATTCTGAAACGAAAGTGCAGTAAAGAATCAAAACTGAGGGAGGAGCAAGGAGCAGATGGAGCCTGGAAACCACGGAGAGTAAATAACAAGTTTTATCTGTGAATTGCGACTTAGTTATTAACTGAGACAAGGCCCTGATGTGAACTGGACGTGGCGTAGAATCATTACGGGGAATTCCATGTAATATTGGGATTGTTTTGATAGTAGACATTTGCTAGATACCCACCTGATCAGAAGAGGCAAAATGAGGCGGAGATGCTAATTGAAATGCAAAACAGGCAGATGAAAAGATGACACGGGTTGCAATCGATGGGAGGTTTCAGCAGCTGCCCAGGCAAGTGCTGGAATCCATTAAATTGGATTAGAAAATGTCACCGGTGCAGCAGCCAGTCGGATTCAGTTTATAGCAGCTTGGCATAGCCGAGAGGTCATGTTTCATTAGGATCAGTCCCGTTTCCTTTTAACATAATTCCCAGAATATCGTGCGAGAAGCGATAGAATTGCAATTTTCACAACTTGTCAGGTTCCTCGGATGCGTCACTGTCATTTCAGATACTTGTCTGCAGAGCAACCTCCTGCTGCAGCCGTGCTTGCAGCGACGTATCCGCATCCCCCGCACTGCGCGTACCGCTTAAGCGAGCACGCAGTTAAAATTTTAAAATTCAGAATGTCCAAACCTGGATTACTCTTTAAGAAACACCATTTGTGCCTATCTTATTTTTTCTTGTTTTCCCCCATTCTATTCATGGATATTCGCCATTGATCACTTGCTTCCTCTGGTCACCACCCTCGTAGTTCCTCTTCAGATCCCTACATTTTCTGAAGACACGTTTCTAAAGACATTCTACATTTTCTGAAGACATACATTAAAGCTGGCTACCGTGAAGCCACCAATACCAAATCAAGAAGTCACAATATTATAGAATCATAGAATGGTTTGAGTTGGAAGAGACCTTAAAGATCATCGAGTTCCAACCCCCTGCCATGGGCAGGGACACCTCCCACCACACCAGTTGCTCCAAGCCCCGTCCAACCTGGCCTTGAACCCCTCCAGGGATGGGGCAGCCACAGCTTCCCTGTGTAACCTGTTCCACTGCCTCACCACCCTCACAGCAAAGAATTTCTTTCTAATATCTCATCTAAATCTCCCCTCTTCCAATTTAAACCGTTGCCCCTTGTCCTGTCACTGCACTTTATGAGAGAGTCCCTCCCCAGCTCTCCTGTAGCTCCTTTCAGATATTTGTAGGCTGATAAATATATATATATGCTATATATTTTTTTTTCTTCCATCCAAAATCAAAAAGGTAAACCACAGCATTTTTAATATCACCTCATGTTTTCTCATCATTTATCTTAGAGGCTCTAGCTCCCTGATGGCAAGCTCTTTGCACGTGGGAGTTATTAATGGAGTAGCTCTAGTCCATGTCCAGGTGCTTCATGAGCTCAGAGTGTAATAGGCACTATGTCAAGAGTGAATGAAATGCATATGGTGAGATGATTTCAAAATAACTTTCTGCAATCTGGGTTCCAAAACGCAGCCAATGTTTCCTCTTACATCTATAATATGCCAAATATCTGAGCCTTCAGACACAAAAAAGCTATGGAATGCAGCATGAAGCCAGAGGCTTGAATTTTGGAAAGCACTGATCACCCAAAAGCCTCAGAACTTGAAACTTGAACAGAAGAATACTCACAGTATTCAATGTTCTTATTCCTTCAAGTGGTACAAGAACATTTCTCTGAATGCTCTGGGGCTCATAAAAATTAGCTGTTTAATGGAACAGCACATGAACTGTTGTTCCAAAGATGAAGGATGTGTTGGACTGGTACAGTGCCCGGCAAGTGTTGACTTTGGTTTAAGGTTTAATCTTTCTCTCTGGTTTTCTTTCTCCTCTTCCCTCGAAGTTGTATCATCTGACCACGTCCCACATCCTATGGCTTGCAACAGCAGCACATAGCTATCAAATCCATTTTTTAGCTGAATGTATCATGGGACTGACAGAAAAGAAACCTGGAAGTAAAACATAAGAGAAGAAAAATCCCTCCTATTCTGTAGGAAGGTGAAGGCAAATACTGCATGACTGAACCTGCCATTTAATGGTCATATCACGTAAGTATCAAAGTTTACATTCCTACAAGCCTGAAAAAAATAATAAAAATCAATGAATAGCCCTCGTTTTATTCCATCACACCAAGCTCACACTCTGATGTCGAGGGATGTCTTACAGCATGGAAAAGGGCTTAGAATTTCTGATGGGAATCATTTACTGTGATAAGCAATAACAGGAAGAATGTTTGAGATGGATCTGGGTTGGGACCAGCTCCAGAGAGACGTTGACAAAAAATGTAAGCGTATATTTCAGGTCTCTGTCCCTCAGTGGGTTTGACCCACTGTCCCCAAATATGTGATATCTTGGGAAGCCAGACTATTTTAATGAGATGGAACAGTTCTTCCCCAGGACAATAAGAGCCTCCAGAAGCACCTGCGTGTGGAGTAACTTTTCATTGTTTATTTACCAGTTATTAACTTACAGCACTATATTTAAGCAGACTGGTGTCAAAATTTGTGGCTAGCACGAGGCCATGCAGATCTCAAATGCTCAGGGCAATAGCCGAACATCACAATTAATGCTTAATTTAAAAGAGTGAGGTTAGCAAAATTAATCACAGGGCACAGAAAGGCTTCATAAGGAGGAAGAACTATGTGGGGAAAGGGGGTGAGGCTGCAGTGGCATTAGCTGCTCTCTGGGATAGCTCATTAGGTCAGCTCTTACCAAAGGAGTGAAACCTAAGCGTGTGTGTGTGTAGAAGCTGAAACATAAAAATCAAGCAGGAAGCTCCTGCTGGGAACACAGGGAGAAGGGCTCTCAGATTTCTCTGGCTGAGGTTAGAAAAATGTTTGGGGATACGTTCCCCCATGGAGATCAATAGGGAAGTATCCATTAACCAGCCAAACGGATGGCATCTGCAAGGGAGAAAGAGAAAAAATGGCAAAAAAAAACCAAAAAAAAGCCTCTACAGCAGCAGATGTGCCGTGCCAGCAACAGAAACTGCAGCACTGGATGTGATGGGCACTGCTGGTTCGGTGCCATCACACTGAGGTGGATGAGCAGAGCGTTAAAAGAGAAGGTGGGAGAGGAGGGGTCTCCAAGGAGAGGACCTGGGACACTCTGTTGACAAAGCACAGAGTTATTAAAATAAAGACAGAAAATCCCTCTGTCTACATACGACTGGGAAGGAAACCCTCTTGTTCCTGGCCAGTGTAAACAATAAAAGTCGAAAGAAAAAAAGATATATAAGAGAAGAAGCTGCAGTCTTGTTTGTCCACTGGTGGGGAAGAATACCCATGTCTTGGAAGTAAGAGGATCACAAACTCTACGCTGGAAAGCCAGCCCAACAACTTACTTTCTGCACCTCACATCATCCCCACCAAAAATAAAATCCCTGGCAAGTCATAACGCTGAGAGGGGAACAGAAGCAGCTCCTCATAAAGCAACACCAATTTGGCATAATTTTATAAAACACGTATCTCTGACAATACAACAGACTGCAAAGCCAAGAGCAAATACTAGTTAAGAAGGTGGCAGCTTTATGTCATCCCTTGTCATCCCTTTGGTTCTGTCCAATTGGATCTTACAACCTGGGCTTCCATCTAGTGTTTTCTTGCAGCTGGTTGACTTGAACAAGCTTTATGCACGGCTTCACCTTCCTGCCGTAAATTGTCCCCGTAATATCAAACAACGCTGCACGTTGCCTTTCTCCTAAGAATGATGGTGTTCTGAAAGAGAAGAGCCATAACAGAAGAGCACACGATGCATTTTATTCACCGAAAGGTGGCACCTGAGAGCTGGAAGGGCACTAGATTAGGGCTGCTTTTCTCTAACTGTGGGTCATAAATCTCTTGGCGGTCATACAGAGGTTAAAAAGAGAGCTGTCAGTCCTCACCAGCTTAATCCCTGCAGTGCTGGGAAATAAGAGGGACTATTATTACTTACTCCAATTTCTACACTTCCCAGAAAACTTCAAATTACCTTTAATTGCTGGAAACAGTTCAGCTTCTCTCAAAATGAAGAAGTCAATAAGCACAGTTGTTTTTCACGCTCCTGTCCTGGAGGGACTGGTTAATACAGACGCGTGGAGATCACTCACAAACAGATGAGCTGAAAGGGCCTTTAGCTTTCAGAAAGTTGGATGAATGTAATCATTAAAGTAAAAGATGCGGGGAGAGATGACAAGGAAAATACACCATTTTCCCCCAGCTATTTCTCTTGGTAATTGTGTCTTTCTCAGGAAGCTCCCATGTCCCCAGCCACCTTTCCATCCCCTGAACAGGCGCCTTTGGTTGTGCTGGTGTAATTCCAACCCATGCACAGACCTCTGAGGAACCAGGTTATAACTCCCAGGTTAATAAGAAGCCTCCCTGTAAAGGTAGAATATTTTTAAAATAGATCAGTAATCTATCTGTTTCATCATACAAGCCCATAAACAGTCGTAGGCACAGAATACATTTAAGCAGAATGAGCTACTGAATCACTGCCTCAGGACGGAGTGGGAATAGAGCTAGGGGACACAAGGAGAAGGACTAATTACTAACTAGAACACCAAGCTGGAAGACAGAATGAAGGAGTGTGTCAGGAAACCACTGTACGGATCTGGGGTAGAGAAGGGCAGGGTGAGTCAGCCACAAGAGAAAAAAGAAAAATAATAAAAAAAAAAAATCATGATTTGATGCAAATGAAATCAATGGGATGTTGTTGGCAGAATTGTTTCCAAGAAGAATGTTTTTCAGTGTTTTCCATGAGGTCTTTAGCAGAGCCAAATCTGACGGGTGTTATTATTGAAGCTTGCAAGGACAGAACTACGAGACCAAGCGAATACAGGACCATTGATTAAGCGAAGAGGATGGAGAGTAGGAGTACATCAAAGGAGGCCAAAAACATCTTTACAGAGTTGAGGGAGGAAAAAAAATTGGAAAGTTTATCAATTTTCCTTTTAGCTTATATAAACAATACCAAGTTAAAACAAACCAAACCAAAAGTCATATTATAAATGCGCAAACCGTTTCTTTGGGAGAGAAACTGAAGTCATGTAAAATATGCAAAGGGCAATATTTTATAGGGCGTCTGAAGTATTTAGTCCTTCACATCCCTCCTCTTTAGACTACCTACTGCCAGAAGACCAAAAAAAAGGGCTGGGGAAGCACCCTCATCTCTCAGCTGCGCTGCGGAGCTCAACTCCATAGTCTGCTCCCCCTCCATATACAGCTTTCCAGCTGTTTTTCCTGAGAGTTCTGAGCACTCACTGACAGAGTTTAAATTTCCTAATAACAGCAGGAAAAATAACCCCTGTACATGTATTACATCTAAAACACATTAAAAAAAAAAGTAAGTTCTTTCAGCTGTAAAGACAAGCATTCAAAAAATATCCCAGACTTTCTTTGTCTGTTGGTCCTTTTTTAAGTCATCCTTTACTGTGAATGAGGCAAGGTCTCAGTGGAAGGTAAATAGAAGGGAATGACTAAAGCCTGATGGTGCATTGAAGATAGCATCATAATATTTATGTAGATGTATACAGTACAACCACTCCATCCCTAGCATCTTTTACTGGGAATAAAAGAGGTTTTCTACCGTAGCAATCTTTGCATATGAACTACACTCATTTTGAAGAGGAGAAAAGGAGGAGGTGAATGGCAAATTCCTATTTCTATTTCTAATGGTAAATTTCAATTTCAGTGAGGCTCGTAGAAGAAAATGAAGAACGTTAAAAGCAGTGATGCTAATGGATTGTGCACGCACACTGTCCTAGGAGTAACAGTAAAATCCATTAAAGATATAGTTAAAATATCAAAGAAATCATACAGCTAAGAAGTTCCAAATTATCTTACCATGGCTAAGTTTTACAGCCCTCACAAATTCCGTCTCATTTTAACACTCGTTATAATGAATACAGGTGTGTATAAAGCAGTAGAAGGGCTGACACAGTCGTCTACATATGCTGTTCAATATAATTCCTTACATGCACTAAATTCCTAGGCATGGCCAGGGAATGTGCAGCCTCCTCAAGAGGAGAACACAACATATAATAATGAGAGTGGCTTTGTCCTCTTGGTCTGCAGGACACTGGAGAGAACTGTGGCATACCTGGGACGACAGCGTGGCAGGCGTGATCCTGAGCATCACACTTCAACCTCCCTCCGAACTAAATTCATAGATTTATTTTTTTTTCCCCCAAATAAAACCTGACTATTATAACCAATAAATAGCTCTTCTGCGTTCTGAATCAGTCCTTCCTCTCTGTTATTTCAGTTGTAAATCAGCAAAACGCACACACACAATCTAATCAGTGCTAAAGAAGTTACTGTCCAAGCTTAGATGAAAACAAGAGAAACAAAAATTGAAGTATGTACATTTATCTTTATGTAGTTGAATGGGCAGGCAAAGCTCCAACGCCTCTCTTGAAAGTCAGCGAGCTCCTTTTGCACCAGAATTAAGAGGTTTTAGATCAGGCTATATTTACAAAAGTGCTTAATTTTCTGAAAATGTTAATTTTTTTCCCTATTTTTGTTTGTTCTATGAGGAGTCCAGACATCAGGAGTGACAAATGATTTCAAAACATGCCAAAATCTGCTTCTGAGACTAAAAATGGAGGCTATGTCCTTCATTATGAAGATGCTAATAAAATTTTCTCATCTGGGTGATCCCTCTGTTAGTTTTTACATGTTCCTTGATTATAGCTAACCGTGTCAACAATTTTTTTTTGTGTCTAACTTGAAAATTGAGGAATGAATAATGTGATACCCTATGAGAACCTAAAATACTGTATCTTTTTTTCAGGAATTTCTAAGCATGATGGCATAGACTCCTTGTTATTTCATTCTGCAGACAGCATAGCTGTTTTAATCATGAAATTCTCACTGGATTCCACAGTAGACTCTCCTACAGGAAATACTTTGCTCTGAAATCGGAAGCTTTGGCAAGTAAGATATTCCTCCTTCACCACATCGATAAATGAAGGAAGCTGAAGAACACATTCAGTAAACAGGAATTGCAAATGCATGCCAGGAAATTCAAGCAAAGCTCTCCCAAATAAAAGATTAGGTTTACATTTCCAACATATCAGATTAAAGCCCATGAAAATCAGATTTCACTTTTCACCTTCTAAAACATTATTCATACTGTGTGTTTTTTAAATAGGAAATAAAATGAGAAAATACAACTACTGTAAATGGCGGTATGTCTGGTTAATTCAGATTTTGTTAGCAATCTTCATCTGTTATTTGAATCTCATCAGCCCGTTAACTGGGCCAGTGCAAAGGTCATTAGAAAAACATTTCTGGTGGCATTCTGTCTGAAACAAAAGCATTAGGAGAAAAAAAAAAAAAAAAGCCTGGGAACGTTACAGAACAAAACAGCGATGATGAAAAATTTCCCAAAGCTGGAGTTAAGGAAAGGTGCAAGCTTTCATTTCCTCTTGGATTCAGATTCAAGAGGCTCTTTGGGAAGCCCTGTCCCATCACTTCACTCTGACACAGCCGAGCACGGCAGGAACAGCCACGGTGCCATTTCTTTGGCACAAATTCCTAAACCCAACAGGCACTTTCTCCTTTTATTTTTTTTTTTTTTTTTTTTTTTTCTGCTAATCGTGTTAATGAGAATTTTGGTTTAAGCAAATGAACGATCAGTGATTCCACCCCGCAACCGTGCAGGATGCACCAAGATCATACGCGGCTTGAATTTGTTATTGCTGACACAGATCAATCCAATTTGGTGCGTAAGCCTCATTCTTCACTTTTTTCCCTGTTGGACCATGCCAATTTCTTCTTTTCAAAACTCCATTTTGAAACAAACACCAACTCAGCAACACATTACAATTTCCACTAAAAGAACACTTCTTTTTCTTGCTGGTAATTTTAAGTTCAACTTTTAGCTGCAATAAAAGAATGGATTATGGTGGCTCTCGGATCTGGCACAATTTTCTGTGGATATTTAGCAATATTACTCCTCGTTGTGGAACTCTGCAACTAGTGAAAATGCTTAATATATACTTAGAAGAGCCCAGGAGGGGACAAATAGAAAGATCTGTTGTTACAGCTCAAAGCACACAGACTGCAGTGCTGGAACTTTAGTATTCCTAGTCAAACTAAATAGTTGTGCAACTGGACAATATTGCTTAGCTTAGCTATTTTATAAAAAAAAAAATAGCTATAAAAAGTGCTATTTTATCTTTAAGAAAGCGTGCAGGGCTGGAGAGAGGACTGTCACTACCTCTCTGTGTTCAACTCCCATGACTAAAGCAGCTTTTCCCTCGTTAGGCATGATACGATGATTTTCAATTGTAGTTCCTCAGACCCTCAAAGAGCTCTAAAGATATGTGAAAATGAATTTAAATAGACTAAGCAGAGCTTTCTGTAGGGGAAAAAAATGCTCAGATTTCCAGATCCTAACCTTATCAAGGCTTCATCTTTCTACCTCAGGTTTTTTGTTTTTTTTTTTTCAAAATGGGAGTAATGAATGATCAAACACCAGGAGCTGCAAAGATAAACAAGTGACCTGCTCACTTTCAGAATCTGCCGCTTCTAAGCATTAAGTCTTGCTAAAGAAACCCAATTCTGAGCACAGGGTTCCGAAGTTGAGCACTTTTGTGCTGCTTGGTTTATACATTAGCCAGCCTGCTGCCTGTTTCCTTATGAGACACTGTATTTTTAAGTATTGATGAGAGGCTCACCGTGCTCAGAGAGGCATCTCTTGCTACTTTATGCATCTAAAGGAGTTAATGACTGTGAAGGCCTCAAATACCCCTGTAATCAGCCCAGTAAAACAAAAATAATAAAAAAAAATAAAAATCATAGCTATAAATCAAGAGGATTAAAG
Source organism: Gallinago undulata (assembly GCA_026546715.1). Classification (NCBI taxonomy): domain Eukaryota; kingdom Metazoa; phylum Chordata; class Aves; order Charadriiformes; family Scolopacidae; genus Gallinago; species Gallinago undulata. Next base: position 19,777,853 of record JAOTQQ010000041.1, read on the forward strand.
ATTAAATAAAGATATTGCTTCCCCCATTGTGGCATCGGAATGATGCGGAGCTCTCTTATTCTGTGTTCATCCAGCTCTTTTCATAAACTACCTTAGGCACTGCCATGACATAACCATGTTAGAAAACGATTGGAAATAATATTATGGCAATATATAATGGCCTACTTGGGCAATAAAAACCAATGCTCTAATATATTAGAAATACACTCACAATTGAGCTTTACTTCAGGTATGTTAGCTGCCGTTTTATGTTGTATAAAGTCACCGTTGCTTGTACCACTCACTTGCTCTGTAGAAAGAAATGCAGGGATTACAGCCCCTCCTCCCCCGCAATAATTCTTATTAGACTTTCCATCAGTTCAAATATCTGCACGACTGAAATGAGCAACGACTTACTGGATTAAAGTAATCTTCAGCCTAAAGAGGCACAGCATCCCCAGGTCTGCCTGGTGGTGTGGGCTGTCTCTTTGCCATCTGCTTTGAAGCATGAAGAACCAAGTGCTCTTCTGCCGGAGGGAACTCCTTCCCAAAGGCAGCCGCGGGCCCCGTGCCGATGCTTGACGGAGTGGTAGGAACCACACTCAGCACCCACGTCCCAAGGTGCAGCTCCTTTTCCACTACCTAGGTACATCTTCTCTTGACTTCTTAACCTCCATCTGGGCTTACAAATGAGTTTCATTCACATCCCTCATGCGAATTTCTCTCACTGTGCTCTTGCTCAAAGGCCACGCAATCACAAATGCCACCCCTTTGCCCCCCACTTCATGAGGCTCCACCATGATAACCTCCACCTCCAACTACTTTGAAGCAGGTTTAAATGCCCTGGGGAGTTCTAGCTACAGTCACAGAATCACAGAATGCTATGGGGTTGGAAGGGACCTCTGGAGATCATCCAGTCCAACCCCCTGCCAGAGCAGGTCCACCCAGAGCAGGTCCCACAGGAATGCGCCCAGGTGGGGTTTTGAACATCTCTAGAGAAGGAGACTCCACCACCTCTCTGGGCAGCCTCTGCCAGGGCTCTGCCACCCTCACAGGAAAAACGTTCCTCCTCATGTTTAGGTGGAACTTCTTATGTTCAAGTTTCTGCCCGTTCCCTCTTGTCCTGTCCCTGGGCACCACTGAAAAAACACTGGCCCCATCCTCCTGACACCCTCCCTTTAAGTATTTATAAGCGTTGATCAGATCCCCCTCTCCCCCCAGTCTTCTCTTCTCCAGGTTAAACAGACTCAAGTCCTTCAGCCTTTCCTCACAAGAGAGATGTTCTAGTTCCCTGATCATCAGTCAGACAATTGTCACTCAGACACCTTGTGTATGTAATTTGTTTTCACTTTGCTTTTTTAAAAAATAATCATATTACCTAATCCAGGCTGTTCATTTGATAATCTTGAGTTCTTTTTCCAGATTTCAATATCTTCATGATAAATATTATATCAGATATTGGACACAAACAAAAGCTGCTGTGCCTCTGATCGCTGGTATATTAATGACTTCTCACAAGAGTCCTCACCTTCTGCAATAGGTACAAATATCCTATCAATCTGCTCGGTGCACCAGAGAGTCAATTCTTTCCCTCCCCTTTACCCTCCTTGAAGGTGGTTTCTTTTATCAGAAGAGGTTTAAAGTAGTTTGGAGATGAATTTTGGTTATCTATCTATTACATGTTGCCAAATCAATAGCTAATCCTCCGCTACTCCCTGAGATGTCAAGAGAATTAAGGAAAGAAATTTACTATCTGGTATTCACATCAACCTTTCTACCATCAGTTCTATTCTACCCTAGTCAAAGCAAAATTTCCACAAAAGTAAATAATGAAAGTTGCAGGATGGGATCCTGGACCAGGATCATTCAGAGGAAGGTGCAAGCTGTTCTCCTTCAGTATCAGACGACCAGTCTTCTGCTGCCTATCATAACAGAACTTGAGGAATGAAATGAGAAATCAGGAAGAGAAGTGCAATCGGTAAGAAATTCAATAATAATGGAAAAATAACAACAGAAAGAAAAAAAAAGTGGTAGGTGAACAAAAAAGCAAACCCGAGAGAGAGGAAGAAAAGAAAGAAGTAAATTGAGACACTGAGTCATCGGCATTCTGACACGCTAAAGGAGGCAGCTTTTCTACCAGTTTTTAGTGAAGGAGGAATTTCACACAGTAAGTTTAAACCAACAGAATACAGCACTTTTCCCCACAAACCATACGAAATTTATTATACAGAGTGTTATCAGCTGTAGAGAGAGCAACGTATATGGCATTGAGTAACGCAGGTGAAGCCTTCCTGGTAACTCATCTCTTTCACGTTTTATTCCTCAGATAATTTCAGAGATTCACTGGTCTATTTTTGTCATGTCACAGTCTTTAGTCTTTTGTGAGAGACTATCCCTCCCTGGGGAGGAATAACCCCCTGCACCAGGACAGGTTGGGGGGTGACCTGCTGGAGAGCAGCTCTGAGGAAAAAGACCTGGGAGTCCTGGTGGACAACAGGATGCCCATGAGCCAGCAATGGGCCCTTGTGGCCAAGAAGGCCAACGGCATCCTGGGGGGCATCAGGAAGAGTGAGGGATGTCATCCTGACCCTCTGCTCTGCCCTGGGGAGACCCCATCTGGAGCACCGGGTCCAGTTCCAGGCTCACCAGTTCAAGAAGGACAGGGAACTGCTGGAGAGAGTCCAGTGGGGAGCTATGAAGATGATGAGGGGCCTGGAGCATCTCTCTTATGAGGAGAGGCTAAAGGGACTTGGGTCTTTTTAGTCTGAAGGAGACTGAGAGGGGATCTGATCAATACTTATAGAATCATAGAATGGTTTGGGTTGGAAGGGACCTTAAAGATCATCCAGTTCCAACCCCCTGCCCTGGCCAGGGACACTTCCCATCAGCCCAGGTTGCTCCAAGCCCCATCCAGCCTGGCCTTGAACCCCTCCAGGGATGGGGCAGCCACAGCTTCTCTGGGCAACCTGGGCCAGGCTCTCACCACCCTCACAGCAAAAAATTCCTTCCTAATATCCCACCTAAATCTCCTCTCTTCCAATTTAAAACCGTCACCCCTTGTCCTGTCGCTACACTCCCTGACAAAGAGTCCCTCCCCAGCTCTCCTGGAGCTCCCTTCAGATATTGAAAGGCTGTTATAAGGTGTCCCCGGAGCCTTCTCTTCTCAAAGTTGAACAACTGCAGCTCTCTCAGCCTGTCCTCACAGCAGAGGTGCTCCATCCCTCTCATCATCTTCATGGCCCTCTGCTGGACCCGCTCCAAGAGGTCCATGTCCTTTCCCTGTTGAGGACTTCTCCAAAGTTGGATACAGTACTCCAGGTGGGGTCTGGTGGGGTTATGAATATCTAAAGGTGGGATTATACTCCAGGTTGGGTTATGAATATCTAAAGGAGGGTAGTCAAGAGGATGGGGTCAGTCTGTTCTCAGTGGTGGCCATTGACAGGACAAGGGGCAACGGGCACAAGCTGGAACATGGGAAATTCCATCTAAACATGAGGAGGGACTTCTTTCCTGTGAGGGTGGCAGAGCCCTGGAAGAGGCTGCCCAGAGAGGTGGTGGAGTCTCCTTCTCTGGAGATATTCCAAACCTGCCTGGACGCCTTCCTGTCCAGCCTGCTCTGGGTGACCCTGCTCTGGCAGGGGGTTGGACTGGATGATCTCCAGAGGTCCCTTCCAGCCCCTGCCAGTCTGTGATTCTGTGAAATATTAAAGAAAATGCTGCTAAATTCTGCTGTCTTCATTTGTCTCTTGAGGGTAACTGACTATGGTTCTAAGGATTCTTTGTCTAAGACCTTTGAGAGGGAAAAAAAGAAAAGAAAAAAAAAAAAAGGAAGAAAAAGACTGAACTTAAGCTTCCTGGTTTTTATGTACAGATATAAAGAGCGTTCCCTTTGCCTGCTAGCATTGGGCACTGCCTACACAGATTTTTCCTACTCATGTTGTGTGACTGGAGTCCTATCAGTCGCCAGCTGCGTAGAGCTGGTTGTGCACATACAGAACTTCTGGTTTGATTTGAGTATCTCCTTTCTTCTGCTCTGTTCCAAACTCTGGGTCGTGCCTAATTCTCAAATGGAGATTTGCATTATGTTTAAGAACATAATTCGTTCTGAAGCTGCCTGCCCTTCGCTTAATTTGAAAGGTTCGAACTTTTCCATAAATCATGGAACACAACTGGTTTCTTTGCTGTTAGAAAACAACAAACAAAACCAAACCCAGCATTGACTATTACGATTTTACTATAAATATCCTTGAAGGGGCAGAGAGATTGCCCCAAATTACAAATTTTGAACCCTTCATCTTCAAACAGACCCCAAAAAAGATATTTATCACACAAAACAGCAAAATGCAGCCACTTGTAAACTGCCCAGCCAAAGAAAAGCACAGAATGAAGGTACATTTGCTGAACAAAGTGAAGCAGAATCTGGTCACCACCACCAGAAGCAGAATCTGGTCAGAATTCAAGAATATATACTTAGTACTGATATTGGATCAATATCATTAGACTCCAATGAAGATGAAAGCCTCTTACTGAAAATATAAATTAGCTTTTACCATCAAAATTTCAAGTTATATTAAAACAGCATTCTTATCTTCCCTCTCCTTCAGTCAAGATGGCCTTTCCAACAATAGTTCACGTGAAACACAATTTAAGCAGTGAATCAGAGACTGAAACATCAATCCATTACGCTTCCTGTTTCTCATTAAGGGTAGGGGGAGAGAAGTTCAAACTTTATTTAGTATGTTGCAGATGAAGATATCACAATGTCATCTCATCTAATTTCAGTTTCTTTCCGTATTTGCCCTGAAGGGTTGTAACTTCTTTTCCCAGTGTAAAGCCTGGAATCCAGGAATTCTCTACAGCATTGACGTTAGATTCATAGAATCATAGAATATCTCAAGTCGGAAGGGACCCACAAGGATCATTGAGTCCAACTCCCTGCTTCTCAGAGGACCACCTAAAACTAAATCATATGACTAAGAACATTGTCTAGATGCTCCTTGAACTCTGACAGGCTTGATACCACGACCACTTTCCCAGGGAGCCTGTTCCAGTGTCCAGACACCCTCTCAGTGAAGAACCTTTTCCTAAAGTCTAATCTGAAGTTTCCCTGATGCAGCTTCATTCTATTTCCTTGGGTCCTGTCGCTGTTCACCAGAGGGAGGAGATCAGTGCCTCCCCCTCCACTACCCCTCTTGAGGAAGTTGTAGACTGCCCTGAGGTCACCCCTCAGCCTTCTCCAAGCTGAACAAACCAAGGCTCATAAGCCTTTCCTTAGAGACCTTTAAACCACCTTGGTCACCCTCCTCTGGACACATTCCAATAGTTTGATGCCCTTCTAATGCTGAGGCCCCCAAACTGCACACAGGACTTGAGGTGGGGCCACAGCAGTGCTGTGTAGAGTGGGACAATCACCTCCCTCGACTGGCTAGTGATGCTGGGCTCGCTCCGCCCCAGGATACAGGTGGTCATGTCAACTCATTTCTTCTACATAATAGAAAACCAAACTAGGTCTGGAGAACCTCCGTTGAATTGATTATCGACAACTTTGAGTGGAAGAGTATAATGAAAATGTATAAAGTGAAAACTATCACCATTTGTATAAATGCAGGAGGAAAGACCCGCTCTTGCTCTCACTTTCCTGTATTGAACCTTTCTTTTGTCACAAAAGCATTTGTGCATTCTTCTCCCAGGTAACAAAGTAGTTTCTATTCTTTCCAGAGGCTTTTTACTCTCTACCACAGCTCCAGGTTATACAAAGATCTAACTCTCGGTAACGTTATGGAGGTGCAGGATCGGCCTGTTTTCCAGCAGCTGCCAAGCCTGGTGAAGCACGGAAGAAGTTTGTGAATCACAGCAGTGGAATCTCTGAATGGCTTTAATTAATGAATGCCAGGGAGCAGGAGGGAGCTCACCAGAAACAAAAAGGAAGGTATTTCCCAGAGGCATTTGAAAGCCTAACCTAGCACTCAACCAGCCAGAACATCTATACTCCTGAGCAAAGAAAAGCTTTCCTAATTAAAAGATGTTCTGTGCTTTTGTTGGTGTCTTACGAGACGTGGGAGTAGATCCTTATGAAAACTTCTGCATCTAAAACCCCATTTTATTTTCCACCGGTGTGATTGTCCCTTGTTAATATTCTTACAATCTGCATATCTTAAGGCACATTAATAAATGAAAGCAGCAGGTCAGCCTGTCCGAGAGTTCAAAAAGGACCACGGGAAATGATTGGTTTAGGGTGAGTGGTTTGTTCAGCAAATTTGATTTTAGCTGAGGACCAATAAATGTGTGCATAGTATGGATGTACTGAAAGTGAACTGGGCTCAGAAATACACCATATATCTAAGCTTTTGGGACAGCCCAGGAACTTCGTGGGGTTCATGAAGTTCATGGCTCAACTCCACCTCTTAACACGAAGGAAGAAGCATTACAGTGGCGCTGAGGGATGCCAGATCTTTAGTTTACACTTTCTCTTGAATTTCTCAAATGCTAGCAACAGAACCAACCATAGTTAAGGCTTCAGGGGCAAAAGAGAGAGAAACACAAGAGTTAAGCCTGGAAGGTGAGACTGAAATAAGCCAGGCAAACAAGATTTCATACAGTTAAAAATAAAGCCATTCACTCTCTGTGAAAGAACATTTCATTATGTTAAATTGTTATCTGGCTGATAAGCTGGCATTTCCATGAGTTTTTAAGTCCTGTAAGGAATTTATTGGAAAATTACTGTAAACCTGTGATTTGTACTCTCTAACAGGTCCGCAACAAGACAAGATACAGCCTCCAAATTTCAGAATTTCAGAAGACTCTATGTAAACACTCAGACAGCCCCAAAGACGTGTGTGTTCCCATTCCCTCCCAGTTTTCTGCCATGCATTAGAGCCAGGAGATCCGCAGAGCCTGGAACGCTGACCGTGTATCAATATCCTAATATCACAAATTACCTTTTTCGGTACGTTTACCGTCTTGGGTCGTGATGGTTCTCCTCGTTTCCCAAAATAGCCCTGGACCTTCTCATCCTACTACCCCATTGGAGACTGTTGCACCGAGCTGCCTGGACCCCCCCACAGCATCCACCCTGTGGAAGAAACACAGAATGAAAAACTGTGATGTAGAAATTGAATCTTGTAGAGACGTCGTTTGAAGACGATGGGAGAGAATAACTAAAGTAGACTGAATAATAGAATTATAGAATGGTTTGGGTTGGAAGGGACCTTAAAGATCATCGTGTTTCCACCACCTCCTATGGGCAGAGATACCTCCCACCTCCCTCAGGGACGATATAGAGCTGTCCCTGAGAATGGAGGAGAGTTGTAGGATTATAATATCCCCTCGATGTAAGTATAATACAGCCGTTGAAAGCACAGTTAATTTCAGGAAGACTTCAAGACACAAATATAAGCAGAGATTTCAAAGGCAGCAATTAGTCAATAATGCAATCAACCTAATCTTGCATATAAAAAACCTTCCCTACTGGAAATGCCTGCATTTTTTCACCCTTAGCAGTAATAGGGAGAGGGAGGGGGGAGGAGGGGAGTGTTACTGCCACGTTTCTGGAATGAGTAGCTCCATCACCCATCATCCAGGGCACAGTGGTAGGAATTAGGTCTTTCCTTGTCATTAGCAGCAGTGAAACACAGACACCTCTTGAGGGCAAGGTATTGTTTCTAGCCCTGGAAATTTCCTTCATTTAGAGTGCTACATGCACATTGTGGTAAAAATGAAAATTAGACAAAAGTTTAAAAATTAATTATTCTGCTCAATTGCTTTAAAGTTATAGCCTGGATACACTGCACCAAATGCCTGTTTCATTCAATGAATAAACAAACATTAGAAATAATAATCCTACATATAATTTCATAGCTTGAAAACACCGATAGGAACGAGATATAAACCAGGACTTTCATTTCAAATCATTTTATACATTGCTCACTTACTAAAGAAAAATAAATCCTACTGTTTCCTCTTGATGACAAAAGACAATGGAGGAAAATGGTAACTCCAGATAACCAATAAGTCGCTGATTCTGTTTTCCAAAGACATGCCTGCTTTCTATCCCTTTGGCCTCGGCTGCCTAGCAACGTCCACAGAGCTTTCTCAGTCTATACTAATTCTGGAGAGTTTTCATTTATATATTTATTTACGAGGATGCCTATAAGGAGGATCCAGAAACAAAGAGCTCTTTGTTCCTTCCTTCTAACACTGGTCTCCAGACATGTCACCTCAGTGTCTCAGCAAAGGACGCAGCTCGTGGTTCTTCGAAGAGAGGTACCCACCCTCTAGAAATCACTTGGGAATCAGGCAAATCCCACTTTCCATAAGACAAAAGCTGAGTCTCGGCAGGCAGCTCCTGATGGAATAGACACTGATATTTCTTGCCCTCCCTGCTGATTTGGTTCTTTGATAAGATTTTTCGCCCTGAAATACTCTGTGTTTATGTAAGGCTCCTGTTTTTGGGTAGCCTGGAGCTCTTAGCAGGAAGACAGAGCTTGTGCTGCTGTACTGGGTCACCAGCAGCTCCTGCATCACCCAAGCACTGGAGGGAAATGGTGATTAAAACTCCTGCTGTGGCAGTGACTCAAAGAGGGACAGTTTGGAAGTTACAGATGGGACTCCTTATTATAAGTAGTTCACAGAGGGATATGGACTGTCTCTCCCTGAACCAGCTTTTGGTTGGAAGAGCCTATTTCCTCAGGGTTTTTTTACCTTTATTGTCACTGCAAAATTGAGGATGCTGCAGAAAATATCCCTACGTTCCATTAAAAAAATACACATTTTCTTGCCAATTCTATTGAAATGACACTTTGCAAATACTTTATGCCCTGATCAGCACAGCCCTCTCCTCCAACGAGAAGGGGAAAAAAAAAAAAGAAAGAGAGAAAGAGATGGTCAAAGATATATCCTGAAGAGCATAGTGGGCTCTTCCAAACGATGTGGTGAAGGCACGCCAAGCGTTCATGGCTTGCCTTCTCATGTTGGTGATGTGGGGTTTGTGCCTCACTACTTCTGACTCCTGAATTCAGATGGAAAAGTTTCCACTCACTTCTGGATCTCACTGAGGCCTGAAATAGAACAAATTGATGCCTCCTGAGACATGGCAATAGGCCTTGATCTCTCCATCACATTTTTTCTGACGAAGTTGACCTGTAGAATCATAGAATCATCTGGGCTGGAAGGGACCTCCAAAGGCCATCTAGTCCGACCCCCCCGCAGTCAGCAGGGAC
>JAOTQQ010000041.1:19787149-19805148 GCA_026546715.1 Gallinago undulata
CTGTGGGTGGACCTGCTCTGGCAGGGGGTTGGACTGGATGATCTCCAGAGGTCCCTTCCAACCCCATGTCATTCTGTAATTCTGTGATTCAGACCGCTAATGACATCTGTGTTACTCCCATCAGGAATATCCACTCACAGAAAGCTGGATGCAAAACTTAATCAGAAGCACTCCCAGTGACTCCCATTACAATGTACTGGGATCCGTGTCTCGGGTAAGACAAGGTCTGCACGATAAAAAACACGCCAACCAAGAAAAGAAGCAGAACTCAAATGATACTCAAATATTACCAAGCAGCCAGTAAGAACTAAGTCTCTGGACACAGTGGGGGTAACTGGTTGATGAGTAGCAGAATAGAGAAATACAGAACCCTCTCCCATGCCAGAGACAGCTTCTGAGAATTTACAAGTCCCTGTTCCTTGCCTGAGAAGGATATGATAAAAGTCCCAGTCCCCTTAGGAATGTGGGAAATACTCTTGCCCATCAGGACACAAAAACGCAAGAATAAATTTGAGTAAAAAACATCCTCCTGGATTTCTTGATCTTGTGTTATACAGCAAGATAAAGACCCAGAGAAACACAGCGATGGGCCGACCCTCCCCATTCCAGCTGAAATGCCCATTTGTTAAAAGTTATGAACAAAAATAATCTGCCAGCCAAAAGCATCAAGCGTTTACTTCTTCTGTAACGATAAGAATTTTCCTCGTAGCAAACAGTCGGGTGTGCACAGCAGCATCTGTGACAACCCTTCTCACCTACTGGTTACTGGTCTGGTGGAGAGCCTTGAATTCTGACTCTAGCACTATAATTATCATCCTTGGGTTATATATATATTTACATATATATATATACATAATGTTACTAACTTATCCCCTACTCCCTTCTGCAATAATTCTGCTCTATAGAACACAGCCCGTTATAAACCTGCCACAACACTAAACAAACAAAACATGCTTTCCTATGATTGTCTTCATTTTCATCTGTGCCATACACATCTATAAATTAAACCTTATCATTCCAACAGCAAGTTAAAGTTGTGACCTAGAAGATTGAAAAGGAAAAAAAAAAGAAAGAAAAGAGTACTTTTAAAATTTCAATTAATTATGGCAGTTTCTAACACCAAGAATGAGTTTTAGATTGGCTATTCTTCACTGTTACTGGCCAAATATACTTATGGTTTCGTCTGTTCCAGATGGTCACCAGGTGCCAAGAAATGCCTGACCTGATGGGAATTGTCACTATCACTTCCATAGAGAAAAAGTGAAATTTGGACCATAGTGATTTCATTACTATAGTGCTTACACAGAGCAGATTATCGTGATATCCGGAATGGCTGAGGCTGGAAAGGAACTTGGGAAGTTCTGGTCCAACCCCCGTGCTCCTGGCAGCCCCTGGCCTTGCACTGGTGCAGGGGGTGGCTCCTCCCCAGGTGCAGGACTTTGCATTTCTCCACGTTGAGCTTCATGAGGTTCCTCAGCCCATTTCTCCCGCCTTCCGAGGTCCCCCTGGATGGCAGCACAACACTCCGAATATCCCCACCCACCATATCCTTGGGTCACTTGTTTAAAACACTGCTAATTTTTGTTTCTTTTCTTATTTTTCTGTGAAATATGAAAAAGACTAACACACTGTCCTTCTTCTTTTGCAATTTAATGCACAGATTATATATATGTTACGCGATTTCGATTTTTCAAGCAGAGACTGAATTTGCTGTCTTTCTGGAAAGTATCATGTAAGAGATACAGCTGCAAGAAAACACACTGCAACTTGGACCAATTAGTCTCACAATAAATACTCTTCATCTGAACACATAAAAGCATGGCGATATAAAAAAATGGGATATAACACATGATATACCTATAATCTTAATCTGGCACTCCACTGCAAGTCTAGGGATCAAAAAAGGCTGAATTCTAGTCAAATTGGTTGTTTTCAGTTTTCACTTCTGCTCTTGTGTATCCAGAAATGGCAACCTTATGGCCTGAACTTCAGGGTTACAGAACTCCCAATGAGTTCAAAGTTAGGGATCATCCACATTTTGGAAAATCAGACTTTGGAGGAATTTAAACGTGGTTACTCGTGTACCAACACATCCAACACAGACCATTTAAAACCTGTAGGGCAATCCATTCCTTAAAAAACAGGATGATATATTTTTAACCAACTTCTAATTAATGGCGTGATCACAACTAGGGAATGTCTACAAAATATTTCATAAATGGAATTCGACAGAACTGCTAAGTTTTATTATGATGTTACCCCCATTATTTTGTATTTAAATTAGTGAGGAAATTGTAACTAAATATTAATTTAATTCTTAATACAGATACAGTGAACCTCATTTATGCTGTATTAGTGGCAGTCTCACTGAGAAGAAACTGCGCAGAAGAATGTTTTAAAGCTCATTGACAAAAATACAGATTTGTCTCAAATTCAGCAACTTTTTGCCTCCAGGCAGAGGGAGACCGAATAATGTCCCTTGTCCCTGCTCTTTTCCTCTGACAAGAAATGATTGTCCCTGAGGAGGAGACACTGTCAGTCACCACAGCCTCCATCCTGGGCGGTTCTTGCACCTGAAGGAATACTGGATCCCAAACAACATTGGATGACCAAGAAATTCCACCAGTATACCCAACGTTAACCCAGTCCGTCATCATCGCTACGTACCCTGCATGAGCCTGGTGTGATCACGGATGCAAAATCACCCCAAGTCCAGCAATCTCGTAACCAAAATGATGATGACAAACAGGATATCCAGAGATGGAAGAGTGACAAGAAAAGCTTATTTTAGGAGGACACCTTACTCCAATAAAAAGACAAGATTTTCTGAATGTCTGAAGATTACAGATCTTGAGGAGGAAAATCTTTGTTTAGAATGGTACAGGGAGAGTGAAACTCCAAGAAAACAACAATAGTATAAAATGAAGGTAATAAGCTCAATGTTAGCAAAACATTTCATGAGATGGAAATCTCTCCAACAAAGACATAACTCTGTAAAGCGAGAACCTTTGGGAATAAAGTAGACAAAGCATGAGACAGCAAAAAACAATCGTGTACTGATCACATGCAGGGCTGAATCATCTATATTTGCCTTTTTTTTTTGTCTCTGAGATTACTTCTTCTAGTCAATCATTCTGGAGCACCACTCTCATTTTAACACCTCTCTTTTTCTTTCTTTCTCCCTTCCTCTTCCTTTGCAAAGTGCCATCAAAATAGACGTGACCTCATTTCCCTTCCTTTTCCTTCTGCTGTAAAGGAAGAATTTGTATAACCACTATTACCCTATATATCTGAAAACCTATTTTAATCAACATCTGGATGGGGGGTTCAACGTTCCTCCTTTATAACGTAGCGTTCTAGAGCGCCACGATTTTTATAGGGTCACCTGTCACAAGAGTAGCTCCGTGACCTTTTAAAAAAACCCCAGATGAATGGATGAAGAAAGATTTGGGCTGGAGAAAACGCTAAGTATGGTCACTGTTCACCGCGTCCCTATGCCCACGTACGGAGTTCATTCCTGAAGAGCAGACTAAGGCTCTTCCAAAGTGAGCAAAAAGCTTACGAGCCCGCCAGCCTTTTACAGAAGAGATGTAATGCCAACACAAGTCTAGAAAGTAGGCTTCAAAAGCTTTTGTTGCCAGAAGAAAATAAATACTTATCTCTCCTGGTTTCAAAAAAAAAAAAATAATCAAAAGAGTTTTGCCTTTACTGTGAAACTATTTCAGTACCAGAAATACCTGTCATTGGTAAATATTTCTTGAAAAGAGGAAGTGTGGTGAATTTCTAAGTTTTTTTTACTCATTTTTTTTTTAATACGTTCTTCTTCAAACACTTTTAAATGTCAAAGGCAGATGGAGGAAAAATACAAAAATAGTCACTAGTATCCTAATATTGCATTTCCTCTCAATAGCTGCTAATATTTAAATTCTCAACTAATGGTATCCCTCTCTTAAAACTCTTACAAAATGCTTATATTATCATTTTTTTTATGTACTTGCCAGGAGAGCCTGAAATATAAGATTTTTGTATCTTAGTCCTCTCAACACCCTTACTATTACAATCAATCGGAATAAATGGGAATTTTGTGTCATTCAGCAAAATACCAAAGGTTTTGGTCCCGATGAAAGAAATGAAAAATCAAACAAGATCAAAAATTATTTTCACACTTTCTTCTGCAAACTGCGCTCAGGACACGCTGAAGAACGGACCAACAGGGGGTTTGCACCTCTGGGACTGAGCTGTGTATTGTCCACACGGGCAAGAAGATGTGACCAAAAGGGTTTACAGCACTAAAAAAGTAAAAAATAAATACCATGGCTTGCCCCAAACTCATGGGGGACTGACACATCGTGTCATGGGAACCTGCAAGGGGAAGGGACTCTGGAGGGAAGAGTTCTTGGAATAAAATCTACCTGCGCATCCCTGGAAAGCTGTATCTACTGAACTAAGTTTGGAAAAAAAAAAGACACGGATTCCTATCAAAGTATGGCTAGTGCCCACTAAACACTAATTTTGTTCGAATTCTATGGAGATTTTAGAGTTTGGATTTGTTTATTTGTCATACAATGAAAGGAAGCTTTGAAATTAAAAGCCAAGCAGAAAAAAACCCAACTGCAATATTTGTATTTCTTTCTGATAAATGTGAAGAAATGTTTCTTAAAAATTTAAGCAAGTCACTGAGCTTGACATTAAATTAATAAATGTTTTATTCAGCTCTGACCTGTATATTTTTTTTTTCTGTTTGAAGAGGAAAGGAGAGGAAGAAACAGTCAAATATTATTGCCTAGCTGGGGCACGCACCTGCTATCGGCACTGCAACCAAAGCAGAAGCCTTTACAATTACACAAATATATATATAATACCCCTTCACAAATATATTCTGACAGGCTATGGTAGATGAGCTACTCGCTCATGTGAGAAACTTGGCTGCTCTTTCTTGCAGTGCATTTCTGCAAAATTGCAAGTCAAAAGCTTGAAGAAAATAGAGTCTATAGACTTTCCACCCTTAACGCAACAAGACCTGATGCATCCACCAGACAGAACTTTGCCGTAAGCGCACCAAGACAGAACAACTGTGAGAGCTGATATTAAGAATTAGAAAATATACATTACTCAAAGACGCAAAGAAGGGACAAGATATGGCAGGCTACTGTGGGCAAGGAGAACTTGGGGATTTTTTTGGTCCTAGTACTTCACATAACCCTGACCATCTCTTGGGATAGGTGTTGAGAGATAAGTGAATGAGACCTCACCTCGAGTACTGTGTCCAGTTTTGGGCCCCTTACCACAAAAAAGACATTGAGGTGCTGGAGCGGGTCCAGAGGAGGGCAACGGAGCTGGTGAGGGGTCTGGAGAGTAAGTCTTATGAGAAGAGGCTGAGGGAGCTGGGGGTTTTTAGTCTGAGGAAGAGGAGGCTGAGGGGAGACCTTCTCATGCTTTATAACTACCTGAAGGGGGGTGTAGAGAGGCGGGGGTTGGTCTCGTCTCCCAAGTCAGAGGAGATAGGACAAGGGGAAATGCCCTCAAGTTGCACCAGGGGAGGTTTAGATTGGAGATTAGGAAACATTTCTTCACGGAGAGGGTTATCGGGCATTGGAATGGGCTGCCCAGGGAAGGGGTTGAGGCACCATCCCTGGAGGTGTTCAAAAGCCGGGTTGATGTAGTCCTTAGGAATACGGTTTAGTGATTTTTGTCAGGGTTAGGTTGATGGTTGGACTAGATGATCTTTAAGGTCCCTTCCAACCTAGACAATTTTATGTTTCTGTGGCCTCAGAAAAACAAATGATTGAGCCACACTTGTCTCAAAGGCTCAATCATTTGTCAGGGACACTTAAATAAGAAATTATTCTCTCCACCCAGGCTCATGTTAGGGTAATTAAAGAGAGCACAATGCAAAGCGATATCTTAGGTCTATTATGTATGGATCAAGGAGGAATTTTTCTGAAAATGCCATATTAGATTCTGGGGAAAAGGTTTTTTGCTCTCTTTACAGAAAACACAGACCACTTCAAAAAGCTGGCTTACAGTAAGTCCCAACTTGGAAAACTTGGAAGTCTTTGCTTTTTTAATCGGGTGATTGTTAACATGTTCAGGCAACCAAGAGCTGGTCCTCAGAGCAAAATACATCAGTAGCAAAACTTTCAAACCTGGCCTTGCCCTACTAGACATAAGGAGCTAAAGAGGAAGCACAGGAGCAGAACACCCTGCACTCAGGTCCCTCTGCTGCCACGTCCTGCACCCAGGCACTCAACTCCTGCCAAGAGTCAAAGGGCATCAACAATAATTCCCATGGATGGCCTGTTAGAATAGTCAGTTTTATCAGAATACTGAATATATTTATCATACGTCTGCAAAATGTAGGAATTATATGATTCTACTAAGGACCATAGAGAAAATAATATATTTTGAAAATCACAGATTTTTTTTCTTTAGTGAAAAAGTGAAGCAAACTCTTACCTTATTGAATCTAGAAAGAAGCAATCTGAAGGCAGAACCGTACCTTCAAATGTCGCTACTTATTTCATCTCCTGGAAGAAGTGGATTCTGAGAAACTTAGGGACCGAGTATACAGATATATCTTGAAGTTCAACAAGTGCAAATGTCTACAACCACCACGGCTCAATGCAGGCTAAGATCTGACAAGGTGAATAGCAGTCTTGAGGGAAAGAACCTGGAGGTCATACTGTATACCTGGTGTAGTGGGAGGTGTGTGGTGGGACTGGATGGTCTTAAAGGTCTTTTCCAACCCAAACCATCCAATGATTTTATGAACACAAGCAGTTTCACTGCTCCTGCAAGTTTGCCAAACCACATACTGGATTGTTAGGACCATAACGGCAAGCACATCAAGGGAAGTTCTTAATTGTCCTTCTCTACCTAGCAATAGCGAGACTGCACCTAAAATTCTCAACTGATGAAGTTTTGGGCCTCAAATTTCAAGAAGCATATGGAGAACTTGAAGAGGGTTCAGAGGAAGGCTACCAAGAACATCAGGGTCTAGAGCATGTTTCTAGGAGGAGAGGGTGAGGGAGTAGGGCTGGTTCTGTCTGGACAAGCAGAGGTTAAGAGGTGCTGCTCTGCTGGCAGCCTCCTGTTCTCTAATTTACAAAGATGACCACAGCAAACTCTTTCCAGCAGGGACAGATCAAAAAAAGGCTCAAAAAATTGCAGATTAGTATTTAATCCTGGAAATTAGGGAAGGACTCCTCCATTAGAAGGTCCGTGGAACATCTGTCTTGGAAGATTTTACAACGAAACCAGACAAAGCGAGGCCTGATTTGATGGGGCGCTGGTGATAGTCCCACTTCAGAGAGACAAATGGTCTTGATCCAACCAATATTTTCCAGGTTCTATGAAGTTACAACAGTAGAAACACTTGCACAGACACATTCACAAATATTTTTCTCTTAAATAAACAATAAAATAATAATTTAAAATATGGGGGGGGGGAAGGTAGAAATGTAACAATTTTAGGTACTTTGATGGGGGTTTTAGGGAATCTGGTTTGGAAAAAAAGGTCCAGAAATCTTAGAAAAAAAGGAGAAAAAATAAGAGTTGTGTTATCTAAACCTCCAACTTACTGATGAACAGACACGGAGGAAAAAAATCCTAGCACAGATCTACTTTTATACATGTCCTCAACGCAATTTTAGAAGTGATATAATCTAATATTATGCACAATACTTAGAAGCTAAAAAATAATGACGACTATTTGGAAAGAACCGAATGCTTAGTTCCAAAAGCATTTTCATTTGGTTAATAGTCTTTCCCAAGGGCCTCAAAGGTGCTGAACAACTAGAGTCTCTAATGACTTGGTAATCCAATTTTGCACTTGGCTTATTACAGCAACTTACATTTCTCTTCTATGGCTCAATCCTGCACCGTGGAGACACCTAGTCCTGCTCCAGTAAAGCATCCTGACTCCTGCAGGTCACATCCAGATCCTGGAGTCTCTAAATATTTCCTTTTCAGTAAGGATGATAAAAGAAATGAGTAGAAGAAGGAGTCTTAACGCTGCTTCCTAACATAAAAGTAAGCCGAAAGAGGCTTATGTAAAGAAGGTAGTAAGATGAACAGATTGCAATAAAGTGTTTTCCTTGTGGATCAACACATTGTCTGAGTTGGAACCGTAACCAAATCACAATTCCCTTCCTGGGATTCTTCTTGGATATTCCTTCCCCTACTGCAGGAATTGAACAACTGCTCAGTCTAGCTTTTAATTTACTCCCATCTGTATTGCCAAGTCATGCACAATAAAATAATTTGAATTTTCAAGATGGGTTATTCATATGGGTATGAGTTTTATGGTCATGAACTAATTATACTTTTTACTACATTTTTTTGCTTTTATAAATATATTTAAGTTACCATTATTTTAAGTGCAATTTTTGTTTGTTACCCCATTTGTTATGAATTAACAATAGGTTTCTAGCCAAATAATGATACATAATAGTAACACTGCATGTACCATTACAGAAAATGACAACTTTTTCCAAGAATTAACACTGCATTAAATGCCTCTGGAGGAGGAGGAGGAGGAGGAAGCAAAGAGGGGAATTTTTTTTTTTTAAATGTATGAGGGTTCTCTATTTGGACTTAGGAAGGATTTAATGCATCCAGATGAACAATGAGAACAATTCCACAATGAATTCTGATTTAACTGTCTTGGTCAGCTCTAGGATACTGCAAAAGAAACCCAGCTGTTTCTTGATCACACATTTGATATTAAACAGTGTTATATTTTGCTCAGTACAAATCAGAGAGTTACTAACGCAGCAAGCCAGTTACCATGTATGTTCTCTGTAATACTCTGATCTTAGCAAAACCGAAGTCAATTTTATAAAAGAATCAGGTAAGGAATAAACATAAAGCATGCAATGGAAATGCTGTGCATGCCACTCTAATATATTCCTTTATAACAGGACTGCCCTTAGGGTACTTGTGTCGTGTATATATAGATTGGATCTAGAGATAAATACAACCGCACAGTTAATCTAAAAACTACATTTATAATTTGTATTTAATAAGTGTTTGTGCAATCTGTACCACAGGACTGCAAAGTGATCATTGACCTCGTAGTCTATCCAAGTGCATAGCAACATCCCCTTTGAAACGGCAAACGTAAAACCAAACTGCACTAATCGTTTTTTATTTCAACGTTACGTTAGGAGGCAACATCTTTTAATGGGGTTGCAAGGGCTGAGGGCCGTGAGAAGTGCAGAGATTTTTCAACACTGGCAGAAGATGTTCATAAATGTATTCGGGTAGAGGTTTAGCTGCCTTACCCAAAGAACTGAAGTTTAAGAGCTTCAGCTCATACTCTCTGCTCTCACAGATAATGGTGGTGGCTAATTCCCACGCCTTCAGGAATACTGGTAATAAAGAAACTAGAAGCCCAGATTCTGTAAAATTTAAATTCAGGATTCCTTGTCCCAAGGCATTAATATTGTGTATCCCTGTTCTTTGAAGAGAAATGAGCCTGGACCGACACTTTGCTTTTAGTCGTGGTGCCCAACAACAGCCTCTCATTTCCTCACAGCTCATTCACATTTATTCCAGAATGAAACGCACTAGGAATAGTTGTGAGGAAATTTAATTGGTAGCATGAGGCAAAACACAACGGTCTTTAAAAGGAAATTTCCATTCTAAAGAATAGTAATTTTTTTGAATTCCGTGTCTTTCAAAACATTGCAGATTAGGATTTTTTTAAATACGTATACATTTCTGCTTCGGCACCAAATTTTTGAGGGATGAGAAATGTTCAATTTAATTTATTTTCCTTCTGGTAGGAGGAGCTTCCTTCCCTCTAAAGACGACTGATGTGCTGATCATGTCCCAAGGAAAGAATGCCTTGCTAATTAGGGCCAGCATTTTCCACTCGCTTCTACTGTATGTAGGCAACACTTGTTCTGAAGAACCTTCTCATTTTTCACCTCTATTTAGAAAACCTATTGTGTACGGGTGGTGAGATCGTCTGATTCCTGCCAGATATGAACAAAAAGGCAACACAACGTTAGATGATTTGACTCATAATGATACCATTCAGAGGCATCGCAGTTGCGCAATGGTGTGTTTTCACAGCATCCTGGGAGTTGTGGCAGGAGACTAATTTCTTGGCATCGCAGCACAATTATTTTCATTTATGGACTCAGAGGGTGGAGGGAAACCTGCCGTGCCAAAATTTGGAGCAGCCCTTTAGCTTTTTGCTTTCAATCCACCGTTGCGCACACGCTATTACCGTGGTAGTGGAGGAGCTCTGTTATAACAGCAGAAGGAAATGAGATGGGTTTGAAAAATGGATGAACGTTGTCAGGGATTTTTGGATAAAGAGTAAAGGAAGGGAATTTACGGGGTAGGAACTCTGTATCTGAAGCAGATCTGTTTGTGGAATGCAAAGCAAAGCAAAACGCAAGAAAGAGTACCATCTTGTTCTCTTCATCAACTGCAGATTAGGGAGACATCTCCTAACCTACCACCCACCACAAAAATAAAGAAAAATACAGTAAGTTTGGGAGGGAGTGTCAATTATTTTCTTTAAATTCCTAGACAGTCATGGCTCTGACTCATCCAAGTTTACTCAGTTTAATAAAATATGACCCCGTGGGAGTAGCCTGTTGTGAAATCCACCATAACTATCTTCTGCCTCCAATGTGAGAAATGAATTCTGAATGTGTGGACAATTTCTCCCTTATTTGGTTCATTAACTGTTGAGGTACCTCTATATAATTTCTATGCTTATACAGCAACACGGAATTTAAGCAAGGCACAAGACTTTGTTAAGGAACTCTGAATTAACGTAAACTTTTTCTAGGACTTTTAAAAGGAGGATGAAGTAACGCTAAGGGAAAATAAAAAAAAAAACAAAACAAACAAAAAACTATGAGATCAATAAACAATTAAGCAATTTGCCAAATCTTTTCAAAGCACCTTTCAGAACAAAAAGACAAAGGCTCTATGTTAAACACAATTCCTAAAAGATTCTTAATGTGCCAAGCAAAGGCAAGCACAGTGGTGATATTGATTTAGGTGTCTTAATTGGGTTGTTACCTTCACAGACAGCTCTAAGAGGGGGGAAAAAAAAAAAAAAGAAAAAAAAAAACAAAACAAGAAAAAATAAAGGAAGGAACCTAGTACTAATGTTTTTTCCCTACCAGACATCCAATTGAATTTCATTTTACTGAATTTGCGATTTATAAGCAGTGATTCAAGTAGAGGAACAGTAACACTAGAAACTGTGACAGGAACCTTAAATTCAGCCAAAGATCTGCTCCTGAAAAGCCTTTCCCAAATAAACAGGTTTTACTCATCAGAGTATTTCTAATTCGGTAGGAGAGATGCCTTCTTATGCAAACTCACGGCAACTGACAACGTGAGAAATGGAGACGTCACCAAGCCCAGTGGTTTTGCTGGGAGGTTCCCAGGGGCAGGTTGGTCACAGTAAATTGTCCTTAGCTGTGAATTTCACTTTCTTCCTGACACTCCAAATCTCTTGACCTCTGAGTCACGTTTCAAAGCCCACATGCTCTCCCAGGATCTCTAGCTGCTCATTTACAGAGGAGAGTGGGGATAACTTGAAAGGAGATGATTTGATACCAGAGAATTCACAACGGTTTCAAAAACAATATCTACTGCCAGTTGCTGACTTTATACCTTTCCATATGCATTTACAATGACTAGATAAGCAAATCCAATATATGAGAAACAAAGCAAGTCTTGCCACGACTAAATACCTCACACAAAAGTTAAGGTGAGCTGCCTCAGTTGGTAGCCCTTAACACAGACAAAATTCGCTGCTTGCAGATAAAATGCCAAGTTATACTTGGCAACTTGCTCTCTAGATCTTTGACAATGAACTGGTCCTAACCTTCATAAAATCATAGAACGGTTTGGGTTGGAAGGGACCTGAAAGATCATCCAGTCCCAACCCCCTGCCCGGGGCAGGGACACCTCCCACCAGACCGGGTTGCTCCAAACCCCATCCAGCCTGGCCTTGAACCCCTCCAGGGATGGGGCAGCCACAGCTTCTCTGGCCAACCCGGGACAGGCTCTCACCACCCTCACAGTAAAGAATTTCTTCATAACATCTCATCTAAATTTCCCCTCTTCCAATTTAAAACTGTTCCCCCTCATCCTATGGCTCCCCTCCCTGATCAAGAGTCCCTCCCCATCTCTCCTGGAGCCCCTTGAGGGACTGGAAGGGGCTCTAAGGTCTCCCCGGAGCCTTCTCTTCTCCAGGCTGAACCCCCCCAACTCTCTCAGCTTGTCCTCACAGCAGAGGGGCTCCAGCCCTCGGAGAATCTTCATAGCCTCCTCTGGACCTGCTCCAACAGTACCATGTCCTTCCCTAAGATCAAGTAAAGAAATCAGTTCCCTGGGTTCAAGGAAAAAAAGAAATCTGTATATTCATGAAGCACTGTAGAAACCTTTCATCAAGCAGTAGTTCATCTACTAAATGCACAAGGAACTGACACATCAAAAAGTCAAACAGAAGCAACACAAGTTGTGAATTATGACAAAAATAGCTTCATCGCTTTAAAGTTTGTGAATTACTGCAACATTCACTGAGTAGGTAAAATTTCACAGTGGCCAGGGCAAAGAGTTTGGGCACTGTGCTTTTCAGCCATTCCAGCGTATGAATTGTAAATAAATGAATAATAATTTCAGTGACTAGGTTTTACTTGAATACTCCTTATTCATTTGGTTAGAGCTACAATATCAAAGCGATATTTGCATAAGCTCACATTGGCACATATTTATTCTTAAGAGTAAGAATTGTCAGTCTCGTGATCTTGCTTAACTTTAAGGAAGGAATTGTTTGTTTGCTTAGTTGTTTGTTCAATTCAATTTATGCCTAAGGTAAAATAAGTCAGGAGGAAAAAAATCACACAGAGTCTGAATGTAAAACAGCTAGAGGTATCACGAAATCGCTCTCGGATCAGGAAAAACCTTTCTCAAGACTGGAAGGATAAAAAAGAAGTTTTTGACCTATCTCTCGAAAATTGTTTCACTAATGGAATATTTAAGGATAAAAGATGTGCGTGTTCTTTTGTTTTCCTCTCTTACTCTGCACTGAAACACTGTGTTTTATGTATAGTGATACTGATTGCAATAAAAATTGTGCTTACAAAAGGCTTTTTATTCAAGAATCTTTCATGCAACTGAGAGGTGAAGTTCACAAAACCTCTTCTTAAATCCTACTCCCACTTCTTTAATTATATTAAACTGGTTTTGACATCCGAACTCTTACAAACAGAGACTGCTGGATGCATAAATAGGAAGGATCTGCTCTGCGATATGCCGAAGCAATTTTTCTTAAGCGAGAGAGAGGTAAAAGGGAGCACATAGAGCCTCTGTGATTTGTTTCAGACAATGAGGCCACACAAAAACCAAAGTCAAGGAATCTCTAGTGGTGATCACTACAGCACGCATGGCTGCTCATTCTGCTGTATTTCAATGATGTGTCTCCTAATTGCATTTTCCTTTTCAAAGGTATCACAGAATCACATAAAGATACAGGGTTGGAAGGGACCTCTGGAGATCATCCAGTCCAACCCCCTGCCAGAGCAGGTCCACCCAGAGCAGGTCCCACAGGAACATGTCCAGGTGGGGTTTGAATGTCTCCAGAGAAGGAGACTCCACCACCTCTCTGGGCAGCCTCTGCCAGGGCTCTGCCACCCTCACAGGAAAGAAGTTCCTCCTCATCTTTAGGTGGAACTTCTTGTGTTCCAGTTTGTGTCCATTTCCTCTTGTTCTGTCACTGGCCACCACTGAGAAAAGCCTGGCCCCATCCTCCTGATGCCCACCCTTTAAGTATTTATAGGTGTTGATCAGATCCCCCCTCAGCCTTCTCTTCATTTGAAATGGTAGAGCGGGAAAGACAGGGTGCAAGATCTGATATTTTTTCCTTGCTTTTGGGAGGTAGGACCTGTTTAGAAAAAAAACTTATTCATCCTTAAACCCTTCTCAAAGCAGCTGCCTTTTTGCCTCGCTGCCATACAGTCAATGTTGTAATTCTTCTGAGATTTGTATGACTAACGTGGGGAGATTTCTATCCCCCTCCCACACAGAAAGGTATATGGAAGCAGGTATTTTGCTAAATGTATTAAAAAATACTATTCCCCTGTTATTTTTTTTTTTTATAATGCAACCAGCTGTGCAGAGAATCATCACTTTAATATGTCATAAGGCCAGATGCATTCCAAAACTTTCAAGGGCAATCCACCCTCTTAAACACACATGCACGCACTTCCATCACTACCCAGCTTTAGCAGTAGAAGTAGTTCATCTCATAGCAGTGAAATTAATTTGACAGCTCCTCTAGTACATTTTTTCCCCTCAATATAGAATTTGCTTTAGTTTCAGTGAGGCTTCATTCTGGTCTATAGCTCCATCTGGATGGAAAAGCTAGCAAGAACAACATCGTATCTTGCAAGTTTTTAATTTTTTTTTTCAAAAAAGAGCTAAAGAAGTGCCCAGAAACAGGCAACTGTCAGCTTTCTTCCAGTCCTTGGACACTTCTCCCGGTTGCCACGGTCATTCATTGATAGTACTAGTTCTTCAAGAGACTTCTGGTACCAAAGGTCTCTCTGGGGAGCTCTGCAGGAGAAAAAGAGCTTCTGAAATCTGCTGCCATGGGGAAGGGATGAGCTATGACCAAACATCCAGATGGAATTCCGGTCAAGGAGTGAGGAGCATCCCACCTCAAGTTATTTTTCCTAGCCAGCGAACCGAATCCACGTTGGGCTCTGCAGGCATTTGGCCAGTCCCACGGTAGGTCGATGGTTTGAGAAGTGGTTACATCAACCTTTGGGGACAAAATTCGAGGGAGGGACTGGGAGAGAGGAAAGGGAAAGGGACCATTCCAGACAGTGGCTGCAAGGCTCAGGCCTTGGTTTTCTGACTCCCCAATGGTCACCTATCGTAGTAAATTAATGGAACTATGATGCAAAATTGCAGCTACATTTAATTATTGTTTTATTTGATTCAAAATGTAAGGAGTGAAATGTAACAATTGCGTGCAAGAAAGCGAGGGGTATGTAAGAGAAGGGTGAAATTATAAAACGCTGGAGGAGGTGAGAGCACAAATAAAAACATTGAAAGAAAATTATCCTGGATGATCCCTTTGGTAGGATTTCAATAGCAGGGGAAGTTACTAGCTCCCGTGGGAGCCGTAAGGGAGCAGCAAGGGATGTGCAGCCTCCTTCCTTGAAAAGCCACGACCACGCTGTATGGAGCATCCTGGTGCAAGCTCGGTGCAGTCAGCATGTTCCACTCAAGCCATC
The DNA here is from genome assembly GCA_026546715.1 of Gallinago undulata. NCBI lineage: Eukaryota > Metazoa > Chordata > Aves > Charadriiformes > Scolopacidae > Gallinago > Gallinago undulata. The sequence goes on from JAOTQQ010000041.1 coordinate 19,802,431, forward strand.
CACATTGTTTTATCCCATGAACCAGCACGTGAGGTCACTTCAGTCATTTTTATAATCCCTGCAGAAGGAAGATTATCCATCCAAAGCCAGGGTGCAGTACAGGGTGCAAAAAGTAGCACGGCATAGAATATAATAGCAAGGTCAGAAGTCTAACCTTGTCCCTAACATCACCCTGAACTTCCTAAAATCAGGAACATTTGAAAGGTCAGGAGGCTTTCTCTGGTCCCTACAGTATTCAAAAGGGTGGACTCCCTCTGCAAAGAATTCCAGTTCCCACTATCTCATATACAACCATTTCCATATGTTAGGAGAGCATAAAATACCACACTTTTGGTTCTGCTCTGTCTGAATTCCAACTCCACTCAGTGATAAATTTGAGCCACGAGGAGATAAGTCCTAGTTTTCCTTTGGACACACTGACACAGTAACTTTGAACAGTGTCTCATGAAGCCATATTATTAGTAGAATACGTCCTATTATCTTGTTCAGTGACAGCCTAAACAGTAATGAGGAGACAATTAAATTTGAGTATCAAAGACTATACCACTGTTTTACATTTTCATTAGCTGAAGTTGATACATACAGCACGGGTGGAGAGCAGGCAGTAATGGAAGGAAGGTTAAAGATGAAAAAGGAAGTATGATTGTTACAATCATCGTTGAGGGTGATGAGACCCTGGCCCAGGTTGCCCAGAGAAGCTGTGGCTGCCCCATCCCTGGAGGGCTTCAAGGCCAGGCTGGATGGGGCTTGGAGCAACATGGTCTGGTGGGAGGTGTCCCTGCCCAGGGCAGGGGGGTTAGAACTGGATGATCTTTCAGGTCCCTTCCAACCCAAACCATTCTATGAGTCTATGATCCATTTTCAAAATCCTGGCCCTCTTGGGCTAATGACAGATGTAACACCAAAACTGCTCACGACTCCATGAAGGCTCTTGAATTCAGGAAACATCGTTAACACAAAAAATTGACGTGGACCATGAAACACACCATGAAGCTCACAACTAAACAGAGGAAGCGACCACCAGCCTCATGTGTAAGTATGAAATATGTATCTGTCTTTCAGATTTCCATCAGTAATTTTTGTCAGAGAAGTTTAGAGCAAACCACGTCCAAGAAATCAGGTGGAGAGTAACTAGAAATAGAAGACAGCCCACTGAGACCGCATTTAATTGCAGCCTACGCTACCAAAAGCTATTATACAGAAACGCAGGGTCAAGCTTACTTCATTCTTCTCCTCTGTCTTCCCCAACCAAGTACGTGCATTAACAAAAGAAGTAAACAAGTAAAAACGAGTCCACAAATGGAGTTGTTTTATGAAGGCAGAAAAAACACAGTTCTAGTCTAAAATGCTCAACAACCATTCAGAGCAAGAAAAAAACATGGATAGAACAATATTTAGTGGCCCATAAGGGGAGAGAAACAGAAAGAAAGATATACCAACTTTGACACCTCTATGTTTAGTTCATCTCAGACCCAGAAAGAAGCCAAGCGTGGAGACCAGTTATCAAAGAAGTCAATATCTGGATCCATATCCAGAAGCCTGAGCCAGAATATAGCCATTTCAGCTGGTTTTGGTTTAGGTGTTGAACTCCTGTGTCACCTTAAACAAATGGACTTTTTCAGGCTGGAGGCCCAGGTTGTTGATAAACCAGCGTTTCAGGGGTACAAGACCCAAAGCTTGCAAATCTCTCCACTCTGAAGAGAAATGTGAAAGAGGTAGAAGCTTGATCACACAGATACATTAGTGGCTGAGTTAATGAGTCAACGAGTAAATATGCACGGCGAGTATTCGCTCACCCTCAGCTCAGCCTTCAAAATTCATTTCTATAAACCATTTCAGATTTGACAAATTAACAGGCTTCAAAAGACATTTTTCCTGACTAACCAGATAGAAGTCTGAGGCGCTGAGATTGAGTCACAACACTGCTGTAAAGAAGCAGATCACCCAAAACCCTCTTGGGCTTTCTGCTAGCAATCTCAGCAGAGAGAAAAGGATGGGTTGGGTAGTGGAACCCTCTGGAATGTTCTGTGCCTTGCAAGCTGGACGTGTTTGTTGAGAATGGGATGGGAAGGTTGGATGATCTCAGAGGTCCCTTCCAACCACTAAGATTCTGTGTGTGTGTGTGTTATGAATGCCAGGCTACAATCCTTCCTCCGGCATAATCCCAGGCTGATGGTAGAGGGACCTCAGAACCATCTGCTCTGCCCTTCTGAATATCACAACATACAAAAGACAGCAATGGGTACTTGACCACAACAGTCTTCCACAAAGAAATCCCATGCATGTACCTGGGCTTCAAGAGAGAGAAATGCAACCTCTCCAAGCAATCTTAAAAATGATGAATTATTTTCACCATTAAAAATCTATCCTTAATATCTAATCAGGATTTATGCGACCTCAGCTTCCAAATATTGCTTCTTCCTAGAATTTTATTTTCTATATTAGAAAATACCATAACATCTTTTTTTCCCCCTCATACACTAATCACATTAGTTTTCAAAACATTAGTTTTCAAGTTTCCTAATCAATAAAATTTGAGCACTGAATTTTTCCCTTTTTTTAGCATTATTTTTGAGTCTCCTTTCATTCTTTTCAACATAAATTTCAAATGTAGACAAATTAAAATGGAACAGCATTCCAGTTTTCATAGAATCATAGAATCATCTGGGCCGGAAGGGACCTCCAAAGGTCATCTAGTCCGACCCCCCTGCAGTCAGC
>JAOTQQ010000041.1:19806175-19818217 GCA_026546715.1 Gallinago undulata
CTCACCAGAGCAGAGCAAAGTGGCAGAATCCCTTCTCTGGACCTGCTGGCAACACTTCTTTGGATGCAGCCCAGGATAGCGTTGCCCTTCTGGGCTGCAAGTGCCCACTGCCTGCTCATGGCCAGCTTCTCATCCATCAGCATCCCTAAATCCCTTTCCTCAGGGCTGCTTTTTAACCCCTCATCCCCCACTCTGTCTTGATACCCAGGATCGTTCTGGCCCAGGTGCAGAACCTTGCACTTGCTCCCGTTGAACTTCAGGAGGTTTACTTGAGCCCACCTCTCCAACCTGTCCAGGTCCCTCTGGATGACAACCCATCCCTCAGGTGTATCAACAACACCACACAGCTTGGGGTCAACTGCAAACTTGCTGATGCTGCTCTCAATCCCTCTGTCTATGCCATTGATAAAAATCTTAAACAGTACCCATTTTCCCATTGACATTGTTAAAATCACTATTCCATTTCTCTGCTTATTTATCCACTGGTAGGACATAGGCTTTTTCAACTCTCCATTGTGGGAGCCCACGTGGAATGTCTTGCCTGTTATGATCTCAAATCCCTTTCAAGACTTGCTTTTACAGACCGACGGCCCTCATTCTGAACGTATGTCCTGTATCACCTCCCAGGGAGGTGGTGGAGTCACCATCCCTGGAGGGACTTAAGAAACGTGTAGATGTGGCACTTCAGGGCAGGCTCTAGTGCCCCAGATTGTGGGGGTCTTGTCTGTGTGTGTGGTTGGACTCTGTGATCTCAGAGGTCCTTTCCAACCGTGATGATTTTGTGATTCTGGGATTCTGCTTCATGCAGCTTACCCTCACCTGCTCATCCTAACAGCTCTTCTGATCCAAGCCATTTTGCCAACTGTGGGCCTTACACTTAAGTGTAATTTTATGTCAATGTTAGATCTGTTTAGATCATTGATAAAGACGTTATGAAAAGAATTACAATATCTGTATACTCCATTCCAACATATTTCCCCACAATGATTAGTTTTGCATCTCTGACCAGGACTTCTAAGCCCCTGAAGTATCCCGTGTAGCTCAAAGTTTAAGTGCACTATATTTTCATGGTAACTTTTATCTACCAACCTTGCAGCACCATCAAAGAGTCAAATTGTTTGCTCAATAGAAAATACTTCCCATAAGACCATATCATTGCCATTAAATATTTCCCCTGCCTTAATTCTCGTATCAGCTGAATCCTGTGTTGGATTTCCTGTTATTTTGCCTAAAATTTCTGTCAGAGTAAATGATCAGTGATTACCAAGTTCATTGCACTTGTATCATTGGAATGTGTTCTAGATAGAAACTCCGGAGTATTCTATTCAGAAATATACAACAGGTTTCTTGATTTAAAAATATTTATCCCTTCCAGTCTCCCTTCACTTGCTTTTTCTTTTCATAATAGGAATTTTGAATTGTGGTTTTTCCAGATAGGATTATTAATTGGATAATTCTGTCAATTCTGCATCTTCGTAGGTTGTCTCCAATAACAGCAGCAATAAGAACAGCAACCGTCCCTCATCTCTGCTAGATTCTAAGTACATCACCCAACCTTAACGCTTCTCTCCTAGCAGATCAATTGTATTCATTTTATACTTTATTTTTTACAGGGGTTAACTTGTTTCCTTCTTTTTTTTTTAATTTTTTTGAAACCTGCTAGCAATGCACTAGTTTGTTTTGTTTGGGGGTTAATTGTTAAATTTTGGCTTAATTTTCCCTTGTAAGAAAGACGGATTCGTAGACAAATATGAACTCTTTTATAATTTGGGTTTTAATCTGGCAAAACATTCTATTCCTAGAAAACTGTCCCGTTTAAATTCACAGCCTTCTGTTTGTATGTTCTCTCCAATTAATTTTTCTCATCGTTTTCCTTGGGTTTAGAAGATAGCTCTTTCTGAAGCAGCATCATCGGCTGCATTTTATCATCCATTTGCTATAAGCCATCATCAACTTCATCTTTCTTTGCCACAAAAAAAATCTTACCAAGATGATACTTTAGATTAGATGCAGTACCTTTTGAGATAGTAAGTTATTATTGCTATTTCTCTGCAGCTCTTAATGACATTTTATTACTGCTGCATGAGATTTTCATACCTATCCCCCAAACTGAAATTTCCCATTTAAAAAAAATATATATTTTTTTTTCCACGTTATGGAAACTTACTTACGGATGAAACCCACCTCTGCTATGGTCTGATTCAATAGTCTTTAACAGATACCTCCAGGCCTTTACTTAATGTATATAACTCAGTCTTCAGAGCCAGACTACTCAGTGAAATGTACGTTACAGAATATCGGCGTGAACATTCACTGAATGGGGAGGTTTTTTGACCTCTCTCCAGTTCAAAAGAAAAACCCATTATGCTCTTAATTCCCTGCACCATATACAGTCAAAATTCACACGGGCATTGAATGCTATAAAACTCTTCTCGAAGTAGCAGCCTGTTGACTGCATGTGAGCAACCCGAAAGGCTAAGGGGGTCCCCATCCTTCCCCCAGCCATGTCTAAGAATTCAGCCCTAAAATGTGACATTTTACAAAATATCTGATTCTGTTCATAGAGAATGAGGCTTTTGCTGTGGCAAGGGCCAGGTCACTTAATCGAAGCCTCATTTATTACATTATACACTGATGAAAAAGAAGCATTAATCCCTGGAATATCATCAGGAACTGCAAAGGGAATAGGGAACATTTGGAAATTCAGAAGTTTATGGCGTATTAATTCAACATGGTATTTGGATCACCTTTTTCTGCCTGTAAATATAACTACTTGTCCCATTGCTTATTTCTGGAATGAAAACAGGTTTTTTTTTACTTCATTTAGGAGAAGGAAAAAAAAATGAAACCAATCAAAACCAGAGTGTGGGATCAATCCTGCTGAAGTAATTAATAAAGTTCCAATTGAGATTAGCTGGAGTGGAACTGGGTTCATCTTTCCACAGGGACAGAATAGAAGAGAAAGAAATGCAAAAGGAGTGAAACTGGCTGCGTGGAAGAGTTACTACAGAACTGAGTCGCTCATACACATTGCAGTGCTGCACCAGAACAGAAAAAGGGTCATTAGTGAATAAAAATCAGAGCAATCCTTTTCACTTAATTCTCTGCAAGACAGAATTCTCACTTCTGTCATCCCAGGCTTGCCCACCTCTCCACTAACAGTTGGGTTTGGAGATTAAAAAGAAAGGGAGATGTTGGTCTATGGCTGAAGCAGAAACCCAATAAGGATAATTTCATCCCCGGCTCTGCAATTTAAATTCCCATCAAGACAATGGAATCTGATGAGCTTTAGTAATGGGAGGAGCTTTAGTAATGGGAGGTGGCCCATCATCTCCCCACCTTTATTTGCCGTCTCAAAGATCCCATGGAAAGTTCAAGGTGCATGAAGAGAATCAGTGACTGCTTAAGGCCTCGAGGTTCTTTTTCGCTTAAAATCCTGCCTGGAGGGGCAAGGAGGAGCAGCGTGAGGGAACCCACGCTGTTATGGTCCCCGTTGCATCCCCTCCCCAATAAACAGGCCCTTCAGGTGCTCGGTGGCATTGCCCATGGAACGCGACACACGGGGAAGCCATTATGGACATGGAAGCCAGGAAAGGTTGGTTAGCAAAACAAAAACATGCCAGAGATCTCAACTACGCTAATGCTTTTTGGAAATTGCTACCGCTGGCTCCTTCAGGCCTGACCCTCAGAGCAATCATTCTCCTACATCTAGTGAAGGCAAAGCCCCAACTCCAGGGCCTTCCAGAATCCAGTTTATGCTATGCCATCCATACAAACACGAAACCACATCCGTATTTCTGAGGATTATTTTAACGCACAGGACTGTATGGATCCCATAGCTGCCAAAAAAAAACCCCACCCTGAAGAGAGAGAGATCCCTCAAACGCAAAGAGCATTTACTAAATGCTGTGAATTGATGCTGGTTTGCAGACAAAACCTCGTTCATGGAACTTATCTTGTCGCTGGAGGGTTTTTTTTTTTTTTTTTGCTTTGTTTGGGGGCTGGTTGGTTTCCCCTTGGATTGTCCTGGTTTCCTGGTTCTGTTGCTGCCCCACAGTCCTGATATAACCAGTACAGGCTCTGCAGCATCTCTATGGGCGATCCTATTGGGTGGTCTGGTGCTGCCACTCTCCCTTCCACAAGCAGCAAGGGGAAGCCTTACCTGTGAAGCGCTGGGAAAACAGAATTTCAAGAGTTCTTACAGCTGTGTGTTAGCATTTAAATTTACAGAAGTCCTGGAATATACCCGAAACGCGTTTTAATCTGCCCCAAGGGATGGATTCGGTCCTGGGAAGTTCATTGTTGCTTCTAATTGTCAGCGACTGCTACACTTTGCTCGCCTGCAGCTATCCAATTAACACAGCACCGCGACACGAAATAGTGTAACGTGCTCCATGTCCTCACAACAAGAGCCCCACATTCCACTTCTATCCAGCAATTCCCTCCTCATTTTGTTTCCAGCACCTTGGCAAACGACAGGGAAGAACAGACAGACAGACAGACACACGCTGCCTTCAAACGCCTCTTCCTATCGCCCTGTGAAGTTCTGGGGAGATACCCCTGGTTATCGGCTCCATCGAGGGAGAGAAAAAGAGAGAGAGGGAAGAAAAGCTCAACTCCAGAAGTGGAAAACATGTAACTTGTGGCCTGATAGATTGCTATGGCAACATTTAAACAATGAACAGAAAGCCCTGCAGGATTCTGCTCTTGCTTCCTTGGATACCAAATGTAAATCCTCATTCTCTTTTATCGTGTGCACTCACAAGCCTCTGATTTTTTGCCTTTTCCTCTAACAGAGAGCGAAGTATCCACCCCCCACCCCCCCCCCCTCCCAGGACCTCTGAGTTCATTCAGTTCCATGCATTTCTGCTTGGGAATATGATTCAAACACACCACTAACACGCTCACCTCCCCTCTCCTGTCCCCGTTTCTATCCCCTGAGAGAAAAAAAAAATATAAAAAAATGACGGTGATGGCACAGCGAAATAACAGGAGCCCTTCTTTTCTGAATAATGTTGTTAAATAAACCCAAGATGTCACAAGCCCCCACGGCCTTTCCCCGTGATGGGAAGGGGGGGCAGGGTCCTCTCGGAGGGCAGCCCCTTGCCCACCGCCACTCCTGCTGCTGCTAAATCCTCCTCTCCTCCGGGCTGTCCTGGGGGGGCACCACTTCAGAGCTGAAGGAGGCTTGGTTTTCCATTACCATTTTCCTACAGCAGCTGGCAAGGGGCTGGAGGGCGATGCAGAAGGAGGGCCCTCGCTAATAGCAGCCCAAAGTGCCAGCTTGACTCCTCTAGGAATGACTTGGTGGGTGCTAAATGCATTTCTTCAGAGTCATTTTCCTCCCAGACTGCAAGAGGCACTAATTTCAGCCCCTTTCCCTCTCTCTTTCTCCTCGTTCCCTCCCTAGGATCAAAGGGATATTCCCACCCGGTCTGGTGGGAGGTGTCCCTGCCCAGGGCAAGGGGGGTTGGAACTGGATGGTCTTATTGTCCCTTCCAACCCAAACCATTCTGTGATTCTATGGTACCTCCCAGTCCAAGTGAAGCCACGCCAGCAAGACCAAGGTGGAGTCCCCCACAGGCTACTGCTGTGCACAGCACGCTCCTTCAGCCAAGGGACCACACTTGTGGACAGCCCACCTCCTGAGTTTTCACCAAAATATCTCAAAAGGTGCTAAAATTCTGTCCTGAGCCCCATTCAAAATCTCCCTGTCTCACGTTGCTACAGCAAGAACCTTCATGTCAAATGGGAGATGGCTTTGTAGGTCACACACAAATAATTTTATATAAATATACAAATAATAAAGCCTATACTTAGGAAGCCACAGCAGCTCTTCAACAGTCCCTTTCTTTTCCTCTGGTCTGAAATGGTTGTTTGTATTGCCTCCCATGTAGACCGTTCTTTCTTGAGTCTCAACACCTGATCTCAAAGTTCATTTTTCACTCATCAGCGTTATCAGGCCGCGAGATACCATGATACAAAATTTGCTGCTGCTCCAGCAAACTGAACCCGGTGCTATTCTAGATCAGGGCAAATCATTCCTGAAATGCAAAAGGGCACGGACAGGCCACCCCCTTGCACTTCTGACCTACAGTTTGTCAGGAATACCTGAAATCTGGGATATGTGATCTCCAACCTGCTGGAGATCAACTAGAACAAATGGAGCAGGACCCTCCAATATAGCTTTCTCTCTCCTTCTGTACCAGCATTTGGTGCCTAAATATACACATAGAGGTTCCCTGCAGAGGGCCAAAACCGTGGCCTGGGGTCATGATTGAAAGGCTCATAGAATCACAGAATGGTTAGAGTTGGAAGGGACCTTAAAGATCAACCAGGTCCAATCGCCTTGCTCTGGGCAAGGACACCTCCCACCAGACCAGGTTGCTTCAAGCCCCATCCAGCCTGGCCTTGAACCCCTCCAGGGATGGGGCAGCCACAGCTTCTCTGGGCAACCTGTTCCAGGCTCTCACCACCCTCACACCAAAGAATTTCTTTCTGGTGTCTAATCTAAATCTCCCCTCTTCCAATTTGAAACTGTTCCCCCTTGTCCCGTCACTGCACTGCCTGACAAAGAGTCCCTCCCCAGCTCTCCTGAAGCTCCCTTCAGATATTGGAAGGCTGCTATGAGATCTCCCCAGAGCCTTCTCTTCTCCAGGCTCTACTCCAGGCTCCATGGTTTGAAGAGGAGACAGCCTGTAGGACCAGCACAAGCCACTGAACGATACCCCTGTGTTCAGGCACGTGCGAAGGAAGAGCAAAGACAGCCAGCACTTGCCTCTGCTTGAGGAGATTTGCTGCTGCTCGTTCAGCTGGATGTTTGGAACGATGTCTTTTGGCCATTTAGTTCATGATCAGGCCTTTGGGCTCTGGAAAAGCCCCAGCACAAAAGCTGAGAAACGTGATCCTCGTTCCCACTTGGAGATGGAACGAGTTAAACTCTGGGATGTTCCATGTGTCTTTTGGCTACTGTATTAAGTGAATGATTCACTGAAGTGTGAAAACGTTGGCTTTTTAGAAGCAGACACGCATCCCCAGCTTTTTAATGTTGACAAGGTTTGCCTATTTCAGCCCAAACTGGTGCCTGAGTTTTCCCAGTGCTTCCTTATCGCATCGAGAAAATCCCCCTGCTAGTTATATCGAGCAAAATGAATGAGGCACCTATGGCCACCTTCCTGGTGTCAAAACCCAGAGCTGCTCTGTCAGATCTTCTGTTTATGCGTTCACTTGACAGCATTCCAGGGAAAAAAGCTCGGAGATGCCTTTTCCTTAGCCAGCTTCTTTCTCCTTCAGTAATTACTGAGCAGCAGCTTAACATAAATTTAGCTGCTCTATTACTGCAGCTACTGGTGTGAGCGTAGCCCACAATAGGGCACAGCCTTCGACTGGTACACGAAGGACCGGAGAACAGAGTCGTGGGCTTATTTTCAGATGCTGAGAAACTTATTAGCCATTCAGTTGTCCCACCAGGAAGCGTGTGCCCAGAGAAATAAATGAGGCTGGAGCACTTCGTGCTAAACTGATTTAGCCATCCCGAGAAGGATGAGAGTAATTGGAGCTGGAAGGAACAATTTTTTGCTGTGCCTGCTTCCTTCTTTTGCTAAACACAACGGCACAAAGGGTCTGATTTGTTCGCGTGGCCAAACAAAAACTCCCAGAGGTTTCCGTGGGAGCAGAATTGCACCCAAAACCTTAATCCTTTGCAAGTAGCCAATGTTTAAGAGGCATGACCTCCAAACAGAAGCGCGTGGGACACATTGGAGAGGCAGAAGGTTTCATTGCCATTATGCCAAAAGATTCAGGATGTTTACATGAAGAAGCAGTGGTGATGCGAGTGGAGAGAGGAAAAGGAAAAAAGGAGGGGAAAAAGAGGAAAAAAGGAAGATGCTAATAATTATTTAGGTATTTGCCCATGGAAGTCAAAATGCTGGTTTGTGTTGTTTCAGGCAGGAAGCTTGTGAAGAGGGAAATGCTGCCAGAAAAAAAAAATAAAATTAAAATCTGTCTCTACCAACACCTCTCCCATCCCTGCCTTCTCTCCCCTCCTCCAGAATATTGCAGCTAGAGAAAAGTAAAACGAGTGGCAAAGCTTGTTCTGCACCTTGCCTGCCAAAAATTATCCATATCTGTTCAATGGCTCATTTAATTAGCTGCCTCCCTCTCTCCTTCTCCACCAGTTTTGGCCTAACGCTGTCAGCTGGAGCCTCTACATGTGAAGACCAAGGTTGAGGAGGGCAGAGGGGAGGGAGGAGAGAAGGGGAAGAAAAAGAAAGAAAACTCCTGACCTACAAGCTAAGCAGTCATGCCAGGAGAGGGGACAGAAGTGGTACCCTGCCCCACAGGAAAACAAGGACCTCTAGTTCAAACACCGTGTTCTCCTCCCTTTCTTCTACACTTCCCCCCCCCCCCATTTCTCCAGTAAGGGTGAGACATTCACTGGTCTGTGACACATCACTGCTAATCTGTGAACCCCACCATCTCCAGGCCACTTTTTAATTATTTTCACTATCAGCATAACCACAAGAACCTCCTAACGGCACGGTGTCCTCTCACTGCTCGTCAGTCCAAGCACAACTCCTTCACTTGCCAGGAAAGTCCTAGGGGAGCCTGAAGGATTCACCACAAAATCACAACGAATTTCCTAGGAGATCTGGAGGGCACAGATGGCTAGTACAGCACTTTCCTAAACTCCCCTTCAATAGGAGAATGTCCTCTCTCTGCCTCTTACTGCTTTTTTCCTAGCAATGGAGTGTAAAATGTGCTGTTTCTCTTAGAGCTGCCCCCTCCAAAGCCATTAAACCCCTTGTCCTATACACCCCCCCCCCCCCAAAAGCCATCCTTCCCCTCCCTGCCGGATTCTAACATTTTCCTGTAAATACACCATATTGATCTGCAATGTCAGACTGGATGCCAGCATTCAAACCCCAGAGCCTTCCTCTAGTTCAAACGCGTGATAAACGTTCTCCACGCACCCGATTCTATGCGATTTGCATCTGTTTGTACAGCCTGGGCAATCAGGCAGCACTCCCCCCCCCCTTCTCCCCCCCCTCCCCTCACTGCAGGGGCTTTCTCAAAAGATTTCTTTGCCAGTGAACATTCAGTGATGCCACAGAGCCATGCAGGCAGGCGTCTGCAACATCCTGCCAAGGCTGGAGTTTTATTAACGGGAAGGTTGGAGCTATTGGGAGAATTCAGTTCTCTCCTTATTCCTTCCCTTCTCCCTTCCCAACAGCCCCCCCCCAGCCATTACCCAAATCCAGTCAGATTTTTTTCTTTTATTCAGGTGTGGGGGAAAAGACCAAGGAAAGAGGGATAAGGAAGAGAGAAGAGAGGCAATGGGGCATATTTCCTTTTCAAAAAAAAAAAAAAAAGATAGAATAGAAAGTGTACTTACTGTATCCTCAAAGACTATCCAGCTGGAAATCCAAGTGGTTACGAAAAACGAGGGTGGGGGAGGGGTTTGAAAACTACTTCATTTCGGCAAGCAAACCAAAATTAAAACCAAGAAAGGAAACAAAAATAGAGGATATCCAATGGCAATTTCCCAGCAATTTCAGTCCATCCAGGTGCCAATCCAACCCAACACTGCTGAACTCTCCCCCTCCAGCAATTTTGCTTTCTTCTCTGTCCTTTATTTTCTCTGTGGCTTTCAACTTTTCTGCTTGAAATTGCTGTAGTGGTAATGCTGATGTTTGCCTTTGCTGGAGAAGAGCGGCTTAAAATAACAGGAAAAACCCAAAAATCCTTGCAGAGGATGAACGGTCCTTCTCCTTTCTGAAACTTTTCATTCCACTGTGGATCCTTTGCCTAGTTTCCTTTTTTTGAGGTTTTCTGCCTCTCTGGCTCCAATGCTCTCCATTGCTCACTATTCATTTTTTCTCTGGAGAGCAGAAAGGACTTTATTTCTTTTGAAGCAACCCTCCATCTGTATTCTTTTCATGGAATTTTGTTGTGACTGTTAAGATCCAGGTCTTGCCAGGCAATTTTCTTCTTCTCCCTTTGCTGCACTATCAATTATCCGATCCGTGTGTCTCCACATTTGAGCGGGGATTCCCATTCTTCTTTTTCTCTATCCCCCACACTCCTTTAGAAAAAAATCTCCTTTTGCATTGAAATTTTGGGTTGCGTCTGTCGAAACAATAAACTTTTAGTCTCTCTCCCCCCCCCACCCGCCCCCCCCCCCACCCCGCTCCAAAGATCTGATTAGATTTCCAATCACAACCCAGTGCGCAATTGGATTTTTGATTTCAGCGAGAAGCCAGCGAGAATCCACAGCATCAGCACCCTCTCTTCGCTTCAAACTCCACGTTAGATCCTTTCGCCTTCCCTCCAACTCCTCTGCATTTTCATAATCTCACATTAAATGGAAGGAAGGAGGGAGGGAGGGAGCGGAGAAAAAATGCAAGGTTCCCACCAGCTGTCAAGAATAAATCCATCCCCTCGTTATTTTTTAAGCACTTGGGATGGGTGTTTTGAACGCCCACTCTCCCCTTTGCCCCCCCACCACTTCTCAAAAATCTTTCTGATGTTAAAACTCCCCCGGTGGGGCACAAAAGAAGCCCAGGGAGGCGGGATTTGTCCTCTGAGCTGTAAATTTCACAAGCACCCTTTCCTTTTCACTTCAGATTCCTCTCCATCTTTTGTCCAGCGGCTACACAGATCCAGCAGCACTGAGGTGGATAAACTTCTGCTTCTTCTTTGAGGAGAGGGAGGGGAAAGAGAGAGGGGAAGAAGGATGGATAAAAGCTCTCCGGTCTCTGCCTCCCTTTCCTCCCCTTCTCTATTTCACTGCGGGGCTGATCTCATTTCCAAGCCCAGCCTGCCGTATTTCACATCTACAAGTTGGATTTCCCCTTCTGCCACGGCAGCGAGTTAGTCTCCCATCTTCTTCCACACGCCAGTTATCTTCCCCCTTCTCTTCCTTCCTTCCTGCCTCCCTCCCTTCCGAGATGACACATTCCCAGGAGCGCAGCCGCTTGGCTCAGTTGGCGGTTTCATCCCCGAAATGCCCAGCCTTCGCAGGGCTCAAAGCCTTCCTCCCTCCCATCAGCTTCAGCTGGAATTCTCCCCGCGGGTGCGCGTCCACACGCATGGATGTGGATATCCAGCTCCCGACAGCCGGCCTCGCTGGGAGTAGCTCCTCTTCCCCCCTCGCTCCGGCTTCCTCTGACTCCCCACCTTTCGGTGACACCCTAGGATTTGCCGATGTCCCAGGGCCAGTCTTTCAGCCCACTCTCCTCCTTCTCCCCTTCCCTTCTCTCCCCTCTTTCTCTTCCCCCCACCCTTCTTTTTTTTTTTTTTTTCTCTCCCCCACCCCCCCAACCTTTTTTTTTTTTTTTAATTTTTTTTTTTCCCTTCTGCTTGTGATCAGTAAAATACAATTACCCAATTACCTCCCATCATCTCAGCACTGATTGGTCAATGCCATTAACGCTTGATGTCAGGGAAGCGCTCCGGGAGCTGCTCCGACGTGGCGCTGCTGCCACCTGGTTGACAATCCGGGAACAAACCCATCAAAAGCCATGGAAAAAACAAGGGATCGTCTGAAGGAAAGGAAGGTCCAAACTCCATTTTCTTAAAAAACCTGCCCGATTCGGACACTTCCACCACTATTGGCAGGTACCACCTGCCAATGGACAGAAATCGGACGACAGAAAAGGAAAATAAAGTTGGCTTCGCCAAAGAAGCGCAGAACGACCAGGATTTGAAGGTACCAGCTCTGGCCATGGACACAGAGGGATGATGATCAAATGAAACGAGCTATAAAGCTACCTTTGCAAAAAAAAACCCAAAACAACCAAGCAAAAACGTAATAGTGGAAAGCATTAGCAGGGGAAGACAATCTGTTTTATAATCACAGAAATAAGTGTTGGGTTAAAACTCGTATACACAAACCAGTTACCTCAAACTCCATTTTATAGAATCATCTAAGGAAGGGACCTTTAAGGTCATCTAGTCCAACCATCAACCTAACTCTGATTAAAAAAGCAAACAAACAAAGAAAACCATACACACACGCTCCCACTCTCCCCCCCAGATCGG
>JAOTQQ010000041.1:19818317-19828655 GCA_026546715.1 Gallinago undulata
CCCCCCCCCCCAGTCACTACACCCTGTCTGTAAGCACTATGCCAGGTTTTGAAAACCTCCATGGATGATGCCTCAACCCCTTCCCTGGGCAGCCCAGTCCAAGGCTTCATAACCCTTTCCATGTTAAAATTGTTCCTGGTATCCAATCTGAACCTCCCCTGGCCATTTCCTCTTGTCCCATCACCTGGGACTTGGGAGAAGTGGATGTTTGAGCCCTACGAAGTGCTTCAAGGTTTCAGTGGGTTTAAGTGATGGCTCTGGTGAGCAGTTAAGTGCCCACAGCACACCAGTACAATGTCTAGACTCACCCATCAAATCTGCCACGGTTTTGTTAGAACGGCTTTGACCAGGGTTTTTGAGGTTTCTAAATTGTCTCCCTAATTCAGGCTAGTAAAAGTACTGACACGTCTGTCACCTGCTTACCAAGGTACGGTAGATGTACTTACGCCCATTACCTAAAATGCTCGTGTCCTGTTTTTCAGGGGCCTAAATTCAATAGAAATTGGACAGAAAACTTTGCGCGTACATAAAGTTCGATGTGCTACCCTCTCCTGCACCAGGGGAAACGGAGTACGGATGATGTATGTGCCGGCATTTGTCTCTCTCAAAATCAGAAAGGAATTATTTATAGATCTCACTCCTCCACACAACCCCAAAGAAGGAATTAGTCAGGCGCTTTCTCGGTAATTATAGCAAACTTCTTATATTAAGCAGTAACTCGGAGTTATTCCACGCATGTGATAATATCGCCAGCTCTTTGCTGGGTCCTCTCTCTAAATATACTCCTCTATTTCACCTCCACCTTTGGTGCAGAACTGGCATACTTGAAAACAAAAGAAAAGATTTTGTTAAGTTATATGTCATATTATAAGTTTTCCTCAAATTATAAAATCCATAAGCTGGCAGAGTGCAGTCATATAACACTTACTGAATCATTACCATTGACTTTCAGATTTATTCTACTGACTCAGCGGGCTTTCTGGTGAGAAAGTTCTACCAGAGAGAAGTTAAGCAGCTGGAACCAGCTCCTTAATCACTGTTAGGTCATTTAGCATCTGATCTTACTATCACGGGAATAAATGACAAACACAAATTACCTCCAAGGGGTGAAAGACCGAGTGTGTAGCAAGAACGAATAACCCAAATAGAATGGTCTTTCGAGAATGCTAAAAAAGACACTGGGAACTTTTGGAGAAAACTGCAAGCGTGACAGGAGATGAAGTTGCTGACAAGTAACAATCTTTTTCTCAGTTTGTGAGCTTATTTAGTTCCTGTCTGATTCATTGATGCTGTTAGTGTATTTTGGGCCTGCAAGCATTTTATGAGAGTCTTTTTCTTTTTACTAGTTAAAATCCCAAAAGCCACAAGGTTGTTCCTTTTCCCAGAAGAATAAAACCATTGCAGCCTAATACGTGTTTGCCCCACTGCTTCTTTAAAAAGTTTCTGAACAATTTCCTGCTGATATTGAAGAGCCTCTGAGCAAAAAGTGAAAGGTTCTGCAACTGAAGTCAACAAATAAATGGGTGTCAAAGCCAGAAGACACACAGGGGGGATCTAATCAGAGTCTAAGACACAAGCATCCGCAATAATTACAACATCTCTCTGGATACAAAGTAGTATTTCACCTTTGATGGAAATTTGTATATTTTGTATTTTTTTTATGTCACTCGAATTCCATCAAAATAGACATTTCTAACCTACACCAGTACATCTAAAGACAGACACAAAGATAATATATTTCCTGGTATAGATGTGACTAAACATAAAATTAGTCTCATGAATGCAATATGCTATAGGCCATGATATAATCTTCTCTCCTAAAATTCGTTATTTTTAATATACCAATTATGCTTTATCACCTAATAAACACAAAAGATAGAGCGATTAGCTTCTTAGAACATAATTCTTAAGGAATTTAATTTGTGATATTTATGAGATGACACCGCTTCCTCTACAAGAAGGTAAATGGCTTTTTAACAAACAAAATGAAAAAATATAATTGTATTATCTGTTTTACAAATGTGCATGCTACTTAACGTGCAAAACCTATTTAAACCAAATATTTTAGTATTATCACAATAAGTCATTCACTCATCAAACGTTAAAAGGGAATCAAGCATGGACAGAATGGTTTGTGTGACTTTTTTTCCCGCAGTACATCGTATGTTGTTGCCTCCAAGCAACACTGTTTGAGTTTTGCCTTCAATCTGCTATTTTGCAGCTTTTTCTGTGCAAGATAAACAATTCCCTATGTATCCCTTCACAAAAGCCATCCAGCTTGGTGGGCTGATGCTCAAAAGGAAAGCACCGTGGAAAACTTTGGATGACACACGTGATGGAGTGTTTTCCTGGCACTGACAATGTGAGACAGAGGAAATACCCTGAGGTCTCCAGTTGAGTTCCTGAACTAGGGAATTGCTATCTGTCATTCCCCACCAGCGGGCACACTCAAGAGGAGAGTGAATTAGGAGCAGCTGGTACTTGCTCTTCTCCCTGAGTGGGAACTGCCCTGGCAGAACTTCCAAGTATGGCAGGATAACAAAACTCAAATGGTTTTTGAAAGCCAACCCCATCCTGGGCTGCATCCCCAGCAGCATGGCCAGCAGGGCCAGGGCCGGGGGGATTCTGACCTGTTGGAACAAGTCCAGAGGAGGCCATAAAGATGATGAGAGGACTGGAGCCCCTCTGCTGGGAGGACAGGTTGAGAGAGTTGGGGTTTTCAGCCTGGAGAAGAGAAGACTCTGGGGAGACCTCAGAGTTCCAGTCCTTAAAGGGGGCTACAGGAGAGGTGGGGAGGGACTTTTGATCAAGGAATGTCATGATGAGACGAGAGGGAACGGTTTTAACTGAAAGAGGGAAGATTTAGATGAGATATTAGGAAGAAATTCTTTGCTGTGAGGGTGGTGAGACACTGATCCAGGTTGCCCAGAGAAGCTGTGGCTGCCCCATCCCTGGAGGGGTTCAAGGACAGGTTGGATGGGGCTTGGAGCAACCTGGTCTGGTGGGAGGTGTCACGGAAAGCAATAGATTGTTAAAATGCACCTTCTCCTTCTTGACAGATGAGGCGAGTTAAAGAACTGAAGTACTGTGTGTGATTAGCACTCCAAGAGACTAGTGGAAAAGACTGGATATTCAAAATTGTCAGTCATTTGGTAGGAGAGAAACATGACCAAAGCCTAAGAAAAGAGAAGCCTGACCTGTAGATAAAGGAGTAGAAAAACTTTGAAATTGAATAAGCATAACCAAAGCCTAAGGAAAAGAGTGAAACCAGACCATTTTGCTTATACAAAGTAAAGTGAAAAGCAGAGTTTCAAGTTGTTCTAAGTCAACAACAGCCCTGCCTTCCTTTTAAATAACCACAAAGAAATCATAAAGGAAGCTGTGGAACATATAATCCTTTCCATCTTATTATGCATTGCTGACAAGAAGCTGCTTGCATAGGGAGACAGCACTTGAATCCTTTTATAGCCTACGACTTCCAAAAGGGAACAGAAAATGCTGACAAACTTTTGACTGCACGGACCTAGGGTCAAGCTCACTAATCAATTTAGGGATTCGATGTGAGATTCTAAAAATCTCAGATTATATAAAATACCTCATATATAATCTCACAGGCAGACTGTGATTTTTGTAACATAATCAAAGCTCATCATACGTATTTTCCTGTATATGTGATTTCAGTGATTATTGTTCAATTCTTTTAATAGAAAACCCACTAAAATCACGTGCATAACTGTCAAAATTAGCAGCTGAATTTAATACTGCCTTATTTATTAATTTTCACGTATTTTTGTTCCAATATCTACAGTTCTAGTGAGAAATTTTGTTTGTTTTGTAGGTAATTTCTGTTGGGTCACAGAGGCTTGAAGGAAGTAAAAGAAAAGATATTATCTCAGGAAAACCTGGGTAAAACCACAGCACGTGTGACTCTGGCACATGGAAGTTTAAGTGACTGTTCAATAAATGCATCTCTCCTCAACATATATATTGTTTCTTGTAAAGATGGAAATGAATAGTGGTTTACATTTAATTGTTTACATTTGAAAGGAACTGTATTCTCAGAAGTTCTGTATCTGCATTGTCCAGTTGGGTTAATGGGACAAATTTAGAGTTGTTCTATGGTTGTTCTACAAATTTTCATCTTTGATGTTAACAATTTGTCAGTGAAAAGCAACCTGCTGTCTAGTAAGACCTTCTAGAATTTCTGTTTATGGAACTGAATCCTGTATTGTCAGTGTTTCCTCTACAGCAGAGACAACCAGTTCACCAAATGGAACACAAACCAGGGACGTGGCCTTGCTGCACACAAGGCTAATGGTCTTCTGGCCTGCACTAGTCACAGGTTGAGGGATTCCTCCCCTCTACACCTGGAGTACGGTGTCCAAATCTAAGCTCCCCAGTACAAGAAAGATGTGGACAGTCCAACAAAGGTCCAAAGATGATGGACTGAAGCATCTCTCTCCTGTGGGGAAAGGCTGAGAGAACTGGGAATGTTTAGCCTGGAGCAGAGAAGGCTCAGAGGGAATTTTATTAATGTCTAAAAATATATTAATAGACACAGGAGGTTCCATCTGAACATCATGAAAGAGTTTTTTACAGTGAGAGTGATCAATCACTGGCACAGGTTGCCCAGGGAGGTTCTGGAGTCCTTCCCCTTGGAGGTACTCAGAAGCCATCCAGACAGGTCCCTTCCGACTGACAATTCCATGATTCCATGAATCCATGATATATATATATATATATACATACACATATGTACACACACACAGAGCCAGTGTTAGAACATTCATGAAATGATAACCTTATTGCTCTCTGGGGTTGGTAATCACTTAAGTTTGTTGCAACAGGACTTTAGGACTAACACTTAATAGAGTAACTTAATTTAAAAGAGATTGTTAGGACTAACATTTAACAGATTCAGAGTGCTAAACCTTAATAGAATATACATAGTCACAAAAAAAAAAAAAAAAAAAGCCTCCTCTGCAGCAGAGGAATTCTGGTTCCGCTGAGGTCAATGACAAAATTTCTCCTGACTTAAATAAGCCCACAGAGCATCCTTTTCTCATGTGATTTTAAATTTTACCTTCCTTCCCAAACTCTGCCTGTGAACTCAGCACCTCGAAGAGGAACATTAATCTTCCCTCTGACTTTTTTGCTTCATTTCCGAAACAATGAAGGAAAAGCTATTTCTGAGTCACACCGTGCATAGACACAAATGCATTCATTCAAAACCGCTGTCAGCTCCCCTCCATGTGGTTAGAAATGGGCTGGAGACATGATCCCTGCAACACAGGGCACACAATCTCTCCCATAACAGTAGCTGCGTAGCCCTTTACAACTATTTTTTTCACATCCTATTCCACTTTTCACTTAAACTAATTAGTTTACATTATGAAAAAGTGTGTGTCAAAACCCCTGTCCCAGGACAAAATCAAATTGCAAAGTGTGATTTCCACGGGTAGTAACCCCAGCAAAGAACAAAAGCTGTGCAATACTACTGTTGTTATTAATAAAAACAACAATATAGAAGATTTTGTATTTTTCTGTTCTGATTTCCAGTTCATGGTGATGGCCATGCTTTTTGCTTACCTATAAAACATGAGCATCTTTGACTGAAATGAACTACTTTATTCAACATTTAAAAACCTGACTCGCAGAAAGGCTTAGAATGAAATTTCCAATGTTTTCCCTCTAAAACAGCCTTGAGAAAAATGGCCCAAATCCTGCCATTTTCCCCTGGCACAAAGTTCAGGCTTAGAATTCGAACCTAGACAAATTCTCTCCTGTCCAGGACCGAGTGCCACTGCCATTAAACTGCTGGAAATTCACCCCACAGGGAGGAATAACTCCTTTGATTTCAAGAGTGCCTCCAGATTAATGCAGGTGTAGACGAGACCGGAGCACAGTTCCTCGTTTTATATTCATACCCCATCTAATACCTATTTGGTTTTGTAGAATCATAGAATCATTTAGGGTGGAAAATCTCAGTGGAGTGAAAAAGGACTGTTTCTTTTAAATTGAATTTTTAAGAATGTAAAATTTATGAATACGGACAACTAGACTTGGAGAGGAATGATGTATCACTTTGGAAATAATATCTTTACAGTGTGACAGCATTTTTTTTTCCTTCTGTGAATTTTAAATAGCAAGAGTATGATAGCCTGACATAGAGACAAATGTGTCAGACATCTTCATTTCTTCTGTGGCGTTATTGTGACTGGAAAATACAATTTGCATTTATTGAGAATAAAATCTTAACCACATATGGTTCAAAACGTTACTGAGAAACAACCTAGTAGCTGTATTATTCTACTCTGTCCTCACGTTTAATGTATGTTCACAGTGAAATCCTGGTGTGGGGAAAAGACCTTCAGTTTAACCTCTGAGCCAAGGAAAAAGGAACATAGCAGATTTCTAAATTTTCATGGCAAAAAGGATAACGGTTTGCTTTAACCATGTAAGGTCCCATAGTAAGTTAGAGCTTTCAATAAACTGGGGAGGAAAATAAATCTTTGACAGAGATAATTGCCAAAATGAAAAAAAGGTTCATGGTACAAATAACATTGGTCAGGGAGAGAACTTTCATTTTTAAAAATCTGTTTCATTATAAAGATTCTATCTAAAGATCTACTGCTACTCATAACTTTCTAAATAAATTACTACAATTGAATAG
The DNA here is from genome assembly GCA_026546715.1 of Gallinago undulata. Taxonomy (NCBI): domain Eukaryota; kingdom Metazoa; phylum Chordata; class Aves; order Charadriiformes; family Scolopacidae; genus Gallinago; species Gallinago undulata. The sequence continues at coordinate 19,824,991 of JAOTQQ010000041.1, forward strand.
CTTCAGCATCCAAATGTATACAGAATATGCAAAATCTGGACATCATTTTTAAAAGTCAGACAAATTTCCACTTTGTCCTTTTTGGTCATTATTAAAAAAGTCAAATCACTATATACTTGTATAATGAATTTTTTCAACTTTTTTTTTTTTTTTTCTTCTTAAATCATTAATGGCTTATCCTTGGCCATTGGAAAACAACAGAAACTTTTCTTTTTTTTAGATTTATCCCAATTCAAAAGGTTTTAAACACTGTAACACATAGAATATACATAAGGACCTATTTTCTTACCGCCAAAAGCTTGCAGGACTGTGGCCGGTGATGAGGACATCAAAAATGCTATAGCTGGGACTCGCTGGGATTGTATTTCCAGAGTCTTTGCATGATCTCAACAGATTATTTGATATCTCTGCTCACCTGACACCCAGCCTGTAAAATGGAAATAACACTGACTGAATGTGTTAAACAGGAAGGACTCACCATCAATTCGACCGTGGAGCATGAAGTCTCACAGTTACATCAAGTACCTGATGGGACACCATAACCACCATGTGAAGTGCACTACACCAGGTGAGGCAAATCTGAGGTAGCAAAGAGGGTAAACCCCCACCCTCCTAAATAATGATCCTTCTTTTGTGTACCCTAGCAGTCAATACCTGATACTAAACAACTTAAGATCTCTGAATGCGTTGTGATATAAATCTTATAATTTCTACTTTCACAGACACTGACTCAAACAAGATGGATGAAAACCTCAGGGAACGATTTAGGACCTAGCGATGAAGACAGAAGGCACCATATTTATACTCACAAGTGCTCTGAAATATGGGGTCAGACTGTTAAAAGACCAATCTTCACCTTGAGTTGTCTGAATTTTCTTACCTAGTGCTCAGCTCCCTCTTCTATCACCACATTCCCATTAAAATCGTACATTTTTAAGGAGCATATGAAATGTGAATTATCGAATTGTCTTTCAGTATCATCTTAAAGGGGCGAATGAAAACCTTTAAGACAACAATGAGCCTCCTAAAATTCTTTTGGAATTTACCTGGCAACCACCATTCCAGAACAGACCAATAGACTGTCTATTCCAATATGGTGTCAATTCTAAAGAGAATATGGGATTATTCCATGATAGGTAGTTCCACAACTTTCATTTCATTAAGCAGTTTAAGTGGAAGAACAGCCCAGACCCATTAGCGTTGGATTTTTACTTACCCTTGGAAAGGCTACAAGGGGAAAACATTACTCTATAATTTGGAGACAGCAAGAGGAAATGGGTTAAATATGGATGAGCATCATTGTCCCCATTAGGAGACATTCCTTTGAGAAGTTCTAAAAGGAACTTGTGGTTAAGAAGGGTTCTCAATATCTCAATATTTCTAATATTGCATATTAGAAATCCTGATAAGTTTAGAAATCCTGCCAGTCACAGCTGGTGAAAACAATGGCAAGAATAATGATCATCTAAAGTCTATATGTATCTTTTTTTAAAATCAATGATACTTTAGACTCAGCTTTCCTACCATCTCTCCAACCTTCATTCCTAGTTGAGCATGGAACAGTTTTAAATTGAAACTCACCTTACTGAATCAGATCAGAACTTCCAGATCTGGGGAAGAGTTTCTTGTTAAGGGAACTATTTCTGGTGATGAAGAGGATAAAAAACCTGCAAGGAAAGAAAGATTGCTTTAAGAAGCCTCATGTCACGATTATTGGATTGTTTGGGAGCAGAAAAAAAAAGGCAAGAGGTGATACAGAGGAGACTGGATTTGGTCACCACTTGTACCAGATGCTTTTTTTGGGGGGGGTTTCAGACCTATTTCTCTTTCCTGGCAGTTTTGCAGTAGCTTAGATTGAAACTGCATTTCCTTACAATCATATTTGCTTTGTAGTCCTTTATACAGGTAGAAAATATATTATAAAACCATGTATCATTTAAGAGATAAGAAGTAGTATTAGCATCAAAGTTTACCGTACTGATAGTCTTTGAACAATAAGTAGGGGTAATATTTAGAAAACTAGAATACTAGGCTGAAGCTTTCAAATTTTCCAAAAATTGCTCACAAATACATTCAATGAAAATGGTCAAGGGTTATTGGCTTTCGTTTAAATATGTTTCAAAGGTGCCTTATTTTCAAAAGCAAACATGGCAAGATTTGCGAAATCCAGCTCCATTCAGAAAGCATTTTCCAAAGATGAGCCAACTAAAATGAATCATCACTTTGGGAAAATGCATTTACTAACTCCATATACGAAGGCGTAGATCCGGAAGGAGAAATTAACTCTCTGTGGTCCTAAAGTACATACAGTACATTTTACTAGAATTCCTTTTCTGGAAGAGAAATTCAGGAGAGAAGAGATATTTAGGTTCAAAGTACCACTTTACGGCAACCTCCCCCAAAAGGAAGGTTATAAAACTGTTTCAACTTCACATAATAAAAGCTCCCCAGAAATGTGAGCATTAAAGACAAATTAGTTAAAAAAAAATACTGGTAGTATCAAACTACTATTTTTTTATAATTTGCTGGGGTTTGTCGGTTTTGGTTTGTTGTTGTTTTTTTTTTTTTTTAATTACTGCCCCTCTCTCACAGTTTTGTTAGGAAAATAAAACCAAACAAAAAACCTGATATTTATTGATATAAATTAATAAAGTCTTCCAAAGTGATTACTTTTTACACAGGTATTTCCCCTTATCGTTCTCCTAAGAAGTCAAAAGCTATTAAAAATGACAGAATTACAGTGAACTAGTGGGTTCATTTCCTGCATGCCTAACACATACAAGAATTGAATTAAGAATTGGTTTGTTTCTGCCCTTGATATACATATGTGTATCTGTGTACGTACGTGTTTATCAGGTATGTAATGCCTGCATTGTCATTTTTATGGTCAAAACCACTGCAGATGGACATTTTCATAACAGAACTTGTAAAACATCTGCAACTTAAAACATAGAGAAAAATTCTAAGATATATTTCTTCCAAAATAAGGTAGCTTGTAGGTATCGCAGAGCAAAGGCTTGTTATATCTACAGATGAACACGTGCATTGGAACGTTCTGTGATTTACTGATTTTGGCAAAATCCATTAATCACCTAACTCCCCAATGTCTCCATCTTTAAAAGCTTTTCAAACAAGAACACTGTTTGTTTGTTTGCTAATCTAATGGAAAATAATCTTTAAGGTCTGTGTTTAAGGTACGGGTGGCTATCCCATTTCCCAACAGATTTTCTATTCCAAAAGAATTTCTGTTTCTTGCTTCGCTTGAACAGAAGAAAACCAGCAGCTTGTGACTATGATATTGGGTGGGAGGTGGTGTATGGCAGGATGATGAGACAGCCACTAAACCTGCTGGTCAGTGGAAAAAAATAAACAACAAAACAACAACAAAAAAAACCCAAATGTCAAAATAAATGAAAACTTGTCATAACTACTGGGGTGATTCTATGCAGAGGGAAAATACGTTGGACAATACACTCACGGATTCTAATGTATTTCCAGAATATGCTAACATTAAGGGAGAGAAAAAATCTGAGAAATCTGCCCTATCCTGCTGCAGGAAAGAATCATAGAATCAGAATCCTATGGGGTTGGAAGGGACCTCTGGAGATCATCCAGTCCAACCCCCTGCCAGAGCAGGTCCACCCAAAGCAGGTCCCACAGGAACG
>JAOTQQ010000041.1:19845442-19857966 GCA_026546715.1 Gallinago undulata
AATCTCCCCTTTTTCAGTTAAAAACCATTCCCTCTCATCCTGTCACTCTGCTCCCTGATCAAGAGTCCCTCCCCATCACAATGCTGTTCTTTTGACAGAGCATCTCTGCCCATGTCCACACTTGACACACTTTTCCTTCTAAGTTTGGCGTTTTCCCCATATATACTATAGAGGGGCAAAAGAAACCAGTGGAGCCACAAGTTCCACTCTGGCCGGTGAGATCTCCTATAAACATACAACTAAAACCTATCTGAGATGTCATTTCAGTTATAAAGACCCACCTTATCACTTTGTCTACTGACACAGAAGCAAATCCGGGGCCGTACCAACTTATGTTTTTCGTGATACAGTAAAGACCTTCAGTCACTGAAGCAAAGCAGGGACATTCTCCTTCCCCACATACCCGCTATGCCTCATTTACCCAGAAGAAAACAGCATTTTAGGTCATCTACACATTCCCCATACAAGTTAATTACCACGGCTCTCCGAGTCAAAACAAGGCAATGAGAACAAAGGGCTGAAATTTAGTTAAAGTTGAAATTTAGTTTTCTTTACCTTGAGAAAATAATTAGTTTATTTTTTCAGACACAAATTACAAGATTCCAAGAAAGCGCAAATTTTATTTCACTGAATATTGTTGTCATTGCCCCATATTATTCTTATGTGAAAATAGTGACTCCAATTCCTTTCCCAGGTTGAGCACCAGGTTCAGCTTTTGTCAGAGCTCCATGTCAAGATGACAGTAGTAAAACTGCAATTCTGATGTATAAATGGAAGCTCTACATGATTTATCTAAATTCTACCTTCATTTACACTCAGGGAGCTTCATAAGAACTAAATTGTTTTAATATTTTTCATCCTGAAATTACTATTTTGATCAGTTTCAGAAGCTATCGTTCAGTCTTAAAGACAAAGAAGTAACAAAAACTACAACAAACACTCCATCCCTCAAAACCTAATCAAGAGGTAAAGCTCGAATGGGACTGGAGAGTAGAAAAATATAAATATTCATTAAGTTAACCCATTTGAAGGTGTTTTCCCAGTCACATTCGTAAGCACGGGTCAGGAAATTATGTAAAATAAAATACTGTCTGCTGGTGGCTGCTTAGTAGCTGGCATGAGAACAGGTGGTGATCTCAACTTCATAATTTCTAAACATTTTTGAGAGGTATCTGCTATTTAGCTGATTCAGAAAAGAAGCCAGTGACAGGTTGGGTTCCAATTCACCCACTGAAAGTGATTCCTTCTGACTCAGATATTTCCGTAGAGGAGGAAGCTTTCTTCAGTTCCCAGTTTGCCAGTCCAGTAGGTTTTAAAATATCTCCTATGATGCACATGAAGAGAGAGGACACAGAGAAGAACAGGGGAAGATGCAGAACTGCTTGAAAACACGGAGATTATTGAAAGGAAAAATAGTAGTACATAAACCCCCTTTTTTGTTTATCTTTCAAGAAAAATGTATTTATGGTGGGACTGGAATTTAATAAGGTTCTAATAGAAAATTCTGACCAAATGCCATATTCACATACCACACTGAGAAATCTTACAGAATTGCCCTGACAACCAGCCAAATATATTCCAACGATTTTTCTGTAATGAGTAACTGCATCATTCACATTTAAGAGCATTTTTAAGAGGATTAAGAAGGTAAATGCAATTTCAGACTATGAGAGCATCCTAGCCAATAGATTAATTTTGCTCGGAAGACTAATTTGTCCCCAGGTGAAAAGTGTTTACCTCTTGCAGTCAGTAGTTTTAAGTCCATTCCATTATATCTCTTGGAGAAAAAAAAAAAAACAACCCACACTGGCAACAAAGGAAGGTTATTAAATAGAGACAAGTCTTAAAAGATAACTGTCTTTGGGAAGTCTTTCTAATTAGTCTATCCTTCCTCTTTTGTTACACAATCTTAGAAGTAGGATGTTCAACTAGATGAAAGCGACTCTATTTACAACAGGTTCAAGAGGAATCTCAGCAGTCCTCTCTCTGGGTATTATTTATTATGATATTATTTATTCTATATGATATTAGATATATTACCCATTACTTGGGTAATCAATACTTTTGGAAGCGACCACTGAAGGCCGTGGCGATGCTGAAGGCACCTGGCCGTGATCCTGACGGCGCTGAGATGAAACAAAGCAGAGCTGAGAATTACTGAAAGGGGAACCAAGGCTCTGTTCTCCCTGGCTCTTCTTCTGCTTTCTGTCACAAATCAAAGCAAAAAAGCTTCTCTCATTTTTTCAGTGGCTGCCAACAGAAACAATTAGCCACTCCACTATCAGAGCGGGTAGCTGAGATGGAATAGGATGCTACCAAGAATATTCCTTTTCCTAGAAATATGCTGGCATCAAGAGGAGAAGAAAGAAGGAATTCCTTGCTCTGAACGCTCATTCGAATGTAAATGCAGGACTTTTCTTTTAAAAACAAGCCAGCCCCAGAGCCAAGAGGCCATCTGCTGGTCAGGCTTCCACAAACTGCCTGACCTTTCCTCTAAGCACACCAGCCCACAGCAGCCCCAGCCTCAGCAGCCCTTCTGGGGCCACCGCTTTCGTTGAATTTTATAGGCTCATCAGCGTTCCGAGCCTCCGGCAAAAACCTCTCAGTGCTGCTCTCCTTATCGCAAAGTAATTACCTGGCCTTTCTTCAGCCTGGTTTGAGTTCATGGGTGGAACTCAACTGAAAAGGTTAAGGAGTGAAAAAATCAAATTAGGATTTGTTTTCAGTCGGTTTTCCTCCCGACTTCGTGCCAGATGGAGTCAGCGACTGGAGAAGTCCGACGGGCGCCTTGACTGAGTCTATCTGATGGTCAAGCCATCACTTCCATGTTTTTTGCCAAAAAATCCAGGCATAAAAAGCAGAAGCATATTCTACTGACATTAAAACACACAGACTACAGGTGGATTTCTGAAACGACACAGTGAAATGCTCTGGAGCAGGAGGGTTTTTTTGCAGAAGAACTAGAGACTTTTAACTCTAAGCAGATGACTGGGGACTATGACCACCCAACAGTTTCATGTAGAGTCAGGGGAAGCGCTTCGTAACCCAGAAAAGCAGCATTTCTCTGAAGACCTGTTTTATACTCTCTGCAAAAGACAGTATTTGATTAATTAGCCAGAGAAGCATGGAGCAGGGCCTGGAATATCTGTGCGCTGTGCTCTGTCTCATTCCAGAGCTTTTGTTCAGATGGAGTTGGATGAGCCCTGAAATCTGTTAGAGTTGCAGGTCCCAACAATATAAATTTCAAATAGGTTGAAACTGCTGTTCTATGATTCTATACACAGTACAGAATAAGGATGATAAATGCTACATTGGACACTTTGCTATTTATCCCATTTTATATGAAAAGAATTTACATTTAAAAAAAAATGGCAACCCCCCTGCCCTTCTGTTGATATCTCAAATTCTGAGATGTAGGAAAAGATCAAAATCTCATATTTATGTTAAAAAACAAAACTCAGCACCAAAAAGCAACTATTCAGATTGTTTGTGTAGAACCTTCTCTGAGAATATTATTTTCTTAATTTATAGTAATCCCTGATAATCCATAGTTATTTGTTTCATCTCCACACATATCTTTTTTGTATCTAGACTTAGTCAAGACTATTCCTTATAAGATATCTTCATTTCTATTTTTCACAACGGGCTCTGTGTCAGCTTGATACTCTGACTGAGATTTAAAATTGTATAACAATACTTCAGTTACATTCGTGGCTGAGGGAAGCAGCTTCCCTTCAGAAAGCAAAAGCCCTGCAGAACACAACATTCAAACAGACGCGTTTGCTTTTTTTTTTTTTAATTCCTCCATCATTCCGTATTGCTCATATGTTGGAATTCCCACAGAGGCTGTATGTGTGTGTATCTATAGCCACTATATACTGGGATGTGCACAGGGAGTTACCAGCGTAACGCATTTAGTCTTCCATTTATGCAAAAAGTATCAGATACGACTACTGATGTTAGTACACTAATACTAAAGAGTTTACTATTCTCAGATTTTCCCTCTTAAGCAGATTTTTTTTTTTAAATAAGCTATTTCAATGTCATATTTTTATAAATTAAACCAGAGTTCTCTTCCCCTTCCTCTGTAGTATGCATTTTATTGGACTAATTAATGTAGATTTAATAGTCTGTGTGCTATACAAGTAAATAATTTTTATTTGGCCATCTGCCCTAGAAAATCCTTCAGTAGGATCCATCTCCAAGGCCGTGCTCAGGCGTGCTCTCGGAGACATGAGGGAAGACATCCAAGGGCAGTTTATGAGGGCAGCAGATGCTCACTCCTGCTGTTTGATGTTGGTGACATCTGAAACTTTACCACTAAGAGATCCAAGAATAGAAGCAGCCACAAAAGCAGCATGCAAACTTCCCAAAAACACGCTGCTAACGAGATCATTATTAGAAGAAACGAGTAGGAATTTATGCGTAGTCAATTCTAAGAGCTTCTTTGTCTGTTTATTCCTCTTTGGTACATCCCCTTTCCTGACTTCTATTTAGAACTTGGAACTGACCTATGGGTCAGGCTTGGTTTGGGAAAGGGAAACCCCTGAGGGTGTGTAAGGCTTTTGGGGCTGGGAGGTCTCTACAAAATCAGAGGGTTCTTTTGATGAAGTATCTTCAACAAGGGCGCAGCTATTTTCTCAACTGTTTACTCCTGTTGGTCCTAAACTTTACTGAACAGAATGGCTGTTATTTTCATTCAGGTAAAATTGTTGGCTTTTTAAAAAATATCTACACATATATCTTTATCTCAGGTTCAATAGCTGACACCAGAAAATTGTATGCCCATTTTAAAGCAAGAGCACAGCATAAAAATATTCAAGTACTTAAATTATTTGTAAGCCTAAATTCTGTTTTCCAAAGCGACAATGGCATTTACAGACCTAAAACTAATTGATTGTCAATGAGGCTCTGGATCCTGCTTGTACAATTAATTTATGATTATGAGACTTGGGCTCCTAAGTCACATAAGAACCACAGGCAAGTTTCTATTAAAGATTCATGGATAATTAAATTCACAAAGATTAAATTAACAATTATGTGATAGATACACCAAGGGATGCAAGGTTATTAGCAAAAATAACTACTATTGCTTCTAGTTCTCTGCTGATGCACCTCCACTCTGGCCTATGGACAATCACTTCCATACAAAACATTCCCAAGGATTAACCTTCCTGGGAAAAAATATGATTTTATGATATCAGTGGAATTTAAGACTATATATGATTGATCTTATTGATAGGGCTTTTCTTGGAGGGTGTCGTGGTTTTGGCCAAAATGTTCTACAACGGTGACAGATGGTCTCCCCCCAGTTCCTCGCTCCAGGAGAAAAGAGGGAAGAGATGAAGAGATTTATGAGTTTAGAGTGAACTAAACTACTTTAATGAAATATGAATATTACAATTAAAAAGGAAATAATGAAATAGATACAATATATATACAAAACATCAGCAGCAGGCAGTGGGGAAGTCCCAGACTGGACTTAGAAAGGTATAGGAACTGGATTCCAGCTCTGGAGTCAGGAACACATGGATCGGGATCAAAGGCAGATGAACAGACAGGGTCGTCCTCGGACATCAGCCACTGAAGAAAGAGGCTGAGCCTTTGATCCCTCAGCTTTTATACTGAACATGGCGCAGATGGTCTGGAAAGCCCTGTTGTTCAGGTTTCATAGAATCATAGAATGGTTAGAATTGAAAGGGACCTTAAAGACCATCCAGTTCCAACCCCTTGCCCTGGGCAGGGACACCTCCCACCTGACACACTCCTCATATCCCTACACTCCCTGACAAAGGGTCCCTCCCCATCTCATCTGGAGCCCCCTTCAGGTACTGGAAGGCTGCTATAAGGTCTCTTAGGAGCCTTCTCTTCTCCAGGCTGAACAACTCCAACTCTCTCAGCCTGTCCTCATAGGAGAGGTGCTCCAGCCCTCTGATCGTCAGAGTTTGGGGTCACCTCTCCTGTCCCGTTCTCCCCACAGGTGGGACCCCTTTGTGCTTTCCTATTTCTGACCCTCCAACAGGGCAAATAATGAAATGAGCTGACCTTGGTTGTTATTAAGTGTAAGCAAAAGCCTCTCTGCACACCATTCCTTGGCATGAAGTACAAACGTTGGTCTTATCACTCCAAGAACAAACAGTTTTCTCCACAATATGCTGCTAATTTCAGAGTTAGGAGAAATATGGCTAAGATGTAAAAATCACTGAACAGAAAGTTGGTTGTTTTACCTCAAACCAGGACATAGGGGAGAAAGAGGATACAGGGATGGCAATTACCATGATGATTTCTAAGATCCATTCAGATCAAAATATACAGAGAGAACAGCCATCAAGAGGTGAAATCTTTTAGTCACTAGATTTATAGCACACACATAAAACATCTCAGTAGCTTCCATTACTCAAGTGACTGTATATTTCACCTGGGAGGTGAGACAAAAAAGGAAAAGAGCAACAGTCCTGCAGCTTTCCAGGTTGCTTTTTTTTTTGTTGTTGTTAACAGCCATTACTAAATTAAAATCTGCAGTAGCAGATCCTTTCAATGGACTACACCCGGCTTTAGGTTAAATTTTCAGTGACCAATGGGTACGAGAAAGAATGGAACATATTGTGTTAAGAATTCAGGCTCCAGCAATTAGTGGGATAATATAATTCCACGGTATTTCCAAAGCTTCCTTCTTTATACTTCATTTCACAGCACATGTGCATATGCACCTTTTAAAGGGTTACATTAACCGGAAAACACAGACAAGAGAGAAAGGAAAAATTCTTGACTGTATTGTTCTACGGAAACACCGAACTCCGTCCACAGTCACAGCCTTCAATGGGAATATCGCTCTATGCAAAGAGCAAATTAAAGGTGTAGCAGAAACAAATTATTCATGGCTTTACTAGAGGTGACAATAATACTTACAGAAGTCAAAATGCTCGCCTTTTTATGTATCCCCTCCTTCTATGCATTTGCATCTCATTTTTGAGGTAATTTGGTTTCTAGGCAAATACTTGTGGTTTGGTATCTGCGGGTTTTCATTTTGGTTGTTGTTATGACTTATTGCGGGTAATGCAGCAGCACGACGAAGTGAACAACCAACCTCCAGACAAATATGTGTAAAATCAACTTCATTTCCATGGAGTCATTTCTTTTTGCCTTAGAAATTTTCCACTTTATTTGAGCTCTTATGCTTAGTGCTTTGTACAGCATGATCGAACAGGCAAATAGCTGCAGCCCAGCAATGTTCTTTCACATACCCAACTAGCCTCCTTAAATGGTATTTATTTATTTCAATATAAAAGAAAAGAAAAAGGTCTTTATATGAGTAAAAACAGATTCAATAAAGCCAAGTGCTGGGTCCTGCCCTTGGGCCACAACAACCCCCTGCAGCGGTACAGGCTGGGGCAGAGTGCCTGGAGCTGCCTGGTGGAAAAGGACCTGGGGGTGTTGGTCACCTGTCGGCTGAACATGAGCCAGCAGTGTGCCCAGGTGGCCAAGGTGGCCAACAGCATCCTGGCCTGGATCAGGAACAGTGTGGTGAGTAGCACTCAGGAAATGACTGTCCCTCTGGACTAGGCACTGGTGAGGCCCCACCTCAAGTGTTGTGTCCAAGGTTTGGGACCCTCACCACAAAAAAAAGACATTGAGGTGCTGGAGCGGGTCCAGAGAAGGGCAACGGAGCTGGTGAGGGGTCTGGAGCACAAGTCTTGTGCAAAGAGGCTTAGGGAGCTGGGGGTGTTCATCCTGGAGAAAAGGAGGCTGAGGGGAGACCTTCTCGCTTTCTCCAACTCCCTCAAAGGAGGATGTAGGGACATGGGGGTTGGTCTCTTCTCCCAAGTCACAGGCAAGAGGAACAATGGCCTCAAGTTGTGCCAGGGGAGGTTCAGATTGGAGATTAGGAACAATTTTTAAACTGAAGGGGTTATTCAGCCTTGGACTGGGCTGCCCAGGAAAGTGGTTGAGGCCCCATCCCTGGAGGGATTTAAAGGATGGGTTGACATAGTGCTTAGAGACATGGGTTAGAGATGTGGTTTTTATCAGAGTTAGGTTGGTGGTTGGACTAGATGATCTTAAAGGACTATTCCAATCTAGACAATTCTATGATTCTCTCCAGAACATCATTCTATCTGTTGTAGTTGTTGTCTATCAGCTCCCTTGACCTTTAGTCAGCAATACATTTTTTGAAAACTGTTTTGTTGTGTTCTGTAAAATAACAAGGCCACAGGCACTGCTGACCAGTCATGCCTCATATTTCTCAAGGAATTATATTGTGATTCCCTGCCCTGACTTTATTACACTCCAAACATACACAAATAGCCTTAATGGCATAATAAAGTATCGTTGGCTAAATAAATGCTACGCTTATAGCAAACAACAAACTAGGCCTGAAACCTCTCTTTTAATTCACACATTTGAGCCCTAGTCTTTTAATTTCCTAGATTAATTCTCGCAGCTGCTTGGTGCAATTATTGACAAACCAACCCTTTGGAAATGTCATCTGTGCCACAGCGCAACACAACTGCCTTTTGGCTAAACTGCAACTGAGCTCCTCCTAAACTACAGCATAAGAATGAACTTCCCTCAAAACACCATCTTCCAGGGTGTCTTCCCATGTGTCTGTGCTTTGGCAGTTAGTGACTAAGAATATAAATCAAATGAATAGATGGATTAGATAGAACTATATTAAGGATGAATTAAGTATTGATAAATGTGATAAATCATGCAGTTACTTTGCTGTGCCACAACACGGAATGACATATGGCAGAACCAAATGTCATTTAGAATGCTGTAATGTGCTACAGAATCAGCTCAGGATATGACAGGAATACTAAATAATAAAATAAAAATATGGAAGGGTGGTCTCTAGTAGTGAAAACTTCCAGTTTTTAGTTCTAGTTTAGTCAAATATAAGACTACAGGAGAAAAAAAGCAACTAAACCACAAACAAACCAAAACCAAACCCACGACCCAGTAAATGCTATTACTAACTTTCTTTATCCTTCTATCATAAAAATTCCTCTCAATTTAAATAATCAAACACTTGCTAGTTATGGGTCCCAGAACAAATTCCAAAAGACTAGTAACTGACATGAAAATTGTGAATTTCTCCAATTACGATCAATGCAACTGATTCAGGTAGGAAGACCAGTCATCGTGCAACACCATGTATGAACATACATATAAACAGTAAGAGAAGTTTTCTTCTTCAAATACTCTATAGCCATAAAAACATATTACTGAGATTTTAAAATCCTATGCCCATACCTGGAACAGGTTGTCCAGGGAAGTCATGGATGCCCCATCCCTGGAGGGGTTCAAGGCCAGGCTGGATGGGGCTTGGAGCAACCTGGTCTGGTGGGAGGTGTCCCTGCCCAGGGCAGGGGGGTTGGAACTCGATGATCTTTAAGGTCCCTTGCAACCCAAACCATTCTATGATTCTATAAGTACTGTCTTGATCCATTTATAAATCCTGTTTTCTAACCACTGGCTGTTTGTATATGAGCAATTAGAAGAAGAATCCTGCAGCCCTTTAAATAGATTTTTTTCTCTAAACAAGTCATAAATCTTCCTCAAATATTTTTCATCTCCAAAGAAATGTTTAGTCAAAACTGACTTCATACTTTTGAGTTATGTATACAATTTCTCTACTTCTAGCAGAACAATAAGGATCATCAGAAACATGGTAGGAGCAGATATGATGTAATGGTTAACTTAAGGGAGTAACACAACCATCTAATAAATCATATGCTGTAGTTGTCATACACATTTTCACTTCCATGAGATCAGGGCTATACCTTCTGTGCCAGAATCTACAATCTTCGCAAGTTGTCAGGATTTGACAAGGGGCTCATCTAGGAAAGCATCAGAAAACACAAATGAATTATTTGCTCCATGTAAGCACTTGACATCTGGAGCTCAACTGCCACACGACCCTGAGAAATGAAGGAACCTGCACGACAGAGATAATATCAGTTTCCATTTCACACGGAGCAAAGAGCAAGGAGGTGAAAATGCATGTTTAAAAAAAAAACAAAAGAAAAATAAAATATTTCATGAGCTTGATTCTAAAGCAAAGCAGTGGTGGTTAGCGTATTTAATGCCATCGAACCTGGCAGCCCTGGAGACTGATATGATTTTCTCTAGCCAGAAAGCAAGCTGTGTTTCACAAGCTTTCCAATGAACTAAAGCATGTAAGAACCATTAACAGACATGACAGGACATTCATTAATTCAAAAGGCCCTGAAAATACCATCAGGAAGAACATTATATTAACAGAGTTTTTATTCTATAAGCTATAACTGATCTTTTACAGCAGTTCTCCTATTTACACAGTTTTCCCAGCAACGGCTTGCTTACACTATTGGTTTTAGGGTAAACTGAATAAGATTCTCATCAAAAGAAAAACAATTTCTTCTTCGTCTTTTCTGTGGGAGTCAACTGAAGCTTGAGATCTAATTGCCGTATGTTAATGTGAATATTAAATTAACACCGCTATACTCACAAAATATCTCACGCTCTTCAAAATATTTCCACAGTCTTCTCTACCATACTAATAATAACTGACCTAGACAAGAAGCAGCACGAAAGACTTTCTTATTTCTGGCTGAACAACAGACACATCCAGTGCCAGGCGAATGCAGGCAACCCACCGACCACGTACCGCTTTCCTTTTAAACGGCGGTGCAAAAGGATGGATGGAGTTAACAAAGACAGTGCGCAATAGGAATATAGAAAAAGATGGAGACCTGCTACCAGCCAGCTGGAACCAGTTCCTTCCAACTGGAACCAGTTCCTTCTGACTTGCCCCGAGGACGGAAGGTGTTTTTAAGAATTCAAGGTGCAAACGTGTTGAAGGAATCATTTAATGATTCCACACATACATTTCCAAACGTGCTGCATAATGTAAGTATTAATAGGACACAGGTGCCTTTGCTGTTGCATAGGAACAGGTGCACTGAGGCGAACCAAGCTATTTTGAATAAAATCATTTCCATTTTAGACAACATAAGGTGGAGATGCTGGAAACAGCTTCCAAATCCTGAAGTGCCTGGTGCTGCTCACCGACACGCACGCACACACACACACACACCCCTCTCCACACTTTGCAAAAATGCACTCCCATCTTGGATTAAACATCAGAACTGGAGATAAGATAAAACCTTGGTGCCAAAAATTAATCCGGGAAACACTACTGTTCAAGCCTTTTCCCAGGCTAAAAGTCTAGGCAACAAAGAATTATGCCACTGAAAATATAACTGGCATGCAAATTTAGCAAATTAAGTCAATGTCATAAACAGGAAGAGTGAGAAGAAAAGATTCTGAGGGCTGGAGCCCCTCTCCTATAAAGACAGGCTGAGAGAGTTAGGGGGGTTCAGCCTGGAGAAGAGAAGGCTCCGGAGAGACCTTAGAGCCCCTTCCAGTCCCTAAAGGGACTCCAGGAGAGATGGGGAGGGACTCTTGATCAGGGAGCAGAGTGACAGGATGAGAGGGAATGGTTTTTAACTGAAAAAGGGGAGATTGAGATTAAATAGCAGGAAGAAATTCTTTGCTGTGAGGGTGGTGAGAGCCTGGCTTGGGTTGCCCAGAGAAACTGTGGCTGCCCCATCCCTGGAGGGGTTCAAGGCCAGGCTGGATGGGGCTTGGAGCAACCTGGTCTGGTGGGAAGTGTCCCTGGCAAGAGGAGGGGGGTGGGACTGAATGATCCTTAAGGTCCCTTCCAACCCAAACCATTCTATGATTCCATAATTCTATGATAACCAGATATGCCCTAAAAGTATCTTTACCTTGCACTATGACTTAAAATCCCAGTAGACTGCTGCCATCACACTGAGACACAATCTCATGCTCCGATTGTAAAAGGACGTGAGAGGAGGCGTAGCTGTACTTGAACAGAAACTTTGCAAAAAGCACTGAGTGTTTCTGAATGCAGTGTCAGCAACAAACTAGCCAGGTGGAGTCGTTTTTTCTAGAGTTTTAGCATCTAAACTTGGCACCTAAGACCTCTGATGGACACAACCCTTTCATTTCAGGTTCATCACTACCCACCAGGAATTATTCAAATGCCTTTTGATAAAATACAGCTATTATTCACTTTAGAGCATTCACAACGTTATAGTCAGAGAAAACTAACTACATTTTCCGCAGGTTCTTCTCTATTTCCTCCCTTAAACTATTTCAAAACACGGTTCAGTGCTAAGCACTAGCTGTAGTATTTCCAGCACAAAAATAGTTCATTTAACTGCTAAGCAAATGACAAAAAGCTACAATGAGTTGCAGCCTGAGGGGGCAATGTTTTATGCTGATTACAGATTTGGTACCCTAAATTCAGAAGTATTGGTCCTCATAGCCTTTTGGCAGCAGAGTATTAACTACCTTCTTGTACTAGATTTGATTCTTAAAATCCAATTCTTGGGATGCGTTGCCATCTAAGATGCAGAGGGATTCCCATTTCAGCTCCAGTATATCACAGAATCACAGAATCACAGAATTGTGGTGGTTGGAAGGGACCTCAGAGATCATCGAGTCCAACCACAAAA
>JAOTQQ010000041.1:19865072-19882093 GCA_026546715.1 Gallinago undulata
CTCTTCTCCCAAGTCACAGGCGATGGGACAAGAGGAAATGGCCTCAAGTTGTGCCAGGGGAGGTTCAGATTGGAGATAAGGAACAATGTTTACATGGAAAGGGTTATTCAGCCTTGGACTGGGCTGCCCAGGGCAGTGGTGGAGGCCCCATCCCTGGGGGTACTGAAAAGAGGGGTTGACACAGTGACATGCTTTAGCGATGGTTTTTATCAGAGTTCGGTTGATGGTTGGACTAGATGACCTTAAATGTCCTTTCCAACCTAGACAAAGCTATGATTGTACCACGCTGGTACTTTTCACCCAAATATTATGGAAATGAGACTTACCACATGGATGGAGAAGCATGAAGATAAGACAGTTGCGTGGCCGTGTGCTCCATGACTTATTGCAAAGTAAAGCAACATTGTAAAGACAAAATAACTAATCTTTTTTAATGTGTGAGCTTAAGAAGCAATACAAGCTCACCTAAGGACATCTTTGAAGTAGGCCAGATTCCAGTGAACAGGCCTTACGGTGTAGTTATTAAAGACAAACATGGTTAATTTAGTGTATTACAGACAGAAAGCACACATTTCGGGGAAATATTGCAAGACATCATTTACTGGAAAAGCTCCTCCCTTCAAAATATGCTGAAAGTAATTTTAAAGACTTTGTTAGCTCTTTTAAGAAGGGTTAATTGTTATAAAAAACCAACCAATCAATCAACAAAAAAAAAAAAAAACACCAAAAAATACCCCAACTTTGCAGGAATTTGAAATTCTTTCTGCTCTAGAAACTGCAGGCCTCTAGCCACAAGCAAGGATGCAGAAAGAATAGATAAATTTGTTCACTTTGACCTGACATTCCCTGGACAATTTCTGAATAAAGTAAACTCAGCTTGAAGGAGAGAGACTAAAAACACTGCTCAGCTGCTAGTCATAGCACTCGCTGGAAGTTTCTTTCCCTGTCCATGATGAACATCGAGTAGGAAGATGTTGGGTTACAAGGAACAGCCACACAAAGGAGCAGAACAATTCTAAAGCCAGATAAATTGTTAAGGACACAAAGAAACCCTAAATAAATCGAGGTTGAGTATGACATGCACTCAACTGGCCTGCTTTTTACAAAACTTAACAGAAAGGAGCGTGCTTTTATTTGATAGTAATTATTTTTCTGTAATAAATGCAATGAACAAGGTGCTTTTAACGTGGCTTCCGGAAAATGAGAACGGTGAATTCTTATCTTATGTGAACAAACAAATTGAAAGGAAGAGGATGTTTCATGATACAGCATTTTGTAGGATATTTTCATTATATTTGAGTAATTTTACTTTTGAATCTTTTCCAACTTTCTTGTTAAAGTTTTAAACTAAATTTTTAGGTTCAGACTTTTACAAAATAAATTTATCCATTTCCATAAAATTCTGAGAAAGAAGCTACAGAATATTTATGGGTTAATTTCAAACAGGAAAAAAATTCTGGCTTTTATAATAAAAAAATCCTGTTAAAATAACTTCTAATATATTTGCTGCTCTAATGTCAAGACTGTTCTTTTAAATGCATAAAATACTCATCCATGGTCTGTATTTTCTCCCTCAAACGTGGTCCTTCCTCACAAAAGAACGCCAGATTAGAAACTGTCTGTATTCCAATTAGTTACATTTGTTTGTTTGTTCAATCTTATACATATCTACCCCTTGTAATGAAAGGGCTGAAACTCAGCACGGGCTGAGTGAATCCATTTTCAAAGTGTAGAGATAATAATAAATCATCTTAAAGTCCAGGCTTATTAGAAATGACTGAAATACATTACAGGGCAGCAAAAACTTCAGTGGTTGGTTTGCCAACCAGTGGGGTGGAATTAAAAATGCATTAAAATTTATAGAAAGGACAGTAAATAGCAGAGAGTTGACATAGTTACATGAAGCATTATTTCTCTTTGTGTGGCTAATAAAATAAAACTCTACAGCACGGGAGAAACATTCTCTTTTGGAAGCTGAAAGGTGAAGAAAATCCATTATTAATTAGATTTACTGCTTACTCCCTCCACTGCATGTTAGTGATGCATTTCAGAAGAAAAGTGCAATGGACGGTTCTTCTCTCTGCTTCCCCAGAGCATTAGTTACTCTTTTGGATTTTCACAAATGGGTTCTGTTCAACCTTTGCAGAGACAAGTGTAAAATAAACCCACGTATTTCCACAGGAAGATGAGCTGACCTACTGTAATAACAATGACATCTCACAACTATAGAGCTACCCAAATCCCACAAGTTTCCCAAAGCTTGTCAGACCATTGGCCAAATTCTTCTTCCCAGCCGGAGGTGCGTGAAACAGTAAGAATAGAAATGAAGGAAGTACCTGTTTGAGACACACTTCCTGAATAAGAAGAATTTTTAGGGAAGTCTGAGGATGGTACTTGATTTTCTAAGAGCTCAATTGTCCCAGCAAGGCAGGGGCTGGTAGTGATGCTGTGGAGCTGAGCACAGGATTATTAGAGCTCATAGAATCACACATCTTAAAGTTTCTACAGAAAAAAAGCTAAAAATGCAACTGTAAGTGTGTTTTGTCCCCTGCCAATGCTTTAGAAAGATACAAAATTCTTTCTATACCTTAAAGTATGGCCTACATCCTAGAGGTGGCATAAGACGACACATGGTGGGCCTTGATTGTGGTCATAGATGAGAACATGCCATCAAAAAGTACCCTTTTTCCAACTAAAGGTCTAGACACAGCAGAGGCCCGTAAATCCCTTTAATTTTCAGGACTGCTGCAGCTATTTCTGGCTACTGCAGTTCTTCATTAGCTTCTAAACTAAATAGACATTTCAACCAGAGAAAAATGAGGGAAAAGCTACTGCCCTGATCTGGGAGTCTTTTTATACTCATTTTGCATACACCGAGCAGACTTTATAAGGAAGAAACAGGCCACTCGTAACCAATGGAAAGAGCAGACCAAAATTACAAAGGCAAAATATAATTAACCACGTTGTATTTGACCATGACATAAAGGTTACACCAACCTACAGCATCGGAGTCTTATTTTGGAGCTTTAGAAATGAGCAGTCAAGACTTACTGTACCTGCATCTCTAGAAGCACAAAATAAAATTTCCTGGAAATATTCCAGAAATATCCTCAGAAATATTCCTAGAAATATCTTTACCACTTCAAGAAGTCTGGGTTTCTCCTCATCCCCACCCTGTATCAACTCTTTTCCGGGTTTTGCTGGCTCAGTTTCACGTTCTCATTAGGCCCTTCTTGTTGGGAGAGAAATTATTGTAGCCGACCCAGTAAAAGCACAATCAACTAAGAAGGTAAGTTTTTACTATTTTATAGACTGGCCTTTATACCAAGTTACATAGGCCTATGTCATCTTTTGTTTGCCCAACGTATAACTGACACTCTTGGTAATGCCTCTGATTTCAAGCAGCAGAACTCCTGAGCTCCCAGTAAGAACATTCAAGATCATACCAAATGGTAACTCCCTAACTTTCTTGCCCAGTTCTAGTGTTTTCTTTTGGCAAAGAGGTCATTCAGAAAACTCCTGCATGGAACAAGTTCCTAACTCTGCTCTTACTGAACTCAAAGAGGTAATAGGTAAAGGTACAATCAGTATTTCAATACTGGACTGAAAGACAAGTGCTTTCACCCAAAGAAAAGAAAATGAAAGCTTGTCCTCAATTAAACTTTCATGCCTCTCTGAAGAGACAGCAGACACATCAGCATTAATACATAATGAGAACTGGCTCCATGTATCATTAGAATAAATCCATATTTAGTCAATGAAAACATAAACTATCATCATAGCAGCACCAGAATCTTAAAGATCTGTTTAAGATTTGAAAATGCAAGTTTCCCCTTATTAACTTTACTGCATACACTGCACTACAGGTACTATAAGAAGAAAATACTTAAATATACAATGTGTAGTCAACCTTTACAACCTAATTACCGGCGGTGATTTTCAAGGCAGGGATGTTACAACAATGCAAAGTGCAGTCATGCTCTCTCATGCTTCAGGAACACAAACTGCTGATCTCTGCTGGTCATAAAGAAGCCTCTTTAGAGCAGGAGTGGGGATGAGCAGCACACAGCCCACAGGGAATTATTTAGGTGCTAGAATATTTGAATCTTACCTTCTTCTGGAAAAAAACCTAACTAATCAGCCTACCAATCCCCCCCGTCCCCCCCCAAAAAAAACAACCAAAAACCTAACAAAAAACCCCAAATCGAATCCCAACAAAGAAGAAAATGCCCAAATGCTCCGAGAATCTGAAACTTTTGTTTTTAAGATGTGATGTTGGTCATCTGATTGGTCAGAAATCAAATGGTGTAATATGGCAGGTTTAACACTTACACCACCTATTTCCATTCAGGAGAATGTCACGATCTTCCCTTACTTTGGCTTTATTTTTGTTACAATATTTTATAGGGTTAAAAAAACTATGGATAGGCATCCATTACCAATGTTATGGATAATCACCACAAACAAGCACCATGTATCCATCCTTGTTTTTTTAAAAGGCAAGAGGAAATGTGAGACATTTCTTGGACCAATATCTCTTGTAACAGTATCTCTAAGAAAGATCACATTCCCACCTACCTTTGCATTCTCTCCATTTCTTCAAGGTTTCCAATAATAAAAAAAAAAAGAACATTTACCCTTTGATATTAAATAGAAGGTCAGACAGAATAAGTGATTGCCAACGGCCATTACTTCCCTGTCATCAGCCCAATTAAGGTTTCCAGCTGTCAGTATCTAACATTGCCGCACCATTAAAAATAACGGGACATTCAGATGCATTGATCTGTATCAAAAAGTGCTTTATTGGGGGGGAAAAAAAGGGCAGAAATTATAATTGTCTTAGAGTATTAAAAGGAAGAAAGGGAGAGGGAATTCCACCAGAGTTGATGCAAACGAGCTAATTGTTGCTGCACCACCATTTACCCCTCACCTTTGAGGAGGCTCCCTGTCTTTGATCAGAAAGGCAGAGGTTCCAGAATATCCGAAGAGATGCTGCACTGAACCTAGTGACTACAAGGAGACTTAGACGATATTTAGCAGGGGTACAGATATTCTGCCAGACAACTGTGTTTTCATTTTTATTTGACACTTAAAAAAAACCCCCACCTTAGAAGTGTAAATTGAGGGATAAAAATGTGTAAATGTAGCAGAAGCGTGGTGCAGATCAGAATCGAGCATTGCCATGGTAAAATATCTCCATACAACGACATTTGATTAACATCCTTGGCCAAAAGATGGACATTGGCACTGCTCACCTTGGAGAAATCGTGCTGTGTGAATGTGAATTACTGTGCCCACACAGCAACAGTGAGCACCCTGCTGGGTAACGAGTAAACCCCGTGTTGTTGCTATTTGTCTTCTGTACTATATCCCCTTGGAAACAACGTTGGCTCATTGCTCCCTGTCCTCACTTACTGCCTGATGTACTCAATAACTCGTTTCAGTTCTCTTGTTTTCTAAGGTGTTATGGAACCAACAGGCAAATCTACTGCTTTATTGTAACACACTGTAGGCATTTCCCCCCACCCCTTCTCTGCATCCCGCCTTCTGTTAAAGACAAATTTATATTTAAAACAGCTGAAATGACACTGGTTGTCTCAGTAGTAGTCTCTTCCCACAATTTCACTTTGAAATAAATGCAAAGAATCAATTGTATGAGCCAGACACCTCCCTTTTATCCAACGTACCGAGTGTGACAAAAGCTTTCCCATCATCAAATGGAGGTCTATTGTCCTGCAGGCAGTAGAAGGAGTAGTGATACCTTTTCATTAGAGGAAAAAAATACTCTCATTTTAACTGTGAACAAGCTTTTTCCTCATTTAAACACTGTTTTAAAGAAGGCAAGAAAAGGATGTTTCTGGTGTTACCTTTATAGATTGTTTCAACATAGTTATTTGGTGGCATAACAATGTTTCAGTTTGACATCTCTTCCACCAAGCACGAAATACACACTACTTTTACCGTCTGCAGAGAAATGTGTGGATACTCAGCAATTCCAAAAACAAAACCAGAATTAGTTCAGTACAAACACATACAGGCAGTAAATACTTGTGAAACTTTAAACTCTGGTCTCCCTGGGGAGAAATTCACCCCTGTTTGTGAGTGAGAACAGGTCTGCTATCCACTTAAATCCTGACTGAGCCCTTAGTTTGGCACCGACTTTGCTCTTGTGCTTTGTTAAAGAATGACCATCCATTTTTGTACCTCATTTTATCAACAAAGTAGGTACAATAATTGCTCACAGGACTACCATGAGATATACTCTGTCAAGCCTGAGTGACCTTGAGGTTCCTATATAGTAGTATCTGTCTAAATGCCAAATATAATCCTTTAAAATTAAGGCTTGGCTGTGCATGGCCCACAAGCCTGGAGTTTGAGGACACTGTCCCACCGGGAAAGAGGCTGATCTGGAGTCACAAAAAGCACCCTTCCCTTTTTTCCTGGATTGGAAGCCAACCAGCTCTGTGGTAATGTACCGAGGGGTGTTTTGTAGTGACTGATGATGATCATAGAATCATAGAATCATCTAGGTTGGAAGAGACCTTCAAGATCACCTAGTCAAACCATCAACCTAACTATGATAAAAACCATCATTAAACCATGTCCCCCAGCACCATATCAACCCAGCTTTTGAACACCTCCAGGGAAGGCACCTCAACCACTTCCCTGGGCAGCCCATTCTAAGGTTTCATAACACTATCCATGTAAAAATTTTCCAAATATCCAATTTGAAGCTCTCCTGGTCCAACTTGAGACCATTTCCTCTTGTCCCATTGCCTGTGACTCGGGAGAAGTGACCGACCCCCACCTCCCTACATCCTCCCTGAAGGAGCTGGAAAGAGTGAGAAGGTCTCCCCTCAGCCTCCTTTTCTCCAGGCTGAACACCCCCAGCTCCCTCAGCCTCTTTGCACAAGACTTGTGCTCCAGACCCCTCACCAGCTCCATTCCCCTTCTCTGAACCTGCTCCAGCACCTCAATGATGCTGCTCTCCATCACCCAGTGACTGAGGGTGTGAGTGAGCAGAGAGGAACTGTGTGTATATATAGAGGAATGGCTTAGTAGAGGACAGAGGAAGCAGTTTCTTCACTTTTTTTTTTTTTTTTTTTTTTTTAATTTTCATTGAACACCCATCCTTCTATCATTGTGCAGTAATTGCATGTTTTCTGTTGTGCAAAAGAAAACCCTATGTGCTGAAAATAACCCCTTGGAACCCCTCAAGCTTTGACGACAGCAGGAGGGTCCATTCTTTGTTATGAAAGGCTGGCACTGGGTTATTAGTTCACGTTACCATTGCTCGAGGAAGGGTCACTGAATTTTAACATCACAGTGGCCTGCTCTGGCCTTTTAAAAATTCACAGTGAGCTGAGCCTGCAGCTTTATCAGAGTCGCATTCTCTTTCCATTTCTCTTATAAAAAAGCAAAACAGGAAGCCCTGTTTGTTGTCATGATGAGAGCTGCTTATTTACCATGGCTCAGATTTTCTACTAGCCTTTTCTTCTTTTCTTTTTCTTTACCCACCCCCTCGCCCCCCCTCATCATTGGTATGAGTACTAAACCATAGAGCTCTACAGTTTTTTTTGGAACAAATTCCAATTTTAGAAGCAGAATAAAGGGCTGCTCTGACATAGTCCCCACAAACAGTAAGAGGGAAAGCAGACAGACAGACCACACAGGCAATTAAAAAGCTGAAGTAATGGAATCTGGCTTCTAGCTATGCCTTATGCATACCAGTTTGAAACTGTAGCATCCATAAAAATAATCCATATTCTATTAAAAGGGCTAAGCATTCCTGGGCAGGCTAGTTTCGTCCCTATCAGGCACTGAACCACTAGTCTTCCAGATGATCATTAATTTAAAATAAATGACCATTAAAAGTTTCTAATCAGTGTGAACTCCAGGCAGTAGGACCAGCTTCAGTTTTTAGGTTTTTTAGCCAAGGAATGAATTTCCACTCATTCAGATGACATTTTACAATTTAACTAGAGGGGGTTTGGTCACAGCTGACTGCATACTTTACCCTTAGGCTCCTTATTGTGCACTGGCCCCCCGTGATTCGTACAGTTCTGGAGGTTGGTAAAGAGGAAAAGCTGAAAATCCATTTGCATTGCCAGAGCCAGAACCCATCGCAGTGCGTATCGTGTCCTCCCTTCTCTGGAACCCCCAACAATTTAAGTCTGTACTCAGACTCAGCGAGAAAACCGAGTTGTCAAAAATGAGACAGTGCTCTTCATGACAAAACAGAAGTTAAATGAATCAAAGTAGCTACAAAATATTGCCAAATACTACTATCTTGCTATAGATCACTTTGAAATTTTTCTTTTAAATAATGTTTTCCTTTCAACTTACTGCAAAGGCCTTCACAAAGTGCAGAGCAAGACAACAAAATTTGTTCTACTGAGCCCGAAATAAAGGCAAAAGTTTAATAAAGTACTCGGCAATATTGCAGAACGTTTAGAAGTAAAAAATGAAGAAGAATCTCTCTCTTTTGGAAAAAGATAAAGAAAATACTTAGGAAATAGGATACAGTTGCTAGCCAAATTGTAATTTGGACAGAATTCATACCATAATTTATAATAACCAAAACACTACAAAAATTGTGTGGAAACATTAATGAACACAAGCAACTCCTACTCATTACAAAGCCTTGGCTTTAAATCTCATTTAGAATACATATAATATTTTCTATTATTTTTAAAAGCAATTTCATAAAAAACACCAGATAGGTATTTTCTCAGCCACAGAGTACCTCAGGTACCACCATGATTTAGCCCTATAGAAGGTTATGAATCTTTCACGGCTTCTCCTACAGTAATGGGATGAACTGAATCAGAATTACATTAATGTTCTCAACTGTATGAAAAAAAAACCCACACCAACCCATCAAAATACCTGGAAATCCATAGCCATATGCTGTAAGAAAAAGTCCAGCCCCATCAATCACCCATGGAGCTTTAACGGGTGAATTCAGTGTGAGTGTGCAGCAGAGCAGCAGCATCTGCCACCCAAATGTGACCACCCTCGTGCCATTACACATGTGCGAGCTGCCTCGGACCCAATGATCCATGTGGGCATGAAGCCATCCTCCCATTAAAGCCACAGGATATCCCAAAGAACAAGTTTAATAGTTTTCCAGAAACTGAGCCTAAACATTTTTTGCCCCTTTTCTCTATCTCTATGAGGAATAAGAGGAGAAAGGGATGAAATTCATGATTCATAATTTTCTCGTTGACCCTCAATATATAAAGGAGGGTATAAGAAGTATTGCCTTTATGAAAACAAAGTTCTTTTCCTTTGTTTTGTGATAAGACAAAACATAGTACTTAGGAATCTGGCTTTACAGTCATGTTACCTCATTATTAACTAACCTCAAATTTTCTGAGCACTGTTATTTCTATAGAAATGTATATTTTTTCCTGGCCAGATAATTCAGCTTCTGCTTCTTTGGCACTGCAAAAACATATGATTCAAGGGCAACACAGAAACAATTACAAGTTCAGCAGTAGCTTTGTCTTACATGTCATTAGATTCAAATGGAAAGATGTAGGAAGTCTGCATTTTTGGATTCTCAAGTATAGATTTTCAGTGGAACAGGAACCTCCTGGCTAATCACTCATGCCAAAGAAACAAAATGGCCAGAGTGCCATATTTCTTGCTGAGCAGCTCCTTCATGGCATTTGTTCACATCTCACACCCATTACAGTGGATTAAGCTGATTTTAAACTGACAGAAAGTCTCCGGGTATGGAAATTCTGCCCCTCTATTCTGCTCTCATGAGACCCCACCTGGAGCACTGTGTCCAGCTTTGGAGTTCTCAGCACAGGAAGGACATGGACCTGTTGGAACAGGTCCAGCGGAGGGCCATGAATATGCTCCGAGGGCTGGAGCACCCTTTCTATGAAGACAAGCTGAGTTGAGGGTGTTGAGCCTGGAGAAGAGAAGGCTCTGGGAAGAACTTATAACGGCCTTCCAGTTGCTAAAGGGGCTTCAGAAGAGGTGGGGAGGGACTCTTGATCAGGGAGGGGAGCCATAAGAAGAGGGGGAACAGTTGTAAACTGGACGAGGGGAGATTTAGATGAGATCTCAGGAAGAAACTCTTTCCTGTGAGGGTGGTGAGAACCTGGCCCAGGTTGCCCAGAGAAGCTGTGGCTGCCCCATCCCTGGAGGGGTTCAAGGCCAGGCTGGATGTGGCTTGGAGCAACCTGGTCTGGTGGGAGGTGTCCCTGCCCAGGGTGAGGGGTTGGAACTGGATGATCTTCCAACCCAAACCATTCTATGAGTCTATGAGTCTATGATTTGATGCCAAACAGGTGGTTCAATTTGGCATTTCCATGCTAGCTGTATCAGATGCATTTTCCTATACTCCTCTGGCAAGAAATGCTTTCAAAGGCCATCGTTATTGTCTTGAAAATGGCAGTACTGGTGGAAGGAAATGTTGACATACAAGCAGGGAGGTCAAAACTGAAGCATTGCCTACAATACCAGTAACCCACAAACCAAATTCCAATCCTAGAAACAATCAATTAATTTAATTCTTAAATCAATCCATTCTCAGGAGCAGGAATGGAAGGGGAGGGGTGGAGTACCTTCTTAAAGAGCCATAAAATCTTGAGGCTCTGGGTTTGGGCTCACTAGACTTCAGAAAAGCCAAAGTTGATAGGTGTCTTCCAGTGAGGGTATCACTTCTGATACTCATCATTATCTGTCAGATAATGACTCCACAGATTTACTGAGAAGCTGGGGAGCTCAGTTGATAAGCAGGATATAACGATGGTCCTCCTGCTCTGTTGCAAGATGTCAATTGGGCTGAACACATAGGGGAATAACAAGGCGACAAGGTGATGCTGATCATCAGCATCCTCTAGCTGGTTTGTTAGGTTGTTTCCCTGTAGCTGAAATTGCTCAAAAGTTGCTTTTCACTCAGGAACCCATGAGTTGATTATCCCCTTGTAATGAGTGTCTTTGGTCTTCCAAAGTTTTACAGGAAATCTTTTGGTTCCACTCTGATGTCACCAGCAAATGGGAGAGTAAACTGTTGTCCAAGCACTATTTCCCCACCACTCACTCCTCAGACAGGAAATTCCATGTTTATGAATTCATCAAAAAATTCCATTAGCTATATGTCAAACTTGCATTCAAAAGCTCTTCTCTACGTGATACCACTGCTTTCTTCAGAACTGTAATCGAAATAAGAAGCGCACAACTGTACTTGTGGGGGGTGGGTTTGGTCTCTGCTGGCCAATTCATTTTATCTCCAAATTTAAAGCAATGCAGTGATGAATATTAATAGCACTGTTACTATGTAAAGGCAGCAGTGATATTGATGGATGGCTAAAAGCAGGGAATAAAAAGGAAGGATATTCCCTCTCTTCAGTTCATGTCATTTTCCCACTCCCTGATTTCCTTCCCCCACGTTGCCTTTCATAACGTGTGGCTATTTTTATAGATTTCTCAAGAGGTAGGGAATTATTAAGTCTTTATAAAATCTTCCAGTAGTAGATCAGACATTTATGCTCATATTTTGTCCTCTTTGACACTGCGTGTAGAATGTAAGGAGGAAGATGAGCAATTTGGATTGTGTGTTGTTTTCTGTAGCAGATTTCATGCGTAACGTCACAGTCTGTTATGAAGTAATGATTATTACACCTACATTATGCTGCATTACTTAATGAACTTCCTAACAGGACTCTTTAGATGTGTTTTGGTATGAAGCACTTCAACTTTTACTTTAAAAGAAGCCATGATCTATATCTATCCTGACGATCGTGATTTTATATAACCATCAAAAGCCCTGTGAGCAATAAATCTAAATAAAATGCATGATGAACTGCTATTCTCCATCTATTTGGGAAAATATACCATGTGTTCTGTAGCACTCTGCACTCATTTTTCCTTCAGAAGCAGATTAAAATAAACACGTCGAGTTCTTATGGTTCCAGATATTCCAGGGCCTTCTTTAATTCATATAACCCCTGAGGATGTGCTCCGGAATAATTTCAAGCAGAGGCAGGTGATAGCTTCATATTTCAATGTCTCCAAAGAAGCACTAACTGAACCTGGTTTGCTATTAGTCATATGGTAAATGATCAAAATTGGTACGAGAAATGAATAACTAGCACAGATCTTCCTAAACTGTCATAGGTATTGGGGCTCTTTCAGCTGCCATGTAACCTCCTGGGAAATGCGCAAATCACAGAATGGAAGGGGTTGGAAGGGACCTCTGGAGATCATCCAGTCCAACCCCCTGCCAGAGCAGGGCCACCCAGAGCAGGTCCCACAGGAACGTGTCCAGGCAGGTTTTGAATGTCTCCAGAGAAGGAGACTCCACCACCTCTCTGAGCAGCCTCTGCCAGGGCTCTGCCAACCTCACAGGAAAGAAGTTCTTCCTCGTCTTTAGATGGAACTTCTTATGTTCAAGTTTGTGTCCTTTATTGTTTGTCCTGTTCTTGGGCACCACTGAGGAGAGTCTGACCCCATCCTCCTGACACCCACCCTTTAAGTATTTATAGGTGTTGATCAGATCCCCCCTCAGTCTTCTCAAGACTAAACAGATCCAAGTCCCTCAGCCTTTCCTCGTAAGAGAGATGCTCCAGGCCCCTCATCATCTTTGTAGCCCTCTGCTGTCCCCTCTCCAGCAGTTCCCTGTCCTTCTTGACCTGGGGAGCCCAGAACTGGACCCAGTGCTCCAGGTGGGGCCTCACCAGGACAGAGCAGAGGTGGGGATAACCTCCATCCACCTGCTGGTCACGCTCTTCTTGATGCATCCCAGGATGCCATTCGCCTTCTTGGCCACAAGGGCACATCGCTGGCTCATGGTCACCGTGTTGTCCACCAGGACTCCTTTTTTCACAGAGCTGCCTCTCCAGCAGGTCAGCCCCAGCCTATACTGACAAATGGGGTTATTCCTCCCCAAAGTGGATCTAAAACCCAACAGAGACAGACTCTGGTGTCCCTCACTGAACTGAGTATTTAGTTATCACTCTGCACAAAAGGCAATGGCTACACCACCTTCTTCCAAGGCCACATTTTGCAATGAAGGCAGCTGTAGCTCATCCTCTGTGCATCCCCATCGTATAGATTCATATATTCAGAAAGTTTTATTAACCTGGCTTTAGCTTGACCTACCAGGTACAAAGCTTCTTTTTACTGAGGCACAGGCAACACAAGTGTGACTCGTCAGAAATATATGAAATAAATATTGAAAGACTCAAAGACAACAGTGAACATTTAAGATCATCAACGTTCACACTGCACAATCTTGAACGATGACTAGAATTTCTAACAACTGAGACTCCCAAAAGCAATAATTGGATCAAATTCTTCAGCCTGCAATTTAACATACATTTTTACTGCAAGCTAATCTTCCATCCAAAAATGAGATCTTTTTCAGATTAACAAACTAGTTATGTCCCTTGGACACTGATTTTTAAATATATCTTGTTTTCAATGATACAAGTTTGCAGCATAACACAAAACCCCACTGCCATTCTCAGGCACCTGCCAGTCTTGTTCAACTTCCCATGCTCTGTTACCATCTGTCAAAAAGCAAGCATTATGCCTTATTATTAAGTGACATTACAAATAGTACCTTCATCCCCAACTGAAACAGAAAATAATTTTAAAATAACACTGCCTAATCAACTCCTGTGGCTTCTAAAAATACTTTCTGTTTCATGGAATCTAA
Source organism: Gallinago undulata (assembly GCA_026546715.1). Taxonomy (NCBI): domain Eukaryota; kingdom Metazoa; phylum Chordata; class Aves; order Charadriiformes; family Scolopacidae; genus Gallinago; species Gallinago undulata. The sequence goes on from JAOTQQ010000041.1 coordinate 19,878,754, forward strand.
ACTTAATTATTTTTGCAGTCACTCAGGGAGAGAATAACTCCATTTCTTAATTATCAGGCACAGGAATGGGGTCTAAGATGCTGTTGGTGTAAAAGTGACTCCGTATAGGATCTCTTTCTAAGGCTCCCTAATTAAATTAGTCCTGCCAAATACAATAGTATTTTCTTAGCACAAAGCATCTACAATGAACTTCAGAATACATATGGAAGCAATGATATGATTTGACTGCTTACAACTGCAGGTGCTGGATTTTATGACCCCTGCACTCCAGTGGAAAATCATATTTTTAAGTCCATAATGCGAGCGCAAAAACTTTTGATCAAGCTTTAAACAGTTCGTAAAATAGGATTTACTGGTAAAACCTCCAGACACTCCCCACGTTGGGTCTCAAAAGCATACAGACACTACTGTCACACCAATCCAGGGAGTAAAATCTCAGCTGGGAAGGTAAGCTCAGATGCAAATGATACCCATGCAGCTGTACACGATCACAGTCAGCATTGACTCAGGTGTTTCTATGTCCTAAGGTACCAAGAAGTTGTAGCAAAAGGAACTTCCTTTCCATTTTTTTACATATTGCCCTATACATTAAAAAACAAACAAATCCCATATATCTCCGGGAAGTACGGGGACATCACAAGTTGAAAGCAACAAATACAGCATTTCTTCTTCCTACCAGATGGCAAGCTGATGCTTGGTTTCGCACACAGAAATCCAGAAACTTACTTTTTAGAGCTGGGTGTTGGTTTTCGTTTGGTTTTTGTTAAGAAAATTAAAATTTTAAACTGATTTCAAGAAGGAAATCTTATAGAGAAGACCACACTGGCAACACAACTGGAGCAGCTGGAAAAAGTCTTTACTAGAAACACACACAATTAATTTAAAAGTAGGGAAGAAGTTGATTTGCCCCTTCTCCGAGCTTGTTGTTGCTCTTAGGCAAGGGTTGTGAGAAGGGTTTTTTTTATTCCATCCCAGAGGAAAAATCCCTCCAGAATTTGTGAAACTTTTATTGCATTTACATTTTTTGCTAAAAGTGCTCTGCCCAACACTTCCCTGATGCCGGGCACATCTGTGTAACTGTTCAGAAAACAAATCCTAGATCTGAAACCATAATGAAACTTTTCCTAAACAAAAGTTTGGAGCAGTCTTCATGTTTACTCTCCAGTGAGACGGAGCAGGATTTTAACGCTATTTTTACGTCTGAGGAGGCAGATAGGCTTCTAATGGAATTCTGGAAGTCACCTACCTTCTACACCATGTGACTGGGACACTATTTCTGCAAAGAGCGTTTGTTGCTCTTCTCCCACTGACTTCCTTTGTATCTACCTCATTTGCATTATGGCACTTTCAAGTCACAGCCCTGGAGGTGTCATGTTTAATTTACTTAATGAATATATGATAATTTATGGCTGTCCTGCTGCTTACTGGTCCATAAACATTCAGCTAGATTCATCATTTTCAATTTGCTTTCAAGAAAAAGATACCCTAAACTTGCAAATGTTGAGGTAAATGATAGCACTTCGAAGAGCATAGTGTGTCCAAAGGATAGAGACACACGACTTCTGCTTTGTGACCTAATTCTCTCATTTACTTCAATAAATAGCTTCATAAGAAGAAAATACTCCCTCTTGTAACTACTAAATCATTTGTTGCATTTTAGTACTTTTGAAGGAGGGAGTTGTTTGTGGTACTTCACAGGACAATGATAAAAAAAACCCACCCTCATATTTAACACTTTAACTGACTTCATCTACTTAAAAAGCATCATCTAAAAGACCATTTGATGCTCTTCCACATGGCATCCTTGTCTCTAAACTGGAGACATGGATTTGACAGATGGACCACTAGGTGGATAAGAAACTGGCTGGATGGGCACATTCAAAGAGTTGGGGTCAATGGCTCGATGTCCAAGTGGAGACCAGAGACGAATGGTGTTCCTGAGGGGTCAGGACCAGTGCTTTTAAACATCTTGGTCAGCAACATGGACAGTGGGATTGAGTATTTGCAAACTCAGCAAGTTTGCCAATAACACCAAGCTGCATGGTGTGGTTGACACGCTGGAGGGAAGGGATGCCATCCAGAGGGACCTGGACAGGCTGGAGAGGTGGGATTGTGCCAACCTCATGAAATTCAACCAAGCCAAGTGCAAGGTCCTGCACATGGGCCACGGCAATCCCAAGCACAAATACAGTTTGGGTGGAGAATGGACTGAGAGCAGCCTGAGAAGAAGGACCTGGAGGTGTCAGTGGATAAGAAGCCAGGAACTGCCTTGGCAGCCCAGAAAGCCACCCGCATCCTGGGCGGCAGCCCTGGCAGTGTGGCCAGCAGGGTGAGACGGGGGATTCTGCCCCTCTGCTCCGCTCTGGGGAGACCCCGCCTGGAGCACTGTGTCCAACTCTGGAGTTTTCAACACAGGAAGGACATGGACCTGTTGGAGTGGGGCCAGAGGAGGCCACAGAGATGATCTGAGGGCTGGAGCCCCTCTGCTGTGAGGACAGGCTGAGAGAGTTGGGGTTGTTCAGCCTGGAGAAGAGAAGACTCCGGGGAGACCTTCCAGTCTCTAAAGGGGGCTCCAGGAGAGATGGGGAGGGACTCTTGATCAGGGATTTGGAGCCACAGGACAAGGGGTAACGGTTTTAAACTGAAAGAGGGGAGATTGAGATGAGATCTCAGGAAGCAATTCTTTGCTGTGAGGGTGGAGATGGGGCATCTACCACCTCTCTGGGCAACCTGTTCCAGTGTTTCATCCCCATCACAGTAAAGAATCTCTTCCTTATTCATGGTCTAAATCTACCTTCTTTAGAATCATAGAATCGTTTGAGTTGGAAAGGACCTTAAAGATCATCGAGTTCCAACCCCCCTTCCCTGGGCAGGGACACCTCCCACCAGACCAGGTTGCTCAAAGCCCCATCCAGCCTGGCCTTGAACCCATCCAGGGATGGGGCAGCCATGACTTCCCTGGGAAACCTGTTCCAGTGCCTCACCACCCTCACTGTAAAGAATTTCTTTCTGGTGTCTAATCTAAATCTCTCCTCTTCCAACTTAAAACTGTTGTCCCTTGTTCTGTTGCTACACTTCCTTGTGAACAGTCCTTCTCTGGCTCTTCTGTAGGCTCCCCTCAGACATTGGAAGGCTGCTATAAGGTCTCCCTGGAGCTCAACAACCCCAGCTCTCTCAGCCTGTCTTCATAACAGAGGTGCTCCATCCCTCTGATCAATCTTCGTGGCCCTCCACTGGACCCGCTCCAACAGGTCCATGTCCTTCCTGTGTTGAGGACTCCAAAACTGGACACAGAGCTCCAGGTGGGGTCTCACGAGTGCAGAGTAGAGGGGTAGAATCA
>JAOTQQ010000041.1:19898823-19918619 GCA_026546715.1 Gallinago undulata
TCTCCTGGAGCCCCTTTAGGGACTGGAAGGGGCTCTAAGGTCTCCCTGGAGCCTTCTCTTCTCCAGGCTGAACACCCTCAGTAGATGAATTACATCAATGCAGGGAAAAGCAAGCAGAAGACTTCATGGAATTGCAACAGCTCTACAATTTCTGTGTCACAAAGACACACAATGAAACCTTTCTGAAAATGCGTTTTGTGACAGAGCAAGATATATTTGTATCAAATTATAATCTTACAACTTACTGCACTGCAGATGGTTGCAAAGGGAAGCGCAAAAGATGGAGCTCAAAGAAACCAGTTAGAGTTCATTAAAAACAAGACTGACTCCCAGGAGAAAGAGTAGGATCCTATTATTCCCAATTCCAAGAAAGTGTTGCAAGACAGAAAATGGGAAAGACTGCTTGGAATTGTTTACAAACTGTAAACAAGGGTGAGGTAAAGTCCAGGCAGGTAAAATACCTGTCAGTAATGCTGCTGCTTCCATAAATGGTGTAAATCTCTCTAGCCAGACCAGGGTGGCTTGTTGTGACAAAGACCCAGTCATCTTAATTGTACCTGTAATGAGGACAGGATAATAGCTGGGTTTTCTGGATGCCATTTCTTCGTGCAAGGAACACTTCAGCCAATTCTGCTGAAATGAGTATGAAAACCTCCAAGAAAGTGGGGTAACCACTGTAAATAATCCTTTGTATAATTTTCTGTTACGCTAGGGATGGATATCTTGGTAAATGTAGTACACAGGCAAGAGGTACAGAAAATGATCGCTAAAAAAATCCATGGGTTTTGCCAATAGCAACATCCGCTCAGAAACCTAACGAAACAATTCTCATTTACACATGGCAGGAAACAAATAGCCAACACACTTTCTATAACAACTTAGACCCTTCCAGGGGGATCATTTTAACCCTATTTAAATACCATTTGGGGACTAATCTCTGATTTAGCGCTGTGTGTGTCTTTGGAATTAAACAGATTTCACCCCTTTCTCTCAGTTTCTGAAGTCTCATGAAACAACACAAAGAAACTTGGTCAATTAGTGCAACAGATTAATTCCACCAAGGACAAAACCTTACTCTTCTGCAACTATTTTCGTGTTTTATATTGTCACCATTCACCACCAAGGGCTTTAAACAGAAAAATCATTAGATACAGTGAAGTCCCAACGTGGCTACGATGCTATTAATCCTGTTGCAGGTTGAATCTCGGCTTGAAGGTTTGAGACAAAAATAGTGGGATTCTCTCCCAATGTCGTTGTTGGCAATGCCGGATGGACAACTTAGAATAGAAGGGAAGAGAAACAGCTTGTTCTAATTATAATCACAGAATCACAGAATGCTATGAGGTTGGAAAGGACCTCTGGAGATCATCCAGCCCAACCCCCTGCCAGAGCAGGTCCACCCAGAGCAGGTCCCACCAGAATGTGTCCAGGTGGGTTTGGAATGTCTCCAGAGAAGGAGACTCCACCACCTCTGGGCAGCCTCTGCCAGGGCTCTGCCACCCTCACAGGAAAGAAGTTCTCCCTCATGTTTAGATGGAACTTCTTATGTTCAAGTTTGTGCCCGTTCCCTCTTGTCCTGTCCCTGGGCAAGTATAATGGCATACTGACTTTGCCCAGACTCCACTAGAAGCAATATCTTTGACTCAGAATGCCTCTTGCATATTGGTTCACAGGGGCACCAGAGAGAAACCTACAGGGCCAAATTCAGTCTTTGATACAATGAAGATTAATTATTTTCAAAAATACTGGATATGGTGGATATGGCTTAGTGGAGTCTCGATCTTACCCTGGAGGAAAAGTCAAAAACTCTTAAAACTCTGAAGCAAAGCATAAGAGCTATAATGATCAATAGCGCACCAAAGCTCACCTCAAAGCTTACCACAGAATCAAATGGGAAGATTTAACTTCAATGCTTTTGATTAATGGGACTCTGACTCTTGTGAGAGCTGCTCTCTTATTTGTATCCTCTCTTTTTGCCAGCATCTTCCTTTTTTCCTCAATTTAAGCCAAGTGTTATTCTTCAAGAAACTCACTTCTTGCAAACATTCTGTTTTGCCCTTAGTTACAACAAGTTATTGAATACATTCATTGAATAGTTTGGTCCAGTTCACTGAACTAGAGCATATTCCTGAAGGCCACTGGTTTGAAGTAATTCTGTTCCCTCTTTCCCCATTCCTTCTCAAGTCACTGTGTTTTTAAAAGAACTTCCTTTCTCTTAAATCCCTGATCTACAATCCTTCTAACATCACTGCTAAACATGCTACTGGTATGCACAAATTCTAAAATTGAGGTTTTTTTTACAATGGCCTCAAAGTGCTTTATAAGATTATTTTCTTTACAAGTCCAATAACAATTTGTGTGTATGTGCACATACACACACAAACCAATGAAATCTTTCTGTATTAAGAAGTCATAGAACTGCTTATTGCTACCTAACTACAGTAACGTATGTAGTAATCATTGAATCAAATGTTATGTGGAACTTAAAAGTCAGAGCATGGTTTTTTGCAAACTAATTAGAAACTATGCTGAGCATCCAAAAAGAATGATCTGATGAAGAAAAGGATGTTAAAATACAGGTATCCATTTAATTGTAGCAGGAGAGATTATTTGGAATGAGCAGAAATGTTTTATAGTAAAACACACAACTTTTCATTTTTTATTTTTTTTTAAACAAAGCTAAAATAGTGAAACAAACTATTAAAACTTTCTCCCTGAGTGAAGGTATTGTACATCAGGTTCTTGAAAATATAAACCTTGAAAATGGCAGGGTGGAGATGCTTACAGTGAAAACAGGGAAAGACTTTCAACCATGGTAACTCTACTGAGATGACTCTATAGTTAGACTAGATTTTTTTCCCCTCAGTCAATCATAGCCAGCACTACAGTCAGTCAAAAAGCCAAAGCAAAGATAGAAGTGATGCCATTGTACCATTGATTCCTGATTATTTCCTCTTAAAGGCCAGGAGTCACCACGTTCTTCTTAATACCAGGGCAAGTGGGGGAAAGTAAATATTTAAGCCTTCAACAAGCTACCACCAAGCATTATCTTTGCTAGACAGCAGCTTTTAGCCACTGCCCCTGCACTCCGCTCTCTCCAGGTGATGAAGGCATCTATCTTCAAAAGTATAGAATTCCTATATATATAAAAATACATTCAGATTCTCGTCTGATCTAAGCAACTAGAGTCTCATATAAGTCAACAGTATTGACATGGTTCCTCTAAAAGTAATGACTTTCTTTCTTCAAGCTTTATTTCATGAACTGTTTCCAAACAAGTGTGATTTTTTTTTCCCCAGATAAATCTTGAGGAGAACTTAAGTGCTAAGACATTACAAAGATAAATATAGAACAACAAAAATGTCTGTTCCTAGCTTTCCACAAAAAAACCAAAACGAAACCACACCAAAAGAATATTTAAAACCTATATTGCCAGTGCAAAAAACCCCCTTTCTAGTGTAGGAACTAAGGGATTTCCTACTTTTTTAGGATTACGAGATTAGTTACGGTTCCTTCCTTCCAACACTAAGGCCAAAGCCAGGCTGGATGGGGCTTGGAGCAACCTGCTCTGGTGGGAGGTGTCCCTGCCCAGGGCAGGGGGGCTGGAACTCGATGGCCTTTAAGATCCCTTCCAACCCAAACCATTCTGTGATTCTAAGGACACTTTCAGGTGTCTGAGAAGCAAGGAGTATCCCTATGAAATAGGGAAGAGAACTATTACCAGGTGGGTTTAGGCAGTAAATAAGTAAAGCAGCAGTGTATAACTGTAGTATAAATGATTCCTGTATGTCAGAATATGAAGCATCCGGTATTAGAATAAGTTGTGGCACTGGAACTTAGTAACAGGAAAACTGTGACACCTGCCAGAAAAGTTAGGCTGCAAAATGATCATTTCAGAAGCTATTTTTAAGTGGACTCAACGCTCAAGACACCACCACCTCCCCTCCACCCCCTGAGAGCTGGAGAAAATGAGACGTCAGCAATCAACAGACCCAGTACCGATTTGATGCAGCATCTGACAGCGTTTATGTTAATAGCACTTTCTGGTCCTGCTATCCAAGGAAATATGCTGTCAAAGCTCCTCAGGCAACTGGGACATCTCACTGGGGTTGTCTCATCTGCAGATAAGAATCTCCTGACAAAAAATTGTACTACAGAAAACGTAGAGTTAAGCTTTCTTGTTTACCAGTGAATTCAACTCTTGAGGAACGTATGATCCAAACTTAAGTCAAAGCAAAGATTAATTTGCTGCAACTTCTTTGCGCCAATTGGACATTTGAAGTTCTATTAAAATTTCAGAACAGCTGATCTTAAGGCGTTTAAGGGGGTTTGATCCCATTCTGTAGCACTGAGCTATAAACATTGTATTTCTAGCTTCCTATAAAAAGTTCTGCCCAGATAAGTTTGTATTTCATGAAAGATATTTTAAGCCAACGTCAAAAAATGGACTGACAAGGAGAATATTTCCATTTCTCTCAAAGCCTTTCACTTCAATGCCATATTTAGACATCAAATTTATTGGAGAATTATTTCTGCTTATTTCAAGCATCCATACTGATGTTTTTAGCCAGGATATAGAAGTAAATTGCTATGTGGTCAATCAACACACAATTCTCCATTATATTAAATATATAAAGTGGACACTGACTCTTTCTCCAATAAAGAATATTCTCCTATTAGACAGCAGGAAGTTTAATAAGTATATTACCAGTTTAATGAATAAACTACTTTTTCATGGTGAGTTATGACAGGTGACTTAAAACGCTGCAGCACATTCATGTTAAGGAAAGGAGAGGCGATGTGGGTAATTTTTTTTTTTTTTTTAGTTTATGAATTTGGAAGAGGAGACTTCCATTCATATAGAAGTCAGCTGTTCTACTTTGGGGAAAAAAAAAACAAACCATGTTCGAAAATCATATGTATTTTTCACATTCAGATTATAAATGATTCTTATTTAGAAATTATTGTCTGTAGAAATTTGTCTAGATTTAAGTTCTGAAAGGTAAGAAATTTCCAGAAAGCAAAGTAAAAAAGATCAGTTAAGGTTGGATTTATTTGGATTTTCAATTTGCAAAGAGGATCAAAAGCAGGAGTAGCAAGTATCTCCAATCTGCAATTTTACTTATTTTTTAATTTTTTAAAAACAAACCAGTTCTTCTTACCACTTCAATGTGGGATCTTGCTTTTTCTTTCTCCCCTGGGCAGAAATAGAGTATGTTGGATAGAGAAATTCTGTTCTTGTTACCCTTTTTTGACATTGTGAATATCGGGAGTATTTGCTTGCCTTTTGTCTATTGAAAATACACTAAATTAATAATCCCAATAATATAGTATCCTTGTATGTCCTCTAATGTGCCGTATGGCTCAAAGTGTCAGAATCTCCTACATTGTGTAGTGCCCTTGGATACCAAATCAGAGTATTTTACACTTAACACTTGAAAATTGTCTGAAACATGGAGCTCAGGTTATCACTAAGTCAAAATTATTACATGTAATTTTAATATAATTAATAGCTAAATTAATGCATTAATATTTGCCAAACCTGTAATAGGTAACTGCTTCACCTATCAGATCCAGCGGGCCTTTTTCCTTCCTACGGATTTCCATCCACCTCCTTCAACAGGATTGAAACATCTTACAGAGGAACTGCAAGAACTGGATGAGGATTCTCTTCTTCCCCTACTAATATATTACTTTTCTTGCTTCAGAAATATTTTAACCACACAGTCAGCAACTTTTCAACACGCTCAGCTGGAAACAGCTAAAATATTTTATTTTGCAATTTTGATCTTTTCTTGGTTTTTGTTTTTCTCTAGCTAAATTTGCCAGTATTTCAAACTAAAAACTCCTATTTAAAAAAAAATATTTTGAAACAGGACATTTCAACACTTTCAGAAATCCTCTCCTTTCCATTATACATATTACTTCAAGCTGATTGATTCATCAAAACTATTTCTGGTGTGAGTAATTTAGTTTCAGCAAATAAACAGCTTTGGCAAAGATGCAAAATGAGAGTAATTTTCTGTTTCTAAGAATAAACTTTTCACCTCTGAGAAATGATTCTGTAAAACCTACTTGTCTTTATGAAAACAGCAAGAAGTGGGGTTGTTTCTTCAGATTTAAACATTACCTTAGAAATCTCCACGCACTGTATGAAGTAACAACATTAACATCTCACACTAGTCCATACTGCAGATAGTCCCAACCAAGAACTATTTTAAAATTTTAAGTGAATTTGAACCTTAGAATGCACAGACACAACATTTTGAAGGAGTTTTTAGCATTTGAGAGTACAGACGTGCTTAGCCATAGAAGTAGTGCTACATCTGCAAAATCGCTCTATACCACCTATATTTAAAGAACAGAACCTGTTTTAAGAAATTAAAGCACAGCTTAGTTTTTATGAAGCGTTAAATTGTTTCTTTTACCCTTTTTTTGACTTCTGGATGATGTGGCCACCGAGTGCAACTGATGTGCAATGCAACTAAAAGTGATTAGAGCAACAAGATGCTTGAGTCTAGACTGTCTGCCTCAGTGGTCGGTGGCAACTCGGCCAACGGGAACACTAACTACTGTTTCACTCCTAAGAGGAAAGGTAGAGTAGAAGACAACCTACAGTTACGTACATTTGTTTCTTTTATGTCTTTGTACCTTAGTCTTACTAGGGTTTGGAGGGGAAAAAAAGAGGCACAGAATGACTTCCTACACGAGAGCATCCAACCTTGGAAGTTGTTTAAAAAATGAGAAAGCTATTCAGATTTAAATTTTCATTAAGATTAATAATCATTAAGCCATAGAATGGAAAATCTGCCTTTTACCAGAACAGAGTAAAGCACAAAAATACTTAAAAAGTGACTTCATTCCCAGTATGTAAGATTTGCCAAGGTCTGTGAGGTGCGATACCAGTGAGCTCTGCCAGGAAGAGAAGTAAAGAGAGAGGGAAGCCTGGAAGTGTCTCTGTGGAAGGTTGGTCTGAAGTCCCCACATAAATGGTCACATACCTATAGGCAAATGAAAACTTGGAAAAGAGGTAGCTGTTTAAGACACACTCTTTTCAAAAATACTTGACCATTAAACAAAATTAGAAAATCATTTGATTATAGACTACCAAGGTAATAATTTAAGGGGGAGGGGAATGGTAGAGCCAGGGCCCAAATCAGACCTGCTCAATGAGCTAAGCTGAAGGACACAACTGAGTTCTGCGAACCATTTCCACCACACACAGTGGATATCATGAATTTGAAGACATGCAGCTGCAATTAATTAATCTGGTAATGACAGCACTTACATGCAGTCCCGGTATCTCACTGGTTGGGTTGGACACCTAGTTGAGTCTCTCCATACCTTCAGAAAATAAACAAAGTTTACCTACCTTCATCATGTCAGCATGATAAAAATTGTCACAGAATTGTCGGAGTTCAAAGGGACCTCTAGAGATCCCCTAGTCCAACCCCCTGGCAGAGCAGGTCCACCCAGAGCAGGTCCCTCAAGACGGCATCCAGGTGGGGCTTGAAGATCTCCAGAGAAGGGGACTCCACACCCTCCCTGGGCAGCCTGATCCAGTGCTCTTGCCGCCCTCACCAGAAAGAAGTTTTTCCTCATATTTGAGTGGAACTTCCCATATTCCAGCTTGTGCCCGTTGCCCCTCATCCTGTCACTGGGAACCACTGAAAAGAGTCTGGCTCCATCTTCCTTCAACCCACCCTTTAGATACTTGTCAGCATGAATAATATCAGTGTTCAGTAAGTATATTTCTGCTATAGGAAGGCAGAAAAAAAAACCCTACTACAAGTGGTTATTGTCTAAATGTCTAAAATCAATGTCTAAAATGCACTTCCGTAGTTCCACAAGCTAGTTAACAAATGTGACTGTGACAATCTCTTGACATTAATATACAACGTCTCTTCTCACTTTAAAGAGATCCAGCACACTTTTCATGCTTGATGTATATTGGAATAATTTCTCCTACTACTGAACATAAACATAGTGACTATGTAACAACATCATATAATAGAAAGTTGATAAATATCTCACCAACGAAGTAAAACTGAGGGGAAAAAAACAGGCGTTATGTCAGATGTAATGCATGGTCTGAGCTTGAGTGCCAAACCCTGTCTGAAACGCAGAATCTATTATACCTGATGAAGGCAAAATAGGGCAATGACAGAAAAGAGTTCGGCATCACTCTCATCTTACAAGTCTAATGGCATCTAGCATAACGACACTGTCTGTGCCAAGGCTGATTGCAAACTTAGCAACCCTGAGAACAAGTAAATGAATTAATTCTGCATGATGAATCCATTCACTGCACGGCTGCCGAACCCATGAATGAAATGAAATGGAAAAAACCCAAAAGCCTCAGAACTATAAAATCATCCCTTTTACACACTTTTATCAATTCTCTCTGTCACATCAACTGTCCTATTGTTTTGGTTTTAGCTTATTCTGTTGGTTTCGAGCCACCAATAGGATAAGTCATTCAAGGGGATTAAAGAAGGAACCAAATGGATTTATATTTATTTGCCTGAACTAGATTGGAGCAGTTTAATTTCTGTTGGGTTTTTCCCCTCAACTCAGTATATTTATAAACCAATACTAATCCTGCACAGAAACGGTCTCTGACAGTTTACCCTGCTTTATTTGGGGAAGGATCAGAGACAGAAGGCCACTGTCTCAGTAGAGTGCTCAGATTTCATTAGTGAAAAGGACAGGCACATACAAACAACTGTCCTTACATAAATTCAGTAAACTGTTTGAAATTATGGTTTATGTTGGGCGCAGTAACTTTCCAAATGCAGAGACCGCATTACAAAAATGCCAGAGATCTTCTGGGTCCATTTGGAGAGTGTTTACTGTTTACATTTCATCTTCTCTGTGCCAGAGGCACAAGACAGATGTAGGGGAAAACAGCAGCTTTGCCATCCCTGCGTGTCTTTGCAATCAGCCTTATCATCGATTTAGCCACAATTTCCTTGTAAACTTCTTCAGAAATCATGTATCCATTTCAGCAAGTATGCCTTCAAGCGTAATGTACACAAGCTGAATATACAAAAAATATTGTCATTCTAAAACCACGGCAAGAATTTTCCACTTACACTACTGTTCATATAGATCAGAAACACACAGACAAGCTGCTGCTCACCCCAGCCCACTTGCACAGAACTTACAGAACCATATGGGGCTGGAAGGGACCTCTGGAGATCATCCAGTCCAACCTCCTCCCAGAGCAGGTCCACCCACAGCAGGTCCCACAGGAACGTGTCCAGGTGGGTTTGGAATGTCTCCAGAGAAGAAGACTCCACCACCTCTCTGGGCAGCCTCTGCCAGGGCTCTGCCACCCCAAAAAAGTGAAGAAGTTCCTCCTCATGTTTAGGTGGAGCTATTTATCTTCAAGTTTGTGCCCATTTCCTCCTGCCCTGTTGCTCAACACCACCCTGTCGTCAAGAGGATTGGCCCCATCCTCTTGACACTCTCCCTTTAAGTATTTATAGGTGTTGATCAGATCCTCCCCTCAGTCTTCTCCAGACTAAAAAGACCGAAGTCCCTTACATGACAGCATGAACCATTAAAGTATTTAGGTAAGTTTAATAACACATCAGAAGAGCACGATGAGAGGTGTTTGATACTTTCTCTAGATGACACATGCTTTCTGTGTAAAGTGCTGCAATCTGAGTGCCACGCTCATCTTTGTGTTAGACTTAAGGGACTATTGGGGAATGAAGCCGGTCAATAAAGATCTTTCTGAGAGCAATTCTGAGCAACTCCAAGTGCATCTGCCCACAATATTTTTCCTCGGTACTGATGAAATCAGTAGCAGGTGCATAAGCTAATTCATTTTAATATAAGAGAAGGTTCTGGGCGCACGAACCTTATATTGAAAGGTAAGGTCACACCAAACTAGCTATATTAGTTTCAACTGAGGCAGAAACATGAGGAAGAGGAAAACATAAGAAAAGTGCTTCAGAAAAACAACTAACAAGAAATATAAACATTAGTTTTCCTTTGACCGAGAAAAAAAAAAAAAACAGTTACAAAATAAATTTCTTTCCATCGTGGTAATGATATCCTGCAAAACCTCGTTTTCTTCTTGAAAACAAATAATATTGAAGCTGAAACCCAAACACTGACCACTGCATGCAAGTAGTCTCCCAGGGCAGTCGGTATTTCATATGAATGTGTTGAGAAGTTGTGTGGAGTCCATCACACTTTTAAATATACTTTTAAGCATGTATTCAGAGCATATACCTCCGAAATCCTGCCTCAGCTTCTCATCCTCTTCTACAAGGCATCGCACAAGAAACCCGTATCACTCTGGTTCAGAACAGACTCATTCTTGGGCACCCAAGAAAGTTATTTCAGTTTCTGTAACTCTACAGTGGAAATTTGAATACCTACTCTGTAGGGTAGGTCTTCAGCTTAGTCATTTGGGAAATACTTGGAACGGTGAGATGGCAAACTATTAACCTGAATAATTCAATTATTTCTTGAATTGTAATTGCTTACTTAGCATCCCTGTTTCTTAATAGGAGATATTCTGTTGCCTTTTGTTTTGTTTTTATACCAAGAGGTATAAATGATCTTTCTTATGATCCTTTCCATCTTTTGTCCTTTAGTTTATGCTTCTCAGTAATCTTGACAGATATTTTTCATTATACATGCAGGTTTTCCCAGAAAACACTATGCACGAGAGAAACTGCAGGCATTAAAACTACCCGAGACCCATGTCTTACCCATGTGTATATGTACGTATGATAGAGAGATTCTACATATAAAGTTAGGCCAACACTGTTTCAGCTCCACCTTATGAAAACATTAAAATATTCCCTGGGCAATATGAGTTTTAGCACAAGTGTACTCCCAAACACATACAGCTCCTTTTGCAGGCTTGGAGATGCCTGAACTTGTCACACCCCCTGTATTGCATCATCCATCATAGATACATAAAGCTACTTAAGACGACTGAAGAAAAAGGCATCAGGAGTGTTACTCGAGGCTGTGCATTTACTAGCTCAAGCTTTTTCCTTGTTCACTGAACTGGTACACCCTTCATGGTTGACTTGTTTGGGCAACTACCTACGGATAGTAAAAGAAAATGTAGGAAAAAAAATACAAATCTGTGCTTTGTAGGAGATGAATAGACAAAACACATACTTGTGTTGCCTACCAACAGAAAATTAAACACGGCGCTGTTTGTGCACCCCAAGGTCACAGCCCACACATCCAGCTTGCACACTTACTTCTTCCAAGAGCTAAGCCAGGACCCTGGAGGACAGTAAGTGTCTGCTCGCCACCTGAGGGAAGGGGTCTGTCCCCGCTCACCAGAGGAAATGAAAAACTGACAATTACGGGGGATTTCTGTTTTCGTTTGGTGGAGCGATGTTTTGATTTTGTTTTTTTTGGCATTTGGTTTGGGTTTTTTTTCAGATGCCGTTCTCTCAGTAGTTGTTTTGTAGCTATTCAAAAGCTGTCTAGAGGAAGTAAGCTCTGCTTTTACTCCAGTACTTTTCCTTCTCTTTCACACCAATAATTGCTTTTTCATCTCTCAGCTATTCTCTAGATGATAGCATCGCCATTCTATCCTTCTTCTCCTGCCCTAATCTCACATATTTTAGAGGGTCCAGCCACTTATTCCACTGCAACAGCTTTAAAGTTCATCTTCGTCTTCCCTTGCCTGCATTTCAATTTACACAATTACATTCTCAATAATATATCGTTATATATGAAGCAAACTCCCCTGATACTCCTACACATTTACATTAGTTATCTTTTCAGAAAGTCTGTACATCATCTAAGATGGTATTTTTTATTATTTTAGGATTAGAATCTAATCTATGGCTGTATTATTCTATTTCTGCAATACTTGTTTGACTATGGCATGGTACGGTCTCTAAATGACAGATTATTGTTTCTGCCAGGTAAGGGGATCAATATTTTGCCTTAACTGTAATGACTCTGATCGACTGCTGAGTGTTCTTGGCTGAGGAGAAGCCAGACTGATGAGGCCTCGCTCAAAAAAAGTGCTACTTGAAAAAAGCCTGCACTAGTGTCAGTAACTTCATTATTACCTTCATTTGCTCTAGCTGAGTTAGATTTAGATCCCCCCCAAATTACAAGATGTTAAACTATGTATAAACTTAAAATGCAACACCAGTCCTGATATGGAAAGACCTGACACCTTCATAGATGACAGATTAAAGTTAAAACAAAACAATTTTTTTCTTAAACATGGAGAATGGGCGGCACATAAATTAGACTATTTCTTCATGATGAAAAGCACGCATCTAGGGTGGAGATACATCATTACCTGGGTACTTGACAAGGGCACTAATCACTCTGTGCACATCTGCTGTCAGTAAAGGATGTAACTCATTCTTCCTGCTTATTGCACTTCATCTATTCATCAAAAATCCATCGACTGTAACATCCACTCCTTTGCTAATTAGATTCATACCCTGATGACGAGAGCTGGCATTGCCTTTTCCACAATTAATTTCTAGGCTAGTGAATGACAAAGTCTAAAGAATGATATTTCTGAAAATTTTGCCCCTCAGCCCCAGATTCCATCTGGAAAAAGTGCCATCTGAGGTACAGGGATTACTGTTCTAGTCAATTCAAATGCTGATGAGCTTAACTTTTATATCTAATTGGAAAAAGAAAATTAACGATACACTACCACACACGTGAACTGATCAGAAACACTCTTTAAGTGGTGGGTATCTTAAGTGAGTTCACATTTACAGTTGTCAGTGCTAATGTCATTCTCTGAGGAGAAAATAGACACAATTTTCCCTTGACACAAGGCCATGGTTTTGTTTTATTTTCCCCTCCTCTTAGTTTTCATTTTGGACGTACAACAGGTGCTTGTGGGAAAACCAATATCCCAAACTAACCATGCTCACTGTGATAAAATGCTAAGGGGCAACTCAGGGAGAAGAATGACAAAATGCATTTGCATAGTTTCCACTGCAGATGTTATTTAATTTAGGAAGAAAGGCCTGTGAGGCTCACAGCGTTGTCAAAAGCTATAAATATAAAGGTTCCTTTGGTATTTCTTAAAGTGCTAAGTAAAAGGTCCGTTGGATTCAGAGTTAAAGCCAGACTAACGAAGTCCGTCTTCACAGCCTTTTGAGTTGATGTTTGGAGGGAAAGTGTGGTGTAAGTAAACTAAACTACCTTCGAAAGAGCTTCAGTTACTTCATTAGAAGAAACAGCTGGTTCAGGTCTGGACTTCCCAGATTGCATTCAACTGCAACCACACAAGGCTTACGTTGCAAATTCTAAAATATATATACACACAAAATGATAACAACCTTTGCCATTTGGTGGAAAGCAAGTCCTGAGTGCTTACAAAAAGCACTAGGTTACCACCAATGGCTTCTTCCAGATTTATGCACCCGTGGGTAAAAGTATTACACCCATATAATATACCTGTGAAATAGTTCATTCAGTGTTTTCTCCTACCTTGGTTGATCCAAGCGTCTCGCTTCAATATATATTCAAAGAGCTTTCTAGAATATGTTGGTGATTTAATCATCAAATCATCAAAATTCTTTCAGAACAAGCAGATTAACACAAAAGCTATCTGGATCAGACATGAGGTTCCTAGACTCACAAAAAATAACTGTTCATCAAAGGAGAAATGGAGTAAAACAGCTCCAGAAGCAATCACTGAGAAAAACCTTTGCCAAAAAAACCCCAAAAAACCATTAAAATACGAATTTACCTCAGAGGTGGAGGCTGCGTCACAGTGCCCGGAGAGCTGTGAGGTGCAACATGGCTGCTCCCTGCCCGCCCACCTCCATGAGCCATGGGGAGCCCTGGCCCCCCAGCACCCACAGCGAGTGGGGCAGGGCTCAGTCGGCTCAGGGGAGAGCCCAGGTTGCCACAGAAGCCCATGAGAGCAACCACAGGCCAGGGATGTCCAGGCCAGGCCACGGCCCAGCTGTGAGGCAGTGGGAAGGGGAGCTCTGAGGAGACCTAACACCAGAGGGATGGCCATCCCAGGGGATGGCGGTCGGCCCTGGCCCAGGCCTCCCCACAGCGCTGCCGCGGACCCTCACCCCATGGCCACCAGTGGGAAGGGGGCAGCTCTGGCCCTGGGTCCGGCAGCCAGACCCCCAGTCACTGCTTCATCTGGACATCTTACACCTACGCAAGCGCTGCTACTCTTAGACTGCTTGGGGACAGAGACTCCCTTTCTCCACAGGCCTCATTCCCCCATACGTACACTGAAAAACCCTCAACAGAAAGAAAATTCGACATTTCAAAAAACGCTTCAGGATATTAAGCTAATCACCTACTCGGGGCTGGGTAAACACATAGATCGGGCAACAGCACTGCCATCTACCCTGATCACAGGGAGCCACCAGCCATCAGGGATGGTGGAAGATCTACCACTCAACACCAGGACACCTCTAGCCATTGACAAAAGATCTTCAGACACACACATTTTCTTTGCACCTGGTAATAACGGCATACATTAATTAATATAGAGGTGGGGATGCATAAGGCAACCTTGGGAGTTAATCTGCCATCGCAGGGTCCAATTTACAAATAATGTCTTATTCTTTAAAGAATATTTAAAATCTTTCGGACAGGAAAACTGCTACTACTGGGGAAATTCAGCCCCTGAAACTGAGTTTTACCCTCAGTGAACACAGTGAATTAATAAAAAAGGGTACAGAACGCCTATCAATTCCATTTGATCAGAGAAAGCCCATCACTTATCTGTCAATGGATTCACACACACACTTTAGATATTCTCTCCTTTTTCTCTCTTGTTCCCCCCTGCCTCTTTTCTTCTTCTCTGCCCCAAACTCCCCAAAATAAATTTGTCAGATTTATGCCGTGGTCTCAGAAACATGACAGCTTTAATTTGTCACACAGTCTTTTCTATATGAAATCACCTTAGGAACATGCTATTTACCCTAGCCAAACATTACAGCTGAAAGGGAAGTTTTCCTCTTCGGTCGATGTTCAAAATCCACGTGAGTGCACGTCCTTGCATGCTACATTTTTTTGCATCATAGTCTAATAACTTATGAAAATAAGTTACCAAACATACGCAAAATTAAAAGGACAAGAATGAAAAGATTTTATTATTATCTCTCCCAGCGTTAGACTTGTTAGATTTCAGCATACTCATATAGCCCTGACAGTTCTTCCTTTCAAAAGAATAACTGAAGAACCCTTCTAGGAAATTAAGCAACCTAAACTCGGTTCTCATGCCCCTGACTTTTTCCCCTCACACAGCCTATTAGATTCACCTTCTTCCTTTTCAGCTTGATGTTATCAACATGGAAAACAACTCAGACAGTCATGGATTTTCTCAGCGTTATAAAAATGATTGCAATTACCATCTAGATATAATTATTTTCTCCTGCATATACAAAAGCATGAACATACTGTGCACTCTTAAGTAGCTTCCCTGACCCTGTCACAATGGGAAAAGGAATACCAAGCACAAGGACACTACATTCAATGAATTAAGTGAACTAAACAATGGATACAGCCAGTGTTAGGTCAGGCCATCATCATGAGCCATCCACAGTGACGTCGTGCTGCATCTTGCCAGCAGCTTCAGCTATGGTTCTCTCAGTTTTGGGTCCGTAGCTCAGACCACAGCGTCTTACCCTCAGGTCTGTTAGCAACGGCCCACCACACTCAGACCATTTGCCTTGGTCTCAGCTCTTGGCCAAGGCATGGCTGCCAAACATGTCACTGGGCATATTAGATTTGCAGTAATGAAATTTGTAGTAAAAAAGAATGCAGTTTTCAAACAGTGATCGCCATTTGAAACTTTAATCATGGAAACAGAATAGTTTGGATTGGAAAGGACATTTAAAGGCAATGCGCAGGGACATCTTCAACTAGATCAGGTTCCTCAGAGCCCCATCCAACCTGACCTTAAATGTTTCCAGGGATGGAGCATCTACCACCTCTCTGGGCAACTTGGGCTAGTGTTTCACCACCTCATTGTAAAAAATTTCTTTCTTATATCTAGTCTAAATCTACCCTCTTTTAGTTTAAAATTATTACCCCTTGGCCTATCCCAACAGGCCCTTGCTAAAAAGTTTGTCCCCATCTTTCTTGTAGGCCCCCTTTAACTACTGAAGTAAGGCCTACCTGGAGGCTTCTCTTCTCCAGGCTTAATAACCCCAACTCTCTCAACCTGTCCTCACAGCAGAGGGGCTTCAGCCCTCACATGCTTTTTGTGGCCTCCTCTGGACATGCTCCAATGGGTCCATGTCCTCCCTGTGCTGAGACATGGAACGGCTCAATTCTTTTCTTAATGGAAGCTGTTTTCTTTCACTTTGTCATATAAACTATTGGTATTTATCTCTACTTTTTATCCCAACACATGAAATATTAGTTTTTATAAATTTTGTGCATGATTCATATCAGATATAGTGTTTGTTGCGGTGAAGGAACCCATTAGCACTCGGGGACTTGATCTTTAGCCCTTGAAGGCAGGAATCAGAGCACTACAGTAACTATGGATCAGAGTTACCTGCACACTCAAGACAATTTCCAGACCACCAGACGATAGCTCCTTATGGACAGATTCCTTAAAAATGTGGAACTGCAAGCTATCGTGGCCAAATGAGTTTAAATACTGACTTGACTTTCTGCTGTCAAAAACATGGAAGAAATCCCACCAAATCCTCAATGACAGGGAAGCCAAAATGCTAAACTATATAGAATATAACCTGAACACAAATAGAAGAATGATGATTTTCAGGTTTACAGGTTGTTCTGGCATTATATTGGGCAGAAGATCACAAAACCAAGGAAAACCATAAAACTATTTTTTTTCCTTCAGATTTGGCCTCAGATGCTGAGCTAGAGGCTCTCCTTGACTGAATATTACCCTGCATACTCAATGTATGCAGAATACTTCATACATATAGCATGCCAGCTTTCCTGAATGATGCCCAGACTTCTAACTTGGGTATTAACATTTTCCACTAAAGCTTAGCACACGTTGACATTGATTTTATTTGGAAAGCGCTAGATTGCAGTAATACTCCAACTGCCTCCTTCTCTTGCACACAACTCCAAACATTATCTCACAAAGGTAGAGATTGAAAATGAAGTGGAACAAGAAGTGGCTGCTAGCTCTCTACTAACAACACAATTCTTTGCTTCGTAGATAAAAAAAAAAGTTAAGTGCCCTTTGGTGCAGGTGTCAGGTGGGTCTAAATCCTGTGTTAAAATACCTGATCTTTCTTTGGAGATAAGCACTTCAGGAGCGAAGATGCTTGTTTACAAGTGGAAAGTTCTTTTAGAGGCATTTCTGTATACAATGTGCTTTTCAGCTAAGCAATGAATAAACTCCACTTCACAAAACTTCCTTTTGTTTCAAATAAATTTCAAAAGCCTAGTCTAGATCTGTCCTTCATTCTGGCAACTCACTTTAAAAGACTTTTGATTGTTACCAAACCATTTTGTTAAGGCCCCTTTTCCTTCAGTGCTCATTTGAAGTAGCTTTTTGTGCTAACTGAAAATCCATTACTGTCTTTTCACTTGAGACTTGTAAAGGTTTCATTTTGCATGTAAGTGACAATGAAAAGCTGATGCTGGTTTTGGGTTTTTTGTTTTGATTTTTAATCCATAAAGAGCAGACATAGATGCATTATCTAATCTCCTTTACTGGGCAAAAGAGGAAAAAAAAAAAAAGAAGGAATGATTCACAATATCCAACATCATGGACTATAAGCCCTGAAGACAAGTGGCTCTGTAGATCAGAAACTAGAGCTGCAAATCCCAAAACGTGCTGCATCATTTTACAACTTACGTTCTAATCTTAACGTTCTCATTTGTCTTCTGATGATATCGCCTAAGGGAACATTCCAGCTACTAAAAATAAATGTAATAAACAGAAGTGTAATAAACTGAGAAAATTACACCCTTGAGCTTTGGAATTTTATCCCTTAGAACCACACAGTCAACAATTTCAGCTACTGTGTTGTGCAATATGCTCTGATGGGCTTGCCGTACCTGCTCTCTCAAACACAGCATCAGTAGGACACCATCCAGAGGAGAAAACCAAGATTCGAGTGGTGAACAAACAAATAAGCCATTTTGGATTGCGTGCTCAAGCTACTTTCAGATGTGGAGTTTATTTTGATTATTAAAATGTTTAACCACCAAATGAAGATCAGTATCTGCACTACTTAGCCTTTAACTTCCAACAAAATGTTTCGCTGATTGAGCTTTTAAAGACTGTTTCACTTTGGTACTGGCTGTTCCAGAAGAGCTTCAGAAGCATGCTAGGACAAATTATTTTAAAGAGAAAAAGGAGCACCAAGAACCTAAAAACATTATAAAAGCCAAAACATACTGAACTGACACATCAGGCAGCCTGAAGAGCACCATTATTACCTCCTCTACAATGCTTTCAGCTTCAGAAGACATCATACCCCAGCTTTTAGTGATACTGAAAACATCCACACCATCCTTCCAAGTTTAGTATTGAACATAATAAAAAGTACAAAATCTTTATTGTAGCAAATCAGAAAGGATCCTTAACAATAATCTCACCAGTAAAAGTCTTGTGTCTTCTGTAAAGATAAGACTCTTCAAAACACTTAAGAGTATGAAAGCATTATAAACAGTTCTGAGATGTACCTGTCTGAGCAAGTGGAGGTGGTAGTTGTGTGCCAGCCAGAACAGTTACCGGACAACTGAAGAATTTCATGCTCTTCTGTCACTTCAGGCAGGTATATATCTTTAACATATATCTTGCCACAGATACTATACCATAAATATATATGACAAGGATATTTTTTAATCTAAGTCTGCTTTTCTAGCACCACAAAATCTGTGGTTGACAGTCATTGTGCTGGTCAACAACTACAACAGCCATTAGCGAGAGCAGTACCCTTTATTCTTTATGGCTATACATTACCATCTAATTACAAACCACGTACTGGGAACAAAGGTCTCAACTAAGCTGATGGCTATACACAGCACTTCCAGCAGAAAGAACAAGATAAGTCCTGTCCACAGAATACTGAAGTGCCTAACCACAAGAACCACTCTGAGAGAGTAGGAAAATCACATCAAGTCCCTCCACCAACCAGTGATTACGCTTTCAAGAACTCTTCCCCCAAACTTCATAATGCTTCTACCAGGAAGACAAGTAATCAAAACATTAGTATTTCTACCACCCAACAAGATTTCTATTACTCAATTCCAGATCAAGATTTGCCACTAGATTAACACAGGCCTTATACACAACAGTGATGATGATGGGACTCTTTCCAATAACTAGATCAAGACATTCTCCTAATCGGAATAAGAACTGGCTAGCCAGCTTGGATACTTTTGTGCATGACCAGAAACCTGTTGGAAATGGTATATGGTCTTGGCTGCTCTCATGTCTGATCTGGTAAGCCAAATCTTGTCTCCACGGTAAAGCGTTCCTTAAGGCAGTTGGACTTAGAACAAATTCAACACAGAAAGCAGCCAAAAGCATGGCAGTAAGCAATGATCTGCCTTTAGTCCATACTTGTTCCTCCTGCCATTTGTCTCCTGATGGTGACCTGGTGGTCACAAAAAAAACCTACACAAACATTCTGTTCCACAAGGCAAGTCATTT
This sequence comes from Gallinago undulata, assembly GCA_026546715.1. NCBI lineage: Eukaryota > Metazoa > Chordata > Aves > Charadriiformes > Scolopacidae > Gallinago > Gallinago undulata. The sequence goes on from JAOTQQ010000041.1 coordinate 19,918,427, forward strand.
TTTTCTTAATAAAATGGATATTTTGAAAGACTACTTACAAGTCAGATATCAGTTTTGATTTGCAGCTTGGTTTCCAAAGGTAGAAGTCCAAGTTCCAAGTTCCAAGTCCTGGGGTTTTTTTCACAGAATCACAGAATCACAGAATCACGGTGGTTGGAAGGGACCTCAGAGATCATCAAGTCCAACCACAAAA
>JAOTQQ010000041.1:19921693-19933311 GCA_026546715.1 Gallinago undulata
TTGCTCCAAGCCCCATCCAGCCTGGCCTTGAACCCCTCCAGGGATGGGGCAGCCACAGCTTCTCTGGGAAACCTGGGACAGGCTCTCGCCACCCTCACAGCAAAGAATTTCTTCCTGAGATCTCATCTCAATCTCCCCTCATCCTATGGCTCCCCTCCCTGATCAAGAGTCCTTCCCCATCTCTCCTGGAGGGACTGGACGGGGCTCTAAGATCTCCCTGGAGCCTTCTCTTCTCCAGGCTGAACCCCCCCAACTTTCACCCTGTCCTCACAGCAGAGGGGCTCCAACCCTTGGATCATCTCTGTGGCCTCCTCTGGAGCCATTCCAACAAGTCCATGTCCTTCCTGTGCTGAGGCTATGAAGTCAGGAGAGGAGCAGTTAAGGGTATTCAGGGTGAGGTATTATCCAGTGATCACTGAGCGGGTTTGGAGGAACAAGACAGGTAAAGCCAGTCCATGGGTTAGAGCCCAGATCAACATGGTCCATAGCCAGCCACAAACACTCCTACAGCAGAGCTCAGACAGAGACTGAGGACTCAGGGCTAAACTTAAAGGTAGAGATGTGGAGAGAGGCCTCAGGTGAGGGCCACTTGAGCGATTAGTGCCCTAAGGACCCTGACATGGATGTTCTTGGTCACCTGCTCATGATTTGGAGATAACCTAAGGATTTGAAGTAATTAGGCAGATATTCTTCCAATGCAAGAAATATTCCAGTCTAGGCAACCCTCTCTGGGAGACCTTCCCTGGAGTTTCTCGAAACAGCAGTAAAGATTGAGATACACTTTTACTTGCCTTTACCATTCACAGAACACAATCAGAGCAATATTCAATTAAATCCAAAACTAGGGCTTTTTCCAAAAGCTTTTTTTTTTTTAATTTAAAACATAGAGCACCTTTAATCTATAGTTTTAGCTGTGCTAAGATAGCACAGGAAACAGGAGCTTAGTAGAATTCAGATAAGCTTTAGACTTAATAGGTTTAATGAGAACATGTAAAATAGAATAATTTTGGAGAGATAAAAATCCTCAAGCTTCAAGGTATAAATCTACCAGGAAATGAGAGAAGCTAAAAAGGTCATTCCATTATCATCTACTTTTCAGGATAGGCATGATCAGAAATCAGCAGTTGATCAGAGGTTTGATCCAGCCTGAAATCTCTGCTTTATTTATTTACTTTTATTATTGTCTTACTTACATATAAGCTATCAGGACCCAGTAGCAACTCAATGGACCTGTTCACTTGTAGATGAAGAAAGTCTAAAGTTCTATTAATTTGGCAGTGAATTCATTCACAGTGTGTGTGGCAATGACTCTGAAAAGTTGAAAAAAAAATATTAACAGCTGCAGAAACATCTGCAGATCATTTTTCAATTACGGTTTTTCGAATAGGAACGAAAATGCCTTGTGTTAATTAGCATACACTGATGTAGCACCTTTCTTGTAGAGAGATCCCAAAGTATTATACACAAATCTGTTCATAAACAGAAGAAAGGCAGCAGAACTGGAACAAAACACACAAGATCATTAATGTGCCACATCACTTCCACTGAGCAGAGCTGCCATTGTTTTCAATAGAGGTAAGATCAAGCCTTAAAATAAATTTAAAATAAAGTAAAATATAAGGAAAAGGAAAAAAGGAAAAAGGAAAAAGGAGAAGAGCTTACAAAATATTTTTGTTACATAGGTCCTTAACCTCAGGGAAATCGATAGAATTTATTGAAGGTGCAATAACCATTTAAAAAATTGGAATTCTATCTGTATATCTGTATATATTACTACACTTGACAAAAAAATTGCCAGGCAAAAGTTTTTAGAAATACCTTCTTAATTAACTTTCTTCCTTTCCTTTTCATTATAACCATCACTTTTTCATTACACTAAAAATGTAACCTCCCTTAAAAAGAATAGGGAATTGTTTTATCTTGCAAGAATGTATAGAGAAATAAAAACTATATTTGTGTGTGCATCTATTCATGCCTGGTATATACACATAGCTTTTAGGCTTATACTCAGATTCAACTAGTGAAAAACAAACAAAAAAAACCTATGAAAAAATAACTTAGACATTGATTCTGCTGTTGGAGCACAGTAAATTTCCTGGAATCTCAGGAAAGTCTTTTTTGAAATGGAAAACTTTACCAAGTTCATCCACCATTTCAGTCAAGGAGCCTGTGAGAAGGAGCTCCTGGACAACTGCCTGGCCTTCCGTTGCAGTGCAACAGTGTCTCCCCCACGCTTCGGGGAGAACTGGGAAAACTGGGTACCCAGAACTTGTGAGAAACGTGGTCCCTGAGAAAAATCACAAAAAGGTTTGGCTGTGATTTCTTGAATGTTCATTGACCTTATGGTGATTTCATGAATCTGTTTCCATTTCAGTCTAAAGAGGTTCCCAACCAGAAAATGATGGCAGAAGTCAAACCGATGAACCAACAAATGCCACTAGTTTGAACACTGGCTTTTCCTGAGTTCTAGGCCCATGGATGCTGGTTTATAGTATAAAATTCCAGATAGTTTAAAGGAAGAGGAATAGATTTTGTAAACATTTTCTAGCTCTAGGCATCTTTAACCTTTAAAATAGAAAGACAGGATCATAGAATGGTTTGGGTTGGAAGGGATCTTAAAGATCATTGAGTCCAATCCCCTGGGGGACCTTAAAGATCATTGAGTCCAGTCCCTGGCAGGGACACCTCCCACCAGACCAGGCTGCTCAAAGCCCCATCCAGCGTGGTCAATAATATACATAGGACTTCTATTCATCCAAATAAAATGCTAATTTTTTACATACTATTTCTTGCCTTAGATTCCCTACTGCCCTTTAGCTCTCTACAGTATTGTTGTACGTGTCCTTACCTCATTAACACATTCTCAGACGCAGAGGTCTTCTCCAACTTTTGTAGTCTTTGTTTTTAGCTGTATTTAATCCTACTCACAACACATTTCCTTTCCTCCCTTTTGTTTTTCCTCCTGGCTAGTTCAGCAAACTTTCTCTGCCGGACTTTCAGATTCCTACATCAACAACTCCACCTCCCCATTTTTTGGAAGACCCTCTTACCCCTTAAAAAAGTAATTCTCTGCACTTATCTCTGCACTGGACAAAAATAGTTGGCATACAGCCATGCTATTCTTCTATTTAGGCAACAGCTCTTTGGGTTTCAACACTTTTCAATGGTCCTCCAGTCTCCAGACTATGTATCCTCTGTCTTGAATATGAGACGTAAGGGGCAAGAATATGGCAAAGTAGTAATAGTGGAGGGAAAATACAGTCTCAGAGAGGATTCACAGACTGTTCACAGATTGATTCCCAAGTCTATATCTCAATACAGAAAAACATAAAAAATACATGATGCAGACAAAACTATTTTTTGTGCTTTTGCTTTACATACAGAAAAAAAAAAAAGCCAAGACAATTAATTTTAGACTTTTGAAAGCTGCTGTACTTACTATAAAGGCTACGTGGGAAGCCTCGTTTATACTTTATTAAATTTCAAGCCCCTCAGAAGATAATAGCTGAGCTATAGACCCTCCCCATATGAGCTGGCTGGTGTTATAATGAATCAAATAGCACTCGCTGCGGGAGCACTAGCAGAGTCAGGTTTTCATGTGAACTGTTCCTTCTGATAATGTAGAGAAGACAGAGATTTTACAGAGTGGGCAGGAAAACTAGAGAGAGGAGCCGCGGCGGTAAAGCAAAAGCCTTAAGAGATGGGAATAAATTCCGAATTGCTATTCATTCACTGGAGTACAAATGAAGCTGGCCTACTATCGGGAAGATTATTAGGTGTTAATCTGTCTCAAATGTTATAAATCACATGTAAAAGAAGGTTTTGCATATGCCTCAGAAGATGCTGCAGCTGGATTGACCCCCCCGGCAGCTGGAGCACCCGGGAGTAGAAATCATGGGATGCCCAGCGAGGCTGGGGTTTCAAATGGAGCAGGAATGTCAGAAAGAACAGTCAGAAAAGAACAGCCTGATCTGCTCTGAGCTGAGTTAATCTGCATGAGCAGCATAGGGGAAGAGGAGGGAGGGGGAATAACAAAGATTTAAGAATTCAAATAAAATCAAGACAGAGTGCTACAGAGTTTAACCCAAAAATGCCGGAACCAGGCGTTAATCCAGACCACACATGAGAGGAGCTGCTCTTCCCTCTCTATTCCCTGATAATATACTTAGAAGAGGAATTTGTTTAACAGCAGTGTTAATGCCTTTATAGCATTTGAAGCTGGGTGCTTATTTTAAAGCCTTCGTTCAGATTCCTCCCTATATAATTAGCGGAAAAGCTGGAAAAAGTGAACTCACCGTTTGAGGGGATAGCAGGGAATAAGAACTCCTTGATCATGTTTCACCATTTAACCCAAGTGCTGCACAATCACATGTGTAAACTTATAAAAGAGGACACAGCACATAATTTGAGAGGATCCAGAATTACACTACAGCCATTTATAGTTTAAGGATTATGTCTGGTATCTCTCAGGTACGTTTATCAGACAAACACAGGTAAAAGGCAAAAAATAAGAGTGTAGTTTGCTAAAAGGCTTTTGAAGCCAACTTTATTAACAGCTAGAAAATATTAGAAAGTTTTCAGCTGGAAGCAGCAACAAGAAAACAAACAGTTCTTTTCTCTCAAACTCCCCAAGAGATGCTGAGCCTGCAGATTCCAGTGGTGCCGTAACTTGGGGGTGGCTTTCAGAGCAGATTGCAACATTTGTTTTCTGATTACAAAGGCAATCTAAAGGATGGCTGTCACCTAGAAAGAGCAGGGAGTTTTGAGCCTTTAAGCGTTCCACTTTCTTCCAGCCCAGAGATGGAATGCATATCGGAAGGTAAAAGAAGAAATGTTGTACACACCGACCTTAGGTACCCCCAGGGAATGAAAGGTGCTGTACGAAACTAAGGGATTATTTGGCTTCTCTGAAATGAGCTAAGAAAGATAATGACTGGTCCCATTTAGAAAATTAGATGAGGACAATTGAGAGAGGCTTTGGGTCATGTGAGTTCTAACGCTTCTGCTATTACACCCTTTTATGATTTAAACACTGCTGTTTGATGAAGCACTTTCTTCTAAATGACACCATTGAAGACATTAACGAAGCAGAAGATGCAGTTAAATTAACATTCTTAACTTTCAAAAGTTATCCTGATCAATATTAATTAGGACACAGAAAGCTTAATAGCTAACATTAAAGAATCTAGAATAACACAATATCTAGTGGTTGTTTATTTGATTGACTGCGAGACAAACAAATTTTGGAAAAACAGCTCTTTGTTGATACCCAGTTAATTTTCAATATGGCAAATTTTAGTTACTCCTCCATTCCTAACACTGGCTGTCTCAGCCTGATGTATAGCTAAATTTGATGTATTAACATTATAATCCTATGTCCTTGCCCACAAACAAAAAAAAAAAACAAACCAAAACCCACAAAAAAGCCCAAACAAACAAAATACCAGAAAATACCAAAGAAATACGCAAACAGTATGAATTATTAAATTATTTGTAGAGGACACATCTAAATGTGATCTTCACACAGATATGCACAATTGGTAATCATCTGAAAACTAAGCCAAATTGGGGAATAACTAATAAACACAGTCTTCACAGAATCAAAGAATCATACAGGATTGGAAGGGACCTCTGGAGATCATCCAGTCCAACCCCCTGCCAGAGCAGGTCCCACAGGAACATGTCCAGGAGGGGTTTGAATGTCTCCAGAGAAGGAGACTCCACCACCTCTCTGGGCAGCCTCTTCCGAGGCTCTACCACTCTCACAAGAAAGAAGTTCCTCCTCATGTTTAGGTGGAACTTCTTATATTCAAGTTTGTGCCCATTTCCTCTTGTCCTGTCCCTGGGCACCATGGAAAAGACTGGCCCCATCCTCCTGACACCCACCCTTAATTTATTTATAGGCATTGATCGGATCCCCCCTCAGCCTTCTCTTCTCCAGACTAAAAAAATTGGGGCCAAAGGTGTTTTTCCAAACATTTTTTGGACAGGAAAAACATAGGGTTACGTATGATTTCTGCTGTCACCATGCAACCGCTCTGGTAAGACAGAGACATTATAAAGAAGATCCTGAAATCGTGCTCAGAGAAGAATAAAAATGGTGTCTGTATAAGAAGAAAGCCACACATGAATGCAAAAAAAATACTGCTTGAGCTGAAGCTTTAACAGCCTTTTGTGTACTCCTGTAAACTTCTCAGCCTCAACTACATATTAGGAACCAAACAGCTGGTGTGAGGAAACACCTGTCTGTACTCAACTAAAAAACAGTCGGAGAATTTCCTTAATCACTGAAAGTATTGATTGGGAGGGTTGGTTCTGATTTATCTAAAATTCTTATAGTGAAAGGGTTTTAAAGCCTCTGTTCCCAAAACAAAAGAATGCTACTATTTATCAAAATAAACACAGGATCCTTTTAAAATTTAAAATTTAAATACTTAACACGTTTCAGAAAAGCTATTCTGAATTTCCTTTGGATTTACATCTTCAAAAAAATATTAGGAAATTTTATTTTTTGCCCCAAATTAAAATAAGGAACTATTAGCATGTCAAAGATTGTTAAAAAATGGAAGAAAAGTATTCTTTAAATGCATCTTGTTAGGCTAGCATTCTTATGAGCACCTAATTAAATACCTATACAGATTCTTAATTAACTTTCATTCTCTTAATGGCAACTTGCTTATACCTTTTGTACCCCAGGAAAACACAAATAATGTGATATTCAAACTTAGAGATTATAGTGATCCAACCAATCATGATTTTAATACACAGACACCACCTTATCTTCGTTATATTTCACAATGTTCTCCCACTATATTTTGAAGATTAAAAGTAATAAGGGAATATATTATTTGATTGTTTCTAAATTTTGAGGAGGATCCAATGGAGGGTTCAAATTAGAACCCTATAAAAATTACCTATGAAAAATTTTAAAACAGTTCTATATAATAAGTGCAGTCGTAAGAAATCAGGAAATTCTAGGAAAAAACCTATAAATTTGATTTGTTCTATGATCAGAGGATTGTCTGTTTTATTTATGTCGTTTCTGCACTTTAGGTGGCACCTGCTGTACATCTGCATATTTGTAATCGTACAGTCCTATTTACTGGGTATTTTTAATAGATGGGAGAAGCCCATTCACCTCCATGACTGCGACACTAAGAAAAAACAATAACTACCCCAAGGTTTTTAAGACTGAGGAGTTTTCACGAGATACTGCATGGGTCCCACAAAGCAAAATCACTTTCCAGGCTGGATTTTGTGCAGCCTTACACCCCTGAAGCAGTGACTCAGGTCCTTCATTCGCCCCCCATCCCCTCCTGATTACAAGATCACTCTTTTTATTTTCAAGCCCAACATCTCGTTTGAAGCTGGTCTGAGCGTGCTACTTAAATGTCAGGTCCACTTAAGGCTACTGCAACTCCACCCAAAGCTATGACGTCTTCCAGTTGGGGTGCGGTGAGATGACCCGATACCCAGCTTTTACCCCAGGCCGTTCTCGCTCCTTACCCAACCCAACCAGAGCCCCCAGAGAGGCCTCTAAGTCAAACCAACTGATGCTTCCCAGATCACAGAATCCTGAGAAATCACAGCCTAATGTGGGTCCAGAGAGTGTATGTTGTATTTCTTTTGTGAAATAACAGTAATCTGCTGTTATGTTATTATCAGCACTTCTGAGTTGCCAGGCACGGGATTTATCAAGAGCTTTATAGCTTCCTACCTGCCTGTCATAGAATCATAGAATTGTCGAGGTTGGAAGGGACCTTTAAGATCATCTAGTCCAACCATCAACCTAACTCTGATTAAAAACCAAATCTCTAACCCATGTCTCTAAGCACTATGTCAACCCAGCTTCTAAATCCCTCCAGGGATGGGGCCTCAACCCCTTCCCTGGGCAGCCCAGTCCAAGGCTTCATAACCCTTTCTGTGTAAACCTCTTCCCCAATATCCAATCTGAGCCTCCCCTGGTGCAACTTGAGGCTATTTCTTCTTGTCGAGTGAGAAGAAGAGTGAGAAGGTCTCCCCTCAGCCTCCTTTTCTCCAGGCTGAACACCCCCAGCTCCCTCAGCCTCTTTGCACAAGACTTGTGCTCCAGACCCCTCACCAGCTCCATTGCCCTTCTCTGGACCCGCTCCAGCCCCTCAATGCCTTTTTTGTGGTAAAGGGCCCAAAACTGGACACAGCCCTCAAGGTGGAACCTCACCAGTGCCCAGTACAGGGGGACGGTCACCTCCTGAGTCCTCCTCACTACACTGTCCCTGACACAGGCCAAGATGCTGGTGGCCTCCTTGCCCACCTCGGCACACTGCTGGCTCATGTTTAGCCCACAGTCCACGAACGCTCCCAGGTCCTTTTCCACCAGGCAGCTCCAGCCACTCTGCCCCAGCCTGTAGCACTGCAGGGGGTTGGTGTGACCCAAGGGCAGGACCCGATACTTGTCCTTGTTGAACCTCATCCCATTGGCCTCAGCCCATCCATCCAGCCTGTCCAGGTCCCTCTGCAAAGCCTTCCCACCGTCAAGAAGGTATGTGCCTATTACATGGCTCTTTCCCCTTTGGGCAGGAAGAATTCCCAGAGGATAGGGAAACTCATTTCCAACACGCAAATCAGACTGAAAGCTATGAACCTCCAGACTCTGCAACTGCAGTAGCACAAGACTTTGCACGTCTAAGCAGCTGTTACTGTTTGCATATGCAAACCCTAAATAAGAGCCCCACAAGCACAATTATTATCTTCTTCGTCTACTGGGATGAGCGGGTCCTGGGAACACATGTGAAGAAACACAGATGGTTCTGAAAGTGCAATAGCTTCTCTGAAGCTTTACAGCTTTTCACCTCTCTTTATTTATGGTGCTGGTAAGTAAATTTCTCATCTATCAAAGTTCTTCCTTTCAAGTTGGCCCTTTATACTGGGCTTACACAATTCCCATTTTAATTTCTACAGACAAACTGGAGAGAATGTATTGTGTCTTTATCCAATTACCCTTCTCCCAGTGAAGACTTAATATTGTAGAGACTTCCTTCAGCAGCTTCTAACTCCACATACATTTAGAAACTGATCCTACGCTGGAAAAAGGAAGGGCTTTTTCCACAGAACTATTTCTCCATTATTTCTGTGAATCTTGGCCGAGGTGGTTTGGCCATCCCTGTGACACACAGCAAGAGACAAAATGCCACAACTATAACGTGCCACAGAAGAGATCAAAGATGACTGTAATATCATACATAACATCAGACACCCTTTAGATATTCTGGAACATCAGATACCAATACATCCATACTTCTTATGCCAGGAATTTTTGGACACATTTACAGAACCCCTTTCATAGGCTTATTTCAAGCTTCACCTTAAAACTGTTTAGATTCTTTGACTCCACTCTACTAAGAAATCATTTCAGAACCTCATTTCACATCTTATTGCAGACCTCCTTCAAATCTACTCACAATTTAGTTACAACTAGTTAATAATAATTTATATGGGTTTAATATTATCCTTTAGCAGAAGTATTTTTTCCTCCCATTATGTTTATAGTAAATAACTTCATCTCCTCCTCTCAGTTTTGGCTGGACCGCCCTACACAGCCCATGTCTTCTCATGTTCCCTCAAGGGCTATAGGTCTCCCTACTCTCACCATGTTCCAAATCATATTATTTCTTCTTAGAATGGTACCCGGTACTTCACACTGCATATTGCTTATTAAACAATGGCTCTAATATTCCTCTAAGGCTGCTAATAATCTTGCCTTCTAGAACCTGCTGACAGCAGATTGTCATTCTCTAACTGACCAGTACATCCAGATTCCCTCTGGGAAGTCCCCAGGTTATCCCCAAATTCCCAGCAGAGGTCCCTTCATCCCAGACTTTGCCACTGGCTTTCAATCCAGAGCAATTATTCAGAACAAGATCACCCACTGGTTTTCACTCTTGAACGACACAATCAATCCGTGCCTAATGGCAGCTCTCACACTTTTGAATACAGCCTCTAAGAAATCATTTATCTTATTTAAAAAGATATTAAGTCAGATTTTCACCTCCAGCTCTGAATCAGAAAAAAAAAAAAAAAAAGTGCAAGTTTTACCATTAATTATCCCTCCTTTAACAGCAACTCATGACCTCATTCTTATTAGGACTACTCGTGCACCCCAATATAACTATTAACAGATATATATTTTTAAAAAGGCCCACCACATCAACAAATACCATCCTTACAACCTGAACGTGGGGCACAGAATCTGCTTAACATCCTATGAAACTTAAAGACAGTGCCTCCACATGCTATTTGAAAAGTGAAATTCCTGGTGAGGAAAACATGCTTGCTAGCATCACAATGAACTAGAAATGTAAACAACCTAAAATAAAAGGCATAAAAGATTTTCTAAAGGTTATTAATTATTCTTCTCATGTTACTGTGTTGGTAAGCAATGTCTTTTTTTGTCCTTTTAAGTATTTGGGGGGGTTTTAGGAAGTCACCAAAATATTCCGCATCATTTCTCAAATATTAGATCAGCCACAAATTAAAAATGCCAATAAGCGTTTGTGTAACATTTTCCAGTAAAAACGAATGTAAACAGTGTATCTATGGAAAATGATGAAACAAAAACAAAATGCCCAAAGCAACAGTTCCTTTAGGAAGTGTTATTTGGATTTATGACCTTTTTCAATGTAAAAAAAACAAAATCATTTCAAAAGCGATCAGCTTGACAAACTATTTAACAGAAGCAGATTCCGAGCTAATCAATCAGCCTGAGCGCACAGAAAAATGACACGCGACATGATTTGGACACGGGTGACGTCGCTTCGTGAGCAAAGCGACTGAAACCAGCGGATGCAAAGGAGGGGACGGACTGGCTGCTCTTCGCTCTGGCCAGTGGCCAGACAAGGACTACGTTCCTACGGCATTTATCGAAGAGTTGCCGTTGGGAAGTTCTTCATTCTGAAATACACAGGGATAAGAACCAAGTTTCCCCCAAGTGTCACAGGCATCACCTGTGGTTATTTATTTCAGGCCACGCTTTGGTGCATGTCTCCCGTCCTCTCCTCCACCCTCCCCACCACATCAGGTTCATAACACATAAATTTTTATGACCCTCAAGCGTCTTAGTGAATGGGGGATGATGTTTGAACAAAAGTGGGGTGCTGAACACCTGCCAAGGAAGGCAGCAAAAGAACCACTTCATCATTTGAGCACTTCAGCCTTCCATTACGATTGCTTTGGCACCTCTCCTAATGTCTAAGTGAGTTTAATTTGCAGCAGTGCTACATGGGAGGTGTCCTCCACGAACCTGGAATTTTAATGTCGAACTTGCTGGATAATTTTCCACCCAGTATACAGAAATCAGTAAGTTCATGCAGTTGGCTACCTCCAAAGCTGAAAATGCCACAGTTCTGCACAGAGAGTTGAGTAATTCTGGAAATGAATGATCGTCACATGTGGACATAAGACATTCCCAGTGAGTTAGTGACTCCAGGCATCGGAGACAGAATAACTGAATCACAGAATCATCTGGGCCAGAAGGGACCTTCAAAGGCCATCTAGTCCAACCCGCCCGCAGTCACAGGGACACCCCCAACTAGACCAGGTTGCCCAGGGCCTCGTCCAGCCTCACCTTGAATGTCTCCAGG
>JAOTQQ010000041.1:19948066-19970771 GCA_026546715.1 Gallinago undulata
AAGGCCAGGCTGGATGGGGCTTGGAGCAACCTGGGCTGGTGGGAGGTGTCCCTGCCCAGGGCAGGGGGTTGGAACTCAGTGATCTTTAAGGCCCCTTCCAAGCCAAACCATTCTATGATTCTATGAAGTGTGGAAGAAAAAGCAATGAGGTACCCCCAAGCAGGAAGCAGCCCCATCTTTCTGCTGCTGAGCAATAGGGAGCACTTCAATCAGCTACTGGCTGCAAGGGTTTAAATTATCTGTGGAACCACCTTTATCTGTTGACAGGAGGTCAGTTCCTCGAGGAGTAACTCTCAGCACTTTCAGCCAGTTCTTCATTGTTCTGGAAGAACAACTGTTCTTGAATGTCACATAAGGTCGCATAAAACCTCCTTATTTCTAAAGGGTTTCAAATATTTTTAAATACATTTACTCTAGCTTTGGACTTCTGTCCTTTGCTTTTCCCCCCTCATCAATTACTCTCACAATAATTAGTCTCTTCTCTGGCTTCTAAGTTTGAAGAGTTGAAGAGTACCAACATCCTAATACTAAAGTTCTTAACGTTTCTCACCTAAGAATAGAAGCTGTTGCTAAAACAGCCTTTTAAGTTTCATCGGTGGGTTAGAAAACCTTTTGCAGGAAAGATAGTTCTCCAAGAAGGTCAGAATATATGGATTTAGGATCACAAGGCCACCATTTCAAAGCTTTTTCAAACATCAGTCTCCAAAGCTTAGGAGATTCACGATCAACCTGATCCTTCTGGGGCATGTTAAAACTTATCTAGAAAGTTTTTTCATGCTTTTATTGCAGTGGATTTTGAGGACTACACTACCTGGATCATGAAGTCATTAAGCACCGAGCCAATATTTTCAACAGATGGTTTGTACTTTAAACCCACGGAAGGTGTAGTATCTGCTCTTCTCACAGTGCTCTGGTTCTCATCCTCCTCCTAGGGAAAAGCTCCAGGAAAATTTTGCTGATGCAGATGACAAAGTCTAAGAGGGCACGGGTTCAGCAGGGCCAATTCATTACCCAAGCTGAGCACAAAATTTTGGAAATAAATGCTATTGACTTCTTACCTGTTGGTGGTTCATAACGAGAGCATTGGAAGTGTTTGCCTTCTCTCAAAAAAGGTTATTTGTCCAGACTCTGAGACACTATGGGGAACGTGACACAGAAGAACAAAATGCTTAAGGCCCATCGATTTATCTTCTTAGGTGACGGAGGAGAAAGATATAGCTCAGCCTAAGGACTTTCTGAGACAAGTTTGAAAAGGTTTGCTCCATTGAAAAAAACAAATTTTAGATGGGCCAAAAATTTCAGATGGGAGCTGCGTTTTATGTAAGTCCCTTCCTGTTCATAAGATTAGAAAATTTTCAAGTTTTAAACCTTCCATTTCTTCAAGTTACACCAGCTGAAGAAGATAAAGTTACTTTTGGTTGCTAAGGCTTTTATGAAGGGATGTGGTTAAAATCATGCCTGTTAAAGTATAGGTAATGCACCTGAACAGTTCTTGCTGTTAAAAACTGTCATTAACTCCAATTTTTGTCTCCATTACAGCAAAACTTGTTTCACTACTATGATAGTAGTTAAGTAGTAACCTATGAAAAAAAGGTGAACTTCTTTAATGCACCCCTGCATCATCATGACAAGCTGTGGTGGGCTGACCTTGGCTGGATTCCAGGTGCTCACCAAAGCCCACTCTGTCACCCCCCCTCCTCAGCTGGACAGGGGAGACAAAAAAGTTCATGGGTCAAGATGAGGACAGGGAGAGATCACTCACCAGTTACCATCATGGGCAAAACAGACACAGCTTGGGGACAATTAATTTCATTCATTACCCATCAAATGAGAAGGACAACAACAATAAAAAATCCCCCCACCCCTCCCTTCTTCCTGATCTCAACTTCACCCCTGATTTTTCTCTGCCTCCTCCCCACCAACAGTGCAGAGGGACGGGGAATGGGGGCTGTGGTCAGTTCATCACACGTTTTCTCTGCCAAACCTTCCTCCTCATGGGGAGGACTCCTCACCCTCCATGGGGTCTCTCTCACAGGAGACAGTTCTCCATGAAATTCTCCAACATGAGTCCTTCTCATGGAGTGCACTCCTTCATGAACAGTCTGCTCCAGCGTGGGTCTTCCATGGGGTCACAAGTCCTGCCAGCACACCTGCTCGAGCTTGGGCTCCTCTCTCCATGGGGCCACAGCTCCTGCCAGGAGACTGCTCCAGCGTGGCCTCCCCACAGGGTCACAGCCTTCTTCAAGCATCCACCTGTTCCAGCGTGGTGTCCTCCATGGGCTGCAGGTGGACAACTGCTCCACCTTTAACTTCCACGGGCTGCGGGGAGACATCTGCTCAACCTTTAACCTCTATGGGCTGCATGTGAACAGCTATTCCACCTTTAACCTCTACAGGGCTCTAGGGGAATCTCTGCTCTGGTGCCTGGAGCAGCTCCTCCAGCCCCTCCTTCTTCACCAACTTTGGTATCTGCAGAGCGGTTGTATTTCTCACACCTGCTCGCTCCTCTCTTCTCACTCCTGCTGCTCTTACATGCGTTTTTCCCCCCTTCTTAAATATGTCATCCCAGAGGTGCTACCACCATTGATGATGGGCTCAGCCTTGGCCAACGACGGGTCCATCTTGAAGCCATCTGGCATTGGCTCTATCGGACACGGGGGAAGCTTCTGGCAGCTTCTCACAGAAGCCACCCCTGTAGCCCCCCCACTCCCAAAACCTTGCCACGCAAACCCCATAACACAAGCCTGGGAGCTTCTCATTTTATTCAGAAGAGAATAGTATGCGTAGCCAGATGATAGAAACACCACATATGGTATCTGTGCTTTCTCAAGCAATGTAAATACCATATATTGCAAGCAGACATTTATGGAATGTTAATGTTAATTCATACACAACGACTCTCCTCTGCAGTATAAGCAAGCAATCCTAAAATGTACTTTTAAAAATATTTCTCTAAGACCGACAATGGTATTATCTATACCCAGAAATATAATTTGAGGAATTTTAGATGTTAGTCAAAAAAATTCCTGATATGACCCGGCAGTAAATTGTATGCAAAAAAACCCCAACCCTGAAGCTGCGAGACATACATAAATAAATGGGCAGAATTCCACCCCGCAGGTGGTACACAGATTGGACACAGGAATTCTCAAAGACAAGTAACAGAACACAAACTTAGTTTTAACTCTTTTTTCCTAAGAGGGAGATAAAGAGTAAATATCAAATCAGACAAGTCTACATCCATCATATTTTCACACTTATTAGTTTTTGAAATTCATTTAGAATTTCTTTCTTCAATTTGCCTTCAAATTAATACTAACCAGTGCAAATTTATTCAAATTTAGCTCATCACCATCTTTGAAAGTTCTCCACTTGTGTTGCATCAACACACCAAAAACTTTCCTAAAGCACCTCTGTAAACACGTTGTCTAAAATACACAACATTCATCATAGCCCATTAATTTCTAATAGTCTTACCACAGAACAGGGTCACATTCTACTATAAAGCATAATAAAAACTGCTCTTCCGTAAAATGATTTTCTACCCATTTGAAAAGTATCAAAAAGAAAACAAATTATTCTTTAGAAGAAAATAAGGGGTTTATACAGATTGCTTTTCTTTGAGGAGAAAAAAAAAAAAAAGATAATAGAAAAACCCCTGATGATCTTATATATTTTTTTCTATTTTTGTCAGGTTTTCTCTGGAAAGCTTTTCCGAGACCTGGATGGTTGTGAAACTCACAACTCAAAATAATTCTCACTTAATAGCATACTCACATGTAGGAAAACAATTCCCAGAAAACTCTAGTAGAAGGGAAAAATATAATTAGAACGGATTCTTCCCCACCAAAAGGTTTGAAAGTCCATTTAATTAGTTGAAAAGTGAAATGTAAACAGCCCACTTCAGTTCTGGTAGCCATCAGAATTTGCTTTGCTCATCAGAATTTGCTTTTCCCAACCACAAAGATGCAAAAATCAGACCCATGGTACCGAAAGATCTTCCATACTCTACATTTCTCTTACGATTCAGTACTCCTCTGTACAAATACAATATAAAAGACTGTGTCACATCAACATTCTTTGATGTTCTAATAAAAGGCTCCAGGCTCGCCGTTCCCCACATCCCTTGGACTGCACGCAGACTTTTCGGAATATTAATAATACTTACGCTTCCCAGATAATATAATCAACTTAAGAAGAAAATGGCATCTATGGCTTTGAGGGTGTTTGATGTTATTCTGTTAATCTGCTGTGATTCTGTTACTTCCCATAATTTACAAACTCAGAGCACCCTTTCTGCTACAGGGATGCTTGAGCTACCACTGCCCTGACACACTATATTTAGGAGCATGTTTCTGATACTAACATGATAAAAAGGAAGGAGGCTGTGCCTTTTTAAAATTCATTCTATGTTGGTTAATGCTTATTCTCTTTAGCTTAGAGCTCTAACAGCATACACCCTCAGCTTCATTGAATTACTTTATGAAGCTGCAGAAGTCAGAAAGAAAAAGAGACCATATAAGAGGTTTCCAAACGCTTTCTTCATTGGTGATGCAACTGGAATTCAGATCCAGAATATGCTTTAAGCACAAAAATACCATGGCTACAAGAGTAACTGAGGAGTCCCAAGAAAACCATTCCCTATAATTTACTTCTGCTACCAATGGAGAGCTACGGTTACCCATTTAAAAGTGAGTTTGAGATCTGTCCTAAAAATTGATCACCAATCACCCCTTGGAACATTTTTTTGTCGTACGTAACCACATGTGATTCTATGGAAAGTTACAGATGAATAGCCAAAAATAAAGTTTGGAAAGAAAATAAGAGCAGACCTTCGTAGAAACACAATATTAGCGAAAGAAAGAATAGAAAGAAAGTGATTTTCAGCTTACCTGTCTCCATTAATTCATGGTAAAATTAATTATCCTTCATGCCAAAGTATAGCGTATTTAATTTCTCAAACAGTATGCCATTTCTTAGGATACTTCCATATTAACAATCTCCATTGCACATTCCTTTTTTCCGGCAACCTGTGCGTGTTGGAGGGAAAAAAACCCAACATTTTTATGGTGTGGTGTGTCCCATGATTATAATGTGCTTTATAATGAACATATTTAGAAATCTCCTGATTGACTATGAAATAGAAACACCTCTTAAGCACAAGTACTTCAAATTTATTAGGCGGATCATCTAAAACACACAATTGATAAACACAGAAAATAAAAGCGAATTCAGCTGGTTTTGACTAAAGGTTATATTCAGTTATGCTTTTCTTCATCAGCAATAATATTAATAATAACGTGGAACTTGTTCTTGAGACAGCACGGGGGGGGCAGTCTGCACTGCAACCATCACCCCATTTATCAGACAAAACACCTGCACCCAATAGTGCCAATTCACACCAGTGACATGGAAAACCCACCAACCTTCTCTAAATACATAACATCGAAGTGCTGCTAGTTATTTTGTTGTGGGTTATGGTTTTTGGTTTTTTTAACCTTTGCAGTATTTTATAGCATTTGGCAGGAACTGTACGTTCCACAATGCCAGGGAGCACCTATGAATTGGGGCATTCTTTGTGCAGAAACTGTCTCTGACACCACAGAGCTACCTCCTGACATGAATTAAGAGCCAGGTATCCCCATGGCACACGTACATCTTCCCTACAAACTGCAGATAGGAACAATTTTTAATTTTTTTTTCAACCCTTAGGACAACCTTTTCATCAGCCTGCTTCCGTTGTGGTTTTATATATGTGTGACGGTCGTTAGTGGCCTCATATATTTTATTCATTTGAAACTAGTTCATACTGTTCCACTGAAGAAAACCCAAATTCCAAGGCAGGTGCGTGCTGTGTTAACTTGTGTTCATTTTGCACATGATGCAGCTGTTCAAATACCTGGAAATGTAATTTGCTTTTTGAAATAAAAACCACCTGGTAGTAAATAGAAGGAGATCCCTAATTAATCAACAGATTGTAGACGTATGCTATCTGACAAGTTCATGCCAAAACCCAAATACTTCCAGAGAAAACACGGTTAGTCTAAGTTGCTTGAATTCCAGAAGGCTCCTTTGTTGTGTGTTTGAAGGCAATGTGTGAATAAAAACTCAGGGAGAGAAATGAGGTAGTACTCCTTTATAATTAATACTGAGCTTCATGTGAGATACTGTAATGTTTGCAATTTCTCTTTGAATTTCAGAAATTACAGCAGTGGACATCTCTAGCTGTTGTGTATCACATCTCATCAGTAATATATGTCATAGAATGGTTTGGGTTGGAAGGGACCTCAAAGAGCATCCAGTTCCAAGGCCCTGCCCCAGGCAGGGACACCTCCCACCAGACCAGGTCACTCCAAGTCCCATCGAACCTGACCTTGAACACCGTGTCCCGGTTTAACCCCAGCCAGCACCCAGGACCACACAGCCACTCAGTGAGATCTCCCCAGTGGGATGGGGAGAAGAATCTGACAAAAACATAAGGGACCCTCACGCGTTGAGATAAAGAGAGTTTAATAAGTAAAGCAAAAACCACACACGCAAGCAAAGAAAGATGCCCATGGACAGGTGGGTGTTCAGCACCTCTAGGAAAGCCGGGATCCACCAGAGGTATTGGGTACTGGGGAAGACAAATCACCATGACTCCCAACATCCCCCTCCTCCTTCTTCCCCAGATTAATCCACTGAGCATGATGCCATACAGCACGGGATGTCCCTTTGGTCAGCTGGGGTCAGCTGTCTGGGCTGTGTCCCCTCCCAACGCCGTGCCCCCTTGCTCCCTACCTGCTGGCAGGGCGGTGAGAGAAGCAGAAAAGGCCAGTCAATGTTCCCCCCCCCAGTTCAACAAAAACAGCCTCCCCAATCCAAAACACGGCACGGCATCAGCTGCCAGCAGGAAAGTCAACTCCATCCCAGCCAACACCACCATAACACAAAACTACTGAACAGATGCAGATGAGGTATCCAGTTAGTTCCCAGCACGGAAATACAAGGAATGCTCTCATCACGTCCCTCATCTTTTCTCCAAACAGTGATTTTCTATCCCAAAGAGATATTATCACCCGCTTTTATTATTTTGATCCAGTGGATTTATTAATTAACTGTAATTAAATTATTGTGTTGTCAGCTTCTTGCTCTGCTGACTGCTTTCTATGCACAGAAGAAAAAAATAGCCTTGGGATCTAGAAAAGCAATAAACCATTATTTAAAATTTAACTGGAGGGATCAAATAGTTTCTTACCATCAGAAATAATTCCAATTTGGGCACAGATATTAAAAGTAAATATATTCTTCATCAAATTTACAGAATAGAAAAATATAAATGGAAACAATTTCATTTTAAAGAAAAAATATATTAATATAACATATAGGGAAGATAATATAAAAGTTTAAAAGCGTTATTCTCTAAAGCAGGGAAAAAACCCTTTATAAAAACACCTACACCACTGATATATTATTCATCCTCCATAACAAATGAGAATAATCAGGGGACAAAAATAGACACAAGAGACAAAAATGCATCAGACACAGTCACATATCCTACCAGAGTTTAACCTCCTATTATCTAAGGGAAAGCGCTAGAGACTCCTGCTGTTTTAAAACTTAATGGCCAGGATCATTCCCAGAAGTTCCCTGTGGGAAGTGATTTCACTCCTGAGCTGCACAAAAATCAGAATTTGGCCTAATGTCACCATTGCAACCACGAGAGCCACGCTAACAGGAGGTACCTTCCATCTTACAACAGTAATTTATGAAATTTTAAATGAACCTCAGCCACTGAATATCAGAAAGTAGAGCAGTGCACATCACTGGCTGTTGTGTGTCACACCTCATCAGCTATATAGATCAGAGAATGGGTTGGGTTGGAAGGGACCTTAAAGATTATCCAGTTCCAATGCCCTGCCCTGGGCAGGGCAGGCACCTCTCACCAGACCAGGTTGCTCAGTTATTTTATATATTTATATATTTTATATAAACCTCAGGTATTTTACCTGCTGCCAGTATTTTATCCTTCAGAAGGACATTACGAACCCCCTCTGGTGGCAATACAGGAACGGCTCAGACAGCACTCCAGTCCCCAAACCAGATCACCTCCTTTCCCTCTTTAAGCTCATATTATTCAATAATTACCAAAATAACCTGGTATTAAAAATGTTAAGGTGCTGCTTCAATGAAAAACTTTCTAAATCTGTTTTGCTTCTTTTAGTACAGCACAAAATTAATTAGCATTTAATATTAAACCCGCTTTACCAAAACAATAATTCCTGAGAGTTAGTTGAGTGGGAACAGTAATTCACCATATATTTACTTTATCTTTTGGGGTGGGCTGACCCTTGACCGGACTCCAGGTGCCCACCAAAGCCACTCTGTCACCCCCTTCCTCAGCTGGATAGGGGAGAGAAAGCAAAAAGCTCATGGGTGGAGATGAGGACATGGAAAGTTCACTCACAATTACCATCATAGGCAAAACAGACTCAGGTTGGAGACAAATAATTTCATTCATTACCAATCAACTGAGAAAGACAATGAGAAATAAAACCTAAATCTTAAGACACCTTCCCCCCACCCCTCCCTTCTTCCCGATCTCAACTTCACTCCTGATTTTCTCTTCCTCTTCCCTGCCATGGTCTTTACCCTGGGCTTCAGGGAAATCTCTGCTCTGGAGCGTAGAGTATCTCCTCCTCTTTCACCTTCTCCTCCTCCTTCTTCACTGACTTTGGTATCTGCAGAGTTGTTGCTCTCACATATTCTCACTCCTCTCTCTCTGGCTGCAGTTTCCACGGGTTTTTACCCTTTCTTAAATGTTATCCCACTATGACTGTCTCTGATGGGCTTGGCCTTGGCCAGCAGCGGGTCCATCTTGGAGCCATCTGGCATTGGCTCTGACATGGGGGAAGCTTCTGGTAGCTTTGTAGCCCCCTTCACTACCAAAAATCTTGTCACATGAACCCCATGTATCTTTTTACTTGTAAGCAATAGACAGAACTATTTGTAAAATTCATATAAGTGATAACAACCTGACACTGACATTTCTGTAATAAAAGTAATAACAACAGTAATCTTTTATAGTTAATTATAATTGCAGTTGAGGAACTGCCTGGAGTATAACTATGATTCCATATATAATTAATTCCTAAACAATTTTCATTCTATAGTTGAGAATCACTGACAATCTTTGAGGTCAGCAGGGACCTGTAAAGACCACCTAATCCAACCTCCCATCTTTGACCACCCGAACAGTACTGGTGTTCTCCTTAGGTACAAATGGAATGTTCTATATTTCAATTCGTGCTCATTGCCTGTTATCTTCCCTGAGGCCAGGTTCCAGAGAGACCTGGAATGTTCTGAGGAAGTGCTGTTAAAGTGAGCAATTAGTTTGTTTGTTTCTAGCACTCCCTCTAATGTCATGGAATCCTATTTCCCCATCGTGCTCCTACAACACAGCGGCCACTGAAGAAAAGACCAGTCTTTCACCCATCGGAAGCGCAATATTTTCCTGCTAAAACACCTACCACATTCTACTGTATTTCCACAACCTCCTGGTGTCTCAAAACTCGAAATTCATTTTTTGAACCTTTAATTTTGAATTCTGGTTGGGCTCTGCTTTCTGTTAGTTTGACCCAACGTATCACTACGTTCTCTTTTCTGCTTTATAAATGGTATGTCTTAATCTGATGAGCTCATCTTTCCACCGCTTCTACAGTAAAGACTACATGACTGAGTAAGGGCAAACGTTCTCATCCATCACCACGTTTGTTTAAATATAACCTTGTGCTCACAGTCCTGGTCACCCCTCACAGAAATAATAAGGTAAAATTATTTCACATTACAATTTTTCATGGACAAATTAAAAAAATAATAATCCACGGTAGTACTGTTCCCTGATGAGTGGTGACTGAAACTTAATTATTTGGATTTTTCTTCCCCTTGCATAATGCTATGCACGTACTTGTGAAACAAAATGTATCTTGCAAGCTCCTGCAGTTATCCAGAATTCCCCAAATGATGTAAATTTTCAGCACCTCGCGCAGGGCAATTTCCTTGTTTTATGATGGTTCTATGCTGAAAAGAACTGGACTCCAAAATAGATTAGATTAGGTCAAAGTACCATATTGTAGGAGTCTTGGTGGGATTTATGCTTGGGATTTTTATGGAAATCACTCCATTATTCCTACTAAGGTAATAAATCATGCACCTTGTTGGCACAGTCACAGTCGCAGAACGTGGCATAAAATGTGCACATGTACTTCTCTTACCCCCTGGGGGAAAACAGATCAAAATATCTCCTATATTGTAATTCTGACATGGACTTCTGGTCCCCTTACTGAAGTAAGTTCAGTGCCCAAATGTAAGGGGTTTTTTTAATATCTTAAATTAAGATATTTTTTTTTCCAAACAACATTCACGTATTCACACAAAAAAAAAATGCCTTGGATGCACAAACCGTATAGCTTTTAGAGCCACTTTCCAGGCATGTACAACTGATTTATTAAAGACAGGTTGATAAACCATTTCTTTACCATGGCACAGGGTATAGGCCAAACTTTAGGCACTTTTTTTCAAAGATATTTTCTTATTTTGTCATCGATTTGAACCACTCCATTTCTTTTAAGGGGGTAATTCTCAACGATAACTTAATTTCCCTCCCATATAAAAATCTCGGCTGCCACTCCATTCCTAACAAAATAAAATGTAGTGTCCACACAAGGGCAGTTTACTTTCAGTGCTACGATCCACCCTTTTCCAATTCATTCTCTGTCATCTGGTGTAAAAGATTACAAGATGGAGTAAAAAATTGCTGTATTTGATTACGGAGATATTAAATTACAGCCCAGGATGCATTTCCTTCCAAAGAACATCCCTGCAGGGGATGGCCCAAAGCAGCGGGAAGGAGCCCCACCAGCTGATTCAGAATGCCCCCTCCCAGGCACAAGAGGTTTCTTTGGAGGAAATCCTACTTGCATCGTGTTCAAACCTGGCCCGAATGTACCAGAAACAGCTTGAGATGCCATGGCTTTGAGACGGGGAAGGGGGTCAGCGCAGAGGAGCTTCTCACTGGTGATAAAGCCTTTAAAATGATGTTTCACATCTCTGTGAAACTGCCATGTATAAACTAATGGTATTTTAAGCCTCGGTGTGAACATTCCCAACTTTAACACTGCATTATATTGATTTAAGTAAATTTTAAGGCATTGATTTAAGTAATTTTTAGCTGGCTGAAACTAAAACAAAATATGGCACTGACTCTGAAATATGAATGTCTACACTGGGGCTTACGCTGAAGGAACAGAAGATATGAGTCATTGCTGGGGTTCGGTACAGATTTATATCTCTGGACCAAAGTCATCTTCATACCCCCTGTGACAGATGCCATTCACTTCAGAGAGGCAACACAGACAAATTTCCTTACCACACAGAGGGAAAGCAACTTCTGGACACAGCGAAAAGACATACCAGCATTACTATTTATATATGCAGAAACAGAAACTATTTAATTTATCAAGACAGGGAAATATTTACTTTTAATCAGAATTGATTAAAGTAAAGGTAGCTAAGCCAGAAAGATTTCATATTTATGTTGCTTAAAAATAAGCTTCATATTTATTCATTAACAACTGAACAATCTAAGTCACAGAATTTATTTGTATGCACTTAGAACCCACAAACAGCAAAAAATCTTAGTCTATACATCCTGTACAAATGAGTTTATTATCATAAATATATGAATATTGACAAATGTTATTTAAATAAGTAACATCCTATATTCAGATTATCCCGAGTTTATAGGAATTGCTATTGTATTTTACAAATACCTTGGGAACAGAATTTAAGCCTTGCAGTAGGATAATATTGTAAAAAGTATTGTATTATGCCTCCCTTACAGCAGTGCATGCTCAGAATTAACGACAAGCTAAAACACATTCTGCAATTTCTGAATATAAAACAGATTCCTACATCTGAGAAAGTAAAAAAAAATAATATCATGCTATCATTAT
Source organism: Gallinago undulata (assembly GCA_026546715.1). Taxonomy (NCBI): domain Eukaryota; kingdom Metazoa; phylum Chordata; class Aves; order Charadriiformes; family Scolopacidae; genus Gallinago; species Gallinago undulata. Next base: position 19,960,060 of record JAOTQQ010000041.1, read on the forward strand.
TGCTTAGATATGACTGAAATTAAACATAAAACGAGCAAGCAAGCAACAAAAAAAACATACCTGAAAACCCGCAACCTGAACTTTTACAGAAATATATTTTTCTTATCATAATTTTCAGGTTTACAGATTTAGTTTCTTACTATTTCCCAGTGAAATCAATCCATGTATGCTAGAAATAGCATACATGAGGCCAACATTAGTCGAACCCTCAGTTTTCTCCAAAGCTCTTGATCCAAGAAGAGCTCTCTCAGTGGACAGAGTCACTATAGCTCATCTTCGCCACAAGCCTTCACTGTGCTACATTATTTCTCACCCTTATTTCACTTAAAAGACATATCTCACATCATAACATCCCATCAGGCAGTTTGGGTGAAAGACCCAAAATATTGTTTTTATTAGCATTTATTTTCTTTATTTCCGCAATACACCACCCCTGTAGGATTAGGGTAAATAGAAAAGAAAAGCTTGATTTTTTTTTTTCCCCTGAGAATCTACTGGTTTACTTTTTCTTCTGTCTCCTCTTCCCAGATCCATTATGAACAGAAACTACCTATAGAGGGTCAAAACACAAAGAGAAGCTCCTTTGATAAATTTAAAAATAACCCATAAAAAAAAGAAAGTTACCAGACAAATGAAAATAAAGCAAGAACTAGTGCACAAACCATGACGACCGGAACAACTTCATAGAGGAGAAGTGAAAGATGTTATCACTCCTTTGTCCTTGAGTTTCCCTACAGGTGAATTATTGTTTCAATGATTCGTCACCTCTTAATGGTAATGTTTTCATGACGCAGATGAACCGAGGATTACACATAACTGCCCTGGGAGAAACCAACCTGAGACAGAGATCGGCACCTGGCGCATCGATCCCCGAAGCACTCGGCGGAAAATGAACGTGCATTGACCGATGAGCGGAATAATGGCTTTGTTGACAACCTCAGATAAGTTCAGCCTCTGCAAACTAAGCGGATAGAGAGATAAAAAGATGGAGATTCGATTCTGTGATCCTATGAAAATCATCTCTCTCTACCACCTCTGTTCTCTGCTTTACGCAATCGTTCCCCTTCGATCCCACACATGCCACAGATGGAAGGTGGCACGTCACAGTAGCTTCTTTGCCCTTCTGGCCACAGGTGATATGAAAACACTTTCTTCATCAGAAAAATGTTTCAACCTTGTCAAAGGGTGCTACAACTTATGGTAATAATAATATTGTTACACCCCTCATTGCCTCTTAATTCAAGTTAGATGAAGCCGCAGTGGACTTGCGGTCCCAATTTACCCTGGTAAATATTTGAAGGTCCCGTGAGTATTCTATAACTGCCTGTATGCCAGTTGCACAGGAGTTTTCTAAACTCATACATTGCATGAGAAGAAAACCGAAAGAAGAATATATCACTGTCTGAGATAGATGCAAAACATCTAGAGAACATCTAGAGAGAGAAAGTATTACAAATACATCCAGAGACTAGAAGGAATAAAAGACAAAGATTACTTTTTTTTTTTCTGTTTAAGTAAATTTAAAGCACCCTTAAACTTAACCTTTGCAGGACATTAGAAATGACATTATATTGAAATATAGCAACTCTAAAAGATAAGAAAAGCAGTCTATTTTTTTTTTCAGTCATAATAATCAATACTGCTGTAACATGGTCTTTATATCACTGCACCGATGGAAAAAACGTGTGTGGAGAGGTGTTTGCAGCAGTGGAAAGCAGGGCAGCCCTCTAGAGGAATAAAAAATTTTACTACACATTGCTTCTTTGCATAGAGGCCATTAATCAGGAGCGTCGGTGGTATGAGATGGTGATGTGGTTGATCTCCACATCGCCATCCAGGGAGCACTACCCTTTGATGCCAACAGAGCAGATCATTCCACCCTCTTATTTTAGTCTCTACAGGAATTAGAAGTACGTTCAGCTGGGAAACAATAATTGTCTTTTGTGATGTGAGAAACTGGACATGAGAACTAAACAATCGGACCAGGATCTAACGTATTGCAATTATTATGAATTCTGAATTTGATACACCAAAAGCAAACCTCTCTGGAAAAAAAAAAACAGGGAAATTAAGCAAGGGAAATCAAAGATCTTTATATAATCTATTAGCACAGGTGCATATACATATATTTGATTATATATAAATAAATATCAAATTTACTCAAAAGAATTGGGAGCAGTGCTCCCAAGAGATACAGATCTGGGAGTTTTCAGAGAAAATTCAGAAGAAAATATAATCTAAGATGCAGACACATGAAAAATGTAATGCAACACAATGTAGTTTGACTAAAGGTATATTATCCATCCCTAACCTGACAGATATTTTCAATAAGAGAACACTTGTTTTCTTCCATGCATATAAAGTCTGTTTATTTTATCTATCTTCACTCAAGCACTTGAAACTGGAGAAAAGAAATAGGATGACATTTAATGGTACATCCAAGGTCTTTCACGCACTGACTAAAAAGGATTTCAGTTCTAGAGTTCAATCTTATAAAATGCATAGGGAGGGAGTAAGGTGAAAAAGTTTAATGCCACTACAAAGTTACTGCATAACCAAGACAACGCAGCCACCATGCAGCAGGGGCTGCTATTCCCATTTCAATGCAACGGTGCAAAACCTCAGGTGGGCTTCCACAGATGACCATCCATGCACAAGGAATACCCATTCAAGCTGTGGAAGGCAACAGGATCATCATCGAAAGAACAGAACTCAACCTTATACGAGGAACTCAAGAGTGCTTAGTTCATTTACCCTAGCGAAATGAAGGTTAAGAGAAGATATGATTAGAGACTATAAATATATCGGCTGGTTAAAAGTAGAAAGATACAGGGAACTTTTATTGTAAAGGACAGTGTAATAAAGCCAAATATGCATACCCTAACGCTTTTACTCATAAAAACAGGAGATGACTACCGAACATTAAAATGGTGAATGGTATATTACAACAACAATAAAAATCATAGTTTTACTTGGTTTTAATCTTTGGTCAGTTGTAATCCCACACAAGATAGGACTTATCTTGAAAGACCAAGTTCAGATATTTATTCTCCATGGTATTTCCAGAAATACACCTTTCTTCAGTTTGAGAATCAGTCAGTGACATAAACTGCTTCACAAAACTCTTTCCATGACCATTTAGGATGCTCACAGGATTACCCCTAAAGGAAATCACTTTGGAAATCAATAATATTTCTAACATTCATTTTCCCTTTCAGAAGCAAACCAACGTTTAGAGATAATCAGAGAATCACAGAACACCAGCTTGGAAGGGACATCAAGGATCATCTGGTCCAACCTCTCTTGGCCAAAGCACAGTCTAGACAAGTCGGTCCAGCTGAATCTTAAAAGCATCCAATGATGGGGAAACCTACTCCCCTGGGGACATTATTCCAAAAGCTGATTGTGTGAAAAATTTTCCCCTTCTGGTCAACCAGAATCTCCCCAGGAGTAACTCACATCCATCACCCTTTGTCTTTTCCATGGGACTCCTCATTAAAAGGGATAAAAATAAGGGTAATTTAGGCCCATTAAAATATAAATGGTCTCAAACCAGGCTGAAATACATGCAAAATTGGAGCTCTACAATTATTCCTACTTGTATGATTATTTACTTCAGTAGCTCCTGTGGTGAGTCACTCTTCATCACCCCAGGCTTTACCGATGGAGTTGTTATGGGTGGATACAACGATATGCATGAACACTGAGTGGGTGTTGCAAAACTCCCAGTGCTTTCTTTTACTGATCTCCTGGCAAACAGTGACATTCAAAGAGAGAAATATATTCTTGCTAGGTTTCATTCATTGAGGCTTTGCTTTCTCTTTATTTTCTTCTAAATGTTTCAAAATAGCGGCACAGCTGAACCACATTAGGAGTTCCAACACACTCTAAGAAGGACATGAATATGAACCTTCTCCAGACCAACTAACTGACTGAGGGGCAAAACAGAACGGGGTTTGGAAACCTATTCAGATCTGCATTCAAAATTTGGTGAACACTAAATACAGACACGCCACAGTGTCAATATTCAACGACAACACTTGATGATCTATCTTGCTAAATATTTCTGCTCAGATAAGGTTCTGCAGGCCACGTTAGTAATTTCTCAGCAACGACATGCAGATGGAAACAAGGCTGCCATTTCCTTTTTTGCAATAAAAGTGGTTTATATTCCATCTCAGGGCTTTGCTTTATTGACTTTGCAATAGTAAATACCTACCCCTGTCTGAATGCAGTACCTAAAGGAAAGAGCACTGTTGATTTATGTCATTGCCTAGAATTTTCAATATATTTCCTTATTTTCATGTGTGCTAGCACTCTGTTTGGTTTTATTTCTCTGCTGCACATCAAGCCTCTCCATATTTTCATTATCTGCCTTCCACAATGCCTCGGTGTCTTTCTTTTTACTGGTTCCAGTTAACTTGGAATCTGACAATGCAGATCAGCATATTCATGCTTTTATGATCAATACGAGTGGTACTTTTAATTAACGGAAACGAATGTCTTAGAGATGTCTATATTATTATTAATATATGTATCAATTAATTGGCCTTTCATTCATCACCCTGCTAGCCAAAAGTCAAGGTTAAATCGCTGGATAGATAGAAGCTCACCACCCATCACAAAGAGCCTGGAGAATTTACAGACACAGTTGAACTCTTCAGACTGATAATTTAAAAAATTTAACCAACATGTTATGGAGTGTATTAATGAACCTTTTACTAAATTATTTTCAGTTCGTGATTTCTTATCAGTTCAGTTACTGTATAGGATACATGGCAGAAACACAAAAGCAAGGCAGCAAAGATTGGTTAGTTCTCCAAAGAAACAGAAACAGTAGACCTGAGGAGTATGTACTGGCCTCCCACCAGTTATCCTATCATTATCAGATACTAATTAGCATCAAATCCACTCACCTGAGAAGACTTTCCAAAAAATTTGTATTAGAGAATCATGTATGTGACAGTCAAGAAATATAAAACGCAAAATGTAACTTGTAATGGTTTTTCTATGACTTCTTTTTAAACATATAAATATATAAGAGTTTTACTATAGTTTCAAAAAGTTATCCAAGTTTTTTGGAAATGTCTCTGGACTCTTGATGGGCACTTAACCAAGGGGATGCTGAAGAGAAGGGGCCACGACCACATCCAGGATGATATGATGGATACCTCAGCTCTATCTGGTTTCATCCTTCAATTAATAACTAGTCATCCTTGGCCCACTGAGAAAACTTCCAATAAAGACAGGGACCAATGAAGAAAAATGTCACTAGGAAGAAGTTTGGATTATTTACCATATAGTAAAGGAAGAGAGATAAGCATGGTAAGCGAACGTTAAAATTCTTGTTCTAAAAATGCTTCTCCTTGCATTTTATAGAAACAATTGTTAAGCTCAATGGAGTGATTCTGGCAGGCAGACATGTTCCTAAATTCAGCTTAAACTCCTAAATTTGTAGAGGAATCCAAATTTAAAATCTAAATGCCTCTGATTGCTGTTTGCACATGCTCAGATTTTAATTCCTCTGGAGGTATCACATATTCCTGTACAAGCAATGGAGAAATGCCTTTGGAATCCACACAGGACATGGAAGACTTGTACATGATTTCAACATTTGCATGTGAAGAAGGTTTGAGAGGGACAGTTTTCTGCTGTCAAGCCATACACACAAGGTGCTAAGCTGCAAGAGAGAAGCGTTGAATATCTTTTATTCTCCCTTATTGCTCTTTACCACATTGCATTGCTGGGTGAGAACTCAACCAACAACAAACTTTTCTACATACTACTAAGTGCACTCATCTGCGTTCAGCATTTTCAATTCGTGCATCAATGCTGACGACAGCACTGAGACAAATATCATGGCTAGATATCTAAATGCTGAATAACTGCATGACGAAATACTTCTGTGTTCATTAAGGCTAAATCAATGATAATCAACATTCCTGTTTGTGCAGCAAACAAATTGCTACGGGGATTCCAGAGAATTTTAGTTCTTCACAAGTTCTTCCGTTCCCCTCCAGCGTTACGGGTTATCCGTTCTGTTGCAGGGCTACCTTTGAGGTGTGAGATATGGCCACTGGAACTGAATCAAGAGACTGAGGCTGGAGCATGTGTGTCTGAAATGCCCATCACACACTCTTGCTATCTTTTTTTTTTTTTTTAATACAAAGAAAATTACCAGAATTTAAAGTGCTGTTACCTTTCATATGGGCAGGAATAACCCCCTGCACGAGAACAGGTTGGAGCTGACCTGCTTGAGGGCAGGTCAACTGGGAGTCCTGTTGGACAATAGGGTGCTCAAGAGCCAGCACTGTGCCCTTGTGGCCAAGAAGGTCAATGGCATCCTGGTGTGCATCAAGAAGAGTGTGACCAGCATGTTGAGGGGGGGTCATCCTCACCCTCTGCTCTGCCCTGGTGTGCCCCAGCTGGAGCACTGGGTCCAGCTCTGGGCTCCCCAGGTCAAGAAGGGCAGGGAACTGCTGGAAAGGGGACAGCAGAGGGCTACAAAGATGATGAGGGGCCTGGAGCATCTCTCTGATGAGGAGAGGCTGAGGGACTTGGGGCTTTTTAGCCTGGAGAAGAGAAGGCTGAGGGGGGATCTGATCAACGCCTATAAATACTTAAAGGGTGGGTGTCAGGAGGATAGGGCCAGGCTTTTTTCAGTGGTGCCCAGGGACAGGACAAGAGGGAACAGGCACAAACTTGAACATAGAAAGTTCCATCTAAAGATGAGGAGGAACTTCTTTCCTGTGAGGTTGGCAGAGCCCTGGCAGAGGCTGCCCAGAGAGGTGGCGGAGTCTCCTTCTCTGGACACATTCCAAACCTGCCTGGACACATTCTTGTGGGACCTGCTCTGGCAGGGGGTTGGACTGGATGATCTCCAGAGGTCCCTTCCAACCCCATAGCATTCTGTGGTTCTGTGATTACATAAGCTTCAGTCATTACTTTTACATACCCAGAAATAACGCTACAAAATGACACAGAGATAAAAAAGCATCACAAGTGCAGATCTAACCCGTTACCTATTTATTGCACATATCCTTATGCATCACAGAATGGCTTACAGAGATAAAATAATAGTTCCAAAAATATATGAATTTCATGCTGGATTGACAACCTCAGAGACTTAAGTTTTCTTTTCATCTACAGAGCAGACACAGGGTAAGTAGCTGTACTACAAGCTCTCTCTCACCACCCCCCACTTGGAGAGACTATTGTGAAAGATAAAAGGCTTCTTCTCGGTTTTTCGGGATGATGCCTACAGCCTTGAGTCATCTATGGCCTCCTCTGCAGGGCTGATAAGCACCTGCATTTCAAACTGACTTCAAAGAAACTAAGAGGCTCTGGAAAGAGCAGAGGCAAGTCCTTGTTGTCCATAAGTGAGGCACCACAGATTCTAGAAAACTAAATTAGCAGATGTCTTTGTAGAACAAAAGAAATCCTTTGTTTCTCAACCAAGATCACAAAACAAAGTCAGTCAAGTGACCGCTATTAGGTACTTAAAAAAAATGGGGGAAAACATACTGCAAGGTTTTGGAAAACATGTTTTGAGAAAAAGAAACATTCCATCAGCTTTGTAGCCAAGTGGAGGAAGACGTAGATATTTTATCTGTGTCAGTTCAACTGACCAATCACTTGTCTTGACGATTTAACATGGGGGCATTTTCTCACTCACTGGTCAGTGAGTATGAGGCTGTGATTCAAAACTTTACTGAAGATTTCAGTGAGATCAAAAGAAGCACAAGGAAATACCGGCCATGAAAGCAAGAATAAGCTGATGTAACAAATACAAGTTTTCCGTGCTTTTAACAGTATAAACTGAAGCTTCCTCTCTTTGGCAACAGTGGGAAAGTCAAAATATTATTCAGTTTGGTAAATAATGGTATCACTCTCAAAATTGTGGACAGAATGATATTTGGAAGAAAGTATCTTCTCATTACCTCAAGTGCATCATTACCAAAATTACCCTAGAGAAAATGCTGCCACATTTATCTATATCAAGATTAAACTTCAATTAGTATAAGTATTTCAACAGCATAGATGCAAAGATACACAGCATCACCCTTCAGTAAAAAGGTGTAATTAAGATTAAACTTGCTCCTGTGGTAGATGTGAAATTATTTAATTATAATCCAAACGATCTAAGTTGAATAGCTTCTATTTCAAAGACTCACTTGCATAGTGCTAAGCACTTAATTAAATTCAATTAGCAGTAACGTACGGCTGTCCTTTCTGAACCACGGTATTACAATAAAGTTCAATTATTTCCCTGTAAGGCATTATTAATACCAAATATGATACAAAAGAAAAGCCTAGAGTAATCTTAAAGATCTACTTACCTTTCCCCCTGTTTTTAGACATTATAGCTCAAATAAAAGAAACACTGATGGAAACGTGAGAAAGCCTTAAGTAGATTCAAAACAAAAGTACCCTACAATAAAAAGTAGAAAAATGCAGTAATTACTAAAAATCACCAAACTGCCAACAGAAATGTGAATTCAAACAATAGAGCAGAATGTTTCTGCACAGCAATAGCTGAATCTATAAGGATGTGCTGGCAAGAGCTCGCATTTTTATGATGACCACTGTAGACAAACAGGATTCGTTTAACGTTAAAGCTTTTTAGCAACCTATATTCATTGTACATTATTAAAATCAAAATTCAAACTAGACTCATGTAACCTCATACCAAAACACTTTCAGTCTTTCTGTAATAATTACATCCATGTAAGCCTATTGTGATAATGTTCACATGCCTCCAGATGAGGTGGTTTTACATGTAAAAGTTCGCATTACACTCTTGTGTCTCGTTAACTTCTACCTGACGGAGAATCGTTGCATGGCAGGGAATGGTGCCTACAGACTGTCAGCAACAGAAGGGATGATCCTCAGGTGAAGAAAATTTAAGAAATACCACTAATTAAGAAACCTGCTGGGCCAATGAGACAAACTTGTCAACGTAGTTCCTCAAGACAGAGGTGCTGAATATTGGTTTTGGCGACAAGGCAAAAAGAATATTCAGGCTCCAGTCCACACTTACTCTTCAGGGGAAGAAGAAAGAGGGGGCAAGGGGATCTGCACACACAGAAAAGTAATGTTTAGCTTCATCTGAAACACGCTTTTAATTTTTTCTTACTGACAATACTGTTGTGACATGGTCTACTTGAATAACCAAATAACCACAGATGTCTAGGGTCTTAACTAGTATGAAGCAGTCCTCTGTCACAGCCCCAACATCTGACTCATCAATGATCAGCAGAGGGAAGACCTGCTGAACCATATATACCACTAACAGGGACATTTTAGTTCTCTTAAAAGTTTCGTCATCAAATATCTAACCCTGGGGTGAGGGTGTACAAGCTATTAACTTTAGAAAACAAGGCAATACATCATTTATTTCTTTCCAGTGCACACATGAAAGTCGATCTTGGTCAGGTCAGGCAATCAGGTCTACTGCATTTCTTAATATCTCTTTTGCTTCCTGTTTGTGCCCCAACTCTTCCTGGGTTGTTAACCATTTGTGCACAGATGAGAATTCAGATGCCATGGATATTGGTATAATTTTTATTTTCTGTTCTAAAAGCAGATTTGATGCCTTTAAACTTCTTAGAAAAACACATCTGTGGCCTAAGCCTCGGGGATGAGCTTGGGCTCGTCCAGCCACGTATGTATTACAGAGGCGTAAAACGCAGAGCTTGTAAATGGAGTTCTCAATATATTAAAAGGTAAAACGTGGAACTGGAGAGACCTACAGCATATTCCACTTTCTCAACTCTTCAGTTGAATGAACAGTGGAAATCAAGTATAAAACAAGAACATTTTTATGGTTTTGCACTTTTTTTTTTTTTTTTTGCAGAAAGTCCCTGAAGACCTTGTTTCTTCTCTGCATGTCTTTGGATCAGTCCTCTGTGAAATTGTTGACCAAGCACATTATCAACACAACGTTCACGAGGAGTGTTCACTGCTGTACGTCAAGGGACTCAAGCTGTTTGTTACAAGCTTTGGGGAAAGTATTTCTGGAAGGATTCCAAAAGCAGAGTTTATAGCTGCCTTTTTTTTTTTTTCATACAGATACACTGGAGTCAGCACATTAGAGGAAATGGCATTACACTGGGACAAACAGGTCATGGCTGGATGAGAGACTGGAAAAGTTTTGCATCTTCCTACAAACTCGTTTGTTAATCTCGGTATCCCAAAGCTCAGTATTCTTCAGCCTCTTCTTTCAGTTCTTGGTAATGTTTCAACATTGAGAAAGACAGGAAGGATACAAGAAGAAATTCTGAAGAAAAGACTGATCCATCTGGCAACCCTATCACTGCACCTGCTACAGTGCTCTGAAAAATCAGAGGGGAAAGATGCAAAACAGAATCCTTATGTTTCATCGTAGTTAAAACCCACCGGAAACCTCTGCTTATGAACACATCGATCTATTTATATTGGATAAATGGATTACCATATGGATAACCTAAGTTTATGTCTACGCTACTTTCCTCTGACTCTTCAAGAATCTAAAATGTTTGAAAAATTCTGCATCTATAAACTAGGTTAGTACTTGTGATGAAAAGGTCACCTTTCTTCTTGGTCAAAAGAGCAACAAAATGTACAACCTTATAAAAAAAGATATGTCTTGCATCTCCTCCCGCGGCTAGCCTCGGCACACTGAGCCACGGGCAGTGCTCGGGGGCGTGTCTCGGTCAGTGCCTCACGTGGCA
>JAOTQQ010000041.1:19970871-19980951 GCA_026546715.1 Gallinago undulata
GCAGGGGAGTTGGACTAGATGATCTCTATGGTCCCTTCCAACTCCAAAAATTCAGTGAAATTCAGTGAAATTCTTTGAAGAAGCAGTAGTACATACTAAGAATATATCAAAATTACTCGTATTAATTTAAAATGCAGTTAAGGAGAGTAATTGTTGAAAGGTCTCAGGAATGAAGATCTAGAGTCTTACAAGAAAATTTTAGGTCTCCTTATTTCAACAGTAACGCTAGTATTGGCTTCATATAAGCAAGAGCATTTCAGGTTCAAGCTGTGGATCAGCACCTATCTGCTTCAGCAAAAAGAAATCTTCCTATCTCTCTCCAGAGGGGTTCAGTTTTTCAGTTTTCTGTGGCCCCAACACTGGTTTTGGCAGAGCTCAGGTGTGAAACATTGGCTGGGACTTTTTAGAAACCCGCGATATCACTGGAAAGAGCTGTGCCAAAGCACATACCCTAAAGCTGTGCAAGACACAGAAGGTAAAACTGCAGACAGAGGTAAAAGAGAGGAGAAAAGGATTGTCAGCAGCTTGAGAATTTGAGAGAAAAACTAAGGATGTGAATAAAAGTATAAAAATCTGAGGACAGAACCAGAGCTAGAGCATGCCAATTCAGGAACATCCCAGATCACCCAGTTCCACCCTGGGTGACCCTTCCCCACCTGGCCAGCAAGGACTCACCATGAGCCCACCAAGGGTGATAAAGCACATTAGTGGCTAGCCAAGTACATCACTAGTTCTAGCTACTTCTTTTGTGTCTTAGCCAATAAATTATTGCTTTTTACTTTTAATTCGAGCAAATCCTCTTTGCAATCTCTTTGTGTTTAGCAAAAGTCATCCAAACCATTCCATAGAGCGAGAAACACTATTTCCAACAGACCTTTCCCTGTTTTCTTGACACAGATGACACCAGTCGTTCCACAGCACACCTCAAGTGGCAAACAATCAGTCATCACACCGTGATCTGACCCCCATTTTTACAGTAACTGGACCACATTTGATTAAAAATTCTAGTGGAATTTTTGCAGATCAAGGTTGTTGTAGTATAAATACATAAATAAAGTACGCATTTCATGATTGGAGTCAACACCAATGCCGCAGTGCAGCACTAAATGTATAAAAATAACAATGTAAAAACGAAGACATTTACCTTCCTATGCTTGCTTTGTTTTCTTTGGGTCTTGACTTACTGGAGAAAAACCATAGAAAAGTAAGAAATAACGATGGATGGTTGCTCTTACTATAAAACATGTAATTTAATAGCAATTTTAAAAAATGTGGGTCTCCATATTTTGCATGCTGTTTCTTCACTTTCAAACAAACTAACAAAAGACATTATGTAAAGTCAAAAATGAATCACTTATTTGGCCAAAACACACAGCCTATTTAAATGCTCAGCAATTCTCTTCTGCTCTCAGATGACAAAGGCTTACAAATTTTATTCCATATCATACCTTTTAAATGGTGAGCACGTCATCATGCTCTTTGAAAGGCAGAAGAGAAAGGGCTGGGGAGAAGCACATAATTCCAGTGGTATAACCCAGCGCTGAAATGGGCTGCTGCCAACTAAACACACTTAATTCATGTCTCATTGGGAGAGAAGATGAAGGGCAGTTTTTAGATGCATTATATGGTACCACACAAACGCTGGCGGTATTTTATAGTGTTGTCATATTCAGAAAAGCGGTAAGAGGAAATATGACATTTAATACAATTCCCATCTTCGTAGAAATGTCTCGACCATTTGTAACAATTTTTGACTGCTTTGAACTCTGCATAGCAAATATCCCTGCTGGGCAGTGAAGTACCAAGCTTCCTCTCCTGAAAGCATCAGCGAAGTTGTGAAAGCAGTTCTGAAAGTAAAATCCCAAGGATGGGAGGTAGCAGAGCAGCGAACATTAGGAAAACAATCTGGGAACTCCGACTGAAGAACATGGATTCCAGCTAACTATTAAGTATCTCCATTTCTTCCCCCCCAACTTGGAATTATAACCTAAATTAACGACATATAGGAATCTTTACAAGAGTTTGGCCAGTTGTACATTTGCAGAAATACACCCAATCCAACTAAGTGGCTCTTGGTCACCATTTAAAACCCACACACAGAAAAAACAAACAAACCAAAAAACCCAAACAGCAAAAAAAAAAAAACGACCCAAAGAAGCACTAATGAATTGCCATTTGCTGCTGCTAATGACTATTGATGACAATTACAAGCATTCTTATCCAATTCTAAATGAATCTCCTGTTTAAGGAATGTATGCTGTTTGTGCTGGAGGCTTCAGGCTTTACTATAATTATATATATACATAAAAATAACAACAATAAAAATCAGCAGCGTCCCTGATTATATGATGGAATGTCACAGATATCACAAGTAAAATAAATATTCTAAAGCATTAAGTACTTGCAGAGACCCACACGCTGCAGGATCATCTGAAAAATCCTTAAAAGCACATTTTAGTGAAATCAGTGATTCAGCCTGTATAAATCACTTGGCATTTATAATTTGGAAACTGCAAACCTGCTTCCTTTCTGTCAGGATCCAACTATTCCCTGTAATTCTGCTCTAGGAACAATAATTATATTACCATGTCTACATACAATGGCTCAAATTGTATTCTAATGGCTATCCTCCCCTGAACATGGAAACCAAAATACTCCATCAGCCAAAGGAAGAGGCAGTCTCTTACTCATACGTATTTACTTGTCCCTCTCATGTAATGCTGAACAAAAATCCTCCATAAGGAAATTTCTCTACTCCTTAGGGATTTATTTATTTTTCATCTTGTGATTAGATGTACATACACCATTTCACCACCAAAACTGCTTAAGCTTGACGTGAACTTAGATTACCCAAATCCAAGAAAAAAGTTGGGACTTTTTAGCAGATCAGCACTTTTCAGGATCGGGATAAAATATCCTGCTAGAGAAGTTTAGAAATTTATTCATGAATGTGGACAGAAGCCTTCTTTGAAGATCAGATGACCATGTTCCTGTGAGCTAAAGGAACCTGATGCTTTTCCAGTAACACTAACCATTCAATTAAGCCAGGATTAATTTTAATTTAATTTTTTAGAGTTGCAGTATCTTGGCTGGCCACCAAAACAATTTAAGAAAATGAGAACCTATAGGGCTTTGTTGTCTACTCTCCAAGAAAGAAGTTTTCACTTCTATTTTTCACTTCTTGGTGTGCGCCTCCAAAATGGACTGTCATAGGAATCAGCAATTGAAATGAGAGAAATATGTAAAATTGATTAATGGGAACATGGAATTTTACATAAAAGAAGTAAAGGAATAAACAAGTAGGAAAGAATTATTTAAGTTCTGGCTGACATAATTAGCAGCACTCTAATAACATTAAGAGGAGAAAAACATAGATAGTTTCTCCCAAGGATGGGGAGGAGAGGAAAGTGCTTCCTAAATGGGGGGAAGGGATACACTGAAAGATTTTCCTTCTTTACTGGTTTTATATAGTTCTAAACAGAGACTTCCTTCCAAGGTAGCAATGAATTTAGTTGCAATAAACAAGACTGTACCACATGAAATGTCTCATTAAGCATATATGATTCATGATTTTGATTATCATTTTATTAATCACCAGCTCTCTGTATAAGTTCATCTGCCACCAGCAGTATAAATTAGCAGTTAGCTACACTAAGAATTTCACTCATTTTGATATCTGTTTCATCAATATGCATGTGACTCGTCCATTTACACCGCCAGATGGTAATTCAGGAACATTAACAAATGTAAAGATCTTACAAGCTTTATTTTTTTCATTTGAGCCCTTCCCTGGCCTTTGTATGAAGTAGCTTTGCCTATATTGTATCCTCTCTTTCCCTTACCTTCTCCTCTCTTTCTGTCCTTCCTATTTCCCATAGCTCTCTTTCTCAATTTGAGCGGAGCTATCTTCCAGCCTTCTTCAGCAGAGCTCAAACCCAGGGACACTCGAGCATGAGTTGAATATTTCTCCCAACTTGGAGAAATCAGCAGCCTCACTCCACACAACGGCAATTGCCTCTTATCAACACTGCATTTCTTGCTTAATAATGTCTCAGAAACAAAAAAAAAAAAATTCCCCGCGAAGAAATAATGAAATCAGCGTGCAAAGTGTCTTTTCCTTAAAGGACAACGTGTGACTAAAATACATCATCTCATTATTACTGAATGAAAAGGACTTTGTGACTCTCAATAGTTCTGTTTCATCCCATGGAACTCACCACAAAATACTTTCAGGCACCTGCTAAGCTGGACAAGTTGTCTCTGATATTATCTGCTTTAAAATCAATCAAATAACTTCCTAACAAATCATTTTTGTTGCTGAATATAGGTAGGGGGGAGAGAGGAATAAAAAAAAAAAGCCACATATAGGGTACATCCAAGTGAGCTGTGAATAAGATGATTATTGTTGGCATCCAGTGAAAAAAGCTCACTGGGAAGCGAGAGTTGAAAAAAGGTTGCAGGAAGCCAAGTCATGCCAGCCCATAGAGAGCATCTGAGAAAAGACTCACCAGTTTGACATGTGATTGGCATAGAAGAAAAAAGGAAGAAAAAAAAAAAGAAAGGGAGGGAGGAAGGGGAAAGGAGGGAGGAAAAAGATAAAAGAAAGAGGGAAAGGAGGAAGGAAGGGAGAGAAGGAGGAAGGAAAAGGAAAGAGAGGAAGGAAAGAGGGTGAAGGAAAGAAGGAAAGGAGAAAGAAAGGGAGGGACGGACTCCTTTTTAGGAAGGGCAAGTATTTCAATAGAAAGACACACAATGATGATTAGTTAGGGATTTTAAAACTATATCAGACAAGTCCATGGAAAAATTTGGTTACTGTTTGCCATGCTAGAAGAAAAAACAAAACCACAAATCCAACATCTGACTTAAAAACTAATTAGTAACGTTTCCCAGTTCTGATGAAGTGCAAAGAAATACTGGTACTTAAAAATTGACCCTTTCTCCATTTCAATCCAAGACAAAACTTCTACTGAGAAGAAAATTTGTCAAGTTTTTTAAAAAAATGTTCTTCCAGAATGTTTATGAGAAGAGCATTCACAATCTGTCATGAACATATAATAAAAATTCTCTTCTAAAATCTCACTTGAGGAATAAGATATAACTACAGAGCATTAAAGTGTTTTACTGTTTCTGTAAGTCCAAAGGAAGCCTCATCAAGATCAAAATTTGTCAATGATTAAATGTCTTATTTTGCAAGTAGAAACTTTAACTTGCAGATTAAATATTCTGCACAGCATGAATGGTCCCTTTATCTCATTATGTACCTAAATTCATGAAAACATTGGAGTTGCTTGTGAAGAATCACTTGTATTCAGTTGTGATGTCAGTTAAATCGGGCTGTCTGGGGCAACAACTTCTTTGCTTGAGGTTAAAAGCATTGCAAAACAGCCATTCTAAATAACACTGGCCACAATAATAAAATTATAGACATCTGCGTGAAAATACTCCTTTTGTTTCCATATGTAAAATCAATAAATGGAAAAGAAGAAACCAAAGTACCAATGAAAAAGATATGGTACAATGGTTGGTTGTGACAGAAGCGATGGGTAATTGTATTTAAGTATATGCCTTTCTCCTTTTACTCACCATTCCCAGCTCAACACACGTACAAAATGCCACTGGTTTTGATGAAGAAGAATATTCTTACAAGTGCAACAGGGGAAGACTCAAACTAGGTTGGAAAAAGGCACTTCAGTCTGCAAATATCCACCTTTTTTCCATGAAAATAGTTTTCTGGATACCTACACTCATAGACACAATTACTTAAACACGCTGCTGTACTTAAGTATGAACTTAGACTTAGGCTTCCAGAGATGGGAGGACAAAGAGTTGTTAAAAACACAGCTCAAAGCAGGAACATCGTAAGCATCTCCAGCAGTTTCTGCAGCAATTACTTGACAATCATCCACTTGTCCTTATAATCCAGTAATGACTTCGGTTGACCATTATACACCATATGATAACCATTGACACAGCAAAACAATTAAAAATTCTATTATACTTTACAATCAAATCTATTATTTACTCACTCTCATTAGTATTTATGGTACCTAAAAAACAATATACAATCATTAATCATATAATTTTTCATTACATAATTTTATAGAATTAATAATATAATTAACAATAGTTAATAATCAATCCGATATTGATCTAATGAATCTAATATATAATATTTATAGAAGTTACATTTCTATATTCACATTCACTTACATCGGTAAAGTCAGCTCTCTGAAACACTATTGAAAGATCAAACTAAGACTCCTCACCTTTGTCAGAATGTCACGCAATTCTGAAAACAATACAAAGATGGACGGGAGGGGGTGTGAAGCAAATGGGAAGAAATATGAACAAAACAAGGTGAAAATAATTTTGTAGATATTGCTAATTGAAACTTAATGATTTACACATGACACAGCAATCCACGTTATCAGCCATCAGATATGATCTCTGGTACATAAGGCAAGAATATCAACCAGTGGACAGCACATCCCCTGTTGTTAATCCTGCTTTACTGAGCTTTTCCCCTTCCAAATTCCTTTGGAATTACACAATATGTTTGATTAGTGGCCAAGGGATATAGCCATGTGAGCTAACGCCACGCAACAAACCCTGTTGGAATAATCTCTCTACTTCAGATACAATAATTGTAATATATCGGATATTGTGAGAAGTAAATAAATTTCATTCCCCAAGGTGAAGCATTGTACCTGTCCTAATGTTTGACATGCAAGAATGCAGCTACCAAAGCAGCTCCACGTTATGATTTTCATACTGATACACTCCAAAAAAGTGCATTAATGCCATATGACACAGCACTTTATTTGAGCCCCGCTTAAAACCCAAGGAAAGAATCTATTTATCAATTACAGGTGAAAATACAGCATCATTCAAGAGTAAAACCACTAAAATCAATGAGGAAAAAATATTTCCAGCAGCTTTAAAAAAATAATCTATTATCTCATGGATACACAGTGCATATAGATATAAAATTCAGCATGGTTATACACCAATGTGATGGTTATCTTCAGGATATAGAGAAAATTATAATGCACGGGAGAGGTAACCAGGAGTAAAAGCCTCTTGATAAATGACGATTAATGTCACAGAGCCAAGCTAACATGTTTTATAGTGATGTAACAATAATAATAGTTTGCACGGCTAGAGCATCTTTTATCTGTGGAGCTCAGAGCACTTTGCAAGCGCTAATTGAAACTCCTAACAACCCTGCAAGGTAGGGGCATTTTATTATCTGGGCTCTACAAATTGGAAAATGAAGGCACGGATAATTAGAAGAGCTTGCCTGAGGTCACAGAGCAAGCCACCAGTCAAGCCAGAAATACAACTTGCAACTTTTGTCTTTGAGTCCCCAGTTTTAATTCTCCTCCTTTAATCCTATATGCATAACAGTTATATTAATTAAAACTCCTAACAGAACGCAGTACTTCTCTTACTGAAATCAGTGATAATACTGCTCGTTTCATTGAGGAAAGTTCAACTGTAGCACTAAATTTGAAAACTGTGCTAACTTTTGGTCCAACACATGCATGAATGAGTACATGCATTTGTGTATGTTTATCTCAAGTTTGGATAAATTACTTCTACTTCTCTATGGACACATTGTCAGATGGTTGATGATCTGTATATCAAGAGAACAATACAAAGTTAGAGAATCACAGAATGGCTGAGGTTGGGAGGGCCCTCTGGAGATCATCTGGTCCAACAGCCCTGCTCAAGCACCTAGAGATGGTTTCACAGGACAATCTCCAGATGGCTTCTGAATATCTCCAAGGATGGAGACTCCACAATCTCCCTGGGACACATATTCCAGCACTCAGTGACCCACATGGTGAAAAAGTTTTTCCTGATGTTCAGAGGGAACTTTCCTGCGTTTCAGTTTGTGCCCAGTGCCTCTGGTCCTGTCACTGGGCACCCTCTAAAGAGCCTGGCTCTGTCCTCTTTGCACCCTTCAGGTATCTATAGACATTAATAAGAACCTGGATGCATGAAGAATCTAAAACCAAAACCACAGCTAATAATTTTTCTATTAATTGCAAAGCCAGAGGATTAGACCCCAAATCCCAGGATAAAGGAATTAGGCGTATAATACCTAGTAATTTTACCAATAATTAAATGTCCAAATAATTCCAATGATCTGAATATAAGCTATTTAAATAATATCAAGATAACTCCCATTATTTCTACAAATCATTAGATTATGACTTCCTCCACAATCTTACATGATAGCAAAACAGCTGCCTAGCACATTAAACAGAAGATTTATTCTGCTTGAAGCATAAAATGGGTTATTAATATTTTATACCCACGTTGGAAAAATGCTCATAGAAATAATTTTTTCAAAGGCTTCTAAGGTTTTTATGACACAAACGGTTTTGTCTTTTCGCAAGATGAAAACGTAAGACACCCTTGTTAAAAATATAAATTAAAAAGAATATTTTCAATAACACTGAAGTACATCAATTGTTTTCTAAGATGCAAAATTTATCACTTTGTCAATAATGCTTCTAGTGCACAAACTCCCCAGGAGTCATGCTCTCACAGTTATCTGAAATAACTCGTATCTGAAGTGCTGTAAGGGGCAAGGTGACTATTTTTGATCTGTTTCAGTGCAAATAAAAGCTTTAGCATAGAAAACTGAGGATTTTAATCTGCGGTAACGTAAACTAAGGTGACTCACTGAGAGCCTTATTCTCCATTATTCTATTCTATTTTTCTATTCTTCCTATAGAACATTGTCTATTGGAGGGAGAGCGATGGAGCAGGTGAAAGAAGGTCTTAAACTGCAACTAAGGAAAAACAGATTTGTTTACTTTGAAAATTCTTTCACAGGAGAATCATCTTCAGAAATACTGATAATAGGTTGGCTATCTTTACATTTTGTTTTTCAGCCAATTTGTTCAAAAAAAAAAAACCCAACTCCAAACCAAAACCAAGTTTTCATGAATTCATATTCATTCATTAGTTTCATTAATTCACTTAGTTCCAGATTTGATTAACTTCTTCAAATAATATACATTGAATCCATTCCTTCCTGAGGGAAAGCATATGTCCATATTCAGGAACGGTTTCTAAATATTGGTTTTGACACTTTTTTCTGTAATATATTTATTTGGAGCAAAATTCAGGTGAATGTTACAAAAACACTATAAAGGAATCACTTTTTTCTACTTTGAGGCGCATTAAGAAAATGAATATATGAAGTCAAATATTAAAAGGGAGGTGACATATCTAGAGCACAAAATTTAGGAGATCCTTCTGAAAAGTGTTACAGAAAAAAACAAAAATGTAAACAGAATCTAGATCTCAAAATATGATGGAATTCTTCAGTCACTGCAGATAACACCAGAGACATTGGACTCAATTTTAAGTAGCTTAAACTGCGTTTATCCTTGCCATTAAAGAACTGTCTTGGTCAGAAGATTTTATTCATAATTGAATTTTTTCCTCCCTTTTTTTCCCCCTTTATTTCTTCTATTTTTATCCTTCATTTATTCTAAGACACAAACCTAATTATTCATAGAGCCCAGCTGCTGTCTCAAAGCATATGCATGGACATCGCAGTATACACCAGGTACTCCTGATTGTCTCCCGAAATAAGATACTTTCGTAGTAATTAAGAGGCAAAACAATCAGAACTGTCTAATGGGAAATGATGATTGTAGCATTTAAGGAAATCAGGGGTGAGAGGGGAGACTAAAGCACCTCTGTCTACAGAATTTCCTCCTATGGCATAATCTCGTGCTGTTTTGACTTGAATATTCCAATCAGTTCTGACTATTTCAACCCCGATACGTCAAGCATCAGGGGTCCAGAGTATGATGGGAATAGCAGGCAGCTAAAACCAAGAGACAAGCCAAAGAAAACCATGGAGCTACTTCTTTGCTACAAGGAGAAGCGTTTTATCTTCCAGAAGAGGCAAAAGTGCCTGTATGTAAACAGGTATACATTATACATACATACATACCCATTAAACCCCTTAGTCATAGACCTCCCACCAGACCAGGTTGCTCCAAGCCCCATCCAGCCTGGCCTTGAACCCCTCCAGGGATGGGGCAGCCACAG
>JAOTQQ010000041.1:19993522-20012170 GCA_026546715.1 Gallinago undulata
ACACTGTATCAAAGGCCTTGCTAAAGTCCAGGTAAATAACATCCACAGCCTTTCCTTCATCCACCAAGCAGGTCACTGTCACAGAAGGAGATCAGGTTTGTCAAGCAGGACCTGCCCCTCATGAACCCATGCTGTCTGGGCATCCTTCATGCACTGCAGAATGGCACTCAGGATGATCTGTTCCATCACCTTCCCAGGCACCGAGGTCAGACTGACAGGCCTGGAGTTCCCCGGATCATCCTTCCGACCCTTCTCGTGGATGGGCGTCACATTTGCCAGGCACCAGTCGGCTGAGACCTCCCCAGTTTGCCAGGACTATTGGTAGATGATGGAGAGTGGCTCCTCCACCACGTCCCTCAGTACCCTCGGGTGAAACCCACCTGGGCCCATAGACTTGTTTGTGTCACATTTCTAGCTAGAGCCACTACTTAGAAGAAAGAAATGGTGATGTTATGCTTACGGTTCTGTCACACAACTCCTTCACATCTGTGCTCTATTTCAGACTACTTATGTGACCTTCAGCAAAGGGCTTCATTACACTGGGCCTCAGTTTCCTGAAACCCCACTACGTGTGGAAAATATAGTTTGCTTCTGCAAGAATTTGGCTGGGTTTGGATGGCTTGAACGTAACAGAGCAACATAACACAGCCGCTCGATACATACACTCTAAATACGTAATTGGGTTTTTAAGAGGTCTAAGGAAATGGTAGTTAAAGCATAATAAATAATTACAAATAATATAATAAAAGAAATTTAGAGGCACTAAGCCTTGTGTACTCAAGTTTTACCTCAGCTGGTTTTGGGAAAACAGACTTAATAACATTTTCTGAAATTATCCTTTCATTATAAGGATAAATTTACTAAAATTTGGGGCACACGCTGTGCTCCAGTATGAAGTAGGAAAGAAAACCACAGAAATGTGAACACCTTCACAGATAAGGCTACTTCTCTAAATAGATTTGCTTTCACAGTTTAATTACCATAAAACCAAACTCCAGATTTTCCAAAATTCACAATGTTGACACATCATTTGTGCCCATGCTTTTAAACACCAAGTCAACATCACTTCCACAGGGTGAGTCAAACCTTGACACAATCCCAAGTGGTCTGTCCTCCATGAGAACAAATGGGAGAGAGTCAACCAAAATTCAAAAATTTCCATTTCTGATTCTTTCTTCATTGGAAAAATATCTTTGACAATAATGATTTTTTAAAGAACTGCTATCCCAACTTGGTGACAATACCCCTGCCATCTGCTACTTTCATTTTGAAGGACCTGTGAGTGCCCTCAGTAGGAAATCACTTTTCTTTGTCTGCCAAAACTGTTTTATCTCCTCTGTATAGCCCTTTATGTCTCCTTTTTCTTATATGACTAATTTATGATCCATCTCCTTCTTGGTCAGCACCAGCCTCATTAAAACTGACTCCTGTTGCCTTGGCCGAGTGTGGTTTCAGTGGGAAAGCAACATCTGAGTTCACTGGTTGACCTCAAACTCACTCTTTAACTCCAGCCCAATCAGCTGTCGGGTTTCTATCAAAAAGCAGGCTCGTGGTAAGAGGGGAAAGCTTTATCTACACTACTTAATTAGTTATGTTTTAATAAAGACATGACCTACTGCCTCTCTTCCCACCCGCAAGCACTACAATTAAAGTTTCACTGACAGAACAGTAAGCTATTTTTGTCCACACGCCATTTTCAAAAATTGAATACAATTCCAAAGGAACTTGAGAAGTAAAAAATGACAATGTGTCAATTCTAATACTATGAAAAATTTCTATTTTTCTTGTGAGTGCACAGTTAAGCATTTAAATCAGTAAACAACCAAAGGTAGCCACTCTTCTAGAAATTCTGGGTGACACCTTGGTCTTTTTACTCTTGTCAATAGGAATACTTGTTGTGTGGATACACTGAAAAGATATAGAAAATATTAAAAAAATCAATACATTTTCATTTATTTACCCACATATGGGTACTCAAGGTCCTTAGCATCAAAACGATATTGACTTCCACAAATTCCAAATACTTAATGCTTCTTATTTATATTAATACACGTGTAAAAAACCCAATTACACCCATGATTCAGTGATGGCTTTAGGAATGAACCTGTGTATATTGATTTGTTTGGTTCGATGTAGAACTGGCAAAAGAACATGGAAGAAAACCCATCCTCTAAGTGAATATGAATTTCACAGAAATGGAGGAAGCCCCCACTTCATTTTGGAGTGTTTCTATTCCTGAAAATAAACAAATGAATAATTTTTTTAAAAAAAGTAATAAAATGTTGCAAAAATCAAGGTGTTCCAGTTTTGGAAATGGTAAGAGAAATACAACTTCCCAAAATTTATTTCGTTTATCAAATTGGACACAGGTTTGATGAATTTCTGAAATTGTGTTAGGAGAATAATCTATTCACAAGTACACACAAAGCAAACTGAATGAGCAACCTTATCCCCAAACTGAGAAACTCTGCTGTTATTTATTGTTGATATGCAGAGGACCCAAATTTTGTCTAACGGAAGGAAAAGTAGCTCATTCCACAAAGAACATGAATATAAAGATTTTAAAAAAATGTAGTATTGAACGTAAGTTAGTGAAATACAACTGTATGTATATATATTGCACTGATTACACTTTGTGTTTCTTGCTTTTTCCACAGATGAGTTACAGAGGTAGAACAAAACCTGACATCTCTGATATGGAAAACCAATAACCTGAAGCTCTCATCCAAAACAGACTTCAGTTTTAGTATTGTGTTTTTCAATGAGACTAAAAGTCAACAGGTTTCAAAGCAAAATGGTTTGAACTTCTATCTAGCTACTGACATACTGCATGAGTGACAATGACGAGATGAAGCCAACCAAAAATGACAAGACGTGTAACAAAAAGCCGCAGGCGGGTCGGTACGCCACCAGATACTCTCAGCACACTCCGGGAAACATACAGAAGTCACCAAGTGAAGTTATTTAAAATGTAGTGGTGGAAAAGAGTGTGTCTTGGCAGTTGGCCTTTAACAGGCTCAGCACAAACCTGTCATTTGTGCCCCCTTAAGTAACAGGGTTCCTGGCATATGAAATCCTTAGTGCATAGTAAGCTTCAGCTCTCTCACACAGAATTTCTTCAGCTTTTCATCATATTTCTGAGCATAACAATCTCATCAAGATACACCAACCTGGCATTCTGGAGGGCATCAAGAAGAGTGTGACCAGCAGGTGGGGAGAGGTCATCCTGCCCCTCTGCTCTGCCCTGGGGAGGCCCCAGCTAGAGCACTGGGTCCAGTTCTGGGCTCCTCAGTTCCACAAGGACAGGGAACTGCTGGAGAGGGGACAGCAGAGGGCTACAAAGATGATGAGGGGCCTGGAGCATCTCTCTTACAAGGAGAGGCTGAGGGAGTTTGGGGCTTTTTAGTCTGGAGAAGAGAAGGCTGAGGGGGGACCTGATCAACGCCTATAAATACTTCATGGTCAGTGTCAGGAGGATGGGGCCAGGCTTTTTCCAGTGGTGCCCAGAGACAGGATAAGAAGTAACAGACAAACTTGAACATGGGAAGTTCCATCTAAAGATGAGGAGGAACTTTTTTACTTTGAGGGTGGCAGAGCCCTACAGCCGGCTCTGGACTTCAGTCTGAATTTCTTAACCATAGTGAATATTCTGTGCTATCAGTTACAGAATCACAGAACAACATGGGGTTGGAAGGGACCTCTGGAGATCATCCAGCCCAACCCCCTGCCAGAGCAGGGACACCGAGAGCAGGTCTCACAGGAACGTGTCCAGGTGGGGTTTGAATGTCTCCAGAGAAGGAGACTCCACCACCTCTCTGGGCAGCCTCTGCCAGGGCTCTGCCACCCTCACAGGAAAGAAGTCCCTCCTCATCTTTAGATGGAACTTCCATGTAAGTTTAAACCAGTTTATTCATAAATACTAGAAACGCAAGAGTCACAACAACATCACAAAATCGCAGACTGATATGAGGTTTCTTACTACATTTCTCAGCTTTATTTCATCTTTGGATTTACTTAGTACAAAGCAACAATCTGCATTTTTGACCAATGGGCAGAAGCGTTCAACGCAGCTGTCGCATACCCCGTTCAACAGGACATGGGATGTGACCTCCTGTATCCTTACCCGCTGACCTTGCCCTTCTCCAGTTCTCAAGAAAAAGATGCACTTGCATTATTGCACTAGTGCTATTGATTTATATCCAGTAGAATCCCTGCTAAGAGTTTGATTGCATTACAACAAGAAAATACATTGTTTCTTCTACAAGTAATGACTACACTAATACCTGCACGGTAACGAAGAGCAGTCAGGGTGAAACCCACCCCTGCTACTGAACTGTCCTTGAGAAAGACATTGTGGGGATCCAGCTTTTGCCCAGGACCTGAGCTTTCTCAGATAATGCTTTAGACATGGTAAAATGGAACATTCAGCAAACCCAGCACCACTCCAAAAGGACTCCCACTCCAAGCACAGCATAACGCTGGCCAGTGTGCAGCAAAACACACAACGGGAAAGTCCGCAGTCAACCCCTCAGGGGACAGCAGAAACAGCTATGTTTAACAAAGTTGCCAGTTAAGGCACCAAATTATTCAATTAGTTTTACATCAGGGAGGGGAAGGGTTATGTCAGCTCATATTTGCATTTTGAGTTATTCTAGGGAAGTCCAGATCTCCAGATACACCCAGAAGACAGAAAATCAGATTGCCTGTAAAAAGCAAAATAAATCTGAATCCAAAGTCAACTTTCAGCAAAAGTACCAAATGTTGTGATATAAATTGTGGGATGCAAAGTCCCTTCCAAACTAGGGGATTCTATGATTTTTCTTGGTAAAAAGTATGATGTTATCAATATCACGGGCCAAAGTAGGCAGAGATAACATTACTTACAGAGCCACTGGGAATTCCTTTTTTTTCTGAGCTGCCTCCTGCACTAGAAGTGACCCCTTGCAAAGAAAAAAAACCCTGTGATCTATCCAAATAACTGCAGTTAGAATCCTAAATAAATGAAAATGTCAGATGGCTTACTTGCCATTATCTATCTTTTCATTCATCATCTTTCTTGAACATTAGGTTGTCAGGTACAGGCCCCTGAAGAATTTTGATTGCTGTTTAGAGTAGCAAGTTGTGGAAACTCACAGCTCAGTGTTTGGTCTGGCCTCCTAGCTGTGATTTGTTGTGAGGGGCCATCCTTCATCACCAAGGTTTCCTGTGGCTTGATGAGTTAGGACACACTAGTGGAACACTAGAAAACAGTCATTATTTAGAGCAACCTTGAGAATTCACACAGCTGCGTACCTTAATAGGAAGACATGGGTGGAAAGGTCATCTCATCTTTTTTACCTGTTCGTAAACTTTAAATGATTGTGGTGGGTTGACCCTGCCTGAAGCCCACCAAAGCCCCATCTATCATCTCCCCCTCCTCAGGTGGACAAATGTAATGAAAGGCTTATGGGTTGAGATAAGGACAGGGAGAGATCACCCACCAATTATCATCACAGGCAAAACAGGCTCAACTTGGAAAATTAATTTAATTTATTATCAAATTGCCATCGGGCAATGAGAAATAAAACCAAATCTTAAAACCACCTTCCCCTCATTCCTCCCTTCTTCCTCAGTTTAACATCACTCCCGATTTCCTCTACCTCCACCCCAGCAGCAGTTGTAGGGACAGGGAATGGGGCTTGTGATCAGTTCATCACACATTGCCTCTGCCAAACCCTCCTCCTCCTCACACTCTTCCCCTGCTAACACTATCACTACTAACATTGTTCAGTGTCGAGCAACCCTAATACCTCCCCACAGAGCAAACAGTTCCAGCTAGGGGGCACAAAAGGTACCATATGGGTATGATTCCTTTATGACAATTTGTATTTTCTAAGCAGATATATGTACTATTTCAAGTAATGGATGACTTTCATCTATGGAATACTTTTGATTGGAAACTATCGACTTCAGTCACAGGATCCATGAAAATGTCCAACCACAGAATATTTTCATTATACTTAGAAACCAGTCTTCCCTTAACAGTCACATCACCAGAGAGAAACAGTAGAGGAGTGACAAATGCAGCCCATCAGACCATGTCTTTGGGTATCCACGCCAAGACCCTGTCGCTCATCACTGTAAGCCAAGCCCTGCAAAGATCTGTAGCTCTTCAGCTGCCACAAAAAGTGTATGTATCTGTCCTCTACAGTCATGGTCCTGCTGACCTAGGTAGGTGTTCTCACAGGAGTAAAAATTGCTTTTCTCTCACCATAGTCAAATCAAGATTCAGCAAACACCTATTTTTAGCACAAGACAACAAGGTGTTGGTTCTTGATATTATTATAATTCACTGTTTTGTCTTTGAAACCAGATATACTTGAAAAGAGACAAGTTTCATAAAAGAAGTAAAGCATATTTTACTACCTCTTAGATTAGTTGGCTTTTTACCACAGGTAAGAGATGCAAAGCCATGGAAAAGCTATGTCTTTCATTCTTAACTTTACATAGTATTATTTACTGATTTTTGATGGCTAATAACATGCATGTATCAGAGCACCATTCCTAGCAACATCTTAGTGTCAAAATATCAGTTGCATAAATTCCCACTGTTGTGCTTCTAAGAAGAAAACTTTTAAAGAATAGCAGCAAAACCTTCACCATTTCTTTTCCACCTCTGAGTCAGTCTCCACAGAGCACATAAAGCCTCTAGAAGAGACAGTGAAAGCTACTGGCATTTCTTAATTTTCGTTATTGATAAGTATGAGAAAGATGAGATACTACAATAGACAGAGGAGGGGTTCCAATTCTACTGCTAAGGATGGTGCGGGCTCTGATGAAAGGGAGATGAGAAACTGTGACAAAGACAGTAACGTCTAAAAGATAAGAGATAGCTAAAAGGGTAGTACCATCTAAGTTTAAAAAGTTTTAGATTAGAAAATTATAACGAACTGCAATGTTACCAAAACCAGGATTCTCAGAATTTGTCACATTCCACACCATTAAAAAAAAAAATTACAAGCATTGAACCCTTATTGAATGTACAGATTTTTTTTTCAAAGGAGAGTGAGAATTAGGAAATATAGCAATCTATTTATCTCAATATATGATTTAGTAAATATAAAGGGGTTGAAGATAACAGCTGATAACTAGAGGGTTCTCAATAGTTCAACAAAAGATCTCTGGCATTTATGTTATATATTTTATACATCTCGGATAGAAAGGTTGGTTTTTTTTTCCCTCCAAATTACTCTCTTCAAATGCTCACAGAGATCAGAAATCAACATCTTCTGGTGATGTTCTCAAGACCAGTGCTGTACTCTTGCTTGAGATTCATGGCTTAAACCTGTTATTTATCTAAAATCTCCTCCAAGAAGTAGAATGGTATCAATTTCTCCATAAACCTTTTGAGCACTTAAGCTCTCTGGCAGGATCTATCCTATCTTGTCTCCTTGATGTGCTTTGGCAATTGAGAATATCAAGTTCATGAAGATATATTTTCATAAATATATTACATCTGTGCTGACACAAATTTTCCTTTGGACTCTGGATTTACAGTTTGTATTGTCACAATCTCTTACATGCTCATGCAATAGGGAACCTCAGAAGTTATCATTGTCTGTGCTAATGTATAAAAATTGAGATCCTTAAGAGATAAATGGAAATACAGAGGAAGCAGAAGGCTAAGTGATTTGACCAAGGCCAGGCGTGATGAAGCAGTGAAGTGAGTTTGATTTATGGCAGTTGAAAATGGAGGCTTTGACTTTTCAAATTTCTGCAGCTTGCCAACTAGCCTTAACTTGCCGTGCATTAAAGCTCTGGTGGAAGCTCAGTACCTTCCTTTAGCTTTTCCCCTCATCTTTCATTTGTTGGGTAAACTGGAGATAAGATCAGAAAAAAATTATTATACTACAAACTACTATGACACTGTAAATTATCTAAAACCAAAGCAATTACACCAAGCAAATCCCTACCCTGAATTTCTCAACATCATTCTCTCACATAGCAATCGTCTTCATATTATTCTTTGTTTATATTTGCTTCAAATGTAGACAAAGTCCTCAAGTCAAGATGTACTGGAGGCTGCTGTCTCCACACCCTGGTTTGCAGATTCAGGAAAGCTACAGAGACCAGTAGGCATTTTGTTTCTATAGATGGTTGGACTAGATGATCTTAAAGGTCCCTTCCAACCTAGACAATTCTATGACTTATGCAACTAAACCCCAACACTTTAGAATTGTTTCAAGCTCAAGCTCTTTCTGCTCTAAAGCGGAATGTTCCCAAATTGTTTTCCCAGGGAAAGGGAGGAGAAGCAGATTACTGAAGCCACTTCAGGACAATCAGCTTCTTCACAAACAGGGTAATTCAAGAGAATGCCAGGTGCATACTCCATTGCATCTCTGTCCTTTGAGAAAGAAGCAGAGATTATATTTGCTGTCAAAGGTGCTTTATTGGAAGAGATAAGTGAGGGAGGTGTTAGGCTATTTGGAGGGTTCAGAAAGCAATATATAGCACATTCCCTCACAGAAGGCAAACTTGACCCTCCAATGACCCTAATGCTTACTGCAGTCGATGCAATAATGTTTGCCACAATTCACCTGCTAAACCAGCAGGCAGAGCAACAAAAAGAACAGATTTTCTTAATGTCACTTGGGTGATAGGTCTGCCTTGTAATTCTTTCTGACACTAAACCCAACAGATTAAACAGCAGGAAATGACACAGCAGCCACATTTCAAACACCCGCTGCCCATTTCAGCTGGGATGCTGAACCTCTCCGGAATCACACATCTGCAACATATGTAATGCCCAAAGAATCACTGCTAGAGTTTCTAGCTTACCTGATGTGCTACAATGGGGTTTTTCCAATAAAAAAAATAATCTTTAGAAAAATAAAGAACACCGGTTACATGCTTATGCAGGACTTTTTTGGGTCAATGTGCAAATAGATCTCATATCCTCCCCCCCCAAAAAAAAATAGTGATCTCCAAGGAAAATCTCTCCCGAATGTTAGCATTATATGGGTTATGATGTGCTCCTAAGCAGTGCCAACATCACTTGGTGCATTTCTGACACACACACCACTTCATTCAAAAGAAAACAGCAAGAAAACACACATATTATTGCTGTTTTGCACACTAGTTAACCTATGGCTAAAATAATAACTGTCTGTAAAACTGACTTTAGAAGTTCAATCAATACCAATAATCAATGTCAAGTTATAATAAATCTGCATATCCTGGGGGAAGGGGGGGAAAGGGTGTGGGTGTAAATAAATGAAACACTGCTTTACAATGTTCTTTTATACATAGTGCAAGATCTACAATAGAAATTGAGTTCTTTTTAAATAATTATAACAGAATCATATAAGATAAAGAGCTTCAACAAAAATAGTTAGCCTATTTCTACTTTTTGTGGTTGGTTTTTTATTTTTTACACTATCTGCTAAGTTTAACAGGCAGCTTGCATCTTTAAGCCATGTTCTATAATACATACTCACTCATCATGCCTCTCGGCAGACTTCTTGTACAGTATTTCCTACACTTCAGCTTCAAATCTCATGACCCATCCAATATCTATTGGATGCTTTTTCTTTATGCCTAACCCTGCTTTTCAGTCTTCTCTAGTGGCTCAGAGCTTCAATCTGAACTTCAGAAGAGACAGTACTGATTAGAGGAGGCTGTAAAGAACAGCAGAGATGATGTTTAGGGAACAAAATACCAGGTTCACAATTTTTTATTGTTGGATGCTCTCCACTTTCTGGTTCCTCCACACAATCCTAATTTTTCTGTTGACCTTTATTCTCTGGATACTTCCTTCTGTCACTCATAGCATCATACAGATGATTGTTAATAAGTCATTAAAGAAGTTGGTAACACTGTTGCTGGCAGCAACAGCATAGAAGGCAATAATATTTTTGCTGCTTCAACCTCATATTCTATGTCCTCTACTAAAAGAATGAAGAAAATATGAGATAAAGTGATAGTTTGTGTGTAGTTACATAAAGGAAAAGAAATTTAAAGGCAACAAAGAAAAAAACAAATCTGTATGCAAACCTTCAGACGAGGTTTGAGCCCAAAATATGGCATATTTCTTATTTTGGTTAAAAGCCATAGAATATAGGCTAAGGGAGAGGAAAGAATTGACTATTTTAGTATTTTTAATCTGTCAAGCTACCTATTAGGAAAATTAACACTACTATAGACTACACAAAGGGAAGGCCTAATATTTTAGCATGGTGACCCTGAACTGCCTGATTCTACATATATGCTCCTCTTAACTGTCTTAAGATCTTTTCTTTTTTTGAGATGGATACAATGTTTGAGTTCCATAACTCAATTCACAGGACATTTCTAAAGAATATGCTCACTTGGGAAAAGAAAACATCATCACTAACTCTTATCATTCTTGGTGGCTGATCTCACAAGATTTTAATACACACTGAAGGAAGAATGTGAATTTTCAAACTCCTTTGCACAACTGGGCAGACTTTCCTTTGACATTTAGAGACACAGCAACAGATTACTTGCCTCGAAACCCTGCAGAAAATGGATTTACTTAAGTGATCTAGAAAGAAAGAAAGCCCTAGTGCCACAAGCTTCAAAATATACATGTATGTAAATATGAATTTGAGTGACACTATTAAAACCAGTGCTCCTACTTCTAAATATAAAAGTAAAGGATGAAGAGACATTTGCAGTGCAGAGGGCAAGAACTCATAAGAGTGTTCCCATATACACCCTCTATGTGGGTATATATTTTATTTAAATGCATATTGGCAACGAAACTGTAGCAAAAATATTTTTATGTGCTTTTGGAAAATGTTTTTCATAATTTCTAATTATTTTCAAATGACGCAAAGGCTAAGGACTAAATTAAACCACAACAGAGTAGTACAAGCACTACCTCCTGGTGATCCTCCACGAGGAAAGACTATTACATGAGAGACCATTTATCACTGTATGGGGTAGGGAGTGGAAACAATCCAACACTACTATAAATGTATCTGTTTGCATATACTTGTTTTCCCAGGCTGAAAAGCCAAAATACAGATGTTTTAAGAAGACAACTGGTGCCCAGTATCTGGCTTCGTTTTAGAAGTTAAGCTGTACAAGCTTTCAGTTACTGTTGATGTTTTTAGTGCTAGATACGCAATCTACTTGTGCACCATTATGTGAATGTAAGTGTCAAATTGGGAACTTTTGACTTCATTTCATTTACTGGTAATTAACACCAACTTTTGATCACCAAGTCAGTTATGGAGCGAAAAAACCCACAATCAATCAAGCACTTAAGTAAACACTCTTCCTCCCCTTCCCTCAGGTTGACCATAACCCAAACACATCTCCTCCCCATTTTGTAGTCTGAGCTTGCCTTGTTCTCACTGCAGGTTACAAAACCCATCCCAGTTCCACAGGGAGGTGACCAATAGCATGGGATGGCTGGGCCACATGCACAACGATTTCTCTCAAATGCTCTTTCATAGAATCATAGAATGGTTTGGGTTGGAAGGGACCTGAAAGATCATCCAGTTCCCACCCCTCTGCCCTGGGCAGGGACACCTCCCACCAGACCAGGTTGCTCAAAGCCCCATCCAGCCTGGCCTTGAACCCTTCCAGGGATGGGGCAGCCACAGCTTCTCTGGGCAACCCAAGCCAGGCTCTCACCACCCTCTCACCAAAGAATTTCTTTCTAGTATCTAATTTCTTTCTTCCTGGCTTCCTCTCCCATACGCCACTTCTTGCCCTTTTCCTCACATAGTCTTTGCTTCCTCAGTTTTTCCTGCAGCTCTGTTTCTTAGCATCCCCCGACAGTGTGGGTCACCTATGGGCCACAGTCCTTCAAGTCCTTTTCCCCAGTGTGGTGCCCCCTTCCAAAAAGGGTGTCTCCAGATGGCTATTTCCATCCCCTCAGCTATCCGTTTCTTTAACTATTTTGGTTTTGCAGCAGTGCCACCACAACAGGTAATGTTTCCTTAGTGCCATCAGTAAACTTGACTCAAAACAAATTAGCTAAAGTCAGCTTTAGGAGAGCAGGAAAAGAAAAATGTTTTTCCTCTACTTTATGGTTCTTAAGATTAGAATAGTAATTTGCATCTGTTTTTCTGCAACAATTACAGGAGAACATTCTTCATCAGGAGAAGTCCTCTGTGATGCTGTCTCTGTTGCTACTACCAGGAACAATGAGAGACAGGGAGACTGACCCTGTCCAAGTTTTTGTGATGCTTTGCAGTGAAGAACCACATAAAGATCTCAACATATTGTTGTGGGATTTCCTGGAATATGAACAAAATAGATTTCTACAAGCAAAACCAGAGTGGTGACAGAAAGACACTTTTCAGAGCTATGGGGAACCCAAAGTCCATATGGCTTAGACAGAAGACTGAGAGAATAGAATATGATCCCACGTTGGTTTCCACCCAGAAGGGTTATTGCCAATTTAGAACAGAAGCTAAATCCAAATTTGGAGGAAAAA
Organism: Gallinago undulata; assembly: GCA_026546715.1. Classification (NCBI taxonomy): domain Eukaryota; kingdom Metazoa; phylum Chordata; class Aves; order Charadriiformes; family Scolopacidae; genus Gallinago; species Gallinago undulata. The sequence continues at coordinate 20,005,974 of JAOTQQ010000041.1, forward strand.
AAAAAAAGGACATTTCAGACATTCAAAACTATTCAGTTGTCACTTTGAAAGGACACCCTGTATTTAGATATTTCCTGGAGTCTGGGGGATCAATAAAATAAGCATATGGAGTGCTGATACCTGACTTTGTAATGACTCCTCAGTGAAGACACGTGTGGGCTTTGTAGCAATGGCTTGGTTTTCGAGCATTAACCTCAGGATTCCAGCTGAACTGGGACCCCCACTCTGTGTTATTCAAATCCATTCATAATCAGCAGTTCTTTGGATTTAAAAATGGAATCAGGGAAGAAGGAATCTGTTTGGAATTCACACGTACATTTTTACATTTGTCAAGAGATTTGAAAATGGCTTTCGCTAACCAAAATAACAGCTAGAAATGCACTTGACAAGCGAGTTATTTTTCAGTATTTGTAACCTTGGTGCAAATGATTCATCTCTTCGATTATCCCATATACTGGGATACAGTTCATGAAAAATTTATCTTCTATGTTGCAGCCAATATTTGGAGATTATACCACCTGGAATCTATTTATTCAAACACACCTGGTGCTGTCTCTCAATTTAGCCTGTAATACAACTTATCCTTGCTGCTACCATGAATCATAATTTACTGGCTGTAGAGATGCCTGTTTACTTCTTTCCCAATATGTTACATACAAAATATTGCGGAAAATGACTGAAAATTCATGGATATCATGAAATCCCAGTGCCATTCTACAGGAGTTCCTGTACTAATTTGAATCAGACTTCTGGTTTTATTTTGTATTTTTAGGTTTGTCCCATAAATGCTAGCAATGGTGAAAAGGACAAGGAACTTACAATACCTGAAGCCAAACTTTTGTTTTTACTGAGCACTTTTATTGCTTTGCCTCCTGTTTAGTTTTCCTGTTCTCCAAAAAGTTCCTCATCAATGCACTTCCATAAGAAACCACAAGCCCTGAAATAGGAAGTGTTGTGTTTTTTTTTTTCTAAAATTACATGACAGAAGGTATTTAAAACCCCATGCACCTTAATCATCATAGAATCGTCTAGGTTGGAAGGGACCCTAAAGATCATCTAGTCCAACCATCAACCTAACCCTGACAAAAAAAAAATAAGAAATAGGAAATAAAAATTACTAAATCATATTCCTGAGGACCATGTCTACCCGTCTTTTGAACACCTCCAGGGATGGGGCCTCAACCCCTCATGCCCAATAACCCTCTCCGTGAAGAAATGTTTCCTAATCTCCAATCTAAACCTTCCCTGGTGCAAGTTGAGGCCATTGCCCCTTGTCCTATTCTCCTGTGACTTGGGAGATGAGACTGACACCCACCTCTCTACACCCCCCTTCAGGTGAGATAATATAGAGATAAGGTCTCCCCTCAGCCTCAACAACCCCCAGCTCCCTCTGCCTCTCCTCATAAGACTTACTCTCCAGACCCCTCACCAGCTCCATCAACCTTCTCTGGACCCCCTCCAGCACCTCAATGGCTTTTTTGTGGTAGGGGGCCCAAAACTGGACTCAAGGTGAGGCCTCACCAGTGCAAAGTGCAGGGGCACAATCACCTCTCTGGTCCTACTCACCACGCTGTTCCAGAGACAGACCAGGATGCTGTTGGCCTTCTTGGCCACCTGGGCACACTGCTGGCTAATCTTTAGCTGACAGTCGACCAACACCCCCAGGTCCTTTTCTGCCAGGCAGCTCCAGCCACTCTGCCCCAGCCTGTAGCGCTCCAGGGGATTGGTGGGACCCAAGTGCAGGATATTGCATTTGGCACTCATCTTGAGCCTCATCCCATTGGTCTCAGCCCACCCATCCAGCCTGTCCAGATCCCTCTGCAAAGCCTCTCTACCCTCCAGCAGGTTGACACTCCCACCCAACTTGGTGTCGTCTGCAAACTTACTGAGGGTGCATTCGATCCCCTCATCCAGATCATTGATAAAGATGTTAAAGAGAACGGGTCCCAGTACCGAGCCCTGTGGGACACCACTCATGACCAGCCACCAACTGGATTTCACTCCATTCACCACTATTCTTGGGCCTGGCCCTCCAGCCCGTTTTTAACCCAGTGGAGAGTATTCCCATCTAAGCCATGGGCAGCCAGTTTCTCCAGGAGAAATGCAAGTCTTACTTTGGCAGCTCATATATATTCCCTCTCTTCAGACCTGAACATCAAAAGAAATATTTAAAATGGGCTCACAGCAGATACTTCCCAGGAGCGAAGTCACTCTTTGAAAGCCAAATACCATAAAAACTGAAAACCATATAGACCTGAATATAATGTGCAACATTAGAAGCAACACTAATCCATTTATCATCTGGTGCTTCATCTTTGTCCCTCATTTCATTACAACAGAAAACAATCTGTGATCCTTTTCCAGTACTCTGGCATTATAAAAATCCATGCTACAATATTTTATCTGACTGCTTTTGCCTAGCCAATTGTTTTTCAGATCATTAAGTAAAGAATTTTTATTTCAAAATTGCCAAATATTTAGTATAAAGTAGGAGTTCAAGGAATTAAAATACCTTCTCACTGTTACTGCCCCAAAATAAATCTTTTATGCGCTATTTTTCGAATCATTCACTCTGTAATTTGTTTCTATTTGTTACGCTGTCTCTGTTATTGGTTTGTCTAGAAAAGAAATTGGGAATCCTGACAATTCTGTCCTCTGTTTGTTCATGAAGTATTAACAAAATGTTACAGGTGCATCTTCATCATCCATCTTACATCAAGTACAGGATTTTTTTGGCTTGGAATAGTCCCTTAATGGTTTCCTTTTCCCCTCTCAACACCTAAGGGTGTTTCCAAAGCAATTTGTGAGAATATTTCAAGGTGAGTTATTTGGGATAACCTTCGTAAAACGTCTCTGTTCTCATTTATCCTGTTTTTTTATATCTTTTAGTAAACAAAAAGAAATGGTAGCGATAGGGAAGATTCTGGCAGAAGACCACCTACACAGATCTCCAACACCGACCCACAATAGCATTGAACTCCCAATGCAAAGTCTTGGCAGTGACCTACAGCATTCAAACATATGCTTTCCCAGTGTGTCACCACATCCAACTGCCACACAAGTCCAGCATGTTGAAAGTTCTCATAACTTCATAGCCACAATGTCATGGTTACTGCTCCCATCAGGCTTCACAGGCTTGACCACTTCTTCCTTATTTGGTCTACTGGGGCATCTCCCTGCTCAGCTTCCATATCACCTGTATCAAGAGTTGTTCTCAATGCTCACCAGTGACCTGGACTGGTGCCATTCCAGCAGATGTTCAACACCAGAGAAAGGGTCGGTGCTTGTGATCATAAAACTTTCTCCAATTCTCCAAGAAGAGGCTTCATCTACTTTTTCTTCTTGACCAGATTGTCTATGGAAGATGCCTACCAATATGTCACACATACTGATCTGGTCCTCCCTCATAACTTCCCAAAGGCTCATCTAGTCGGAAACACTCCTCGTTGGACACATCTCCTCTTCTTTACCTTCCTGATGCTTTCTCAATACTGTGTATCCATCCAAAGCCTCACACTAATTATGCTATCTCTTCTATGGCTACTTTGTGATTCTAGTGAGATCCCATTTCTGCAACTGTGTATCGACATCTCATTTCTCCTGTGGGAGTCCCATACCACAGGCATTCATGCACAGCATAACTGCAGCTTAATAAAGGGAAATGAAAAAATAAAATGTGAGACAGGCCAGACACTATCTGGATAGGAAGAAGGACAACAGCAGTACATCCTTGTGATAAAGATGACCAAACCCATACTGGGCTGTGTACAGTAATGGTGCTTGCAGATAGCAAGGTTAACAGAAGCTATTATTCCCCTTCCATTCAGTATTTTTGATACCACATCTTCAATAATGTGTTTTATTTTGATATTCCTACTACAAGACAGACATTGCTGTACCAGAATGGGTCACCACTCCAGTAAATCCAACAAGAGGTCACCAAGATGACTGGGGGTTGGAGCACCCAACGTACTAGAAGATGCTGAGAAAACAAAATTTGTTCAATCCCCCCCAAAAGAAAGCTGATGTGGGATCTTACTGCCGTCATCAACAACGTAGCAAGAGGGTAGAGAGATCCAGAGTTATCTTGGAGGTACATGGTGCCAGGGTGAGAGGCAACAGACACAAACTGCTCCAAGAGAAGTTCAAATTAGATATAAGGAAAAAAATATTTCACAAGGACAGTGATTAAACACCAGACCAGGTGCACAGAGAAAATCGGGAATGTCCATCTCTGGAGACTTTCAGAATTTAACAGAATGAGATTCAAGAGCAGCTTCATCTAAATAAGCTGGTCCTGCTTCAAGTGGGCAGCCAGACAAGCCCACCTCCAGAAGACCCTTCCAACCTACCATATTCTTGGATGTTACTGTATAATACTACTGCTGAGGTTGCTAAAACATGTCAGATAGAAAGGCTTTACTGTTTATGCATGGTCCTTTCAGGAAAACTGCTGTGTTTCCTTCCCACAAAACAGTGAAAACACTCCTGAAATCCCTAATCTCCTGAAGTTCCTACACAAAGTCATACAATGCCGCATTTATTCAGCTGCCTAAAACTTAAAAAAGAAACAAAATTAGGAGTCATAACTACCAAAAATCCAAGTGAATTTATTTCCTTGCTATTCAAACACTGTGTATTTTGACAAAAAAGTAGCAGGATAATTCTCAGTGTACCACTTCTTCCCCAGGATTCCAGTTTCCTGTAAAAAGTAGTAACTTCACTAATGAAAATGCCAACATACATCTTAAATTTTTTCTCTTTATTTTATTTTTTTTTCTAAGAAGGTAAATCTCAGCCATTTTACCCATCTGGCAAGCAGTCACAAAATATTTCACATCCTGACAGACCACAAAGCACTTCACAACTCTATAATAATAGAATGATTCCATTTACTACTGAACTGCAGCCAACACAGCAGTGGTTTAACAGCACAGATGAACACTGTCAGCCCTTTAGAATACTAGGTAGATGGAAATATCTATATCCATTTAAAAACCACAGGGTGCTGAGACAGTGGAATTAGCCACACTTCTAAATAGTAAAAAAAAAACACAAACCAACATACCACCCCAGAAATAATATCCTTCTTTGGAGCTGTTCGGTTTTCAGGTTTGTTTTTTAAATGTAGAATCTTTAAGAAACAACTTTAGGGATACATAAAAGCAGATGTATCCTTATTCCAAATAAATACTGGCTGGGATCTGAGTTTAGACAACACGAATCCCATCTCCTGACCTCATCCTAGGTTCCCTGATCACAGGGTTCAAACAGGAACCTAGGTTCAATCCTGATTCATATCGGACAAACCTACTGAATTTGTTCTCATCCCAGCCTGGAAACATTTTGCTTTTCCACAGACATTCTTAAGGTACTTCAGTGAAGCTTATGTGCTTATAGGCTTGATATTTAAACATACAGTGCTCAATCTGTTGCTTAAATGTAAACGTCTAATGCTATTTGACATACTCAGGGTTCTGTGAGACACTGGCAGACCCAACAGGATCTATGGGAGACTGGCTCCCGTCTGGAAAAGCAGCTGGAGGCCAGATTTAGGCAACTAAATCGAGCTTCCACTGCAAACTCTTAAAAAGCATCAAGCTGGTGCTACATACACCACTGATTTCCTGCAATTTCTGCCTATTTTATCCAGTGAGACAAATAAACAGAAAACATTATGAAAGTGCCGGCATAAAAATTTCTTTTGTTTCTTGAGACGGGAAGGACTTGCTGCAAGAGTCTCTCTTACAAGTTACAGATTTCACTGGCAAATTAAGTCATCAGGATCTTAGTTTGAATTCTAATTAGTAGGAATGGATTAATATTATCCTGACATTTGTCCTGTGACAGATGCCACAAGCATTAGCTGGTAATGTGGGAACTCCCACTGTTCCCAGGCTGAAGATGGACACGGTTGTAGCCACAAGGACTAGTAATCCCATTTAATCAATCTGCAAAGCCAGTTGAAGAAGATTATAACCATTATAGCCATTTCAAGAAATATAATTCATATTCTCCTACTTTAAGAGGTTTAAGAGTTCAATAAGAGTTAAAGGGGCTCCAGGAGAGATGGGGAGGGACTCTTGATCAGGGAGGGGAGCCATAGGATGAGGGAGAATGGTTTTAAACTGAAAGAGGGGAGATTGAGATGAGATCTCAGGAAGGAATTCTTTGCTGTGAGGGTGGTGAGAGCCTGG
>JAOTQQ010000041.1:20012270-20027951 GCA_026546715.1 Gallinago undulata
GGCCAGGCTGGATGGGGCTTGGAGCAACCTGGTCTGGTGGGAGGTGTCCCTGCCCAGGGCAGGGGGTGGCACTGGATAATCTTTAAGGTCCCTTCCAACCCAAACCATTCTATGTTACCAGTCTGAAGACAAATACTGGAGAAGTATTAGCAGCCCATTCTTCAGCCATGCAACCTATGTCCTTAGGTTAAATATGGTGCAAAGAATGAAAGAAAAACTAGTTTAGCTTTCATTTAGTTTGATACATAAGAGTATTTTTCCTTTTCTATTTTTGCTTCCTTTTCAATATCTTACAAGCAAATGTTTGTCTGAGTTATTCAACACCTTATTTTTTTCCTCCTATTTCTTCCTCTTCCTCTCCCCTCTTTTCCCTAGTTTCAGCAGGTATTTCATGAATCTAATCATATTGATAAAAAGTTCAAGACATCTGCCACCAGCTTCTCGGTAATTATGTATAAGAAAATAAGTGTTATAGAGAGACCAGATAACACAATAAGAACTTGTTCCCACAAACTCACTATACTGTGCATCGTATCTAGTCTATCTGTAAAAACTTCTATAATATGTCACAGGGAAAACAGTTTTTAAATAGCCAGATTTGTTACGAGATACTTTCACACTTCTTTTACTTTCTAGAATAATTCCTAAAATTTAAATTCAGAGATGAAAAAATAAATTAAGCAATAACCTGTTTTACCTTTGAAATGGATACAGCAATGGGATAAAAGATGATAAAGACAGAGATACCTTCATTCAAAAAAGTAGAGTAAAATATGCATGTAGCCACCAATCTTTAGGCAGACTACCTTAAAACTGTTTGTTTGGTTTTTTTTTTAATTTATGTAAGAGTTCTAATAAATATTTGTTTTCCTCCCATAGACTGTGATAATTCACTGTAGTTGAAAAGAAATTTTTAAATAGGTTATCTCTTTAAAAATTATATATAAAAATATTGCCATCTATTTTTGCAGTTAGGGATGAAGATGTGTTGGATGCAGTTCAACCTGAGCAAGCTACTTAAGATTTTGTGCTTAATTTTTAACTTACACTTAGATGGACTTTCAGCCTTGACAATTCTATGGACATAAGTTAAAAAAAAAAACAAAACAAAAATATGTGTATTTTTTAAGGACGTGAATGGGTTTGGTCATTTTATTCTAGGGTTTTAGCAGCCAAACATGATATTTCATTCCCTGCATAAACTCTAATCGGGTACCTCAGCATCACAGCACCTCAACTGCCCTATTTGAAAGTGAAAAGAACAATGATGTTTAGCTCCCTTATTATCTTCAGACAATACCTATTATGTTGTTTGATCCATCCTATCCTTGATCCTAGGAAAAAGAACTGCTACAACCAAGCACCCCCCAGTACCTGGATTTTTTTTGTCAAAGGTGGAGCAATGCACCACCGACTCAGAAACATCAGAGCAGTGATTTTACCTTCCTGAAATGAACGTTGGATCATGTCCTTTCATACCAACACAGAAACGCAGGCTAACTTTGATGTGGCACAGAGAATGGAACAGCAGCTAAGCAAGCCACCCCAAACAACAACCTACCATCAAAGACCAGGTTTTCTTGGTTTGGGGGAAATTTTAATTAGGAGATACCTCAACAAGACCTCATCGCTGGATCAGGACACCAGCAGAGTGAAGAACAGAGAGCGCTAAAAAGTCTGAAATACCCTGAAAAGTTTTCCAGTAAAGAACTGGTGCTGGAAACCAGCAGGAAAGATGACTTGCCCATCCCTTGATACCCTTCAGTGAGGCCACAAAGCCCCTCTGCCCCCCAGGAGCTGCATCTGTGTTTGTGCTTTTATCTCCTGCACAAACAGAGACATGCATCCTGACTGCTCCAATATTCTGACCCTATTCTACAAGGACTTTCCTCATGGATTAATCAGTTTCTAATTAAAATTTAGTGCTGCTTTTTTAATTGCTTGTTGCAGTTTGTCTTCGGGTTAATGTCAATTCCCCTGAAAATATTTTCCTTTAGAAACTTATTTTTCCCTAGAAATATATGACCTGTTCGATTATTTGCTCTGCAGACTATTTATGCTGTAATGTTGGGGTTTCTTTATAAAAAAAGCTGTGTATCATAGTTTTATTATTAATCTGCAAGGCCCTTCCTTCTTTCTCTACAGAATTAATGCAGGAAAGAAAGCATTACTCCATTTATAAACTTTTTCAGGGTCCAAAAGTGCATACCAGAATTAGAACAATAAATGTATTGGGGTTTTGTTGTTAGCTTTTTTCCACTTTTAACATCTTAAAGCCACAGTGAATTAATTATGCCAGAGTTTATATAAAGAGTTTAATCCAAACTCAGCTCTTTTAGCTAAGGCTGAAAAAAAGCTGGCTAAAACATCATCTAGCATAGCTCTTTTATCTACACTGGGCTGTGACTGGCTTTGTAATCATTAATCTTGTTAACTTGGTGAGCAATCAAATTAAGTAAAAATTAACTGAATGGCAGAAGCCAGCCACTATGAGTTACATTATACCAGCATTTTACCTGGGATGTTTTGGTACCTTTAAATAACTGGCAACATTTACAATGCTAGAAACTGATTTTCTGCTTAGAACACAGATCACAGAAGTTACAAATTCAAATACCAATGTATAAATATTGTATACAAGAGACATGTTTTTTTATTTGAATCAGTTTCAAAATTTTGAATGGTTATGCATAGCACAGATTTGCTAAGGACAAGGACATGTGTATCTGTGTGTGTTGTTTAAACCAATAAAGTCCTCAAAATCAGATTCAGCGAAAGCCCAGAAGTGAAACCTTGTTCAAATTCAGCCCTTAAAAGAACAGTGCTACAGTCTAGTAGCATATAGAGCTCTAGGCTGTCAATCAACTGTTTACCTCTTGGTAAAAGAACAAGAAAAACCAAAACACAAACCCAGAATATTTTCTTTTTCAATCTCAGAGAGATTGAAAGACCCTTGTTTGATATCTGGTACCTTTGATATCTGGATACCTTTGCTTCTGCCTTCCCAACTTAGCTAAAACCAGTAAAAATTTTAATTCTCGTGTACTGCTCAATTCATGCATGCTTTCAGCAGATGCCAGATTAGCTGAAGGATGTTTAACATGAGCAAGGCAGAACATCAAGTCTTGACTGTCTAGGATCCTGCTATCCTACAAAGCCACCGATATTCCAAGGGAAATACCAAGGCAGGTAGCCACACGGCGTCGGCACTTAAACATCTCCTTCTCCTCTTTGACCATTCCAACAATTCAACAGCCCTCAAAAGAATTCTCAATGGAAAACATAATTGGCTGTAAAAGTTCACCCCATCCCAGGCCTTTTCAAGTGCATTCTGAAGTGAATTATTAACAGCTGAAATTTGAATTTGAATTTCAACATTTGCAATATAATTCAGCCCTGTGTAACAATGGGTTCTCTGAGGATTCCTTCACTTTTGCTTATTAACCCTGGCAAGTAGAAGAAAAGAATTTCTAATATTGATCTGAAGCATTTCTTCCCTTTCATATACCTACTCTAGAGGTGACCATATGGTTACAATCCTGTCCTTTTCATCCCTTTTTACTCTCCAGTGTTGGTGGTTGTTATTGAAGAGCTGCCATGCATCACCCCAGAGACAGAGTATGCTTCAGTTTTGGATAATGGATAATTGCTGTAGCATAATCATTTTTTAGTCACTTACCTGATCAGCCAAGTCCTTAAAGACAGACCCCTTTCTGAAATACAAGACGTCTACGTAGTATCAGCTTGTTACATCCATTGTTATTAATTACTATTAATTACTATACATTTCTACACATTACTATTTATTACATACTATTAACTTCTTTAATTTGATAATTTTATTTAATGCAAACAACTTGGACATCAAGAATAAAATCTTATGTTCCCAGGGTGCTCCCAATATGGAATAGAGATCCACTGCTCCACAGGTTTCACCACATTCTCTTCTCAAACCATGCCCTGTTGCCTGACCCAAGACCATTTACACTTGCCTACAGGCTGTCTACCAAGACCTTCTCGTGAACTTTAAAAATCATCAACGGATACACTTTTAAGCTGATCCCAACTGTACTGCTATTTTCAATGACAACCCTCAGCAGAACAGCCTTCCTTTTGCAGTTATCCTAGATAAGGACAGCCAACTGAAGGGAAATTGAAGACAAATCCTCTTTCTCTCAGAAAAGTAGGCAGAAAGCCAGAGATGGAGGATGACATTCTGTATATTGAGATGCCAGCAATTCAAGAGGCAAGTAGACAACAGGTATATACCTGAGAATGTAGAGGTCAGTGGATCCAGCTTCTTGCTGCCAAGCAACCACAATCATAAGTCTAGGAAGCCATCAAGCATTGTGTTAAAAATTCTCCCTTTTTCCAAAAAGTTAGCTCTTTGCTAGCTATAGAATTCCTTTTTAAAAAATATTCTACCTAAATATATTCATGCTTAACCTCTCTACTTATTTATCAGCCAGCACTTCTGATTTAATAGGTTTTTTTTTTTCCTGCTCCAGCTCTTGTGTCTTCAGGCATTTCAAGAAAATAAGCACATTCCCCTCCCCCTTCTCATTTTTCTACATTAAATGTGTCATCCTCTTCCAGATCTCCCTTGTAAAGGAAGCCACCATTCCTGGGAGTATCACAGATGCTATTGTTTACTCCAATTTGAAATCCTCATGTGAATACGAAACAGATAGGAGAGACTTTAACAGCATAAACATACTACTGAATTTGTATTTTCCTACCCCCACAGGGTAATTCCTCCTTCATTACCCAGAATATTTCAAGATTCAGTTTGCTTTTGGTGATCCCGTAATCACCTAAGCCCGACTCAATGAAGTGAGAATTTCCAAAATTGCTGCCCTATTTATACACACTGATATTAACCAAGAAAAAAAGGAGTAATGAAGAAAACAAAAAAAACCCAAGAAAATAATAACACATTAACACTCCATCGAATGTTAAGTAAACAAATCAGACTTTAAGAAAACACAAGAATTTCTAAACATTCATAGAATGAATTCAGTTATTCATAGAATTCAAATGAATTCTGATCTGCTGATGAGGATGGATGGGCTTGGCTGGTTATGAAGTGGTATGTTCAGACTTCAGATCATAACATGTCACAGCTTGGGTTGGCCAATGACAAGACAACAAACACCTGGCCCCACCTCTGGCTCCAAGAAGAGAGATAAAGAAATTTATGAGTTTAGAAAAAAAAAATAAACTACTTCAATTAAATATTAATAATAAAAAATATAAAGGAAATAATGAAATAGATACAGTAAATATAAAGAAACCCATACCAACCTCTCAGGGACACGCCAGCAGCAAGCACCAGAGAAGCTCCAGACTAGACAGGAACTAGATTTCAGATCTTGATTCAGGAACCCACAGATAGGGATCAAAGGTTGACCAACCAACAGGGTCTTCCTCAGATACCAGTTACCAACAGAGACAAGTTACTGAAGAAGAAACCCAGTCCCTTTGCTTCCTCAGCTTTTCTACTGAGCGGGGCAGGTGGGAGGGAACTCTGATTGGTTGGTTTGGGTCACCTGACCTGACTCCTCCTCCCCACAGCTGCAGCCCCTCCGTGGGGTCAGCGGCCCCTGATTGCAATGGCAACAGGTATAAGTAAGAGCCCCTCCACTGACCTTGAAGATGGCTGCTCTCCCCACAACTAGGTTATAATTTTATCCTTGCCAACCTCAACAACAAGTGAATAATGATCTCATAAAATGACAAAAGAAATCTTGGAGAACAATTACCAGGCATAGCTAATATTCAAAAAGATGACTCTTTGTAAGAACAGTGGAAAAGAATCCCTAAATCAGGATTTTTTTTAAATTGTCCTATGTGTCATACGGTACTATGAAGTAAAAGTTTTATTCAGCAAAGACATGCAAGTTGGTGAATTACTGTAACCTACAGCCAACTGAGGTTGCAAGAGGAAAAAGTGTGCGGTTCAAGAGTTGGGAAGAACAATGGAAATCACAAGGCTGCTGCTCTTTAGGTCGATTTTGGCTGAAGGAAAGTATTTTTATGGGTTTTTGGCTATTTCTGTGAAATCCATTTTAGGGTAGTAAGCACCTCCCTGATGCTCCATCCCTGGAGGCGTTCAAGGTCAGGCTGGATGGGGCTTGGAGCAACCTGGTCTGGTGGGAGGTATCCCTGCCCAGGGCAGGGGGGTTGGAACTCGATGATCTTTAAGGTCCCTTTCAACTCAAACCATCCTATAATTCTATGCTCAGTAAGAAGACCACCCAAGCAGCTTATCAAAAATAGCACAAAGTTAATATTGTAGGCTATGTAGAGTGAAAAAAAAAACCCACCCAAAAACTAGAAATAAATTTATGTAAAATTTCCTCTAATAACAGAACCTCAACCACAGTTGAGTGACTCTGACAGAAAGTGGCTGGGAAAGTATGAAGCCATTCTATGCATGTCTCCAGGGCTACGAACTCCAAACCTTTAAAAAACAACAACAACAACAAAAAAGGTAGCCTCTGTAAAGAACAAAGCAAAAGAACAAAGCAGATCTATTCTCAGGCAAATAATGCAATCATGATGAAAGCAAAACCACTTATAAGCTGTCACAGAAATTCCTTTCTGAAATTTATTAATACTGTAGGGTTGTTTGATCCCTCTACTTCATAATTCCACTGTTTTCCTAGCATTAAGTCAAGTTTTATACAGAACGGTGTGAATAGCATCAACAGATGAAACTAAAAACACATTTAAATCCAACCTGACAAGCATTTAGATGGAACCTAAATCTTGATGCTTTCTACCATCCAAGTCCCTAATATGTATCTGGTCTTCACACACCTCACGACAAAACAAACAAAACACAACAGCTCTGAATAATGCAGTTTATGCAAATTGGAACTTTAAGGTTTTTCCAAGACTAACTAAACATCTAGAGCTGTACTGGGCAGCATGTGAATTAACTGAGCCAACTATAAATAGCAGCCAAAAAAAACCCAAACCCCAAAAGAGACAAAAGTTTTTCACAGCTTTGAGAATTCCTAAAGAGATTCAAGACCTCTTTGGAGTTTGCCTCCAGACTGAAGACTTTTATTTTCAGTAGAACTGTATACGTGTTGCTTTGTAGCCTTATTTTTGCATTCTTTGCATTTAAAGTAAGGGGTCAAATAATTTATTTTTCATATGCGGAGAAGTAAAAACCATGAAAAAAAATGTTCTTTACCAATATGAACTTATTTTGCAAAGAACAAATGTGGTAGTTCAGCTGAGTAACAGGAAACTGGGAGGGATCTGTGCTCTATGGTCTGGTAACGTTGGGTTATCCCTTACCATAACTGCCCTGCAAGAGGTAAAATATTTACTTGTCTTTCGGGTTTGGATTTTGTCACATCAGTCTTTTTGAAAAACCATTCCCTTTGGGCTGGCAGTTAGCAATGTTCTCTGTTTTGACAGCCTCAACTTATTTAAAGCAAATCTACCCTCATTTTAAATAGTGCCAGCATTCTTTCTTAGGTCTCAGTAATTTACCTCCCATTATGGCTTAGTCCCCCTTGGTCTTTGCTAGGAAAAAAAAGAAAAGCCAAATTGTTTTAGATTCCTACCATAAATAAGGTTTACTTTCCTCTATTTAGTGTCGTGACTTAAGTCCAGGAATTAGACAAATAGAGTTAGGTTTTATTGCTCATGATAGGCACAACTGTACAATATTCTATATATAATCTCAGCAATGTCCCATAAAAGGCTTCCTCACACTCGATGATTCACGCTGAGCCAGATCTTTCTGTCACAACTGACTTAAAGCTCTAGCAAAAAATATTGTTTGCCGTGGCCCTAGTGCAGGACTTGATTTCTCTCTTTCTAGTTTGTAAAATCACTTATTTCTGTATATTAAATCAGTCTTTAGCTGAATAGATGGGTTTTTTTTTCTAATTCTCTGTCATCGTCACATCTTTAGCATATTGACTACCATTTTTAATTACTAATAAAAATGTTAAATATAGTTACACTAAAAACAATTTTGAGGTGGCAAAATCATAACTTTCCTCCAGATTTATGCTCCCATTTAACAAATTCCAGTCTTTGCCCTCTTTACATTTGTTCTGTTCAATATAAGGTGAAGTAAATAATAGCTATTCCACCTGAGGGATTACATACCACGCCTAATTCTTTTAAAAATATGTTTGCAAAACACCCGAAGGAATGACAAAAATTTCTGATTTAGTGACCTTTGGAGACCACATCTGTTATATCTCAGACCTTGGCCTTACTATTATTATTAGAATTTTTTCACTGTCTTCTAAGTTAAGATCTTTTATAGGAACACAATTCCCACTCATATTTAGCTTTCTAATAACTTTCTAATAACTCCATAGACCTCCTGTCCTCTCACCTTTTCATTTTAAAGCTCTTGTAAGACACACAAACCTCAATCCTAAAGGAACTGTACCTAAATTATACAATAAAGATATTTCAAAGAATATACAATTAATCATACGACTATATAATTTCTCATTGTCCCTTTCCTTAGTCTATTCCTCCAGCAGTCATAGCTCAGTGCCTCGGACCATTTGGGGAGCAAGGACGACTCTGGAGACACCAATACAGTTACAGCCTCATCTTTTTCCTTCTCTTCTACAACTTTGCATTCTCCAGTTACTGATGGATCATTCCAAAGCAAGATATTTCTCCTATCTCTGCACTCTGTTTAATGAGTGATGAAAGTCGATAATAGAAATAATTGTTATGTATACTGCTCCAAAACTGACAGAAGAAACACCTACCAGCATTATAATCCTATACTCTTTTTCAGTAAAAAAAAAAGATATATAAGAGCCTACAAGGTTGTTCAACTGTGCACAACTATCATCTTCCTTTTAGCTTAATAATCATTGTGTATCCCTATAATTAAAGATAATTATAGACCGTAAAATTTGTACAGCGATTAACCAAACCCAAGATGATACTCTGTGTTGCCAAGACAAAGGTATCCATCATTGCAGCTTTTCCTTCTCCTATTTAGAATTTTCCCCCAATCTATTTCTGCTCCCTTCAGCATTACAGTTCTTCTGTAACTCCAAAATACTAAAAAATCCAAGATCTTGAAAGTGTAATGTTGAATCTGAGCTGATCCATTATTTTATCCTTAATATTACAGTGAAAAGAGAATGTTTTACAATTATACTCTAACCAAAGCAGCACATCCTAATTCCTAGGATGTGTTTGATTTATGTCCTGAAATAATAAACGCCATAGTGCTTAGAGATCTGCTCTTATCTAATGCCATTGTAGATACCCTCATTGTTAACTTTACATGTCTAATCCCTTTCTAATTTCTGTAATTTCTGTAATTATATAGATTATTCAGGTTAGCTACGCACGAAATACAATGGCATTTCCTTTTTAATGCTCTTTTTCCATTCAGTTTAACAGCCATTACTAAGTCTGCACATTTACTACTTCTGACACATGAGCTTTTGGAGAGGGATATTTCAGATACCTTCCTCTAAGGAAAAAAGCGGACATGGTATCAAGGCTTTCCATATAATGACAAGGACACGTCCAAATCGGCTTACTATTCAACAAGGAACAACTCGGAACTCTAAATACCTTTGGAAAGGAATTAAATAAAATATACTTTACATCTGCAGAGATAAAATATATAGGGACCAAAAGAAATGCAAGGGAGAGATTTCAAAAGTAATGAGACTTAAATTGTATCGCCACCCCGATTCCCATCTACGGTTGCTGAATGAAACTTAAGCAAATTTGTAACTCAGTATTTTTTTTTTAGATCACTTCAAAATATGAATTTTGTGTACCTCCAGTTGAAAAATAAAATAGGAGTATCATGAAGAGAGGCCAGAAGATTGATGGTGATCACATCTTCTGTTTGTGTTACAGGTTAAAACCCACAACTTGGGGTCGGTATTGGTGTAATCAAACCATAACCAATACTTCCACCCTATATAATTAATAACAATCCTTCCACATAACCACAAATGTGCAACTGCCCTCATAGGTTTTAATTTGGAAACATATTTGTTTTGTTTTGGCAGGGAGCATTAGCCATCTCTCATTTTCTCTAGAGCCGTTTGGCCTAAATTCAAAAGATTTTTTGGATGCACTGTCATCATGGAAGTGCTTTATTTAAAATTTAATTTCCAGCCCCTCTGGGGAGAACACTGGACATTGGATTTCATTTCATTTTAGCCTTTCTGCTTTCTCTGGAAAAGCGCACGCTGCCTGTTTTTCTCTCCCTCTGACTGGAAAAGAAAAAAGGAGGCTATTTAGTGATTTATCTGGTTTCTTTAAAGGTTTGTTGAACATTGTTCAGCTGATGGGTCAGTCAGGAGTTTCTGTTCCTGGTATTTTGGGGTTTTGTACTCACGTACACAAGGCTGGCTCCATAGGTCTTAAGGCACTGCGCTCTCATTGAAATAGTAACAGCAGAAAGAATTCCGGTCACAGTTCAGAAATTCTTCATTAACATCCCATGATTACTTTCTTAAAAAGGACTTGTTACTCCTTGATTTCTAATTTTCCCAGCACGACTTATTCACAGGGATCAGCAACGCCAGGAAAACAAATAAGCAAGCTGCGTTTGCAAGAAGGAATACTTTTGGTGATGTGTTTGCTCATTTTGAGGACTCCAAAAAAAATATATCAGTGGATTAAGTCACTCAAGGCATTTTTAACAGAATAACGCCTTCCCTTTGTTTGTCTGAAGAAAGGAAGAGCAAACGCTAAGTTTACGCTGAAACGGAACGAGTTTGTCATTTTCCTTCCTTTTTCAAGATGAAGGATGCAAAGGGTCACCTGTTTCATATTGAACTTCTCTAAAAATCAACCCAACCGTGGCTGCAGTCCAAGAAGCATAAGCGGTCATCCAAGAAAGCAACAGTCTCCTTTGGGAATGAAAAATGATTGTCAGCAGGAGAGACAGTAGGTGAAGAGATAAAACCCTGGCCGTTCTTAGTTTGCCTGCCATTATTTATTTCTAAGGTCTGACTAGTTTGGGGAGATGTCAAGGGAACAGCTGTCAGACTGGAGGCAACAGAACTGGGAAAACCATCCACATTCCTATTTGAACGATGATTGATCATAACCTGCCCCCTGCAATCGGATAAGAATAACAAGGAGCCCAAGTGAAAGAGAAGCAGTTGTGCGCTCCCAGATAAAATATGAGCATAAAATAATCATCTAGTTTAGAGTTGGTCAGAAATGTTCTGCTAAAATGAAGTCTCACTGGAAAATAATAATTTGCTGAAAATCAGGTCTCTTAAACCATATAACAAACTATAAGAAAAACTTGTTTATATTCCTAACGGGTTTGTAGCGGGGCCAAGAGGAGCGAAGCTGGAGAATTACTTGAAACATACATATCGAGTGTTCATGCTTCCCTACAATTCTTAATCTCCAAGTACCTAATACTTAAAGTATCAGTAATTATAATTTTCATTTTTTAAAGCTGAAAGAAGTGAGGAACGATGAGAATAATAAATATCAGAAAACCACTAACGAAATCTACCAGTGAGTTGGGACCGTGTTTATGCTTTTCCACTTCATAGTCTGAGAGTGGCCAGAATCTTAATCACCACAGAATCCTAGTGGTTGGAAAGGACCTCTGAGATCACCAAGCCCAACTGTAGATCACCGAGTCCAACCATAAGATCACAAAGTCCAACCACAAGATCACGGAGTCCAACCACAAGATCACTGAGTCCAACCACAAGATCACCGAGTCCAACCATAAGATCACTGAGTCCAACCACAAGATCACGGAGTCCAACCATAAGATCACCGAGTCCAACCATGCCTTTTATTCAGAAATTGTTCATACCTAAGCTCAGCAGTTAACAACAGATCTCCTCTGACAGAGAGAAGCCGAATTCAGTCTATCCACTGACTTGATTTCTGCCATCTGCAGTTGATCAAGTGCTATCACCTGGTTTTTGGGCTCAGGCCTCTGTTATCTGGGATCTAAACTGCTGGCTAATTCAGATAACGCACAGACCGAGAATTTTGTAGCCTTAAAATAAATCTGGCATGTCAGAAATTTGTTATTTGCATATCCATCAAAAATATGCAGGCTTTTTAAAAGATAAAATCTTTGAAGCCATGATGTTGTCTTGGTTTTCAGCACAATAACCTTGAAGGGGTTGTAGTTGACAACTTTTTGCACCACTGAAGAAATTTAAGTAAAGGAGAATTATTCATTCTCAAACGATAGAATTTCTTTTTTCATGACATTAGCAAAACATGAACATTTCAAAGATGAGATTAAAAAGACTTCTGAAATTAACTGTCAGTATGTCATAGCTCTATGTAAAAGGATAATTTAAGAAACAAAAAAGAAATTATAAAAATGTACATAATTATTTACTTGTTCTGGTGTCTTACCACCTCCCGGTAGTCTAATCACTACTTTTTGCTGCGTCTACCCTCCTCTCTCTAGAAAGGAATATACATCCCTCTCTTTTCCTTGTCTCTAAACATTTTATGCAGATTACATTCCCAACACGTCCCATGATTTTTCACCTTTATAAATGCTTGATGTAAAGGTGGTGCAGCTTTGTTGATAACGCAGCCAAGGTTACTGAATACGAGCAAAGGGAAGAGCTTGATTATTCACCTAATTTGTTAACAAACTGCTGGCACATATAGCACGTAGAGTTTGTAATTACTGGAACCCTTCTGAGCTTCCAAGGTTCCATTGCAACGAGCTCGTAACCACCAGGTTTCTTTGGATCCTCCAGGAATTATTTTGGAAAAAAACAAATATAAATGTTGCACTCCTGCCCTGAATATTCAACCACCTGCCCGCAGTTATTAATAATATGCAGCCTATAAGGTACACTTAAGCAATGGGATGGGGGATAGGTATATATAAATATTGAACAGTTTATCCCATCACTAAAAAAGCACTAGTGTTTTCAGCTATTTTCACCAGCAGTTTTGGGTGTCATTTTGAAGGTTCTCTTACAACTGACCTGCAATGGATTATCACTTGCTTCCAAGAACCAAACAGGGAACAAATATATATACATAAAAATATATATAATGTTTATAATTTATATATATAAATATATAATGAAATATATAATGTTCAGGCAGTTTGTCAAAGATAGAACAAAGATAAAACCAACAAAAAGCAACTCTCAATACTGTTCAAACCATTAAATACTCGATTCTCTATCAGATTATGTTGGTAGCCTAATCAACGGTAAAATAAGTAATGTACCAGGATAAATCCCTTAGACTGTTTCAGAAAGCCCCAAAATGACAAATGATCTCAGAAAATCCAGCTGAATTTTCCCAGAGATTACAATTAATTAGAAAATGGCCTGACTCTTAGGCTATTAATGCTGATGTTAAACTTCCTGTGTCTTTCAGGCTCCCAGTTTACAAAGTCTGCATGCCCGGTGCTGAATGCCTTCAGAAGGACAAAGAAATAACAAGGGAGAAGGTATTTTAAAATATTACACATATATCCTTGGGACAACCTGGAAGTGCAAAGCTTTGGGCAGTCACAGTTTTCCAGGAATTTTCCCCAAAATCTGGAAACCACTAAAAAAAACCAGACAATGGTGAAACTGTTCTCAGAAATGATTTCTTTTTTGTCATTTTGTTTATTTTTGTAATGAAAGTAATATGGTTTGGAAGTCAGCTTTTACTTTTCTGGTTTTCAGGTTATGTTCTCTAATTCTCTCTGATCTTCCAGTGAGACTTTTACTGATATTACCCCTTTTCATTTTATTCTCCTTGACCTAAAAAAGTAACATCAACAAAGTTTGCTGGAACATTTGTATTCACTAAAAATAGTTGTTCTGATTCGCTCAGAAGCTACACACACCGCAGCACAGAAAACTCCTCAGGAGGGACAAATTGAGTTTTATAGCTTTTTCCCTACAGCAGCAAACGAGCCTTGCATCTGTCCTGTGAAAATCAGGTTCCCGTTCAATAGCCTCTGTCTGAAAAACAAAAGTTCTCCCCAAAGGTAGCACTCTTGAGCCCAGCAAGTATAAGTGGGAAAGAAACACTACTTTCAGCTCTTCCTTCAATTTTTCATTTCAAAAATAACATTACCCTGGAATGCTGGGTTCGGTTTTGGCCCCCACTATACAAAAGAGCTGTGGACAGGCTGGAGAGGGTCCAGGGAAGGGCCACCAAGATGATCCAAAGACTGGGAAGCTGCCATGTGAGGAAAGGCCGAGAGAATTGAGTTACTTCAGCCTTAGAAAAGGAGAAAAGGAGGCCTAGGGGTCCATGTTCCAGTACTAAGAAGGTGTTGACAAAGTTGTCGGAAGCTCCCTTTTTACAAAGAGTCCCATGGAAAAGACGAGGGGTGATGGGTGCAATTTACTCCTGGGGAGATACCAATTGGACACAAGAGGAAAACTTCCCAATGAGAAAAATCAGCTTTTGGAATAATGTCCCCAAGTAGGTGGTGGATTCCCCACAACTGGACTCAATTTTTGAGATTCAGCTGGACAGGGTGATGTGCCACCTTGTCTAGACTGTGGTTTCGCTAGGAGAGTTTGGACCAGGTAAGCCTTGAGGTCCCTTCCAACCTGGTGTTCTATGATTATCTCTATTGTTAAAAAAAAATAAAAAAATTTAAAAAAACACAAAAACTTCAAGGCAAAGCTGCATAGCACTTCTCACACACTATTTCTTCAGAGCCAGATACTGTGTTCTACAAAAATTCCTTGTTACTATTTCTTTCATTGCTGTATTCTTCAAGTCTCATTTACAGTTCTATTCCCTCTAAGATTAATTTTTGTAAGCTTATTTTCGGCGAAGATCCTCTGCACATATCCACATCCAAAAATCCAAGAGATGGGAGATTAGTACATATAATGATCCTACTATTCCTGTAGGATGCGATGGATTAATTAGTGTGCCCATTTTTCAACTTATTGACAGATACCAATTCCTTCCCTTAAATATATTCAATTGCTTCTACCACCCTGTTATCAGACTTCTTTAAATCCTGCTGTACCTATGACAGCTAAAGCTCTCCTGGATTCTCCGCATCTTAGAGTTTCAAAACACGACTTTATATATTGATTCATTAACTTTTGACTTTTTGCATACACTGCTGGTTTACTTTTAATCTAGGAAAGAACCTACGTGTCTCACAGTCCATGAAGAGAGCTTGATACAGTATATTTAGGCAGATATGAAGAGTCTCTTTAACAAAGGCATCTGTTCACACGTTAAGGAATATTAAAAATATCTAAACATCAATTACTCTGTTCAAAGAGAGCAAAGGATTATGAGGCCTTTCTGCTCATGAAAACGCAACATGTGCTGGGAATGAGGAGTGAAGGAGGTGAAGGCAAAGGGATACGTTGTGTAATGCAGCTCCAGCACCAGCGGGTCAACCGGGATTTCATCTGAGCCCTCAATTTCCACTTAATGTCACTGCTTAGACTTTTTCAGTCCATTTTATATGTTTATGTGCCTTCTGGCTCTGTGTCTTAGAAAGAGAGACTTTAGCACTTCGTTGGCCGTTCAGATACCTGTTTATGAAAATGCAATAGAATTGAAAAGGCCATGTTCAGAATGCCACAAGAGAATTTCTATGAGATGGAGGAAGAGTTAATGACATCCAATTTCATAGAATCATAGAATCATTTGGGTTGGAAAGGGACCTTAAAGATCATCGAGTTCCAAACCCCCTGCCACAGGCAGGGA
>JAOTQQ010000041.1:20028779-20041168 GCA_026546715.1 Gallinago undulata
GCTGCTATGAGGTCTCCCCGGAGCCTTCTCTTCTCCAGGCTGAACAACCCCAGCTCTCTCAGCCTGTCCTCATAGGACAAAATGCTTTTCTTTTGCATTTTCTATTTTTTTTATGTAGGGAATATAAATCAAGCAGTCTTCACCATTTTTACACCATTATTTTTACCAATTGTTTTATTGGGATATTAGCATTAAAAGACATGTACAGTAACTGGAGCGTGAAACTTGGGCATTTATCCAAGTTAACAGTGTTTGAAAGAGAAAAACCATCTAAGTGGTTTCTAATGGAGATGCAGAACTTATGAAACTTGTGTAAAATCCAGTCTTTTGGTGAGTGACAGCTCCTGTCTTCTAGGACCCTGAAACAGGACTGTTACCTTAGGAGAAATCACAGGATCCTCAAAAAGATTTCTTCAACATCCATTTTTCTGAGGTTTTTTAAAATCCTTGACTTTTTTTTTTTTGTTTCCCAAATCAAGCCACCCAAAAGTCATGGAAACATAGTCATTTTTGTGAGACTTAAATCTTAAGATCTAAAATGGAACCAAAAGTAAAGAAATACAAGAGAGGTGTCTAAAGATATCTAATAACTATTGACTGGGACAAGAGGAAATGGCCTCAAGCTGCGCCAGGGGAGGTTTAGGATGGATATTAGGAAAAATGTTCACGCTAAAAGGGTTATCAAGCATGGGAACAGGCTGCCCAGTGAAGTGGTGGAGTCACCATCCCTGGAAGTATTTAAAAGCCAGGCAGACATGGTGCTGAGGGACATTGGTTAGTGGTGGGTTTTGTCAGTCTTTGTTAGGTTGATGGTTGGACTTGATGTTTTGAAAGGTCTCTTCCATCCAAGACAGTTCTATGATTACACCTGCATTCAGATGTCCTGCTCCCACAATTCAGATCCATGTGGTAGAACAGACTATTCTCCCTCTAGTATTGTTATAATTCTGGTTTTGCTCAGCTCTGTTTTATTGCTTTTACTTAATTCATCCCTCTATCCACAATAGGGTGCCCCTACCGACTCCTATGATGTAAATATACCTCCGTGTCAATGACACTCCCCGTGTCACTATTAACTCTCCCAAAGCTCACAGGCTGTTTAAAAAAGCTGATCTGCTGCAGATCCATACAGAAAGTGCTGCTGAGGTTGTCTACTCCCGACTCAGCCAAGGAGGTTTCCAAGAATTACACCTTTAGTGCCTGGAGACAGCTTGGGGCAGCTCTAATTCTTGTCGAGACCGGTTTGGCTGTGATTTGGAGAAGGAGAGCGATCCACTGCCAGGTTCACGGTGTGCAACAGCAGGGATGTCTGAAGTTCCACGGCTGCTCTGACTCATCTCAGGTGGCTTTGTGGTGACAGTAGCTCTATTCTTCGTGTTGCTCAAGAGCATTCATCTAGTCACAGGTCCCACTGTGACTTCAGAGCCATAGCATATGAAGTAGATACCAAGAAGGAGTTTTATGCCACCTAACCCTACGTAGGGCTAGCAACGATTGGGTGACTGCTTAATTAAATGCCTGTTTATTAATACCAAGTACAGCACTTATTTTTTGGGGTGCTGAACTGAACATCTCATGAAATTTCAGGTATTTCCTATTTGAAAAGACATCTGCCTTTCTCCATACACTTACATAGCATATTTATGGAGATAAATGCAAGAAGCAGCTAGAGAAATATCTACTGTATTTATCAATCAAATGTCTTATTCATTAGTCAACTGTTTGTGATTTACCATGTATTTTTAACTACATCACCTAGTAACGAATCTACTTCACCGGAATTCATTTTAATATTCCAAATGAAGCTTTAGGCAGCTGTTATTTCTCATAACATGCATTTTTACTAGATTTTATTTTCCTTCATACCGTCCTCACTAGAGTGGGAGTAAATGTAAGGAAAGCATATGGCTTCTTCGGGTAGACATACGTGGTCGTGCCCATGTTTTCTCAAGTTAAAAGACATGTTGCCTTAAAAAATAACAACATCTCAGTAGACACCGACCACCACAACTGAGAATAAATGAAGAGAGCCAGACAGATCCCTTTGATTGCAGACAGTGTCTATCCAGAGGGACGGAGGAGCTCAGAACAGAACTGAGTGGAGAACAGGAGTGAGTCAATGAGTGTGCGTGTGATGGTGAAGGTATTGGTAAATTAATATTTCAGAATTCTGAATAGATTTGGAATTAATTTTAGTGAAGAAAGAAATAAGCTTAGGGGTTTTTGTAGCCCAACAGCATTATCCACACTTAATTAATCTTTACTTATATTTTAAGTATTTCCATTTACAGAACTGACAGTTCTCTAACAAAACTGGCAATGATTACTAGAACCAAAGTGATATATCTTCTCTATGACATCGATATTTAGATTAAGTAGACAGACGTATAGAGAAATCACAGGCCAACATCTTACCTTTGAGAGAAGCAGATCTGCTACAAAAATAACTGCAAATGTCAAACTATACTAGCATACGAAGCTCATATATTTATCATAATGTTTATGAGAAAAACATTAGGAACAGTCACTATGTTCACAATATAAATGTAGAGAGTAGGTTGGAACTTATTCTCAGACATAAGGAGCTTTCCTAAAGAAGAAAACCATGGATGGAAATCTTGGTATCCCTTCCTCGCTGTAGATACAACTTTACCATATTAATTGTGCCCCTTTGCTCAATTAACAACAAACACAGGATACGCCTCATAAAAATCACAAGAGCACCTGGCTTTTGTTTTAATAAAGAAGATTGGAACATCTACCAAGAGAACAATTGCAACAGACTGAAACTTCAACAAACCCCAAGGAGTGGCAGGATGCCAGTAAAACACCAGCAAGAACAACAAAGCACCAAGACAATAGCTCTTTTGATAGCAAATACCTCATAACTGGGGAATTTCAAACACCGCTTTTTGGTACTGGTGAAAAGCTCAACTCTCTTATGTCTCAACCCAGGAAACTTCATAGAATCATAGAATGGTTTGGGTTGGAAAGGGTCTTAAAGATCATCAAGTTCCAAATTCCTGTCCCGGGCAGGGACACCTCCCACCAGACCAGGTTGCTCAAAGTCCCATCCAACCTGGCCTTGAACCCCTCCAGGGACTATATAACAAAAAGAGTCCACAGCTAAATGTTCCTTCAAGTTTCTCTGAAAAACCAAGGACACTCCAAATGGGGCAAATTCAAACCTAGAATGACTGTTCTGGTATTTTAAAGAGTACTCAGGGACAGTCAAAGTGGATCACGTTTTTATTTTTCATCTTCAGAAGGCGGTTCTAAGATTTATGTAAGTATAACAAAGCTTTAAGGACATTATGAAAAAAAGCATGGCATTTGCCAATATTTAGGATAGAACTTAAGAAGTATCAGTCATGTCAACTGGTGATGCACAGGATACATTCTTATTTCTGCTCCAAAGGGACCTTCAAATTGGTCACAAAACAACTTCTGTGGTAGCTTCAGTGTCAGCCGAATCTGCAGTCCGATAACTGAGAGCATACAAATGAGTCAAAATACCTGGTGAATAGGTTTGTATATAAGGTATGATACACACTATACGTAACGCACACCGTACCAGGCTGCTGAGGATGACAGCATCAAAGAAATGTAAATATTTTTAAGAGTATTACAGTTAATGTAATTTCAGCACGTAAATAAATACTGCTGGATCTTCAACTATGTTTAATATACACGTAAGTTTGTGATAAACACACTGAACCAAATGTGGTCTTTATCTAATTTAATCAAAGACTTCTTTTTATTCTTTCACTTCCTGCCCTGGCTGTGTGGAAGGGGCTCAGATATCTAATAATATTAGCTATATTGTTGGGGGAACAACATCAGCACTTGAAACACTTCAAATTGATTTTTTATAAGCCCAGTACATCAACAGAGAGACATCCAGGTCCTCTGGTAACCTGGGCAGCATGAGGGTTTTTATCAGGAAGCTACAGTTGTACCACTGCCTCATTTAATGGAATCATGCCAAGAACATGCTTAAAATATCACATTTTTCCATCGCCTGAATGCTTTTCCTCTACCCGCGCACAAAAAAAAAAGAACCTGAAAAATTTGCAAGTTCTGTGGACAGGCTGCTTTTAAGTGACCTATATGAAAACTTGGAAAAATGGAATATATTATTTTCTTTCTAAAACAACAATACAAGTAGAATACCTCCAAAAGCTTTACATTTTGCCACTGATAATTATGTTCTATCACATCAGAATTTACTTGCAAACTCAGAGCACTGGAATCAGTGGACCAAAAGCCAAAGCATCGGGAAGATCTTCGGTGTCTTTCTGCAAAAATGCAAAAGATTTTGGGGAAAAAAAAAAAACCCAAACCACAGCAAAACTCCTCGACTGAAGCAACACAGAGACGATGCCACGTGGCGTTGCAGGTGCTTAATGACAGCACACATTTGAAGACACTCAATTTTAAAGTAGCTCTGCATAACTAGTAGTGCCACTCTCTGGGAATAATTATCCTGCCAGAATAAAATGTGATGATTTTTTTTCACAGTTTATACCTTGAAGCACAAAAAGAAAAAGCATCTTTCAACATTCGTTCGCTAACTGTACACAAGATGCCACCATAAATTACTTCATGGGCAAAACGTGGAAAAATAAGTGTTCTGGTAGATGGCAAGGTGGAAGGGATTTCTTATACTCAGGGCTATCAATCTGCCAAGCAAAATTGGCTTTCTACAAAGGATGGGATTTCCTGTTTCAATCGGAATATCTAAAGTATGCTGCTTAAGTCTGAAATAGTCACTTAGGCCCTGCTTAAAATTAAGGGGGAAAAAACCCAATCCACTTCTACAGTGAGGCCAGTTCTGGGCTCCCCAGTTCCAGAGAGACAGGGAACTACTGGAGAGAGTCCAGCGAAGGGCAACAAAGATGATGGAGGGATTGGAGCATCTCCCTGATGAGGAAAGGCTGAGAGAGCTGGGACTCTTGAGCCTGGAGAAGAGAAGGCTGAGGGGAGACCTTATCAATACTTATAAGTATCTAAAGGGTGGGTTGAGGGAGGAGGGAGCCGGACTCTTTCCAGTGATTTCCAGTGAGAGGACGAGGGGCAACAGTCACAAGCTGGAACATGGGAAGTTCCACTCAAATCTGAGGAAGAGCTTCTTTCCAGCGAGGGTGGCAGAGCCCTGGAACCCCAGGGAGGGTGTGGAGTCCCCTTCTCTGGAGATCTTCAAGACCTGGGTGATGTGCTCTGGGAAACCCTGCTTTGGCAGGGGAGTTGGACTAGATGATCTCTAGAGGTTCCTTCCAACTCTGACAATTCTGTGAATCTGTGATACCTGTCTTAAAAATTCTGCTAGGAAACCCCTAAAGATCTCTGTTTCCATCCTCTCAAACAGAAGGATGCTACGGAGTTAAGTCTTAGATGGTTTCAGACACTTAAAGTAACTAAGCTGAATCTAATCTTGGAAATTATTACTCCTGTTGGTTCTTTTGCATCATAATAATCACCCCACGATGGCTCTTGGGAGTTTAACTCTCATGCAGTCAATGAGGAAAAGAGGAAGGTTTCTTCAATGGGACATTTGCACTTCCTTGGGAATGAGCAGTAATAAGCCAAACGGAGAGAAACATTTGTAGCTTTGGGGAGGAAAAAGACATTAAAAGTGGGTTTTGTAACACTATGAACACATGGGAAGAAGCCAGGCTACCTTTGAATGAAATATAATTTTTTGTTTGTTTGAAATCACAAAATACATGAATAAACTTTTATCAGAAAAGACTACGGGGTCAGTGGGCAACCAAGACCTTGCAGCTCTACCTGCTGAGGAGGCCCAGGTAAGCTGTTGAGTAGAGAGACAAAATCAAGCTACTAATAGTGCTGACCAGGCAGAAAAGCTCTCCTTCTTCTTCAGGTGGTTTTCTTTAGGAACACTCTCAAAAAAGAAACTGTAGCTCTCCCTGAAAAATGTTGTGTTTTCTCTCTCAATACTCCACAGAGATCGTCACCATGTAAATGACTGCAATCTGTATAATTTCTTTCGTGATGAAAATCAAGAATGTTGCCTTGATTTTTTTGGATAAGGAAAAAAAAAAAAAAGGAATCTGAGGCCCCTCTTCAATCTCAAAATATGATGCTATTCTTTTTGACATTTTTATGAACTTCCTAGAATCCTCTGACGGCAATAGATTTGGCCAATATTTTATGAACATTTTTATTTCATTCTTGAGTGATGTTTTAGTGGTTGTAGGTTTTGTTGGAGAATTTATTAGACTTTTGTATTATACAGCTACAGTTGATAAAAGCATTAGTCAAAGCAGGCCCCACAGAAGCTGTGAACAACAGATGAAGTGTCTGCACAAAAACATAATGCAAGATAAAAAGTATCAAAATAACAAAAAAAACAAACCTCCAAAATAACAGAGTGAAAAGAACATAAAGCAGACATTTATTGAACATAAGGTGACTTAATGGTCTGCAACAGGGATGGAATGTACACGCCTGAAGTGTACTCTGCTAAGTTTTGAGCACTGTCTAAGAAGAGCTCTCAGGAACCACTCACACTTTGTATTGGGATAACAATGTACTAGTGCTCTGTCTACACACATCTCGCACATGTTACACCATGAGCATGTCAGGGCCATACCTTCTAGGCAGTAAATCTGGAGAAGCCATTGCCACCGAACCCAACGTGAACTCCTTTATGAACAGGAACAGTGCTTGAAGGTTCCAAACCACAAAGTGATGGACCTCTGACTGTAATTCAACAAAATAAACCCATACAAATGCAATAGGGTCGTTTTCTTTTTCCTTCTCTCTGAAAGAACCAAAACAACAGGGGATATTAGGTAGCTAAAAATTGTCACAGCCAGAAAAAAAACACAGCAGCACAGCAGAAGAAACTATGAAATGCTACTAAATTAGTAGCACAGGCTGGAGCTCCTCTGCTGTGAGGACAGGCTGAGAGAGTTGGGGGGGTTCATCCTGGAGAAGAGAAGGCTCCGGGGAGACCTTAGAGCACCTTCCAGTCCCTAAAAGGGTTCCAGGAGAGATGGGGAGGGAATCTTGATCAGGGAGTGGAGCCAAAGGATGAGGAGTAACATTTTTAAATTGAAAGAGGGGAGATTTAGATAACAGGAAGAAATTCTTTGCTGTGAGGGTGGTGAGACCCTGTAACAGGTTACCCAGAAACATGGTGGAGGCCCCATCCATGGAGACATTCAAGGTCAGGCTGGATGAGGCTCTGAGCAACCTGCTCTAGTTAAAGATGTCCCTGCTTATGCAGGGGGTTGGATTAGATGACCTTTAAAGGTCCCTCCCAACCCAAAACATTCTATGATTCTAAATTGGCAGTAATCTCTCAACAACATTGACAACAAATTCTTTTGTTCTTTGATCTGGCCAAAAAAATAATCAGAGGAGCCAACCAAAAGCCCTCCTATATAATAAGATCAGTGTCTTTCTGTCCATCATAAAAAGTGGCTCCTAGGAAGAAGCTTCATAAAGATGTTCAGTTGAGACTCTACCAGCACTAACCCCCAAGGAAGTTCTGCTGTGAGGAACGCACACAAGGGTTTGCCTGGACACACACACCACAAACTCCCCAACTTCAGACAGTAACCGAAACTGAGGAAACATCAATGATTTGAAACTACTTGAGACACCGCCCCTTTTGCCCCAAAAGGAAAAAGCTTACCTTAGTACTTCAACCCTACGTATCAATAACCAGCACTTATAATTTAAAAGCCTTATTAGGTTTTCAAAGTCAATGTTCTTACTGTACCCCCCCACAGTTCCCTCAAATATTTGTTAATTGGGAAGAATAATTTCATTCATAACAATAAACTTGGAGCAACAATAAAAGTACAACATAGTGCACACCTACAAGTATGCATCGATAAATTAGGAGCACAGGAACATATTATTAATATTACAAAATGCACTCCTGAAATGGCAAGAATTCAAAACAATTTTTTATTTCAAAGAAGTTTCTGAAGAGTACGATTTGTCTACCATGTTATTAGGACCTCTTCAAATGAAAAGAGAAAAATGGATTAATAACAAGGAGCATACAGATTGAAATCTAATTACTATTATCACAGCTAAATGGTATTTATTGCATGCAGGCTGAAGCTGTGCATTTTTTGATACACAGTCCTCTAACATACTGTCACTCATTTCCCTGCTCTTAGTTAGAGCCATTTTCTGTTGAATTGAAAATAAGCACCCCAAGTAACTATACAGTATAAAATGCCTCATTAGCAGCCATTCTTTAACAAGAGAAACAAATAAATTAATCATTCCTAAACAGTGTTTTCAGCTGAAGAATACTATCCACCTAAAACCCCTTTAGAAATAATATATACCTGGATTATTATCAGCACTACGCAGATGATTAATTTTTTTCCCCCCAAGTTACACAGCCATAAAACGCCTAACATGAGTTTCTATTCTATGAAGTAATGATATTTTGTAAAAAAACCTGAATTCTCTGAATTGGGAAGAAGTATAGAACACAAAGAACATTGAAGACAGCCAAGAAACATAAGAAAAATATCAGGAGCTTCCCAAAGTTTATGGACCCTCAATGCAGTACTCAAAGATCCCATACACTGATCTAGAGGGTCTGGGTCAATTTACTCCTGGAGCTCCACCACTGCCCACCAGTCCCCCTTCGACACAGGTTTCCAGGGCTGCCAAAAGTTCCCATTGGGCTGGGGGAGATCGGCAATATGGAACAATCAGCTTGTAAGAGGGACTATGAGGTATTAGTGTCACCTCACACCGGGAGAGTGTGGCACCAAAAAAAGGCATGACCAGGAGCACAGCCCAAATTCTGCCCCCTGGGCTTTGTGGCAGCCAGCTTTCCTTATGGAACTGCATTTGATGGGCTTCTCGCGTGTTGCAAAAGCGCTGCTATTACTAAAAGTTATCAGGTTGGGCTGTTGTTACAAAAGACTGAGGACGTATGTTTCTGTTTCCACCAATTCGAATCTTCTGATGTGAAAAAAGTTTCTTGAAAACCCATAGATCGGTTCTCATCACCCTGTTGGTACCAGGATACTTCCGATTGCTAACTGTGCCGAAAAACAAATACCTGCTGCACGTGTGTTCAGTTATCTCGTTTATCATAGAATCATAGCACTGTCGAGGTTGGAAGGGACCTTTAAGGTCATCTAGTCCAACCATGAACCTAACTGTGATAAAAACCATCACTAACCCATGTCTCTAAGCACTATGTCAACCCAGCTTTTAAATCCCCCCAGGGATGGGACCTCAACCACTGCCCTGGGCAGCCCAGTCCAAGGATTCATAACCCTTTCAGTGTGAAAATTGTTCCTAATCTCCAATCTGAATCTCTGTTTGTGCACCTTGAGGCCCTGAATGTTGCCCTGAGTCATGGAGTCACCAATACTGTGTGTACCCCCAATCTTTTGCTACCCTTTTACAGAAACAGGCACCTTTCAGAAAGCGGGGAGAAAAACTGGGCATCATAAAATGACAAAGGCTGGGATAGCAGGAAATGTAAATGATGGGATGTAAATGAAGCTTTAGCTTCCTACTTAGCTACAGCCCAGAGCTACACAGTCATATGAGGTCAACTGCAATCTCTTTTTTCATTTTTATTTCAAATCCATCTCTTTACCACAAAACCTAATGAGCACATCAAGTAAAAAATTCATCTCCACAATGCAGTGATGAAAAATCCGTTTTCTTTCCCTAACAATGAAAACTTTCATCTTAAGTGAAGTGATTGTGACACTGAAAGTATTTATGAACAACAAAGTATATAGACATCGGTAAGGGATGCCTGGTGAATTTACTTTTCCCCCGATCCAACCCTGCATGAAGGCATGAATACGTGTGTCGACTTCCTAGATAAAATAAGGACTTTGACACCACACCTCCAACTTTTTGGCCACTTTTTACCTTCTTGTGGTCGGTCTTTCAGGTGAGAGCACAGATACGCAGCAGTTCCCATTGCAGACCTTTTACATCCCAGTTTGGGAACCTCTGACAGATTCAAACAACCCTTCCCTTCAATGGATAAGTTACTTGCAAAAAGACCATCTTTTCTTACATAACTTATTATTTAGAGTGGGTAGGGAAGTTCACATGAACAAAGACAATCTGAGTGGCAAACTTCCCACTTGGGCTCTCTCTAGTCCCTATATATAAAACATCACCCCAGTCAGCTGATACAATTTCTACTCTTGGACCAGAGCTTTTCTAAAAAGAGTGACAGAAATTCAGAAATTATGCTGCAAATACTGCATAACAGGATGCTCAAAATCCTCCTTCTGTGGAAGCGCGTGACTGTTGGGATAACAGATATTTAATCCCCAAATACAGGAGCCAATAAAATCATCCTCCCAAATGTTTGCACGCAGAAAAAGCCTGAAACGACGTCATGAACAAAGCGGAATCAATTAGCCTTTCAAAAAGGCAAATGAAGACTCTGAGATCCGACATTAGTCTCAAGGCCTGGGCCTTTACCAGGCAGTAAATGCTTATGGCAATGAAATAAAACATAAAGAGAAGAAAATGTAAGATTATTGTACCACTAGTAATAGCAAAAGCAATATTTTTACCGAACAGCAACAACACTCAGTCCATCTTGCTGGGAGAAGGGATAAATGGCCTTTTTTGCCTTTCCTTGTGTACTGGCGCATTAAGTCTGAGAAGGTAATTAATATTACTTAGTGCCTTCTCAAAACTGAAGATTTTAATCAGAGTTTACATTTCTGTCAGCCATTGTGAAGTCTTGTTTTTGCAGTGCCTACTATAAAAGGTCACAATACTGCTGTTTTGGGGGGAGGCTAACAAATAAAGACATTTATTTATCTAGTGTCAGGTTATTTTGCTGACCAGGTAGGCCCTGTATAATTTTTTTTTTAGAGCTTTGTTTATCAATTAACATTAATCTTGACTTGTGTTGCTATGGATTTTCCTGAGCGAAGGTTATGAATGTGTAACAGAGTCTGATGGAGATTAATGTGCGGAGTAAAACGAGGGGACAAAAACGCCTTCAGAAAGGTATGACCTCAGACACAATCTGTCACCGTACCTTATCTGCTGCTGTGATAAAAATAAATTAAGAAGCATCTCTATCCAATAGCTTCTTTGATAAAATCAAATCATAATCACTAGCTAAACAGAACATGGAAGCGATGTTACAATAAACGTGTGGCACTTACATGTTGTGCAGAACACCCAGTAGAACATCAGCCCCTTTGCGTTCTGCGTTGATTAATAATCAGGATTTCTTGCAATAAAGAAAATCATTTCTGGAAAGACAAAAAAAAAACCAAAAACCACGAGGTTAAATGATTGGCAGATTTTTCAGTAGTCATGCTGTGGTAATACATGAAAACATAAAATCTCAGCTGGGCAATTTACAGGAACATGCTACAATTTCATTAAAAAACCTGCATAATTAAATCTGTATTTGTGAGGGTGAACATGCTATTAACATTTTATGAGAGTCAAGAATTTATTTCATGCATAAGTTGAAAGTTACTTGAGCTGCAGGGAGTTTCTTTAGTATTTCTGTTTTATTTTGTTATGCCAGGAACAAAGTTTTTGCTTTTCGGGAAGCATTCATTCCCAGTTTCAACCACAAAGACCTGCCACAAATACTGTAAAAAAAGGGAATCTTGGCCAAAACCCCTTGTTTTTCTTATTAAAAAAATATCACTTTTTCCTTGAATATTAATGGTAGAAGGATCTGAAGGAAATCCTGTAGAGTATATCCCAGAGTACCTCCTTTTATCCCTATTCAATATGTGTTTCTGAGAATACATGAAGAAAGAAACAGGTAAGTTAGAAAACAGACTCTTGCAGTGAAATCAATTCAACAGTGGAAGAGATTCCCAAGAAAATAAAGAATTTTTATAAGTAGATACAGTACAACTTATGACATCCCATTCATTCCTACTGTTCTAACAGAAGTTTAAGAGAGTTTAAAATTTTCTCTTGTAGAAAACAAGACTGATTTTAAAAATTTTTGCCTCTTGTACCTGTAAGCAACTATCTTCTAGTTAATGTGGTTAGTAAGTTTTATTTATTGCTTACCCTAAAACATTTCCAGTCAGTGTTGTGGAATGTTCCTTGTTGTCAGCAGGGAATATCAAACATTTTTGATAAGTGACCCTATTCCTGCAGATTCCCGCATTATGATTTTGAACATGGTGACAAAAGCCTTGGGTTTTTTACTTACTCTTTATGTCCCCCTGTGAACCCATCATAGAATCATATGGGGTTGAAAGGGACCTCTGGAGATCATCTAGTCCAAATCCCCCCTCCGGAGCGGGTCTACCTAGAGCACGTTGCACAGGAACTTGTCCAGGAGGGGTTTGAATGTCTCCAGAGAAGGAGACTCCACCACCTCCCTGGGCAGCCTCTGCCAGGGCTCTGCC
>JAOTQQ010000041.1:20072398-20084760 GCA_026546715.1 Gallinago undulata
GGTTGCCAGTGAGAGGACGAGGGGCAACGGGCACAAGTTGGAACATGGGAGGTTCCACTCAAATATGAGAAAAAACTTCTTTCCAGTGAGGATGCCAGAGCCCTGGAAGAGGCTGCCCAGGGAGGGTGTGGAGTCCACTTCTCTGGAGATCTTCAAGACCCACCTGGATGCCATCCCTGAGTAACATGCTCTAACATGCTCTGGGCAATCCTGCTTCAGCAGGAGAGTTGGACTAGATGATCTCTATGGTCCCTTCCAACTCTAAAAAATTCAGTGAAATTCAGCTAAAAACTCTCAAACCTTCAATTCCATCAACGCATCACTTATTAGAAATTGAGCTTTTTCTGAATCTAAATATTGAGACCGCACACTATCATTCTGTATGTTGGAAAATATAAAGGGAATCTTGTTGGAATTTTGTTGACCTGACAGAGACAGCCAATGACTGCCCTCACCTGTGTGCTGTAAGCCACAAAGGACAATATTGCTGTTGGGCAGACAATAACATGCAGGGACAATACTGGGTGGGAGAGGGGAAGGGGAAAGAATCTTTGTTTTATGACTCTAACCCAAGCTGAAAAAAACCCAACCTATAAAGCAACATGTGTCTCTCTTCCTCTTTTACCGTCACATACCAGCATAGTGATTTTAATAAAAGCAATGTAAAAGGATGGCTTCTTTTTCTGATTTTTTTTTTATTTCTTTAAGACTTCAATTATTAATTGGAGTATGTTTTCTAAAATCAGAAAGAAGCTTCTAATGTTCATAGAAAACATATACCCTAGAAACTTGCATCTATAACCTACTGCTGCATTGAGGAAATCACATTTACATTGTGTGTCCGTTTTCTCAGGCTCAGAGAACAACCTTCTCAATAGACATGGCAATGTGTAAGAGCAGAAATACATTTGTGCTTGAAAAAATGGACAAAAATCTGGCTGCTGCCAAAAGCAATTAATCTTCATGCTCTGCTATTTATAACAAAACCCGTAATTCAGGCAACACTTATAATTAGCATTCACTTTGAGACTGTCAACTATTGTGGTTGACATAACACATAGTATTTTCTTTGTTAGCAATGATCTCCAGAATATCTGGTTTCTTCAACATTTTCTAGCTCTTTAGGTTCCTCAAAATAAATGACTTGCTCTCTAGTTTTGGTGAAGACAGGCAACCTCATTCTCATTTTCAAATCCCACCATTTTTCCTATGTACATGAGTGAAAAACGGAGGCCTCCTATACCTGGAAGGTATATTTGATGAAAATGGACAATTCAGTCACAGAAATAATTCCTCAGAGTTCCATGCTGAAAAGATGCTTATAAAAACAGGTTTCAGGGCATTTCTCTCAACACTGAGCCGGACCATTTAACTGAGCTTGCTGGAACCCTTTGTGGTGCTCAAAGCATCACTGGGGTCAAATGGAATCCTGTGGTGTGTTTGCCACCAACTCTCACTTCCATCGGGTACATCTGGTTACACTGATTTAGGTCCCTTTCTAAACCCTAGGTACAAATCGTGCTCTCACTATCTCCAGCCACATAAACTGCATCCCAGTTTGCCTTTTAAAATTTTTCTTTTTCTGTGTTGTGAATTTTTCTCTTTCCGTTTCTGATAATATTCATTATTAAACATCCCTTCTGACTCACCCTTATACCACGTGTAAAGCACAATTGTCTTCACTTGCTGTGTCTTTTTGTACCAATTCTGCATGGACTCCATCTCCATAGTATTACTATGCACATCCAGTTCCATTCAAACCATTATTGCCCTTGCAGTTCCCACAGGAAACAAATCCCACAGGATTCAACTGTTTTGTAAAACAGGTACTAGAAGGAAGAAATAAATAAAGAGGGAGAAGAAGAAAAAGAGGAGAAGGAGGAGGAGGAGGAGGAGGAACTGCTGATGTAAAAGATGAGTTTTTAGATGCAAACATACTTCTTCTTTGGTTTGCTATAGGCTTTACTACAGATCATTGCTACACACCTATTGAACCCGTCTGGAAAAAGATATCTTTCTGGCAGACATGCTGCTTGGCATCTGAAACTTCCAATGATGTATTTGCCCTTCAGCATGGAAGTATCTTACTTTGAGTTCTGATTACTCTTTGTGGGGAGGGAAGGAAGGAAGGAGTGACTTATTAACTCTTCATGAACAGCTATATAACATAAAGACAAATCAGAAACTTAAAATAATCACAATAGCAAATCAGAATGAACCATTAAACTGTTGAATGTCTGTTCTTATATACTGTTCAGGAAAAAATTGTAGAGTACATTTTTTCAATGTGTTATAACCTATTAAAACTACTTAATATTTGCAAAATAGAGAAAAAGAGCTTGTTTTGATGTTTAGACCACAAGCTTCAACTGTGGGATTCCAAACTGACAATGCTGTTTTTGAAGGGCATTTGTGTTTGTATTGGAAATCTCCATCTCAAGAAGCAGTATAATACCTTCTTTTGTCCGTCCGTCCGTCCGTCCATCCATCCATCCATCCTCCCCCCATTGTACACTATCACTCAGCCTTATCCAACGTCTAGACTCAGTCACTGGTATCATGCCTTTGCTTTTGAGCAGCTTTGCCCTAGGGATTAATTGAACCAAATTTGGAAAATACTTTAATACCAACAAGCATGAGGTGTTGCATAAAGGGAGGGGGGCACCTGTTGTTTAATACAAGTTAGAGTTTTAATAAAGAAATCCTCCGAGTAATCACATATTCCTGAATGCTGCTGTGCGTTTTCATTTAATAGCTCCAAAAGTAATTATTATGTAGCTTACCTCAGTGTTTTGGAAAAACATAACATGCAGTTATTTTGTGATTTCTTGTTATTTTTTCATATCAATCTTGCCACTTCAAGAGGCCTTAAAATATAATGAAAAGATCAGAGACCCTGTGATTAAGCTGAGAAGAGGCTCGCGCTTTCAAAATTTAGCATTCAGCTACATCATTTAATAGCTCTTCAGAAAATTCTAGCTTAAAAGACATTTAATAATAAGTATTTAATCAATCAGCAAAATAAACCATTCCCATTTTTTTTATAAGGTATGTTACTCGATTCAGGCATCAAGAACTACCTTTGTGAGTTGCTCTAGGAGCACCCTGTAACTGGCAACGCAATAACCCGGAGGTATCTGGTGGGGGCAGCTGAAGTACAAACCCATTCATAAAAACAAGGAAAACAAAGCTCAAGCAAAGGACAGGAAAACGATCTGACCAAAGAAATGTGGCCTAGAGCTGGAATCCAATTCCCTTGTTCCGACAGACACATCGTCCCCAGTAAGATCTACCCCAGGCACCTCTTCTGTAAACCCAAACCAAATGGATAACCAAAAAAATGGTGCTTTCAACCCAAGCGTGGCATTTTCTTATTGAATATCAGCAGTGTAGAAACATAAGGCTTTCAGCGTCGAAGCACAGACCTTTAGAAAACACTAAATAAATTACGCCGACAACTTTGAACACCACATAATCTAAGTGCCACAAAACAATGTTTGAATGTATTTGCTTAGTATCATATGGAGACATTTTTATTTGCCCTAAAATATGGACAGAAGAACAGTGTGAATTTTACTTTACACATGGTATGTGACAGCTTCCTTATAGATTATTAATTGTTTTTGAAGTTAATGAACTATTCTGCTTTCTTTTGTTTTATATTTTCTCATAGATTTATTGAAAGAAATTGAAGTAAATATCCTTCTGCTGGTCTAAAAATAAGATTGATATAAAGATATTCTGTAAAGCCACCAGGAACATAAAGCCTTTATCTCTTTTGTCCTCAATATAGTTAGTTTCCCAGTGAAAATAGCCAATACTGAAATTACCCTCTTAAAGCTCAGAATAATACCAAATGTGCAGTATGGGATACAAAAATGTATGGAATGGAATAAAAATATACTAATTGCATGTTAAGAGTTAATAATGTATGCTCTGATTGCTTCCTGTAAAAATAAATAAGCCATTGAACCTGTGGAGTGGGAAGGAAAAATCTCTGTCGGTATTGGAACAATAAAGAAAAACGATGTATTTCTACCCCTATAGCAGTTCCACACACTGAGAATCTAAATCTTCACACCTACCACATGATCCCTTTCGTTAACCCCTAACAGCCTGATCCAAAGCACTGGAAATCAGTACAAAACCTTCCAGCAAAGAAAAGATAACCTTGTATTTTGGGACACTCTATTCATGAGTATTCACGCAACGCTAGACTTTAGACACATAAACTAGTTAAAAAGACTAAAATTCCTTGAAACCACTGTGAATTTCCCTACTGTGCATGTTCAATTACTATTATTAACTCTAATTACTCTCTTAAAGAGTTCTTTGGGGAAACATTCCTTGGTTATCAGCATTTCCAAAATAGTTTCTTATAACGGATCATGGGCTATTCTAGAAACATTTTTCTTCATCTCATCACTTCTCCATGAGAATGTGGATGCCGAATATTCAAGCTAAGATGTTTACTGGAGCATCTGTACAAGCTATTAATTTTTTATAACCTTAAAATTGACTTGACAAGACAATCAGGAGTTCTTTAAAATTCAGGTCAATAAAGTTACCACTAACATCTAATAACGGGATAATTCTGTATAAATGTTATTACAGAATCCCACAGAAAACTGTAAAACCGGTCAGATTTGTAATATTTAGGGAGTCTTGGTAGTATATTTTGTTGCTACCTTTTGTTGAATTCGAGGACTCTCAGCAAGAAAGAAGAAAGGCAATGGTTCTCTTTAAAAGTCAGGGAGAAAGCACATTTAATGACCCGAACTTTTACCTTAATAACTCATTAAGTCTTTTTTAAACCTATGAATAAGCAGCATCTTTAATTTAAACCAGGTCTCATTTCAAAATTGTTTCCCCTCCTAGGACCACATTACGGACATTCTCACATTTGATTTTAAATATTTGAAGTTTTCAACGGGATAAAATAATCTCTAAAATCTCTACTGCTAATTATTGTAGAGAGAAAAGATAATCTTGGTGTTTGAGATTCAAGCTGCTTGTAGGCTTAAAAAAAATAATAAAAACCTTAACAAACATAATGGACTACAGAGCTTTAGGTTTACTGTGTTCTGTCCACAACTGCTGGCTTAAACCACTGTCAATGGTATAAATAAGAAAGCGAGAATTTCCTGG
Organism: Gallinago undulata; assembly: GCA_026546715.1. NCBI lineage: Eukaryota > Metazoa > Chordata > Aves > Charadriiformes > Scolopacidae > Gallinago > Gallinago undulata. Next base: position 20,077,547 of record JAOTQQ010000041.1, read on the forward strand.
GTAGCAGGTAGCCTATGTCTATGTGCCCATTCAACTTCCATTTTCCAGCTTCTGAAGGTCAATTTTCTAGCCATCATTTTAAAGTAATTATCAGTAATAAAAAAATAAAACCACAAAGCAATTAGGCCCTTTAAAAGATCTCAAATACCTGTAGCTACTGCAGAAGGAATAGAGGAATGTAAGAAAAGAGTGTAAACCAAAAGCCTTAATTTTTCCTGCTGGGAATTCTAGACTGCTAATTTCTCTTTAAAATCCAGCAGCTGTATAAAATAACAAGCTCCCGGTGTCCTCAGTTTGAAGACTGAGTCCCACTGGAGGCACGGAGAACCTCTGGCTATCGTGCTCAAGGTACTTTTTCAGATCTAATGATACGGAAATGCACACTAATGCATGAGGCAAGGTTCAAGTAGTAACATCTCCCAGTGGCCAGAACGATAACTCTCTCTGACCTCAACCTCGCCACTAAAAGATACTAGCACCTTGTCTCCAAAAATAAAACAGTGGATAATAAAGCTATTTTTCTCTTTTTTGCCTTTTCTCCCTCTGTTTTGGTTTTGGTTTTGGTTTGGTTTTTTAGAGATTTCTGCTGAGCGCATGGAAACATGAGAGGGGATTCCCACTCGCGTGCCATAGAATTCAGGGAAGTCACAAGTAGGTTTGTGTTTTCCCAGTGTCCCTTCTCTATGCTGATAAGCAAATGGGAAAGAAGCCAGTATCCAAAGACTAGGTCAGGATCTAGACCTGCTAACCCTTCCCGTGGAAATATTTCTATTTTCTTGACATGACTGAGATTTACTTTTCCTGACTGATTTCACAAATTTAGCTCAGAGGGGATGAAAAATATTACAGATATATCTTATGGAAATATTTAGAATCATAGAATCGTAGAATTGTCTAGGTTGGAAGGGACCTATAAGATCATCTAGTCCAACCATCAACCGAACTCTGATAAAAACCCATGTCTCTAAGCACTATGGCAACCCGGCTTTTAAATCCCTCCAGGGATGGGGCCTCAACCACTGCCCTGGGCAGCCCAGTCCAAATGACAAATCTACCACTCAAACCAGTTGGGGTGTGATGATAGTGCTCATTGCCTTCTTAGTAGCATCTTCTAAGAGGAGCCAGGTAAGGAGCTCAAAGTTAAAATGCCCTTTAACAGTGGCAGAGGACACTTGACCGTGCACACGAAATCCAATGAATCGGTGAGGACACATGAAACGCACAATAGAAGACATTGCACATGAGATAATGCCCAAAGACATTCTCCATGGAGAAGCAGCAAGCTTGAGCTTTAACTCATCCTTGGTCAGTAACTGACCTTCACTACATGAAAGGTTACTGACCCTCGTTAGCAAGGCTACAAAACTGTCTTTGTGGTCTAAGGAGACACCATTCTCACTTTACACTTGGAAAACTGAGCTACAATGGGTTAGAATGTGGCTATAGCAATATCAATACGTTTGTACTATAGAAATCAAATGAAAACATTAAAACTTCAAGATAATAAAGCTCCAGATGAGAGTTCTAGCTGTCTGTGGATGAGGAAATACCAGACATTTGAAAGATGCCATGTACAGAAGTGACCTATTTTATTTGACTTATTTACAAGGAGTGAGGTAAAGATGAAAGTGGAAATCTGTAGCAAGAAGTATGAATCACTTCAAGGACAAGAGGACACCCACGGTGCTACAGACAACTTGAAGGAAGGGAGCCCAGATGGCTTTGAAGTAAATACAAGTCCATTTCTGGCTACACCTAAGCTTACTTATCGATAGGGAGGCATCCAGGAGTTGAGCAAGCCTACTACACATCCATCATTCACATTTCTCCATTTCATTATAGACAGAAAATGCACTCACAATGTGTCAAGCTGAAATAGCTCTTGGCATGAGTCAGAGAGGAAAAACCGTAAAAAATATAGTCAACACAAAATTCAACATAAAATTTCTCATTTCCTGATTCTGTTGAAAAGTAAAATAATTTTTCTAACTCTCTTTCCCCTTATTAGCTGTCCAAGAGAAGGACAGAGATACAGACAAAATGGCTAGAATATACCTTCTTTATTTTTCCTCCCTTGCCTTTCATTTTCTCTGGGATTATTATGGTTTACTCACACCAAAGAGGATGAGACAGAGAGGAAGTTGTTCCCATTTAACAAATCCAGTCTCAATGGGGTTGAAGAGATTTACTGGCTTTAGTGCAGGTCACCCTTTATTCTGTGTAGAGGCTGAGGCACGTAAAGGCTGTGTCTCCACTGCCTGCCACGTGTTCAAATATCCCGAAATTCGGGGATGCCCTGGCTGTTACGGTTTGAATGCCACCAAAATGCCTCCTCTGGAGGGAAAAGCAGCAGCGCACGGGTCTCCTTTTTGCCATCCAGATTTGGCCAGGATGGTGACAAATTGTCTCCCCAGTGCTTAAAACATGTTCTGCATTCACGAGAGGCTACAATGAACCCGAAGAAATCTTGACAGATTTATTTTATCCTTCTTTTATCACTTCATCTTCTGCTTCAATAAATGGACTGTCAAACAAAGATGTTGTAAGGGAAAAACAAAGCATCAAGTATTTATTGTCTACGAAGCATTTAATAAATTGCATAAATCTAAAAAAAAAAAAAAAAAAAGAAAACCACACATTCAGGATTTTAGATTTAGGTTCAGGAAATTAACTTTGTTTTGAAGGTGATGAGGGAATGCAAGAGAGCTGTAATACAACTCCAGCAGGGACAGCAGCATCTCCTCTGACATTGCTGCTCCCAGTAAGTGACCCTGCCTTGGAGACACTAACTCTACTTCCTCCTCTAACATCACTGGGAGTACCCCTATGCATCCACAGGGAAGATCAAAAGACCACAGAAGTGATCGGCTAATAAAGGGTATATAAAAGAACTTAATTAAAAAAAAATAATTTCCAACTCGACAAGTTTGTTATGTATTTAATTCTGTTGACATATTTTCCACATACGAGTATGTTCCACATACTTTCTTTAGGGGGCCATCCTTGGGTTTCAGGCACATCAAATCATTAGAAGATCTCCTCATCAATACAAATGTTTAGCTCCACGGAATTAAATAACCTTAACTCCAACAGTCAAATACTCTTTTCTACTACCTGTCAGGAGGGTGTCAGCACCCAGCCTTTCCCTATCCTTCCCACACTTATGGGAAGGAATTATATCTGCTGGTGAAGGAGGTATAGTTGCTTTAAAGTATAGTTGCGTTGACTTTACAATCCAACCAATCTTCTTTTAATAGCTGAAGAGTGGAGCACTTGAGGTCTGGGTAAGCAGATCTATATGGTTCTCCATCCTAAGAAACTGAAGATTAAAGAAAAAAAACAAAACCAAAAAAACCCCACTGAATGAAAAATCAGTCCCTGCTGAAATAATGCCATATTTTGGGGTTTTTTGAGTGCAAAAAAAGAGGGAGTACTTACTCCAGAATAGGCAATAGTCCAGTACTAGCTAAAATGTGAGTACCGCAACATTGGTATCTTGTTCATGAACTTCCTTTTCTATGTATTACTCATGACTAAAAAAAAATAATCCTCAAAACAAACCGTAAGTCTCTACCACCCCATGTTGCAAAAAAAAAAAACAGTTGGAAGTTCACGATGGACTAAAGTTTATGAAACAACCCAACTCATAGATGTGTCCTTCCTTCTTCTTATAAGCAGAACCAGAGAAGACAGCATGTTTTCATTTATGAGATGATTTTTTTTGGTTTTTTACACACATACAGCAGCATCAATCAAGTGAGAAAACTACATCTCTGAAGAAGGTAAACCCAAGGAAGGAACAGCATGATCTGCATGCAGAAAGACAGTTCTGCCAAAATATTATTCTTCCATGAGGACTTATCTCACGCTCAGTAAAACTGAAAATGCAGAACACACAACTATTTGTGAGGAATTAAGTAGAATCAGAGAATAGGATCATGGAATGGTTTGGGTTGGATGGGACCATCCAGTTCCAACCCCCTGCCCTGGGCAGGGACACCTCCCACCAGACCAGGTTGCTCCAAGCCCCATCCAGCCTGGCCTTGAACCCCTTCAGGGATGGGGCAGCCACAGCTTCTCTGGGCAACCCAAGCCAGGCTCTCACCACCCTCACAGTAAAGAATTTCTTCCCAATATCTCATCTCAACCTCCCCTCTTCCAGTGTAAAACCATTATCCCTCGTCCTATCTCTCCACTCCCTGATGAGGAGTCCCTGTACTCTGGCCAATACTTGTAGTCCCAAGGAGAAGACCCAGACGAGGAAGAATTAATTAGGAGGATGACGTACTAGACAGCTATAAGCCAGTACTGCCCATGTAGGACACAGGACTCGTTCATCTGTTGGATTTTTGGAGGGAGGCTGAAAGGACTTCTCTAAACTCTCTGAACCTAATTTCAGACGTGGCAAAAGAACTCATTTTAGTTGGTTTCTCCATTTGTGAATGGACAGCTCTGGGTTTAGGTTATATCCATCACTACCAAGATAGAGGTGAAGGGACAGAAGTACACCCAGGTGGCGTCCACACTAATTGCTTAATAATTGTGAACACCTTCGGGATATGAAGGACGCATTAAGTATTGCAAGCTCTTACCTCTTTTTAAAAGAAAGTTACTAGTGCTTGCAAAAGCAAAAATAACTCCATGTAATTAAAGGCCTAAGACCCCCACTAACTCTGCAGCACAGAAGCCTGTTCACCACTCGGAACCCAGCACACTCAGGCCCCGTCCTGCTGAGATGTCCTCATTACAACAGGGCAAACAAAGATGTTTTCTTTATGTTCTCTCGATAATTACATTTGATCTGCCTCACTGAGGATCTCCTGCTAGCAATGAAAAGTATGAAGTGTTTCAATGGGTCAAGCTCTAGCTGTTTTATTTTCATTTCAAACATAGCAGAGACTTCCTTTTTTTTAACTTCCAAAGCAATAACCGTTGTGGTTTCCCCCCCTTGAGCCTGCTCAGCGACAATGAGCCAATTACTTATCATCTGCAAGTTCAGCCAGCAATTAAAATTAACTTACCAACGAGCACAAAGTAAAATATACTTCTCCTAAGACTTCAGTTGTTCTGTGACCACTATTACACCCAGAAGAGCTTTGAAGGTTCATCAAAGTTAGCACAATGATTTATTTATTTTTTTTCCTCTCACTCACTCTGCAGTATGTCCCCGCTTCAGAAATTGGTTGGCTGAAGAGATTACAGCCTATCTCTTAAAATAGACCAAAAAACAGATATATGGGATATGCGTAAAAATAGATATATGAGATGTAGGGGCTTATAACAACATCCACTAACTTTCACGAGCATTACGACTAGGTAGCAGCCCTGAAAATAAGAATAAATTGTCATTGAAAGGAGAGTACTTTCAAGCATATAATTTATGTAAGCGGTTTTTCATATATTAAAAACTCTACAGGTTAAAGAACAAATAGTCCCTCTTCAGCTCACGCAGCTGAGGGGCTGGATTGGAGGAAAGCAACCTGAGTTTGTCAAGAAATGTAATTTGTTCCACAGGTGATTTTTAAAATTATTATGCACCTCTCCAAAGCAACAAACCATGAATGCTATAAAAACAAAAAGGTCGTAAGAGAATTTTCTAGAATGCAAGATAAATGTGAACAAAAATTATTTCTGAAATAAAAAGCTTTTGTTCCGTTTCATTCTATTTTAATTCCTCAGAGAAACTTTATGGGTACTAACACATTTCAAAACCAAACATATTCAGTTAAAATTTAAAAAAATAATCATGCAAAACCACAGAGAAGACTTAGGGATTGCACTGCTTTGTGCTACACGAAAACATGTAGTATAAAGACTACAGTGCCCAAATCCTCCTTAAAAGGAATGAACAAAAGGGATCTTTTCCACCAGCTTCAACAGAGCTCTGTCAAGTACTTACTGCTAAGAAATTTGGGGACATTAATGAGAAAAGAGACATTCGCAGGAGAGGATGGGCTCACATCATCTCACATTTCTTACTTTTCAAGCACCAATTTTTGGACAACAGAAGAATGAGCACAGTTGCCTTCACACAAGTGGGATGGGAAAATAAGTACCAAGACAGTACATGAATTATTTGAAACTATAAATTTGAAGTGAAAGTAGATAAACCTAACATTTCAATATTCTTAGGGAGCACCCTGTTGAGACACTGCTCGCTTCCTCCCAGCAGGGACCTTGTAGCTGCAGAAAGATTGCAAGGAAAAACACAGAACTTGAAAAGAAGACGATAAGGAGAATTTTCCAAAGCACATTCAAACTTCGGCAAGACAAACTAATTAGTAAAGTTGTTTCATTACTTGCTCTAAAAATTAATGAGGGCTCAGACATCTTCTCTAAAGAATACCTCGATTATTTCAGAGCCTTTTAGTGCAGCTTCCAGCTTAATATGACCCAGCCTAATGAATGCTTGCCTGTTCAGTGTCTTCTCCAGACAGTTCCAAGACCTGAACTTCAGCTTAGATTCCGGTGATCGTGTGTTAACGGTGGGATGAGCATCCCAAACTGTCCCAGAGCACTGACATAAACCAAAGCTTTCCCTACCAGCATTAATCCCTTCAGACTCCTTTGGCGTGCTCACAACTGGAGTCCAGCTTTGATATTCATCAATGACCTGGATGAGAGGATGGAGTGTACCCTCAGCAAGTTTGCTGACAATACAAAACTGGGAGGGATCATTGACACGATGCAGGGCTGTGCTGCCATCCAGCGAGACTTGGACAGGCTGGAGAGTTGGGCAGAGAGGAACCTGATGAACTTCAACAAAGGCAAGTGTAAGGTGCTGCACCTGGGGAGGGATAACCCCCTGCACCAGGACAGGTTGGGGGCTGACCTGCTGGAGAGCAGCTCTGAGGAGAAAGACCTGGCAGTCCTGGTGGACAACAGGGTGACCATGAGCCAGCAACGTGCCCTTGTGGCCAAGAAGGCCAAGGGCATCCTGAGGTGCAATAAGAAGAGTGTGACCAGCAGGTGGATGGAGGTCATCCTGCCCCTCTGCTCTGCCCTGGAGAGGCCCCATCTGGAGCACTGGGTCCAGTTCTGGGCTCCCCAGGTCAAGAAGGACAGGGACCTTCTGGAGAGGGGACAGCAGAGGGCTACGAAGATGATGAGGGGCCTGGAGCATCTCTCTTGCGATGAAAGGCTGAGGGACTTGGGGCTTTTTAGTCTGGAGAAGAGAAGACTGAGGGGGGATCTGATCAACACCTATAAATACT
>JAOTQQ010000041.1:20107669-20120975 GCA_026546715.1 Gallinago undulata
CTATCACTAATGACCTGCGAGAAGAGACCAGCACCAACCTCTCTACAGTGTCCTTTCAAGTACTTGTAGAGAGTGATCCCCTCAGCCTCCTCTTCCTCAAACTAAACAGTCCCAGTTCCTTCAATCACTCTTGAGAAGATTTATTCTTATCCAGGGAAGCTGATGAACTTAGCAAGGTAGTGCTAAAAACCCCCAAACCTCATCTGAATTAAATTTCTATTTAAGAGAGGAGTATATCAGGGCACTCAACCAGCCAGGCCCACAATTTTTCTTTTCTCCCAAATTACAATACTTGCATAAAGATTGATATTTCTCTACAACAGGATAATTTGTATTCTCTAAAGTCCTCCTGAATGTCTTTCTACTTTGTTTTGTTTTTTTCTTTTTAAAGTATAAAGTTGGTAATTATCTCTTGAGAAAGAACCAGGTTTCCAAAACAGATGCACAGATTAGATGGACTTCAGAAATAAAACTGGCAAGAATCGACTGGTTATAATTCTAACAGGAACAGCCCTTTTCCTAAACGGCTTTCTCATATTTAATGACTGGCTCGGTAGGACACAAATGATTCTTCTTTCTTCTACCTAGAGCACTGACTAACAATCCAGTCATTAAGTCCTGGTTAATGATGACGGTTTTGACGATTATTGCTGGAGGAATCTTCTGCCATAATATATCCACAGCATATAGCCATATCTCTACACTTTAGATATGCAAAGATGTTTATACCACGACACCAATAACAGCTGCCTTTTATCAAACCTCGCAGGGGGAAAGAACAGAGATCCCGTGAGATACAATGCCATTAGAGCCTCCTCACACTCACACTTTGCATCCCATGCATGTACAAACATCCATCAGCTCAGGACAGCAAAAAATTTCAGCCCATGCATGTAAACATTTCTGCTTAAGGTGTCTGAAAAACAAGTGAGAAACCCTGATTTTTTTTCATTATTATTTTGTAATAATAAAACAAGCTACGTTGGATTGTTAACAGAGGGAAAACAAGAACACTGAGGAATGTTCCTGGGTTTAGCATGTGTCAAGTAGTAGAAAATTAATCTCTCCAAGGACACAAGTTAAAATGTTAACCACGGGCGCTGTTTCTAGAGGAAGACACATTACAAGAGAAATCAAAAGTACCTGCAGGTCCTTTGGGACAGGACATGATACTGAGCCACGTTTTCATCAAGCTGCCTGGAACAAAGAATCCAATCGTTTTAGATGGTCAGGAGAAGCTGTAGTGTTGAGTTTTCTGTGTGGAACTGTCTCTTCCCACACCTTCCAAGGGAATTAATTAGTGTTTTGTGGTTTTTCGATTGTGTTTAATTAAAAAAAAATATTGGGAAAGGGGGAGAAGAAGAGACAGAGAGACCCTACAGGGTCTTGCATCAAAGTCTGACTTGCAGCATCGAAGAAACTGAAGTGTTGAAAAATTCTTCAGGAAATAATGACAAGACCCAGTTGATTCTGAAGAACTATCCCTAAGTGTAATCCAAATACACAAAATGAAAACAACAGAGGAAATACAAAGCCAAAAGCAGACAGGCTGCATGAGACATTCAGCTCTCCATGAGAGTTGAAAAGCAGTGCGTACAGATAGCTCCTGTTCCTTGGCCAGCAAACAGATAGGTGCTGGCAGGGAAGCCAGATGGCATCCATCTAGTCCAAGTGGCTAGATGGCCACCCCAGGGGGGCCTCTCTCCCTGCAGTAGATGTGTTGGCCTGCAAGATTCCTCGCGCTGTGGTAGCTTGGAGCCAAGCCTCCTTTAGGGGGGAGTCAACGGCAGAGAGCACGTTAAGGGAAGGGCAAGAAGAAATGGGAGTCTGGGGAAACACAACCTGGTAGAGGGACCAAGGAGACAAGAAGGGAGAGGGGGATGTACGACAGGAGAAAGGTAAAGCCCGTCAGAGACCAGGTTTAACAGCTCCCCCCTGCACTGGAGTTGGAGGCTTTGACAACAGAGGAAGCTCCACTGACATTAACTCATTAACTGACATTACAGCTCTCAATGGCTACACCCCGTGCATTTAGAGTATGAGGACACTTGACAAATGAACAGGTAATTAATTCTCTCTCCTGTCCTTTCCCTGACACTGCCAGAACTAAAGCTGTTACTCCCAACCAGTCAAAAACCCAAGATTATTAAAAGGTTTTCTAGTATCAGATCAGGACACAAAGCCATTATTTTTTTCCAGTGCACACAGTTGTAGTCTCAGTGGGGAACCAAATGACTAGATGATCTTTGAGACCAACTTAAGGCACTCCGACTGGTACAAAATGTACTCTGGTGGTTTGCAAGAAAAAAATATGAGAAATAGATACTGACTAGGGAAATTTTATCCTGCTTACTGTTTCACCTCTCTGAGATCACAAGAAACCATGTTGGATCACAAGAAACCATGTTCTCAACAAAGTTGGAGAACTTTTTAGAGTTAATGGTTGGACTTGATGATCCCAAGGGTCTTTTCCAACCTGAATGATTCTATGATCATGATTCTATGATTCTATGTAGCCATGACATTCCCTTTTTCAACATATGATCATGAATTCTTCAAAATATTCTTTACTTTGATTTCTAAGATTTGTGATATGAAGTATTATTTCTTATTTTGAAAAAAGCTACCCCATTTCCCACTTACACACGAAAAGCAAAGCGGTAACACTGCTCGCTGGTGTCCCATGAGGGTACACCAACACAGATCATCATTTCTACCACCCAAAGATCTGGGATAGACAACGAACTTCTACGAGGAGGGTCAGCCCTACTGCCTCTCAAAGAAGTTTTCTAGTCTAACTTCAATCACTCAGCGCCATATGACACAGCCCCGTAAAAAAATACCGCCTGAGCTTTTCTTACCTAGTTGAAGAGTTAAGAAGTTTGGCAGTACTTTTAGCATTTTACCCGTTTCAGCTCGTGCGGTGATATCACACCTCATCGCTCTACATTGCAGAGCAAAGGCTTTGACGATGGCTGATGAGGTCCTGCTTAGTCCTCCCACGAGGGATCTCCCTCAGCCCTACACACTCTGCGACGCGGTTTATTGGCTTCACATCCGAGTTCTTCTGCTTTAACCCCACTAAGCAGATTCCCAAACCAAGTATCTTCCACCGACCCGCCGTAACACCTCTAATACTATTTTCTGCACGTAACGAGGTTCAATGCACAGCTTAATATTTGGGTTTACTCTTTTTCTCTTGGTCTGTCAAAAAAATCTTTACCTTCTTATGCTACGCACACAAATACAAACATAACTTCCCCTACAGATTCGATCAAGCTTTAATCCCTTGAACAGTAACGTAAATAACAGAAAAGACTTTGACAAACAGCAATATCAAACTTTATCCAGGAATAAACATCTGAAATCCCATGATTCTGTCTTTAACAGCTTGTCTTTGTACTAAATTGTTCTCAAACCCTTTCTCGCTGGCAAAGCTGCTGTGATTTCAGTTTCATTAAATCTCCAGTCCAGCCAACCCTTTCTGGTTGTGGGAGGTGTCAGGACAGGGAAAAGAAAAAGGAGTGAAGTACTTTAGTGGCATATGTGACAACCACTTCAAAGCCATAAATCCTACCAAAGTACCTTAGAGAATAACGATCAGTCAAGACTTTAATCATCAGCAAAAGCTAGTTGAGAGAATAAGGAGGGTCCTAAGGGTAATAGCTGTAAAATGAAAGTGTCCACTGAGCGCGTTCTTTTCATTACAGACAATTGAGCCATTTCTCAACCTTGTTTATCTTTAGCTTTTCCTCTTAGACCAGAGGGAAAGTAAGGGATATTACAGCCATCTTCCGCCAGCGAAGTAGAAAGAAAAATGCCAGAAATGTTTTAAGACAAACAATGCTGCTTCCACAGATGTGGTTACGTGCCCTTTCAGGCTGAATTCCAATCCTTGGTCCCTTAAACATCTGGCTGAAACCCAGGCTCTGTTTTTCCCCCAGGATCCAGTGCACACTGTGGATATCCCAGTGGGCATTTCCCAGTACTGAGACACATAATCCCATTAGTCACATTATAACCAACAATCCCATTGTCCCCTGAGCCTTGGTCTGATTCTTCATGCCTTCCTTTGGCTTCCTCTTTCTTTTCCCTGCCAGTTTTTGCATAATAAATACCTCTGTGTTTATTCTCTAACTTATGTATATGTCAAAACAGCTGAAATTATAAATATCTATAATATAAATCTATATCTATATATATAAATATAAATGTATTTAGCATAATAATTAGAACCAGAAATTCTAACAGTTTTTATGAACCAAGAGATTAAATTTTTCATTAAATTTTGTTGATGATTAGTTTGTACTTAGAAGTTGAATTAATGTCTAGAAGACCAATTCAACACAGCTCAATTAATTTAAACTCTATCTGTTTATTGATTATGAACATAAAAGACCAGAAATGCTCAACAATCGGAAGGTGTGTATTACCAACTCCTGGTGTGTTGCAGTTTAATAGCAATGGAAAAAATCAGTAGAGAGCACAGAGTCTGTGGTCACACTATAGCTGTATGTCTGGGATGCTTTTAATCCCATCTACTTAGAAACAAGATATGCAAAGCATGGACCATAAAAATAATATTATTATTTTTGCCTGAAATTCCTATTCAAAATGAAAAAATAATAAAAATCAAGACATAATAAATTCTTCCTGGCTAAAGATAAAATTCATTTTTGTGTTTTAAGTAAATTGCAAAGTCAAAGGTGAGCGTAAGTTTAAATTACTCGTTTGATGACAAAACTCAAATAAGAGAAGTGGTTCAAACATTAATAAAGAAGAAACATTCATAAGCATGTACATTGAAATAGATACCTATGTAAGCACCCCTCACTAATATAAAATAGCTTAGGAACATCCATAATTTTTCAACCATCTTGGCTTGCTACTGTTGTGTGAAGTTGTTGGGGGTTCAGACCTACATCAGATTCCAGGTTAAGTTATTTTCCACCCTTCAGCGAGTTAGGACAGAGATGGAGTTGGTTCTCAGCATCTTTAAGGAACTGAAATCCTTTTAGAAACTAACATTTATCAGATTTCACCAAAACAACCCAGCTCTCAGTGGAAAAAATGTCAAATCTATTATCATATAGTCCATCTCACCTCAAAATGATGAAAGAAAAATCTATTTGTCTTTTTCTCCTCCCCCTTAGGAATCATATTCTGATCTCGTAGCGAGTCAATGAGATGAATTAGGTTGCTTCCATCCGTAAGTTAAGGATGAGGTTTTCTAAAACAGAAGTCCACCTAACCTTGCGGGGGATATAAAAATAGATATTATTAATAAACCAAAAAGTCAGTTGGAAAATGGAAACAGCCTGGTCCAACTTCGATGCTTGATTTTGACTTTTTTCCCTCCCGTTTTTTAACTTTCTTTTAGCATAAATTCAATTAAACTATTGAATATAAGATCATGCATTTTTAAAAGTGTGAAATAGTGAAAACAGGATGCTTGCATAACAAATCATTTCAGCATTAATTTTTTTCAGTAATATAAATATTGACTGAAAAAATCCTCATGAGAACTGATTATAATCCTATGCTTTCTAAAAATACTGTTTGGCATAACAGAAAGCATTCTTTTATTGCTGTAAACACAGTTAGGAGTTAATTTTGGAGGAATGAAAGGATTTCCCAGGGGAGGTATATATAGCCTTCTCAGCACCACTGAAGAGTAAGATGGGAAGCAGAAAGAAAAATCACTAATACCAATTTTTTTTAACAAAAACTTGATAGTTCTTTAGCAACCGGTCATTGTGGGAAGCTCCTACTTCCCCCACCAGTTGCTTATTCCTGTTCTCCCCTTGCAAAGCTTTCCCTTCCTTCAGGAGTGCCAAGTGATGGGTTTATAGATTACAGCCTATTAGGACAAAAAAAACACGTGGTGGAAACACCAGCCTCAGTGGCATACGAATGAGTCGCTGAAAAAGGGGCAGGGAAGCTGTGGGGCTACTTTAAATTATAAGGAAAACCAAAGCAGCTATATTTGGTAAAAAGGGCCATTCACAACACCTCGACAGCTAAACTGCCCATTCAAAATCTTTTTCAGATTAAGAAAATCCGAAGACGGTCACATGTCTCAAGAAGGGAGAAAAATCAGTAATTTTCTAAGGGCCTCAACTTTATTAAGTCTCATGGGCTTTCCACTTCCCCGTGCTCTGCTCCCTTGCACAGCACAGAGACAACACCGCTCTCCTGAAGACAAACTAGAGAAGATCATAGCGTTGCAGCTCACAGAATATCATGAAAGAGGCCCTGGCAGCAAAACTGCACAAGTCAAACCAAGTCAACCACCCTTCTGCTCCACTCTGGGGAGAGCCCACCTGGAGCACTGTGTCCAGCTCTGGGGTCCTCAGCACAAGAAGGACTTGGACCTGTTGGAGTGGTGCCAGAGAAGACCATGAAGATGCTTCAAGGGCAGGAGCCTCTCTGCTGTGAGGACAGGCTGAGAGAGTTGGGGGGGTTGAACCTGGAGAAAAGAAGGTTTCAGGGAGATCTTCAAGCCCCTTTCAGTCCCTCAAGGGGCTCCAGGAGAGATGGGGAGGGACTCCTGATCAGGGAGGGGAGCCATGTGGGAAGGAGAATGGCTTTAAACTAGAAGAGGGTAGATTTAGATGAGATATTAGGAGGAAATTCTTTGGTGTGAGGGTAGTGAGGGCCTGGCCCAGGTTGCCCAGAGAAGCTGTGGCTGCCCCATCCCTGGAGGGGTTCAAGGCCGGGCTGGATGGGGCTTGGAGCAACCTGGTGTGGTGGGAGGTGTCCCTGCCCAGAGCAGGGGGTTGGAACTAGATGGTCTGTAAGGTCCCTTCCAACCCAAACCATTCCATGATTCTATGTTTTAAATTTAGGAAAGAATTTGGGAAGGGCTTCAGAAGTGCTTTTTCAGGTGTGATTAAATTTAGGAAAGAATTTGGGAAGGGCTTCAGAAGTGCTTTTTCAGGTGTGGTATCTCAGCAAGAGAAACATCTCACAAACACCTTGGTTTAGATAGGGGATAGAAATCTTCAGGGATTGCCCCTCTCCTGTCAAATTCCGCCATCTAGCAAGACTTCGAATATATCTAGGTCAATTAAAGCACTCCATCCACCCCCCGTACACATCAGTTGGCCCAACAATTGTAAATATTTTATCATATGGCTTTCTATCCTGGCCTATTTCTTCAGGATATTTAGAACATTAAATAATAATTTGGCAGTAAACAGCGTATAAGTAAACATTTTTCCCTCACTCTAGCACTGCTGAAGTCTGGCTGCTCCAGGGCAGAATATTGGAACTTCTTCAGGGCAGAATATTGGATCTTCTTTAGGGCAAAATATTGGATCTTCTTCCCATCTCCCTGCCAAATGGAGGATTTCCTCATTTTAAATGGTCTGGGTCCTCCCTGCTACTGGGCAAACTGTCGAAAGTTACTGACAAATCCCACAGGCCACCAAATCCTCTCTTGGCAGCACTAATTTGCTTGGGTTGTTCCCTGTGTGTTTATCTTTGATTTTAAAGATTTAATTCCCGGTTAGAGTTGGGTGTGAAGTACCTCCCAACCCCTGCTCCATGGGGCCACTCAGTTGACCACGTGTCCCATCAAAGGGCGCATCGCTCCCTCTGTGGGTCTGAGAATTTGTCTTTATGAGTGCAGGAAAAGCACCGGGCATGTTACAGGAGAGAAAATTCAGTGGAAACACTCAAGCTACACGCCATACACATGACAGATGGAGGATTTCCTTCCAACGACGACGTGACCTTCGTGGTATTCCTCATATATAAATTGCAGCAGAACATTTCCTTCAAGAACCAAAGCACTGATGTACACATCATGGCAATTTAAGGAACAGAATAAAATTGCGACACTGCTATTTCCGTACCCAAGGTGTTCCCTTGGGCCTCGACTGAAGGGTACACACTACACCAAGCAGATGGATTTATATATTTCTGCAGCACAAGGTACCAATCAAACATTAAAGATGGCAAGTTCCACAGGTCATTCCCTAGGTGGGAAGGGAGGGGGGGGGGAGAAAGTTACTGTGGTATAAGAGAAAACTCATCATTATGGGTGATGTTTCATTCCTTATTTCTTATAAAAGAAAATAAAATATTATTTTATTTTTATTTTTTCATAAAATGCGGTAGCAAATTATGATCAAAATAAGCCGCACCACAAAATTTTAAGAAAAATATATTTTTTGCCCCCATTTCTTCATGAATGGGGCAATATTTTAGGTGAGCTTTTGTGCAACATAAAGAAATAAAATGTCATGCTGCTGTAAGCAGAGGGACTCATCACTGTCTTGTAGCAAGA
This sequence comes from Gallinago undulata, assembly GCA_026546715.1. Classification (NCBI taxonomy): domain Eukaryota; kingdom Metazoa; phylum Chordata; class Aves; order Charadriiformes; family Scolopacidae; genus Gallinago; species Gallinago undulata. The sequence goes on from JAOTQQ010000041.1 coordinate 20,115,963, forward strand.
AGAGACTGAAATGCTTGTCTCCATCTACTGCTTGGTCAGATAGATGCTAATAAAGCTCTCGAGGGGCAATCCTATCCAGCAGCACCCGAGGTATCACCTGGCTGTCACCTCATGGGAACAGGCAGAACATCCCCTTCTGATGCCCTAGGTTCCTCTTGCCTGCAGGGCAAAGCTGAAAGAAAGCTCAAGTGTTGAGATACTCACAGAATAAAGATGAGGTCCACAAGAGACCCTTCAGTTTCTGGAACTATTTGATAACATGAAGTAAAAGTACAATATTACACTAAACTACCAAGCAATAGACCATCTTCTGTCAAGACCAACCAAGACCAGGCTGGATAGGGCTTTGAGCAACCTGGTGTGGTGGGAGGTGTCCCTTCCCAGGGCAGGGCGTGGAACTGGATGATCTTTAAGTTCCCTTCCAACACAAACCAACCTATGATTCTATAATTGAGTTTTAAAGTAAAGGGAATCTGAATCTCAAAGGTTCATCCTAATGTTGAGGGCTTGCCAGAAGCCCCTCCTTCAGGACACCCTCCTTTCTCACCACAAGGTTGTGTCAGTGAAAGCAGCAGAAACGTTGGAACTACGGATGAGATCAATTGAATCCTCAAAAATGTTGGATACTCTTCCTCACAGCCCAGAATGACTTGGTACAAGGAACTCCACTGTCTGCGTGGTTGCTATGATAACACTTCTCTTACTCACAAACACCCATAGAAGACAAATATGATGGAGGTTGAGAAATATTTAGTCAGTAAGCCTTTAGATGTAGTCCTAGTTTAGAATCTCAAACATAAATTGAAGGCAGGTTCACTCTTTTTTATAAAATCGAGTACAGCTGGACAGAATGATTATGGTCTATGTTTCATTCCTAACATCTGGTTTCCAGAGGCTTGCCTTTGCTCCTCAAGATGGACACTTTCGAAATAAATATCCTCTTTCAAAGATTTTAAAAAAAGCGATGTCACAGAATTCCCTAGATTACGTATGATCTAGGCTGAAGTGGCCTTCTTTGGTGAGCCAAGGGAAACAAAACTATAGAAAAAAACGTCTGTTAAAGGAAGAAAATCCTTGATCAATGCAAAAATCACTTGGCAGACGTGAATACCGTTTTTATGGCTATTGGGGGTGGGTGGGAGGGAGAGAAGGGTATTGCTTTTGCCTTTTTTTTTTTAAATTCTGCTACTGCTGCTTGAAGAGGTGACAGGCTAATAACATCTGCTCGGAACTGGATTGTAAGTTTACATTACACAGCGTGTGTTCTATCATTATTGCACCGTACAGTAGGAAAATGGTTTTACTACACAGTGCCAGAGGCAGAAGATGCTTCTGAAAATCACTTAGGAATCAACATTGCAGAAGATAATCTGATTATCTTTTTTTTTTTTTTTTTTTACTATTATTACCCTTACAAATTCAAAATTATTATTATTCAATAAGAGAAGCTACAACTTGCATATTTCCCTTCCATACTTCTCTAGCAGCATCCTGATCCTGGAAAATGTAGTAACGGATCAGCACAACAATCTGTCTCCTTCAGAAATAGAGCATATCAGCACCTTCAGAAGGCATTACAGTTAAGGGAAATAAAAAGTACAAGTCAAAGCTCATATCCATTATCTAGAGTCGGGTCATGTATTACTCCTCAGGTCTCAAAGTGAAGCCATTTTCATTTATGATGAGAAAACCGTATGAAATAAATTCCAATGCAAAAACCAGAACACAGTGAATGAAACCAGGACAAATGAAGAATTAAAAAAAAAAAATGTACCTGAAATAAGTAGGAAAAGACTCGTTTGTAGGAAGGGAATTTGCCCTTATAGTGCTGAACATTTAGAATATGTGAGACACTACTGAAAATTCGGATTATATTAAATATCTGATTTCTCCTACTGTAAAAAGTAGTATTGAGGAAGGAGAGAAATATGGAATACATTCCTACAAAACTATTATTTCTCATCTATTCCCAAACCAAAATTGGTACTGAGCACCGCAGAACTGACCGATGAAACATACTGCATCTATTTTAAGTATTGATCACTTAAAAGAAAAGAACATCTTGGTCAATTCCGAAAGGATATTGATGCCAATAGCTGCAACATGACTTGAAACATAGGTGTGCCCAAAACTTCTGGAAGGGAAGCAATAACTAGGAACATTGTGCTGAAGCTGGAAACATTCAGGCTCTGTCGGCTGTGGAATGAATATAGATCCCTTCAAAACAAGCAAGTGTGTCTAGATGTGTGATGCTTTTAATGCTACATAGAATATGGTGTGGGTTGAATTATTCTGAATTAACACCATCGTTTTCAAGGTAAGAACTAACAATATTAGGAGCGTATCACAGAACGCAACGTGCAACACTGCTGTAACCCTCCTTGCTTCCCCTGCTTACCTGAGCTACCTGCCTTTTCCTTTTCAGAGATAGTGAAGTTTCATTAGGAAAAAACATACAAAAAGTGGCTATATGGGGCTCAGTCCATTTGTCTCATAAGAATGAAAATTCAAGCTTACAAGGGGTTCAAGCTTATCGATCTAATACAAAAGAACCTCCAAGTGCAGCCAACCACTCAATAAAATCCAGTATGGATCTGCTGACACGTGCCAGTGAATTACCAATAACTGAGAACTCAGCATAAGCAGTTCAAGACTTTGGGTCTTAGAACGTTAACAAATAACTGGAAGGTTTCCCATAATTTATTAAATGAACACAAACAAGCTCCTCTCGTCTAAGAAAAGTGGCTGGCTACTGTGAGTACAGCATAACAGCTACAAGAAAGAGATAATGCACATGATGTTACTATCTCTTTTTTTTTCTTTCCATCCTGTTAGTTTCAGGCCTTCCAGAACACCAATTTCTGTTAAAACTCAATGTGCTGTCACTGTATTGAAACGTGAATTGCCATCAAATCAACCACTATTATTTCAGCGTAACGCTGTGTTCCCACACTCAGTGCTATCACTCCTCTAATTAGAAGCAACCCAGAACAGAAACCAGTTTTTCCCAGTTCACTCAATCTGTGGTAGAGCTGGGTTGCAACTACCGCAGTCTCACAGTTGACAAATGCAGTTTAGGAGATTTCAACTCAATTCCAGCCACTCACTGGTATTTCTTAATACGTAAGCAAAAATTCATAGGGATGTACTTAAAAAGGAATTTCTTAAATGACCTGATAGAAAAAAAAGGCTGAAAGTTGGGGGAATAGGAGGCTGCATCAGAGCAGAACTCTCCTGACTTTGTCAACAGAGAAGCAAATAATCTCTGGGATTCCTTTGTACTGCTACTATTCTAATAAAAATACACCATAAAGACTGTAAGAATAGTAGAACACTCTGCCAGCAGAGATGAGTAAATAATGCTTGTTACAAACAACCCTTCATTCTAACGTAAAACACCCACCCTCTGTTCACATTCCCTACACTTCTTTCCAGTTGGGTATTCTGCCGAATGAGCTTATACCTGAAAACATTTGCCAAAATTACATTTGAACTCATTTAATTCAAGTTTGTAAAGCACCCTAAGATCTATAAACTGAGAGATGCTACAGGAGTAAAGTATTGTCTCAATATTTGCAAAAATAACAACTTCCCCATTCGTCAATTGAATGAGGTTTCTCTCGTTGAGTTCAATGGGCTTTGAAGAAGGTCTGATTTCCCACAAGCGTTCTATGTTGTTTAGAAGTCCCACGGTGACGTAAACACCGCTCCACTCTGTATCTATCACTAGTTGAATTGCAGTGTCAGCTGAGTAATGTCTCCTTTTGTACAGGGACTGAAAGATCTCCACTATTTTCATAGACAAGTCAAAGTTCATCTTCAAACTACCGAGCCTTCATCCGAGCTTAAGGCTTTTTCCATTATCTTACAAGAGATAATTGATTTTCTTACTTCCTTTTAGAGAAGGAATTCAGCATAATAATGAATTCCCAAAGAATGCCCCAGCCAAAGTTAAAATTATTGGAAACTCATTGCATAGACAGCTTCTTTTTCTGAAATAGGCTGTTATAATTTAGAGTTCAGTGGGACTTTCTAAATACACAGAGAAAATGTGACATGGCCTCAATTACGACAGCGTCGAGGGCTAATAGAGAGAGCTACAGTCCAAAAAAACCCCACGCCATTTACACTCTTAAGATGGATGGACTCAATTGTCTGGAATCAGATGTCTCAGCTGCTACTAAGTTGTTAAGTTCTAAAGAAGACGTGTGCTGATCCTCCTACTGTTCGTTTGGATTTGAATTTTGTGGCATCTGAAGATTGAATTCTGCTCCTGAACTGAAATGTGCTTTTTCACCTACCTCGTTTCTCGCGGGGCAAGGAGCCTTTCAGAAGGCTGTGTTTGTACCTCCTGGCAAGAACCCTCACAGAGAGATCTGTACTTTCCCCCTGAATTTATGCCTCACGCATGGCTTTCCTGACCTGCTGCTTTAAATCTGCCTCCTTTGTTGTTCAGCCTTAATTATCAAACTGTCGTTAGGCCCCCCAAGCCCCTCCATCTGTGACTGCACATAGACTCTTCATCTCCTTCTCATGCATTTCCGAGTCATTCGTCCTCCCGTTTAACGTTTTACGAATTCTGGCTCTGGATTGCCTTTAATACAATCCCATTTCGGCTCTTGATTTGCATACCTTTGCATTTCAAATGTGACTTAATAGATTATTAACTGTCTTGGCGACTAAAAAAAATCCCGTCTTTTGAAATAGCTCTTCAACAATGATATAAAAAAAAATGTCAAATTATATACAAAAAAAAGAAGAGAGGGACGGACTGTAAAGCAGAGCTACGGGAATATTAACTCTAAAAAGAGGTTTAGAGATTTTTTAATCACTTCACTAATTCAACATGAAATTTTCACAAGCATGAAAGGTACTCCATGTCACAGAATCACAAAATGGTTACAGTTGGAAGGGACCTTAAAGACCATTAAGTTAGAACCCCCCTGCCCTGGGCAGGGACACCTCCCACCAGACCAGGTTGCTCCAAGCCCCATCCAGCCTGGCCTTGAACCC
>JAOTQQ010000041.1:20155410-20172705 GCA_026546715.1 Gallinago undulata
CCAGACCCCTCACCAGCTTGGTGGCTCTCCTCTGGACACGCTCCAGCCCCTCAATGTCCTTCTTGTGGTGAGGGGCCAAGAACTGACCACAGCACTTTATAGAATCATAGAATCATATGCGGTTGGAAGGGACCTCTGGAGATCATCTAGTCCAACCCCCTGCCAGAGCAGGTCTACATAGAGCACGTTGCACAGAAACTTGTCCAGGAGGGTTCTGAATGTCTCCAGAGAAGGAGACTCCACCACCTCTCTGGGCAGCCTCTTCCAAGGTTCTACCACTCTCACAGGAAAGAAGTTCCTCCTCATGTTCAAGTTTGTGTCTGTTCCCTCTTGTCCTGTCCCTGGGCACCACTGAAAAAAGACTGGCCCCATCCTCCTGACACCCTCACTTTAAGTATTTGTAAGCATTGATCAGATCCCCCCCTAAGTCTTCTCTTCTCCAGACTAAAAAGAACCAAGTCCCTCAGCCTTTCCTCATAAGAGAGATGCTCCAGGCCCTTAGTCATCTTTGTGGCCCTTTGTTGTACCCTCTCCAGCAGTTCGCTGCCCTTCTTGAACTGGAGAGCCCAGAACTGGACCCAGTGCTCCAGATGGGGCCTCACTGGGGCAGAGCACAGGGGCAGGATGACCTCCCTCCACCTGCTGGCCACACTCTTCCTGATGCCCCCCAGGATGCCCTTGGCCTTCTTGGCCACAAGGGCACATTGCTGGCTCATGGGCATCCTTTTGTCCACAAGAACTCCCAGGTCTTTTTCCTCAGAGCTGCTCTCCAGCAGGTCAGCCCCCAACCTGTTTTGAATCAAAGGAAGCCAAAAGCCAAAGAAGTCTTTCTGCTTCTTTAATTATCAATAATTATTTTTCACGACCATGTTGATCAGGCACAAAGAACATGGATTAGGGTCTCAGTATAGGCAGCCTCTGTAATAAAACATTTAATGTGGGTATATTATAGATATACACCAAGACAAGAAATGGATACAGACCAACAACCAAAAAAAAATTATTTGAAAGTATATTTTAAGGTTTTTGTATCTCAGCACATCACTGGTCTGAGATAACAGAATTCACACGTACAGAACAGGAACCCAAGAGAAGTTATTGTGTGAAGATGCAGCACATCTGCTACCGACACTGCACTGGCCCAAATACACTCACTTCTTTGTGAAAAACGTCTAAGAACATCTGCCTCATGTTTGTAAATGGAGAATTCGGGTGAGAGACTGAGGTCGGGCAACTATGGGCAATGATGTAATAGCACACAGTAAAGTAAAAAGGTATTTTGTAGGATGGAGGGCACAGCTCTGAAAGAGTGGATACACTGGTGTTTCTGAGGCACAAACATCACGTTGATGGAGAGTTACCACACAATGTGCTGATCTGTAGTTTGACTCTATACACTTTGCCACAGTCAGGTTGTTGTTTATGATCATAAAATGGTTTGGGTTGGAAAGGACCTTAAAGATCATCCAGTTCCAACCCCCCTGCCCTAGGCAGGGACACCACCCACCAGACCAGGTTGCTCCAAGCCCCATCCAGCCTGGCCTTGAACCCCTCCAAGGATGAGGCAGCCACATCTTCTGTGGGCAACCTGGGCCAGGCTCTCACCACCCTCACACCAAAGAAGTTCTTCGTAGTATCTCATTTAAATCTCCCCTCTTTCATTTTAAAACTGTTCCCCCTCATTTTATGGCTCCCCTCCCTGATCAAGATCTCTCCCCATCTCTCCTGGATCCCTTTTAAGGACTGGAAGAGGCTCTAATGTCCTCCCAGCACCTTCTCTTCTCCAGGCTGAACACCCCCAACTCTCTCAGCCTGTCTTCCCAGCAGAGAGGCTCCAGCCCTCGGAACATCAATCTGAAATGTATGAGGATAGTTTACATACATGATGATGATGATGTTTATATATACACACAAGTAATATGAGCAATTTCTGTGCTGGAAACTGGAGTGGATGGAGGACTAGCACAAATTAACTTCAGAACAGTGACAAATAAATGATTGACAGCACTTGAGTTATTTCAGCTATGTACAAGCCTGGGACAAAACAGTAGATTTAATATATTCAAAAGGTAGAATCTTCTTCATCACCTCTTAGGCATATAATACATAGCGCAAAAAATCATAGAATCATAAAACTGTCAAGGTTGGAAGGAACTTTCAAGATCACCTAGTCCAACCATCAATCGAACTCTGATAAAAACCAGCACTGAACCATGTCTCTAAGCACTATGTCAACCCATCCTTTAAATCCCTCCAGGGATGGGGCCTCAACCACTGCCCTGGGCAGCGCAGTCCGAGGCTTAAGAACCCTTTCCATGTAAACGTTTTTCCCAATCTCCAATCTGAACCTCCCCTGGTGCAACTTGAGGCCATTTCCTCTTCTCCCATCACCTGTTCCTTGGGAGAAGAGACCGATCCCCCCTGGCTACAGCCTCCTTTCAGGGAGTTGGAGAGAGCCAGAAGGTCTCCCCTCAGTCTCCTTTTCTCCAGGCTGAACACCCCCAGTTCCCTCAGCCACTCCTCACAAGACTTGTGCTCCAGACCCCTCACCAGCTCCATTGCCCTTCTCTGGACCCGCTCCAGCACCTCAATGCCTTTTTTGTGATAAGGGGCTCAAAACTGGACCCAGCACTCAAGGTGGGACCTCAGCAGTGCCCAGTAGAGGAGGACAATCACCTCCTGAGTCCTACTCACCACGCTGTCCCTGATACAGGCCAGGATGCTGGTGGCATTTCCTTTTGTAAAAAGAACCCCAAACCTATCAGAAGTTCATTGTTATGTGACAATTAAAGCCTATAATCACAATGCTTACCATTATGTATTGGGGCTTTGTTTCTTGGGTTTTTGTTTTGGGTTTATAGTACCACCAACGCTGGACCAATGTGAAGAACATAAACATCCAGAACCACAGAACGGTTGAGGTTGGAAGTTACCGCTGGAAATCATCTAAATTAAACACCCCTGCTCGAGCAAGGCAACCTCAAGCAGGTTGTCCAGGATGGTGTCCAGGTGGTTTCCAGTATCTCTAAGGAGACTCTACAACATCTCTGGGCAAAGTCTTCAGGGATCAATCACCTCACAGTTACAAGTTTATTCTTATAAAAAAAATGAGAAATTCCAGCATTCCCAATTTGTGCCCATTTCCTCTTGTCCTTTCACTGGGCATCACCCAGACTCCGATTCATCTTCTTTGCTCCCTCCCATTAACTATTTAGACATATTGGTAAGATACCCCTGTTAAGAATCTCTTAAGAAATGTTACAATTTTGTGAGTGCAGGAGTGAAGAGCTTAAAGAATACAGCACAGCAGGCTTAATTAAAAAAATAATAAATAAAATAAGTTGTCCTCAAACTGATTTCGTATTCTCAATTCCCATAACAATTTCCAAATTCTAAAACCAATCGCAGCAAACAGAAAGTGCATTATTTGACAGTGTATTCACTGCTCATGGAAGCAAGTTCTTCTTGAAAGGGTCTTTCTGTATAAAAAGCTGCATTATGTACGGGGGTTGCTTTTGGGTGGGTTTTTGGGGTTTTTTTTTTTTGGCATGTTTGAACTTTATATGAAAGAAACATTGGAGGAGGATTTAAAAAATCATGCGTTTTTAACTCCTATTACCAAGCACACCCACATGAAGCAATTTACACACGTTTTCCTAAGTGAGTCCTTGTGACTTGAGGATGTCTGTGACAGATCTCTGTCATCTGAAAGGAAGGAGGAGCAGCTTTGGCAGCTGTGTTGCTGTAGGTTGGGTGGCACGGACCCCTTCTCACCCAGCATGGACCAGTCTGGCCTCTTGCCAAGGCCCCTCACTAACTGGGGCAGGCACATGGCAATTCCAGCCTGCAAAATTAGCCTTTTCCCTGGGCTAAAAGACATAAAGGAGATCCCATTCCTTCATCCAGCACCTTTGCTCATCACTCAGGCTTCATGAGATGATCCCAGCGTGACACCTAGTGGCAGCAGCAGAGTTAACCCCCTCACTGCCGTTCAGCCAGGTTACTGTTTGGAAGAGATTCACACCTATTTTTCCCTTTATTTTCTAGCTCACCTGCAATACCTTGAATGCACTGAAGTAGTAAAAGCGTGAGGATCCTCCAAACCAGGGGATTTCTTTGTTTTCTCCACTTTTAGCTGGCATTAACTAAGACATATGAAGAGCCTATCTAAAATACCAATATCTGAGTGACAATCAAATAACCAGTTTATTATTTATTTCTTCGTAACTCTTTAAATTCCATTTCTGATCTCACTCTCAGGAGCAGGAATTGCACAACTAAATTGTCTTAATGAGGCTGTAAATCTCTCTTTGTGTTGGAGTTTAATAGTATCTGCAGACTTTCTCAATACCGCTTTGCTTCCTTAACTCGGAATGAGATCTACGAAAATATTTAGGCAACTAATTCCCACTGTCTCACTAATTCAGGAGATCCCGACGTGCAGTTTGAAATATAGCATGCTAATATATGCATATAAACTATTATTTCTGTATATGGGTGTTATGGGTGCTACCTCCAGTGTAATAGGTGTTAGAGAGATTATCAATAATGGCCAAATTATACACACACACATATCCAAGATTAGAACCTTTTCAAGAACACTAATGATATCATCTTTTACAGCCCAATATCTGCTTTGTTTCCCAATGGCATTTTGACAGCCCGTTTTAATCCTCTCAAAGAAAAATAATTTCTAGAATTCACATCTCTAAGATTAGAATAAATTCAGTATGTTCACTAATGGCAATAAGTGGAAGAAACTTCTTTACCCCAAAATCACAGGCCATTATTATCTGATGTCCACTAACAATTGTGTTGCCTGTAACAGAAGCAATATCACTCCTATCAGCTACAAAGAGGAGCAAAAGGCTATTGCAAACACGTCATTTCTGTTTCCTTCAAATAAAATTTGAAAAAAGCAACAACAACAACAATCATAGCAGCACTAAACAAGACTCATCAATTTAAAGATAAATTTCCAGGTGAGAAGAGAATCTCATAACATCCCTCTCTCTACACCAGGCCAGGACTTAATATAAAAAAACAATTTCAAACTACACATTCTCAAATTGGGGGAAATACATTCGTAGATTGTAGTTATTTCCTTGAGGCTCAGGGTTCCTTATTAATATATGCAAATATGTTTACAGAGTAGAACGAAAAAAGTAAACTAGAAATATTCCTTAAAAAAACCAGCACTTTGCAATTTTCTTCTTTGTTAGTCCATCCCACCCCCCAAAACACTAAATCCACAAAATAAACCAAGTGGGTTTTTGTTTGGAAGGGTTTTTTTTGTTGTGGTCGTTTTCTTAGAACACTTGAATTGCAAATCCCTAGTCCCTTCTAGACTTCAGGACCGCGTGTCTCAGCCTTATTTATCCTAATTTGCGGTTCTCCCTGCAGCAGTAACAGGTCTGAGAGGAATCCTGTGCCTCCTGGGGCTGGTTGTGTCCTGGAGCTGGTTGTGTCCTGGAGCTGATGTGGCTCCATTGCTTAAGAAGGGAAGAAGAGAGTCCCCTTTAAGGCAGAACTCACACCCTTCCACAATCTTCCAGAAAGACTTAAGAAAAGCAGGAACACAATCAATTTGTTAATAGTCCAGTGATGTATAAACCCAGAAAACGGGATATTACAAAATCTTCTCGGTCTGACAAAGAAAGACATAAAAAAACCCCTCAAGAGCTGGAAGAAGCAGTCAGTAACATTCAAAGCTTAAAAACAAATAAATAAAGGAACAACGCAAATTGATGGTAGCAGTAAGTGAATCTACATTGAGACAGATTACTGGGGAAATAAAGAATCCGCCACAAAATCAAGTCTTTAAAGCAAGGTTGGTCGCCTTTCTAAATGATGCTACAAGTGTTAGGCATACAGGATGCAATAATGAAGAAATTTTATAAACTGGAAAGAAAATGGATATTAAAAAGGTTTCTTAATCACATGAGAACCTAAAACAGTCTTCCAGCAGGAGTGCTGAGGCCCCCTTTTTTAAAAATAATTTTTACATATATATGAAAACGAATTTCAAGCAAGCTTATTATATAAGAGAGATAACTGCTCTTCATGACTTCAGAGGCCCCTCCTTCTCATATACTATTATGTTAAATGTATGCATCTCCTCTTCTTGAGAAATTACAAAACAGTAGTTCTTAGGAAGGAATAATTTTCCTGTTGTTACGGCCACTGAAAAAATTTCCTCCAGGCTCAAACAAGTCTCAGGAGCCCTAGTGTGAGCTACTCTGCACGAGCAGCATCTGCTTTGAAAGCAGCCAGACTATGTAAAAAAGAATTCAGCAGGAAATGAGGGAAGAAAAACGGAAACAGAAGCCAGGAGCACACAACAGCAATGAAAATCTTTTGCTTCAGGTCACACATTAAGAATATGAGAATAGTTTTATGTACCCTGTGTCCTGTCTTTGAACAGAGGCCCAAGACTGATGTCTAAAGAAAACCAAAATAAACCTGAGTGAGTCCTTCCCTGAACACACTTATGCCTTCAATAAAGAAAAGGGAAGTCAGGAAGAGAACTCAAACCTTCTCTTTTTTTGATCCAATGCTTTACAAACAAGATCTGCTGAGGGCACAGTAGTTTTTTTCAATATAGAACAAGTACAACTACTATCAGCTTCATACAGAACATTTTAATTCTGGTAAGACAGAAATGCTAAAATTAGGATAATTAATCAAACAGTAATCTTCAATAAATTGGCTATTACCACCATTTAAGACTATTTTTAGTTCATTATTTGAGTTGGATAACTCTCTAATAAACTCACTTAATTTCCTTAATTGGCTATTTTTAAATTATAATTTTAGCAATTGTGCTGGCAAAGAGATCTCTATTTAGATCAATTCCTTTTACTTGAAGTTACTGCCAAGTGATTTTACCATCTGGTCATTTACCTCTCTCTATCAAATGAGTCACCACCACCAAAATAGTTAATTAGTGTCACATGAACTGTTGCTTGAAGAGAAAAATAAATAAGAAAAAAAAATATCAATTTTTCACAAGTGCCCAAGCAAAATATGAGCTGTTAAGTCTCACTTTTAGGAGGCACGGTTCACCTCATTTACTTTAAGTCACTCTTAAAAGCATAGGCACTTAGCTTAAGTATGAGAGCTTGATGAAAGACCACCTTTCAGCTGTGCCACAGTAACTAATAAAATTCATGTTATAAAAACAGACCAACAGACTTCTCTCCAACCTCTCTGGACTCATAACAGATGTCTTGAAGATTCTCCCTTGTCCATCAGTCAGCCCTTTCCAGAACTCACCAGCTTCACAGCTCAGCCAGGTAAACACAACAGGAACATATTTTAAGTTCTTCTTATACAGAAGCACAGAACAATATGGTGTTGGAAGGGACCTCTGGAGATCATCCAGTCCAACCCCCTGCCAGAGCAGGTCCACCCACAGCAGGTCTCACAGGAACTTGTCCAGGAGGGGTTTGAATGTCTCCAGAGAAGGAGACTCCACCACCTCTCTGGGCAACCTCTGCCAGGGGTCTGTCACCCTCACAGCAAAGAAGTTCTTCCTCATCTTTAGATGGAACTTCTTATGTTCAAGTTTGTGTCCTTTGTGTTCTGTCCCTGGGCACCACTGAAAAAAGCCTGGCCCCATCCTCCTGACACCCACCCTTTAAGTATTTATAGGTGTTGATCAGATCCCCCCTCAGCCTTCTCTTCTCCAGACTAAAAAGCCCCAAGTCCCTCAGCCTCTCCTCATCAGAGAGATGTTCTAGTCCCTTGATCATCTTTTTACCCTCTCCAGCAGTTCCCTGTCTTTCTTGACCTGGGGAGCCCAGAACTGGTCCCAGTGCTCCAACTGTGGCCCCACCAGGGCAGAGCAGATGGGGGGATGACCACCCTCCACCTGCTGGCCACTAATGCTCCAAACCATATTTAAGCTAAAATGACTGACTTTCAGAGCAGTGGTTAAGGAGCCCTCCTCTAAGTGCTCTTTCTGCTGCCTGTGATTTTTGGGGTGCAGCACCTACCAGAACTGCAGAAGAGCCAGCGTGGGGCTGTCCTACCACCGGCTCCAGCCGTGGCAGAGTGAACCTACCCCTGAAGAACCGGCTTCCCCCAGCAGTAGCAAAATTTGAGTTAAGTAACAGATCCAAATGTATTCTAGCTGCTGAAGTATACAGTATTTCATTTCCAACCTTAAAACTGAATAAGAAAAAAAATAATTTTATTTATTAATATTTTACAGATACCATCTACGGGGAAGATTAAGAAAAGGTTTCAGAGATCTTTGGACGGATTATTTCAGGATGCACGACAGACATAAGGATATAACGCAGCTCAATTTTCATGCTTCACAGCAGAACCTAAACCTGGAGTTCAGAAAGATATTTTCCCAAGATCATTAACTCCCTCATTTGGGATGGTTTGTATATTTTTAACAAAAAACCAATTATTTTAGTTGCCCCCAACATAAAAGAGGTAGGTGTGTAGGTCAGGGTCACCAGAATGTAAGAGAGGGCAGCTCCTAGGTCTGCTCCTAGTTTGAATCTACAGAGTGACCCCAAAGGGGACTTTTTCTTTGTCTCCCCGGCCTGGGGTTGGACAGGACAGAGAAGGAAGATGTTAAAGATGAGGGATTTTGAGGGGAAGCTCGTTGTTTCAATCAAATGTCACTGTAACCACTGCTGCTGCTTTAGTTGGAGCTTCAGAAGACAGAAACTTCTCATCTCATTTAAAAGCAGCTTTTCCAGAGCGCGGAGGAGGACACTGTCAGTGCGGTGACAAAGGAAGATTGAATTGTTCCAGCCACAGTAACACCGGCTTCAAGATAAAGGGGTCATCATTGGATCCCACCGAGGTGACTTCGTACAAGTACCTGTTATTACCACGCTGTAATGCAGGGCTGCATCGGCTGGATGTGACACTGAAGAAGTTGGGTGTTCAGGTCCTGCGTGATCTACAGTACAGAGCTGTTACCAGTAATAGCCCAGCTTTGCAAAAACTGTTAAAAGCCAGACTGATATTTTCTGTATTTATAGACAATAAGAGTGAAATTACCATTTTTTTTCAGGCATTTTCATTATTCAGGTAAGGCATGGAGACAAAACAAAAAGCAAAAGCTTAATAGAAATAATTATTAATAATGAGATATGAAAATTTTAAAGGCAGCCTTCTGATCCATGTAATGTAACAGTCATTAATAGATAGGATTGCAATAATTAGCTTAATTTATTATCTTCAATGAGATTATTTTTCTGACTTGAGATAGCAGATATAAATTAAAACACTCAAAAGGTGAATTGTCTTTGTTTCGCCGTGGTCATCTCCTCAGAGCAGGTTTAGTAAGTTTGCATGGAACATGCTGAGAAGATACACGGGTGTAAAAACTTTCTTTAAAAGTTCAGATCTGACAATGATCAAGCAGAGAATTAGAGTGTGAATATGACACTTTGGCCAGTTTTGAAATTTAATCTAAACTTTCAAGGAGATTATTATCTGTTTAAAATACATAATACCATTCATTTTAAGCCCAGAATTCAGATGACCTCAGGGCAGTAAAGAGATTAAAAACTCAAGACTTCATGGACAAGATGCTGAAATCAACAGGCTATCACACCCTTAGATCTCACTGAGAAGGTCTAGAGCCCAGACCTGGGCTATGGTGAGTCTCTCCAGGCTTCTACTGCTGCCGGATGCCAAGACCATGAGGACCCTCATGCACCTCAGCACACAAAGGACATGGAGCTGTTGGAGTGGGGCCAGAGGAGGCCATGAAGATGCTCCAAGGGCTGGAGCCCCTCTGCTGGGAGGACAGGCTGAGAGAGTTGGGGGGGTTCAGCCTGGAGAAGAAAAGGCTTCAGGGAAACCTTAGAGCCCCTTCCAGTCCCTCAAGGGGGCCCAGAAGAGATGGGGAGGGACTCTTGATCAGGGAGAGGAGCAATAGGACGAGGGGTAACAGTTGTAAACTGAAAGAGGATGGATTTAGGTGAGATATTAGGAAAAAAATCTTTGCTGTGAGGGTGGCGAGACCTGGCCCAGGTTGCCCACAGAAGCCGTGGATGCCCCATCCCTGAAGGGATTCAAGGCCAGGCTGGATGGGGCTTGGAGCAACCTGGTCTGGTGGGAGGTATCCCTGCCCAGGGCAGGGGGTTGGAACTGGATGATCTTTAAGGTCCCTTCCAACCCAAATCATGCTATGATTCTATGACCCAGAACTAGGGCTGTCAGGGGACCTGCCCCAGAGGCAGGAGCCGGAATTCCTGCTCATAACCTAATTCTGAGGTCTCCGAGAGCAAAACCTGTGGGACAGAAGGATGGGTCAGGGATCAGAAAAGCTTTGGTAACAATGAATGAGAAAAAAACACATCAGACTAAATCAAGTGACCTCCTTCATGGTTTTCTCACTGTTTCTTTATATCCTATTGTCAATCTGGGATCTAAAAAGCTTTGAGAGACCATATTTGGATTTCCAGGCTAAATGGCATCCTGGCTTCCCAAAAGAACAAAGAACTTGTCATGTGCTGAGCACATCCCGTTGACCCAGAAGCACTGAACTCTGGCATTTTCCAGGGTCCCCTTCGGTCCAGGCAGCAAGGCTGTCTGCACCTTCGGACCCCACCATTTACCAGGTGGGAAGCAAATAACTCTCACGGCGTGTTTTTAATCACAAAATCAACAAAATTTCTTGTACTTCTATGAAACATGAATACAAGAATCTGTAACTTTTTGCTAAAAACATTAACAGTGGAAAATCCTCAAACAATGGTGGAGTCTCCTTCTCTGGAGACATTCAAACCCCTCCTGGACACGTTCCTGTGCAACCTGCTCTGGGTGGACCTGCTCTGGCAGGGGGTTGGACTGGATGATCTCCAGAGGTCCCTTCCAACCCCATGTGATTCTGTGATTCTGTAATTCAAGAGCCAACCCTATTAAAAACCAGCCTTCAGAAAAGATCAACAATGTGACAATGAAAATTAGAGAGGAATTCCCCATTCATCTGAACAGGAATGAAAATAACAGATAGGACACCCTTGGAGAAGCAGTAAAAGGACTCGCCTGGTCCCTGTCATTGTCTCAAGGCCAAAATGTTCTGGGGCCAAGTTGCATCAACCCTTGGCCGTGGAAGAGAGACTGGAAGTATCCCAGTCCCACACAGGGGGACCTGGAGGCCATGGGGTCACTTCTAGAAGCAGCACCCAACCTCATGGCCCGCACAGAAGCCTCTCGGCGAGAAGGGGAACTAATTTTACTAGAAAGAAAAGGGAACTGAACATCCAAGAAGAGCAACGTCTTGGAGTTTTGAAGACACAAATGGAGTCTACTGCAAAAATATTTAATTGTTATGGTCCCTGCACCGGGATAAAGGAAATAAAAGAGGAAAGACTGAATACTGAAGGTGTCAGCACCTGGGAGTATCAGCAAGGGCCGTATTCTGAGCTTAATTTTAGTCTTCCTGCACCACCGAGTGCCCGTGCTCTCCGTGCTTAAAATCCTTCTGAAAGAACTAGTTAACATCAGCATCTCAAACAACAAGATCCAGATTAAATTTCAGACAATAATTTTTTCCAAATATATTCAGCTCACGCCACCATTCAATATTCTACTATTGGATTTATTCTCTTTCTCTCTTTTCTTTTACTGACAAGTATCTGCAAGTCTGGATTCCAGTCAGAACTGTGTGGGTTTTCATACAGGATTCATCACTATAGTAACCAAGCACAAATCATCAAGTGTGAGGGGCTTTCTGTTTCCCTCTTTTTCCTCTTTTTTTTTTTTTTAACTGACAGTGAAGTAGGACACAGAGATGGCTGAGATTCTCAGAAGCTTCAACAAAATTCCAGTGATATTTGGGGTTTATAAACCCTCCAGAATCCATCAGAAACCCCTGAGTAACTAGAAGCACATAGAAAGCTTCTGCAGTGCTTCAAGCCCACGACCACAGAGGAGTAAATGCTGTTCCTAATAATTTCATTAATAGGAGGCACAGCATTGATGAAAGGTTGTACTTGGGGATTTTCTAGCCTCATGTTCTAGATAAAAATGTAGATGATTTTGAGATAAGTCACAAAACATATCAAGGACCACCAATCACTGGTTAAACAGATTATAAAAAGCCCAATTTCAACAATTTGAATAAAAGCCAGGGATAAATATTGCCTGTCCTATGTAATCATTTCGAGAAAACATTTTAAGGAAAACAATAGATTTTTCTTTTCCTCACAAAAATATTCCTAAATGTGATGGTCCTCAAAACACATACATAACTAAGCCATTGAAAGCAGTATTCAAGAAGAGATCGTACTTCTGCATGTATGTGTTTGTGTATAAATGAATTTGTAATAAAAGATTCATGAAGGTCTCGGGCTGCTCTGCAAAGATCAACTGAAAGCAATTGCCTATGCTTGTCTTAAAATTACAACAGAAAAATGTATTTAGTGTTTGGATTCATCCCTCAAAGCAGCAGTGTCCCTTATTTGGATTCTATTGTCCTCCAGACAACTTTGGACAGAAAAATCCAATGAAATTATTGTGCAATATACAGTAAAATGAACAGTGTAGGAAGACTTGTACAGGCAAGTAAGACAGAAATGAGATGACTGTATTTGTAGAAAGAATCAGAAACAGAGATAGAGCTGCTCGGGTTCAACTCACCTAGAGCAGTCCTTCACCGAGCCACAAAATATTTTAAGAATCTCATGACTACTGGCTCATTTATAATGAAATTTCTTTGCCAGATTTAGTTGCTTCAAGCAAGGAGCTACCTACACCCTTAGAAAATCATCACACACAACACCAGATCCTGCTTCTGGAATCTCAGCTGGGATGAGGAGAGTCGTTTAGATGTGGTGTTGGGGAATCTGGTGTAGGGGAGAACTTTGCAGAGTAGGGTTGATGGTTGGACTCGATGATCCCAAGGGTCTTTTCCAACCTGAATGATTCTATGATTACAAGACAGAGTAACAAGAGGACATCCACAGGCCTAACCAAGTGGGAGCAAAGCTTCAGTGCCTTTTCTTCGTGGCCTACACGTCTGCATTTAAGGAGGTGAAATAGAAATGGAGAGAGAGTGTCAGCCTCCCAAGTTCCACCCAAATACTCTTCTCTCAGCTCTCAGGAATGGTATAGACTGTATTTTTAACACACAAGCTAGCAACAAAAACTCTTATAGCAAAATAATAGTTGCACCCAGTGACTCATAAAATAAATGGGGCAAATGAGGGAAAAACTGCCCTGCTACAGATTTATTGGAGTTGAGGATGAAGTGAGCACTCAGTCCAGCCTGACTTCCTCTCTGTCATCAATTTGCCTTTACACTAAGCTCATTAATTTGCATTTAATGAAAGTTTAACTTGTATTTGGCTAAGGCAATTTTTTTTAAAAGTGATATAGATGACATCAAAAGATGAGAAAATACACCTTCCATGACAGTTTATTCCAGCAGTTAATCATGTTAAAAAGTACCCCTTTCTAATTTAAATTTGGCTGGCCTCAGCTTTCTAGGATAATTATCTCCTTTTATCTTTTTATAAAAGGATAGAACATTTGCTCCCTTTCCTAGCTTGATTAGAAAGCCCTACAGTATTCTATAACAAGACATTTCTAACTAGAGGGTACTTCAGGATTAGTTTCTCCCCTCCTAATGAAAATTTCTGACAACAAACATACTGATTCTATCAACCAGAAAGATACAATTGATGAAAAATGAATGAAATGATGAAAAGAAAGAAAAATGATGAAAGACTGAAAATACACCCCCAAAAAATCACATAGAAAATACTTCTCCAGCTGGCCAAGATCAAAAATTACTAACCAAAAGAACTCTTCTTGGAATGAACCAATTTAGGGGAAACTTATCACCTACAGAATCATAGAATTGTCTAGGTTGGAAGGGACCTTTAAGATTACCTAGTCCAACCAGCAATCTAACTATGATTAAAAAAAAAAAAAAAAAAGAAAAAAAGAAGAAAACCATACAAAGAACGCCTCCCACATCACTAAACAATGTCTCTAAGCACTATGTAAACCCATCTTTTTAAAAGCTCCAGGGATGGTGCCTCAACAACTTCTGTGGGCAGCCCATTCCAAGGCTTCATAACCCTTTCAGTGTTGAAATTTTTCCTCATATCCAATCTGAACCTCTCCGGTGCAACTTGAGGCCAATAGGTTATATATGATATGAGCTCGGCCCTGAAAAATGCCCCATAAGAGAGTGCGTGGAAAGGAAAAAATAAACAGCACGTGAGTAAGAAGTTTCAAACCACACAAGGACACGAAGAAGGAACAACTGCCCCTTCGCTAGGAAGAAAACTGTATTCTTGTTGAGATGTCCTGCATGGAACAGCTGAAAAATGCAGAATTATGAGCCTGCATTCAGTTCCCCAAAGGCAGCAATCGGCGAAGATGACACCGGCTGATTAAAATGGATTCTCTATTTTCTGCATAGAGGAGTTAGAGGAAGAGTAGATCGGGGTATGAGACTAATGGGGCAGAACAGCTATAGCTATGAAACAACTGTAAGTCTGAATTATCACCTCAAGGACCAACTGAGATGGATGCGGAGTTCCATCACGTGACAAAAATCTGTGTTCTGACTCAGGAGTTTACCATCTCATCACTGTGGAATATATACCAGCGGTATTTGTGGAATTAAAAACAAACAAGCTTATTTTCTGTAGCAGCATCTTGGGAAAACAAACTTTACTCAGCATCAGGATATATAACAAGAAAGAAATGAAAACATTGACTCCATTAAGAGCATTACTCTTCTTGTAAATAAGAGAATTGCACAGGAAGATCTCTCAAATACAGAAAATGTCAGGTTAACAGCAGCAGCAGCCCAAAGAGAGCACCTCCCTAATGAGGACAGATCTAATTTTTGTCCACAGTGACAGCTGTCTTACCAGCAGATTCACTGAGTCTCGACAAAATTTTTCAAACTAGTTTCCGTAGCAACTGCCACCTCATACTCCTGTCCCTGAGGCACAAAACATCTAATAAAATAATAATAACAGCAACAATAACAACAACAAAACTATCTACTTTCACACCGTCTATCGAGAGAGTAGGTTAGATTTCTGCTAGGAAACAAGGTTGATTCTTACAGTGGGGCTTCAATCTATTCCAAACACATTATAATGTATTTTTTTATTCTTTATTTTGTTTTGTGAGATGGAAACCAGAAGCATACAGCCCTCTAGAAAATTAATCAGCGTGAACTGTCCTTTCAATTCCAACCATTTGCCGCCATGGCAGTAATGAATTTCAGGAAGGAAAGGAGGGAAAGGAGGGAAGCGTATAAAACGTATAAAACATATAAAAGAGAAAAAGGGAGCACAGCAAGAACAATCAAATAAGCTATGATTTCAACTTGTTGGTCAGGCTCTGTCCGTTAGGAATTGATTTAGGCAGTTCTCCTGACAGGTGTTGAAA
Organism: Gallinago undulata; assembly: GCA_026546715.1. Lineage (NCBI taxonomy): Eukaryota > Metazoa > Chordata > Aves > Charadriiformes > Scolopacidae > Gallinago > Gallinago undulata. The sequence continues at coordinate 20,170,810 of JAOTQQ010000041.1, forward strand.
GAACTAGGAAAACCTGTTAACTTTTCAAGTAAGTGATGCCCACTATCAAGATCAGTGACATCTATTCTTTCTCTGGCAGCGGTGATAAAGCAGTGCAGTATTTTTTGGCACTCAGAAAATTCCAGGAGTGTTGTAAAAACAGATTCTTTGCTACAACTACATTAAAAGAGCATATGATTTTAACCAAGCGGTACATCTGGTATAAAGCCTAGTAGAAAACTCACTCTGATATCATAACTGTACGCTATACTCATAGAACCTCTCTTTATTCCTTCATGGATTATGTATGACCCATATATGCTTCATGGTGACTATAAAACCACTGAAAGCCTACACAAGGTGGATTAAACACAGATTCACAGATGTCTTATAATGTGGGAAGATATTCTTGGGTTAGTCCAACTAGAAACTGATATGGAATTATTCAGGGCAGCTCTGTTTAATATTGGAAAACTCATTATTGAACCAAAGACCGAAAAAAATATTTTCAGGTAGAGTCTCAGGACAGCACGTATACGAATAGGACAGTTATAACGAGAATAGGTGCTTTTACACAGAAATTCAGCAATCTCCCCCACCCCTGCACTTTTTAATCCAACCTTGTATAACACAGTGGGTGCAAGTACCTGATAACAAGTGTAGCTTGCCTTGACGTTGCAGACAGACATTTCGGGTCACTGCACACCTTTACCTACTACAAATTAAGTCAAGAAAAGTCACTAAGATTTTTGAGCGTGAAAAAGGAGACTGGTATTCAACTGGTATTCAACCTCCCAGAAAATGGAATACATTCCAAAACCAAAACTCACACCCTTTCCTGTCCCCAGAATCTAAGGACTTAACTACCATACTTTCTGGGAACACTTTGTATTTGGTTTTGAGCCATAAAAACACCAAGGCAGAGCAGTCTCTTCCACGCCTGTGGTCTGTGAATCCTTTCCTCTCCTTGTTTATCTGTCTTTACACTGCTGTGTGTGGCCCTGGCCATGCTCACACCACCAGCTTTGGGGGAAGAATCATTAACTTTTCCACAAAAAGTGGTGGAGTCTCCTTCTCTGGAGACATTCAAACCCCACCTGGACACGTTCCTGTGGGACCTGCTCAGGGTGGCCCTGCTCTGGCAGGGGGTTGGACTGGATGATCTCCAGAGGTCCCTTCCAACCCCTGTCCGTTTGGGATTCTGTCATTATCGGGACAAAAAGTAATAGCCTGTAACAAAGTAAAATTAAAAGGCCAATGAATCCCTTCCTGCTTTAAACTATACAGCTTCTTGGAAACACCGCACGGTTACAATAGCACAGCGTGTGTGATGCAAGCCCTTAACTACTAACTTTCCACACGTTTCTGAACACACAGCTCAGACAACACTAAGACTGAAACGTAGCACTGTAAATTACCTACAAGGAGAACCTTGCTGCTTCATCAGGTGCAGAGAAGAAAACCAAAAAATGGAAGAGAGCCGGGGTGAAGGGAGGCAGGGAAGGCATCACAGAATCACAGAATCTTCATGGTTGGAAGGAAGGGACCTTTGAAATCACCGAGTCCATCCATACACACACACACACACAAAACACACACAAAATCCCACAAAAACCAAACCAAACCAAACAAAAAAAAAAAAAACAACCCAACTATCTTGGGCACTAGAGCCTGCCCTGAAGTGCCACATCTACACCTTTCTCAAATCCCTCCAGGGATGGTGACTCCACCACCTCCCTGGGCAGGCTGTTCCAGGGCCTGACCACCTTCTTAGCAAAGTCATTCTTCCCAAGATCTAATCTAAACCTCCCCTGCCCCAACTTCACACCATTTCCTCTGATCCTGTCATGATTCCCTTGGGAGAAGAGGCCAACCCCCACCTCTCTCCACCCTCCTTTCAGGGAGTTGTAGAGGGCA
>JAOTQQ010000041.1:20176258-20187900 GCA_026546715.1 Gallinago undulata
TTTCCATCAAATTTTTTACATTCCCCCCCCCCCCCCCCCCAGCATTAAAAGCATTTAATTTCTAGACTCGTACTGGAATGTAGTGGTCTGTCCTTCTAGTATGAGTCAGAGCTCTGCATCATCAAATTAATTACACCCCGTTAAAGCCTATGTCCTGCCAACAGTTTTGGACAGTACATGTGATAAGAAACAGCAAAAAGGAGAATGATTTGGATATGGTTTGCATTATATAAGCTCAGGCAGCATCGCTAATTGTAATTTTAAAAAAGGCAAAAAAATTGGTGTATGGGTTTTATTGGCAGAAGATGGCAATATAACCTCAGACTGATTTTTAAAACCTCAAAAGACATATGAAAAAAATAAAAAGAACTAATATGCAGCTATGCTTGCTCTGAAGACAACAGCTGTTAAGCAATTTGAAGAAATAAAATAGGATGTTTAAGGGAATAAGAAAGAAAAGGATAACATTAAATATGAGAAAATAACTCAAAATTCTATAAAACAATACACTGAGTAAAACCAAGTTACTTAAATTGATCTGTTATCTCACTTTCATTAAAACGTTTGGTAATTACTGCTCCTGCTGTAGCTTGTTTGCAAACAATTTGATATAAATGAGTAACTGAAACGTGGCTTTTATTCACCTCAGGCCATTCACTCAGAAGACCCATTTCTAGTCTCTTGTTAGAAGATGACTGTTTCCCACCATCCACAACATCTTCCTGTCCTCTGAGGTTCTAAAGTTCCTCTCCCCAAAATTTTATCCTGTAGCTGAGGCAATTCATAGAAAAATTTAATGGAAATTAATAAGTTGTTTTGGAAGGCTATAGCTTCAAACAAAATATGTTTGCAAGATGTTATATCAGTGAAAGAAGGTCATCATAGAAAAAAAATCACCTAATGATCATTAGTATGTAGTTTAGAGAAAAACTTTTGCCTAAGTTAAAAAAAAAAAAAAATCTACATAGCTTTTCCTGAGAAAAGAGGTTATATCATAGCAGAAGATTAAGGAGTATAAAGCCAGCAGGGAAATGGCTGCTGCTGAGATGGATGGACCAGTGGGGGAGAACAAAGCAGAAGTGGGATTGGGTATTGTTCTCTTCTCCCAAGAAATCCTGTAATTTCAGAGGAAGAATGTAAAGCTCTATGTCAAAATAGCAGGAGGAAAGGTTTGTAAAAGGAAAGGAGGTGGGAGGAGGGACAGTCCCTTCATTCAGAACCCCAAAGTTGCTTTGTTGGAAATGCACAATTCACACTTTGGGCATGTGATGGTGAAACTTGGTGCCATGAATAAACAGCGACACTCAGATTGTTCACGAAAACCTTCCATTGCTTCCAACTATAAAAATTCAAAATTAATGTATCCGCTAAATTAAACCTGATGTGATTTAAAATGGGAGCCATTCTGTTTTCAATTCTGCAATCAGTCATTGCTCCCATTTTATTAAAAAAAAAAAGACAGAGCAAGCTTAAAATGCATTAACTTAGTTAAACAAAGCCTGATTTTCTGATGTAAATGTCAGGCTTCACAGTGCAGAGAGTACTTTTAAATGTGGTATGACTTGTCTACATCCCTTCAGCTGACATGTCTTTTTATAGTTCTTTTTTTTTTGGATAGGCATCATGGTCCCTGCTGGTAGGACCCACCTACGTACCAGGTACAACCAAGTACCTACATTTCAAGTCATTATATGTCAACTGCTCCGGGTATTTCTTTCCCATCTGGGAACTAAGGCATCATGAATCACATCACCTTCCCCCAATTCTCTTCATTAGTTGAGGGAAAAAAAATCCCCTCATATCTAGATTAAATTGTCTGATTTTTCACTGGCTCAAAACAAGCAAGCTAATGAATTAGTCTGTTACGAAAAAAAAAATCTTTTTAAATTACGAGGAGAATATATATATAAACAATGACAAAATGAATTATTCAAAGGTAGTGAGTCATATAAACTAAATACTGTACTTTGGAGACACCGTCACAGGAACTGAGTCATAAAAACTTCAGGCAGAGATATAACACCAGGTATTGGTAAGGGAAATGAAAAAACCTGCCCCATTAAAATGCTGATAAACCCTGTGAGAATCTATTTAAAGCAACTCCTAATTAAGTAAGAGATGCTTCCAGTTTCAGCCACACCCTTGCAACATACAGAGACACCTTGCTCAGTAACAGAAGAGTTCAAGTAATTTAATTAATATTTCTTTTGCTGAGAGACAAGCAGAGGGATTTAACACAAGTAATACAAGAGGAGACTGTACTAAATAAGATGAGCACGGAGCAGGACTTGATGCCTTGGCTACGCCATAGCAAGCAGTGAGTAGATTATTTTAAACCACACCAGAAGTTTACTAGGCTATTTCTAACATACATAGAATCAGAACATATCAAATCACCTACTGAATCTTTCAGCTAGGAAAGGTAATAAGCAATTCAGTGCCTTCATTCAACAACTTTACATTTTCATCCAGTACTCGGGAAGCCATAGATATTATGGAATCCCATGCAGCATCTCAAGAGTATCCCAAGCACACTCAAGTGTGCCGAGATCAAAGCTGGATTCTTTCTGAAACATATATTGTAGTCAAAATATACATGACTGGGCTCCCAGAGACAAGTGTGTAAACTGAGTAAGATACAGACATTTGAATTAGGTGAAGCGCTGCCTCAATTTTTTGGACATCCTGTTTTTTTTTTTCTCCTGGAGAATATGCTAAATTTAGAGTTTCTGAAGTAGATCTTTTATCAAAAACATCCAATTGAGCGTTTGCTTGGAAGAAGATCCGTAGCTCAAATTGAACACCTCAGTAGGGTCAATGGAAAGAAGCCCATCTTCAGCAAGGAAAAGCCAATCACTGAGATTTAATTGCCAAGCAATTACCTATAATGTTGCCGTCAATCTGGTAATTTTGAAGCCGTGGTTTTTATTTTTTCCAAATGACTCCAAAGCAGATAAAACAGCTTAAACCTCATTTTTACTATGACAGTAGTAATTAAATAGTACATGCAAAATTTTATACTGACAGCTATGCGGTACCTAAAAATCCCATCAAAGTGCAGAAAGTGATACCCCACTAGAAAAGCAATAATATGGATAATGCCGGAGTGAAGCAAAAAACACAGATCGTTTTTAGAGCTAACTCTACTACTCAGCAGCCCTCTGCCACAGCTAACAAGTCACTGTGTTTCTTCCACTGAGGATTAAATAAAAAATACAGCATTAGAACAAGGGAAGAGGATCTGGAAGTGCACAGTGAACTGCATTTCTGTAGAACGGTAGTAATTCAACAGGGATTTCTATAAAATAAGCACAGTAATAACAGAAACAAAGTTTATCAGGATAGTTCATGCCAATTTTAACATTTGCTATGTTTCCCTGCAAAGATTTTACTCCAGATATTCATCACTCAGATCTAAGACAATGCAAAGAGTTTTCAGACAAATTTCAGAGGGGTGTATTCACATATATGCCACCGAGCTAGAGGTCAACCAGAACAGAGCTCCACCATCAATATCTGAAGCATAGGCTGGAGAATTATACGCGACAATGTTTCATTGCATTATCTCCTGGCGAACATAAAAGGGACAACAGAGATATTTCTTAAAGATTTTATCTCCCGGGAAAGCTCATGCCCAAGCAGTGAGAAGGGAGTGTTAGGAGAAAGGGATGTGACAGCCAACGACTCTGCGTAACCAATACGCCCGTGCACTTGAGACACCACTGCAAAATCTTCATGACATTTACAAGGAAGGGTTTTAAATACATGCTGAAAAACATCTATCTGCTGTTTATCTGCACTTTTATTAAATGTGCTTATTGGTAGCAAGCTATGATAATTTAAAATATCCAAAATAGCTCATTTAAAATTAGCTCTCGCAAGCCGCTAAATGTTCTGCGTTAGTACCAACCCACAGAGGTAACATTACAGACAAAATATGGTTTATGGTTGATGAAGACTACCCTACCCATTATCTGCCCTAGAGATTACAACCAATTTTCAGAGACATGACAGAGAGCAAGGTGTAACTTCAGTATGGTGGTAAGGTGTAACTTCAGCATCACAGTTGTGTGATAGTGTCTGTGAAGAGGTTGATACATGAGGAAGGAAAAGACTTAGGAGTCCATAAAAACACAGAATCACAGAATGGTCGGAGTTGGAAGGGACCATAGAGATCATCCAGTCCAACTCCCCTGCTGAAGCAGGGCTGCCCAGAGCACATCACTCAGGACAGCATCCAGGCGGGGCTTGAAGATCTCCAGAGAAGGGGACTCCACACCCTCCCTGGGCAGCCTCTGCCAGGGCTCTGCCACCCTCACCAGAAAGAAGTTCTTCCTCAGATTTGAGTGGAACCTCCTATGTTCCAACTTGTGCCTGTTGCCCCTCATCCTGTCCCTGGGAACCACTCAAAAGAGTCCAGCTCCATCCTTCTTCACCCCACCCTGTAGATACCTGTCAGCATTAGTAATGTCTCCCATCAGCCTTCTCCAGGCCAAAGAGTCCCAGCTCTCTCAGCCTTTCCTCATCAGGGAGATGCTCCAATCCCTCCAGCATCTTTGTTGCCCTACGCTGGACACTCTCCAGCAGTTCCCTGTCCCTCTTGAACTGGGGAGCTCAGAACTGGACGCAGTATTCCAGTTGTGGCCCCAACCAGTGCAGAGCAGAGGGGGAGAATAACCTCCCTCCACCCACTGGCCACGCTCTTCCCTACGCAGCCCGAAAACCAAAACAAGCCCCAGGAGAAGAGCAAGGATATCCGTTCGCAGGAGACATCATCACCTCAGCAGTGGGACAGATAATAGAGTTCAAATGCCCGGGGCGTACACAGGAGCTGAACTTGTTTAGCCAGGCTAAAGGGAAGCCAAGGGGAAATTCAATACCAGCCTACAACTACTCCAATGGGAGTTAAAACTCATGTCAGAGATGTTTCTCTCCACATGGCGTGATGCTACGCCACTAACCTGCTGTCACCGCTCCCAGCTTGGAAGGTTCTGCTGAGGAATTAGGGAAAAGCTCACCAGGAGGATGGGGCAGCCCAGGGACCGCTGCCAAACCTGGAGATGCTGCAGATTCAGCCATAGCACAGCCTCGGACTTGAGTGTGAGAGATCCCTTCTAACCAACACTGCTAAGATTTTAGAACAAGACATTATTTCCAAATGTAGGTAAGGTATACCAGTGACTTGATATGACGGCCTGTAGAAATGTCTATTCAATATATACTTGCTGTCTTCAGCAAAATTCAGTTAGAAATTCCTAAAAATTAATAAATTGCGTGTTCTGGAACTAGTCTCCAGTTTTAGTACTTCATTCACTACTACCAGAGAGAAAAATTTATTAAAAAAAAAAACCAACTTTTTTCTGATTTTCTGCTTCACCACATATATGAAACTAAATAATTCTCCCATTTCATCTTCATAAATATCACTTTTTTCCCCAGATGCTGTCTGTCTAAAGCAGAACTTCTAAAGAGAACCTAAAGCTTGAACTGAAAGCAAGCTAAGTAAATACTGTTATGGCAAACATGCTCCTGCTCATCAATAAAGAAATGAAGGGGAAAAAATTACAGTCAAAGTGTTCTAATTTGAAAGGACACCATGAATTATTTGTTGTGATAATAATAAGAATAACCTAATATCTGTATTGACCTAAGACAGTCAATTTCACTGGGTTTAATGACCCATTATGCATAGTTAATAGCCCAGAGCTTTGCTCTAAGCAATCAGATCAGAGCACATTAATAGACACAAGCATTCTACCTGCAATTTAGCGTTCAGCACTTACTTGCAGCTGACTTTCTGAAGTTTAATCTTAAAATTCAGCTTTACTTGTTAAATATCCTTCCAGAGACAACCCACTCTCTGCCAACTGAGAAACCACTAAGCCTAAGTAACGTATTTTGCAGAATCATAGCACCATAGAATGGTTTGGGTTGGAAGGGATCTTAAAGATCATCCAGTTCCACTCCCTGCCCTGGGCAGGGACACCTCCCACCAGACCAGGCTGCTCAGAGCCCCATCCAGCCTGGCCTTGAAAGCTATTGAAACTCTTCAAATTACTTAAAGAGACTACTTTTATCTTAGCAACCATTATGAAGTATAAGAAAAAATTGAAAATTAACATCTTTGGTTATGAGTGACTAGCTCAAGTCAGCCATTAATTCCTAGATGTTGAGTTTTCAGGAGAAAAAAAGAGCCTTCAGAAGAAAGAGGGGAGATTTAGGTTAGGTATCAGGAAGCAATTCTTTGCTGTGAGGGTGGTGAGAGCCTGGCCCAGGTTGCCCACAGAAGCTGTGGCTGCCCCATCCCTGGAGGGGTTCAAGGCCAGGCTGGATGGGGCTTGGAGCAACCTGGTTTGGTGGGAGGTGTCCCTGCCCAGGGCAGGGGGGTTGGAACGTGATGATCTTTAAGGTCCCTTCCAACCCAAACCATTCTATGATTCTATGACTGTAAACCTTGAAGACGGTAGAAGGAGGTGTGGAGTTGGGGGTTTAGTACATGCTCTCTCACTCGCACCCCGAAGAAGCGCATGAGCCAAGACCATGAAAGACCAAACAAGTCACAGCAAAGAATTTTTGATACAGGCATCCTTATCAGCTTACAGATTTGAACGTAAAAATAGTGACATAAGAAGCTAAGAGTTAAAAAAAAACCCAGATAACTGAAAGAGGATAGAAGATTGGCCTGTTTCAAGGGAAAATAAAGGCTAAGGTCCTTAGCTCGCTGAGGACTGCTGGCCAGCAGATACTCAGCAGCTGGCCCATCAGGGTCAGTAAATCCAATGCCATCTATTTATTGTTCATATTAGCCAACCCATATTTGGTTTATATATCCTGCCCCTTTCCCGGTGGTAAAAAGTCTCTGAATAAGACTGATCTGAACAGGGAGGAAGTTAAACCAGGACATACAGACATTTCGAAGGCCAAAGGGATGCGCCCAGATGAGCTGCAAACACTGGTTGCCCTCCACAAGATGTATGTGAATACCGTCCCCAGCACAGAACAGTTTTTCCAAATTATCCTAGTAGGCATCCAAACAAAAGCTTGTAGTGAGAAAACATAAAAAATAAATACCACAGTAGGAAAATTATTTAAACTCTTCAACAGCTAAATGCTGAAGTCCTTGAGTTTAAAGCTGACATTTCTCATTGTGCATTTTCTCATTTAAAGTGTGATTAACAGGATTTGAGCACTTGACCTCTGGAAGACAGTTGACATTTCCTCACTCTCAGCGTTCACGCAATGAATGAAGGCTATGATACCTGGTGCATGTACACAAAATAAAATAAAAAAGCCATCATATGTAGAGCAAAATTCAAATACAATTCTGGCATAAAAGCAAGTAAGGGCTTAGCATCATTAGCTTTATACTTGGAATCATTAATATCTAATTCCAGATACAGCTATTAATTCACATTTCACGCAGCAGTATTTGGAAAGGTTTGATTGAAAGAGAGAAGGAGGCTGTGGATAAATTGGCTGGAGTTCTGCTCAGTGCTCCTGGGCTCTGCACATTTGCAGGCAACAGCTAAGAACAACTTCTTCACAAGGGTTCCAGAAGCTCCAAGAGGTTAAACCTCCTCATGAGCAAACTGTCTCACAGGTCACATTTTCCCACTCTCCTGAAACTATGCTACTCCGACCAAGTCAGCATAGAATATCCAACAGATCAGATCATTATGTTTAATTATTTGCCCCACAAATTCATAACATTCTCCTTTTTGTACTATTTTTGCCTAATCCTAAGTGCCCACTCCCAGATATCCAATACCAGTCTTTAATGCTGATAGCCAATAATTATCATTACCTTTCTATCAAGACTGCCTTTACAATAATATTAGTTTAATCTTCTTGAAAACTCCTGAAGAAGGGGAGCTCAGCCTTACTCTTCAAGGAGCTGAGTTACGCCAAGAAAAGAACTGGAATGGCAGTCTGTTCCTGCAGTGACCTCCAGTCATTTCACTGGGAGGCTTATTTACCTCTGGCACCTCCACGGGTCTTTCATATAATAAAAATTCATCACTATGGACTCTCTAATTCCCAAATCTCAGAATAATTTAGGAATATCTATTAAAATATGAATAAAGTGCCATTGCTCAAAGTCATTCCTTCATTCCACAGGTCAACTCGTGATGCAACCAAAGAAGTAATTAAGCACTTTGTAAGCACACGACAAAGTCAACATTCAGTGAGCGCTTATGGTTTTTTGAGAACATGCTGAGAGCAGTTGAGTTCTTTAAATTCATACAGTCAGTCAGTACAGCTGCTGCTTCTCAGCTATGGTAATCACAGGCAACTCCTTTTTTGTAAGATTTTCAAAATGCAAAACTTTGTCTTCTGCTGGTTTAATTTAATGCCAGCATTCTCAATTTACAAATGCTAATTTTGTCTTTGCCATCTCTCAGCAGAACTTTGCCTTTGACAGGAGGGAGAAAAATGAAGAGTGTCTGGCTGCTGGTAATGGGATGGTTTTGCGTGTGAGTTGCCTCATGCTTTGGAGAGCCTCGGACAGATTAACTGAGGAGCAAATTGCTAAACAGGAGTTCAGGTACTGTGTCCTGGAAATTATATGTAGCAAACTGGTCATCTGTGGAAATTAAAGGCTAGGGATAATGGTTATATCTAGAGGTAACAGTCATATCTAGGGGTAATGGTTATATCTAGAAAACGGGAGAAGCTAAATTCCCCAGAAGTACTTATTAATGTACTGGAAGTATATTTGGTGAATACAACTAAAGACAGAAGAGAGAAAAGTCTTCCATCTTCTTCACTTTGGGTTTCCATTGGGTTAATCAATCGCTTATAAACCTTAGCATGTCTTTATCCCAGTATATTAAACCTGTAAATACCATAGGAGGTGAAAAAATAAAATACAGGAAAGGAGGAAGAGTCATTCTGAAAGGCATCCTGAAAAGGCAGGACATCCTGCAAAGTCATTCCAGCCTTGCAGATGTGGTACCAAGGTTCTCAACTTCAGACTCCTTTTAATTTTCATTCCTATTCTTCTTCTACAAAGAGACACTTTCCTTATTTACAGGTTTACATGTCCAGCCCAGACAATTCTTAAGTCCAAAATTATCTCTATATTACAAGACACTATGTTAAGAGAAATGTTGTTTGATTTTATATCCAATTACGAGTATTAATCCCTGAATTAGAGCCTATATTTAAATTAAAGAAAAAAAAATTAAGAATGTATTTAATGGATAAAAGCAATGTACACACAAAGTAAAGAAAAGCTGATAGCTGGCACAATAGGAATGTACTAAAGGTCTTTACTAATTTATGAAAATTTCTGCCTGTTTGTGAAAACAAGTGTATTTACCTTTCCTTTCCCATTGATACTGAGAACTTCCACGTGACTGCCATCAGGGAGCCTTTTTTTCCTTCAGACATAAGCAATACCTCGACTAAGAACAAATCTCTCAGTCCGTTTATTCAAACCAATGGTTTTTGTCAGTGACAGTAACGATGGACACTCAGTTACCTGCAGGTAGAACAAAGAACTGGCACTGACCATACACTTGCAAAGACCACCAAGAATGGGAATTTGAGAGGATGAAGGAGAATTTCTTTATGCGAAATGGAAGAGACAGGAAACAGTAATTTCTGTGTTTTACAGGACCAGAGTGGGAAGTGACACCTGGTGGGGACCCCCCACCCCATGGAGATCTCAGTTTCACTGCACCCTGGCAGTGAGTTTCAAAGGAAAAAGAAGAGAAAAGGAAAAAAGAGAAAAGGAGAAAAGGAGAAAAAGAGAAAAAAAAGAAAAAAAGGAAGGAGGAGGAAGGAGGAAGAGAAAAAGAAAAAAGGGGAAAAGGCAAAAAAAGGGGAAAAGGAAAAAAGGGGAAAAAAAATGGGAAAAAGAATAAAAGAAAAAATAGAAAAAGGGGAAAAAATAAAAACAAAAAGAAAGAAAAATAAAAGAAAAAAACTTTAAAAAAAAAAGAAGAAAAAGGGATCTGATACAACATTTTCTAGTAAGGACAGATACCCTCAAAGCACAAGAAATCTGTCAGCTAATTCTCGCATTAAGGATATTAAACAAGTTCCTCCAACCTTCAACTCAAAAATAGACTTCTTAGAGAAACTGAAACTCCACTTCTCAAGTGAAAAAGAGTATTTGAGTAAGATTTTCCTTAGCTTATTCTAAACCAAACACCCTCAAAACATTAGATGCATTCATCACCTATCACTCTGCCGAAAACAAAATAAATAGAGAAAAATAGCAGCCCATTAGCCTTAAGTAGCTTGTGAGGATGTTTGTGTTTCACATGGCTACATTTAATTAGTGCTGTGGGTGGCAGAGCTCCATTACTCTCCACCTTTGTCCTTTGTAAAAATTACCCAACTGCAGTATGAACCACATCCTTTCCACAGCGCTCCAGTTTCTACAGGCATATGGTCTGAGGGGCTCTTTTTTTTTAAAAAAAAACAAACAACAAAACGTGTAAAACCATAGACAGTGTACGTAAAGTCAATCTCTGGAACTGTAACCTGCGGGAAGTCCCGAGCCAACTGAAGTTCCCATCGGATCCCTTGAGAATGATATGCTGCTTGTTACTTCTTGACATTTAAAGGAGCTACTGAAAGTTGAAAGCGTTTAGAGAGAAATAAAAACGGCCTTTTTTTGGCACAATGCTCTGCATTTTATATCAGCGTGAAAACTCATTGTCACTTCTCTCTGCTTTTCTCTCTTTTCTCTTTGCATTCACCGCAGAAGCATTAACCAAGCGTATTCTACACACAAAAGCCAAAAAAATAAATAAAAATCGTTCTCCAACAGGTACTGCTGACACTTGTATCCACGCTCTGTGTGGCACCTTTTATTCTTCCCATGAAAGGATTTCTTACAAATTCTCCACATCTGCTTTATATTGTTAGTGATTCTAATTATAGATATAAAACTTCTTCTATCAGAGGCCACGAGTGAAGAGATCTCTGTATCCCTGAAATTTCAGCCAGAATGAGTCTGGAGTTTTTTTAACCATGTGTAACATTGGCCTGAACTTGTTCTCAAAAGCCACTGGATGTGCCTTGTGCTGGCCTGCACATAAAAACCAGCCTAGAGATATATTTGATACATACATAAAGAGATATATTTGCTCTCCTCTTATGTTCTGCCACATGAATGTGCAATTCAACCACACTCAGAAAAGCTCCAGTATCTTTTAAGGGAAAAGATAATTCCTTAAAGCTTCAGCAGTAGCTGTGTTCACGGGCATCTCCTCCATCATATGGAAGAACAGTCAGTGGGATTGAGCACACCCCCAGCAAGTTTGCTGCCATCCAGAGGGACCTGGACAGACTGGAGAGGTGGGACCAAGCAAGCCTAATGAAGTTCAACGAGACCAGGGTCCTGCACCTGAGTCACAGCAATCCCCGGCATAAATACAGGTTAAGTAGAGAACAGACTGAGAGCAGCCCTGAGGAGGAGGACTTGGGGGTGCTGGAGGATGAGAAGCTCAACAGGAGCTGGCAACGTGCACTGGCAGCCCAGAAAGCCAACCCCATCCTGGGCTACATCCCCAGAAGCCTGGCCAGCAGGGCAAGGAGGGGGATTCTGCTCCTCTGCTCCGCTCTGGGGAGACCCCACCTGGAGCACTGTGTCCAGCTCTGGAGTCCTCAGCACAGGAAGGACATGG
>JAOTQQ010000041.1:20210494-20223609 GCA_026546715.1 Gallinago undulata
GAACTTCTTTCCTGTGAGGGTGGCAGAGCCCTGGCAGAGGCTGCCCAGAGAGGTGGTGGAGTCTCCTTCTCTGGACAGATTCAAACCCAACTGGACACATTCCTGTGACACCTGCTGTGGGTGGACCTGCTCTGGCAGGGGGTTGGACTGGATGGTCTCCAGAGGTCCCTTCCAACCCTGTATCATTCTCTGATTCTGTGAGTTACAGCAGGACCTGGGAAATGACTACACTACACCACTTTATCAAGTGTGAGAAGGGAAATTCATCATTAAAGGGACATCTGTTTCATTAGCACTACTGCTTTGCTGGTTTTATTCCACCTGGAGTAGAGCAATCCCTGTTCCTTTCCGATTCCGCAGCACATTTCCAAGGGCTGCATTATGCCGTTAGCCATACACAGGTGCCTTTCATTGGCACAAGCTTTCATCTGAAGGAAACACCAATTTTGATGAACAGTAAATAAACTACATTCTGTGTTCTTAATTTAGCACCAGAGCATTCAGGAAGACCTGCCTTGCAAATTATAAGCAGAATACAATTTCAGAAGAAGAACAGACAAGTTCTTGCTTCATTTATGCAGAGGAAGAAGCAAGAAAACACAGCAATCCGCAGGACCTTGGCAATATTCTCAACAGACGCAAACTACAGTGAGTACAGCCTAAGTCAAAGCAATTATTTGCCCAATGAAGCAATGGAAGCTTACTCCAGCTTTAATATGACTAACTGGAAAGTCCCTTAAAATCAGTTAATAGTCGTTCCAAAAAAAGAAAACAAAAACCACAAAACAGAAAACAGAACACCCACCTACCAAAAAAATAAACAGCCTAAAGCACACTTAAATGAGTGGGGTTTTATTTTTTTATCCATGGAGAAACAGATCCCAGAAGGATTAAATGATAAAGTTCCCCTGGCATGGGCAAAAATTCAGATCACCAGCACGGCTTGAATAAAAATGAAAAAGTAGTATATGAGGACTTGCAGCTCTGTGAGTATATGTGGGGCGGTCAGAGAGCTACAGAGTAGGGGCTGACCTACTCCTGCCTTTTAGAAATCAATTGTTGATCCAAAAGCCCTTTTTTAGTAACTTTTTGATTAATGTCTCCCCTGTACCTACTGAAAAAAGCTTCCTGTATCTAACCAATTACTGTATCACAGAGACTCAGCCCAAACAGGGAACACAGAGCCTGACAGAGAAAAATCCCTTCAAAGCTTTCCATACAAGACCAACATGTGACTCACTCATCTCCTACTGAAGCTGGATGGGAGGGGCAAGGGATGCAGCAGGGATTAAGCAGGTCACCAAGACAGGAGGCACATTATAACAAAACCTTTGAGAGAGAGAATTAATCCAGGTTTGGAACACTTGCTGTCTTGAGGCATTTGACATCTGGGAGCCGGTCCATAAAAATTTCATAAATTCCAGCTCTGGGAAAAGCAAACTCTTCTTTACTTCCCAGGGTGGAGGCTTCCATTTCTTAATGGCAGAGCACCAGACTTCGTCAGCATCACTTGTGTATAATAGCTGCAACCACACAAGGATTTGTAAATATGGCATTTAAATGCTGCCAAAAAACCAACAAAAATGTTCTTTTTTTATGTGCTCTTCAAGTTATTTACTAAATCTTGCTGAAACTCTCACAGAGATAACGTTCAAGCCTTGCAAAGGGTAGAAGGAAAGTCTGACTGGTCTGCTTATATTTTGCTTATCCATAGGCAGTAGCCTACACTCTAATTTCCTACACACCTACCCGCACACCAGCGGTATGGCATCCCAACACACTCACAGGTTACACCTAATACTCAGCAAGGGCAAGAAATCCACTGCATTCAGCAGCCTTGTCAGCGTGCCAAGGACTATTTATGACTGCAGAGACCAAGAGCAGAAGGTGATAGAGTAGATTGTGTATTAAATCAGGTCAAAAGCAACAGCCTTTATTAAATTACACACACACAACCACCTTTTCTTTCTCCTTACTTATTCTTTTTTATGAAAGATTATTCTGGGAGAATACAGTGTGTTCACTTCATGGTATATGCACCAATCGTATTTTATTTTTTAAAAGTTAGGCTAATCTTTACCAGTTTTTCTGATAAAGCAGCAGTCACATTACAGAAGATGCCTGGTCCCAGCGTGTCTCAAAACAAACCAAAACCCCACCAAAGCACACCCTACATACATTCCTATCCACCACTTGCCAGAAAAATGGCACCTGATGAATTCAGAAGCAATGGGTAAGATGCACTCCATTGCGATATCACGTGCAGATTATGGAAAACAATCTCCTATTGCAAATTCCTTGTCTAGAGGATGACAACAGTAGCAGGATCCATCTAGACTTCCACATTGAAATTGAGAGAATCTCTTGTCTTCACAGCTGGAACATCAGTACTTTGTTATTGTTTTCTAGATTTTCCCTTCTTCCATAAATAAAAATAAGGAACCGAGCACAGATTTGGCTGAGAATAAACAGAATAATACAGGCAAAGCCCATATAATGTAATCTTAATCTCTTCACAATTCTTTTAACACATGCAAATTGGAAAAAACATATCTATTCCAACCCAGGCTAGAAATGGTATTTTATTGTCAGATTATAGTACCAGCATAAAGTTTCTACCATACAGTTTTCCTTTCCTTGTACTTCCAACTGTCCTAGTTTTTGGTCCTTCTTAACAGAGACCCAGCAAGTCCTGTCCATCCCAACTCTAGCGTACAACCAGATTTTATTAAATGCAAAATGCAGCCTATACCCCACCCCCATGTTCTTACCTGCACTCCATTTTTAGTAGCAGTTGCAAGCAAAGCATAGAATAGTTTTGGTTGGAAGAGACAAGTCCACCACTAAAGCATGTCCCTCAGCCCCACATCTACACATACATCTTTTAACTCTCTCCAGGGACGGTGACTCCACCACTTCCCTGGGCATCCTGTTCCAATGCTTGGCAACTCTTTCAGTGAAGAATTTTTTCCCAATATCCATCCTAAACCTCCCCCGGCACAACTTGAGGCCGTTTCCTCTTGTCCTGTCACCTGTGACTTGGGAGAAGAGACCGATCCCCACAGGGATCCAGATGATACGTACCACTTCCCCCTCCCCATATTCACAAATAATTTCCCATTTTCCCAAGGAAGAAGAGGGAGGGAGAGGAGGAAGGTTAAAATAACAACCTATTAAAGCACAGCTTCTGTACAACAGTTGGGAGCACCACAAACGTGGAAACTTTTCACTGATTCTAAGAAAAAAAGAGGAGGACACTGAACGGAACTTGCAGCAAGCAAGCAATGCACCACAGGAACAAGGTCAAACTCTTTGTCATCCAAGCACAGGATTTTATTTCTGGACTGTAGATTTTTCCTGCCTTCCTTTAATTTTTTTTTTTTCAGTTTTCCCCGACGTTGTTCCCCATCCCAATAAATACATTGAGAAGAAATCCATTCCACAAAGTTTCCCTCAGCCAAACCTCTCCACAGGGCAGTCCCCTGCCTTTCTCCCCCTCTCCTGGACATTCATGGCACTGATTTGGCCTCTTCTATTTTTAGGGGTCAGTCTAGAGACTGATATGGCAGTGGGTTTCTATTTCATATTAACCATTTCAAAAAAGATAATAATTACCTGTTCCAATCATTTAATGTTATCACCCTAAGAACTGCCATAGTAACTAACCTGCACTTTAAAAAAAAGTGAGAAATCAAAGCATTTTTCTGTCCTCACTCAAGAAACACAAATGACGAGAAGTCAACGAGCAACCCGTTATGGTTCATAGTGTGCTTTAAACAACACTGCATCAAGCATTATCGTTACGACCCATTCTTCCCATTAATTCAAAGGTCAAGAGAAGGTTTTCATAAAAAAATACATTTAAAAAAAAAAAAAAAAAAAGAATTTTCTTACCCATCACAGTCTCCACTAATGAATTTGTTGACAACAGCTTCTACTGGTTTTGCTGCTGTTAGTTCTGTAGTCAAGTGAGCCAGCTGGACTCTGCTCTGACTCATGCAGCTTCATATTTAATTAAGTTTCATTTATAGAATCAAACTCCTCCAGTGGTTATAACCTTGCAGAAGACAGAGGGTCACTGACTTGTAAACACCTTTTTACCAGTACGTACAATAAAGAAAACTACCTACTCTCACTGTCACTTTTCAAAGCAAATAGGCACTGCTAGGTCATTCAACACAGTCACTCTGCAATACGGAATTATTCCTTAATATTGCTATACAGCCCCCATTCTCTTTCCCAGGTATTTCTTTTGGCACCATAGTTGGCCCTTGCTTTAAATAGTCAGCAGCTATTATGCTGATAATTGAAGAGTAATGAAAGCCAGTAATGGAAGAGGTAAAGGTGCATTCAATTTCTGAAATGCTATGAAAAGGTCTTAGTTCTTGATTCACCAGAAATAAAAAGGCAACAATTTATGTCTGTTTACATCATAATTTGTTCTTACAAATGAGCTATCACTTACATTCCTGGAGTGAGTACTGGAAAACCTGAGTGAGACCCGGACAGCCTGGAGAGCTGGGCAAGGAAGAACCTCACGAGGTTCAATAGGGAAAAGTGTAAGGTCCTGGCATCTGGGGAAGAAGGATGTCAGGCACCAATACGGGTTAGGGGTGGACCAGCTGGAGACAAGACCCAAAGAGAAAGATCTGGGGGTCCTGGTAGACAGCAAAATGGCAATGAGCAAGCAGTGTGCTCTTGTGGCCGGGAAGGTCAACGGAATCCTGGGCTGCACAGGGAAGAGTGTGGCCAGTAGGGCGAGGGAAGTCGTTCTCCCCCTCTACTCAGCACTGGTGAGGCCACAACTGGAATACTGCATCCAGTTCTGGGCTCCACAGTTCAAGAAGGACAGGGAACTACTGGAGAGAGCCCAGCGTAGGGCAACGAAGATGCTGGAGGCTTTGGAGCATCTCCCTGATGAGGAAAGGCTTAGAGAGCTGGGACTCTTTAGCCTGGAGAAGAGAAGGCTGAGGGGAGACATTACTAATGCTGACCAGTATATAAAGGGTGGGTGGAGGGAGGATGGAGCCAGGCTCTTTTCAGTGGTTCCCAGTGAGAGAACGAGGGGCAACGGGCACAAGCTGGACTATAGGAGGTTTCACTCAAATCTGAGGAAGAACTTCTTTGGGGTGAGGGTGGCAGAGCGCTGGAAGAGGTTGCCCAGGGAGGGTGTGGAGTCCCCTTCTCTGGAGATCTTCAAGCCCCACCTGGATGCTGTCCTGAGTAACATGCTCTAACATGCTCTGGGCAACCCTGCTTCAGCAGGGGAGATGGACTAGATGATCTCTATGGTCCCTTCCAACTCTAAAAATTCAGTGAAATTCACTGAAAACTACCTTTAAATTCTAACTGGAAACTTTCATTGTCCATTTGTGATCACAAGCAAGCTATAAATATATTTCTGGTGAAAAAGTCTGTTACTTTTTTCAAATAAGTGATCGATAATATTAACACTACCCATAATATCAAGATTTTTGATAACTTTTTAACGCTCATTCCTGAATTCCTTAACCAGAAAACAGTAGGAAAATAACTGGTGGGCAAATGTGTATATTATTTTGTATAAAAAGAAAGTAGTCCAAGTATATCTGACATTTTAAAAGAAATTTTATCAAGATATCTACAATCCATGGTGTGCTGTTATTTTCTATACTGCTTTGGAAAAGTAAGTGATGAAAAACTCCAGAGTTCTCAGATTTCCAGAATTATCAATTTTTTTAAAAAAAACTAAGTGGTTCGCCACAACCTTTAACTCAAAGCCAGTTCCAAAATCCATATGTCCTCAAGGAGATCATTAACTAAAGTCAACTATTAAAGAATTTGATTTTTAATAATAAGTTGCAACAGTGAAAAAAAAAAGTAAGGGTAATTCCTAAATTTTGATCCTCCCAATGCCCTTGCTGATGAAGTTTTGCACAAGTAAAATATTTCACTTCTTTTAGTTTGAGTTTTTCCATCTTCCAAATTAAGGTGCCTACACTACAGCAGAACTGTTGTCAAGACAAATTAATCCACAGAGAATTTCAGAGATTTTATGTTTGCATACCTCTTGACACATCTCGCTAAATTCATCTTATCATCCTTTCCTAAATATAAATAAATGTCAAAACAAAAAACCTATGGATATTTGAAATAATTTCCATAAGGGATAGGTTGCTTTATTATTATTTTTTTAATTCCCTCAAGAATATTAGCTGAACATCAAACATAATTTGTGGTAATAAAAGGACTTAATATCTCAAAATCATATACTTAACATATTAACAGAGTAATCCTTTTACATCCAGGCTATACATAGACATTAAAGTCATCTGTTAATTAACCACAGATTAATGACAACACACAAATCTGAGAGGGCTGAAAGACCAACCAATAGAGTCACATATTGCTTATCACCTTTTTGCAGTCGCTTCCGAGTAAGATACAGAACAGTTTAACCTAAAAGCTACATCTTATGACTGGTGTATGTACAAGGGAAAATATTGCATCCAAATCTATTTAGAATTCAATCTTTTAAAGTTTTATATTTGTCTTGACGTGATGTAACTTCATGCAAGGAGTACAAACTGAATCAGGAATTGGCAATTCATATTCTGGGGCTTATGGATTTGGGGGTTTATTATTATTATTATTATTATTGTCATTACATAATTTTCTGTAAAGGTAACGCGTTCCTCTTTGCTCTTAAAAAGTTCCTGCTGTTTGATGCAGACTAATTAGACAGAGTACCCACTTTAATACTTCAAATAAGAAGCTACATCTTATGGTTTAGTTGGTAAGAAATACCCAGAGGCACTAGAAAGGTTCTTACAATTGCAACAGAGCTGTTTGTATGAGGAGCAATTTACCTTGCTGCTTCCCTCACGTCTCTGCAGAACTCACTCCTTTCTCTTTCACTATTTTTCTGTTTTAGTTTTATTCCAGGATCTTCATTCTCTACTAGGCAGGTTATTAGAAAATTGTCTTTTTTGTCTGTTTATTTAAACTATGAACACTAGTAGCAATTTCTTTTTATTAAATTAAATATGATGCTGTAGAAACCTACTTATTTTAAACAAAACATATGCCTCAAGAGCCAATATTAAACAACATACCACAGTACAGGTGTTAGGATGAGAGATGTGTCACGTCGCCAATGTTAGTAATGGATGAGCTACAGGAATGAAGGAAGATCATCTAACTAGATGACAGTTACTACGAAGATCTGTATTTAATGACATAGCTTCTTGGAAGATAATCTAGCCTTGAACTGTTATAGTTTAAACTTTGAGAAATCAATAGTGGTGTACCCCAGGGGTCAATACTTGGTCCCATCTGGTTCAACATATTCATCAATGACCTGGACGAGGGGACAGAGTGTATCCTCAGCAAGTTGACTGATGATACCAAACTGGGAGGGCTGGCAGACACTCCAGAGGGCTGTGCCACCATCCAGCATGACCCGGACAGGCTGGAGAACTGGGCAGAGAAGAAACTAATGAGGTTCAACAAGGGCAGGTGTAGGGTCCTACACCTGGGGAAGAAGAATGCCAGACACCAGTACAGGTTAGGGGTGGACCTGCTGCAAAGCACTTCTGAGGAGAAGGATCTGGGGGGTCCTGGTAGACAGTAAACTATCCGTGAGCCAGCAATGTGCCTTTGTGGCCAAGAGGGCCAACAGAATCCTGGGCTGAATAAGGAAGAGTGTGGCCAGTAGGTCAAGGGACGTCATTCCCCCCCCTCTACTCTGCAGTGGTGAGACCACAACTGGAATACTGCATCCAGTTCTGCGCTCCACAGTTCAAGAGGGACAGGGAACTACTGGAGAGAGTCCAGCGTAGGGCAACAAAGATGCTGGAGGGATTGGAGCATCTCTCTGATGAGGAAAGGCTGAGAGAGCTGCAACTCTTTAGCCTGGAGAAGAAAAAGCTGAGGGGAGACATTACTAATGCTGACAAGTATCTAAAGGGTGGGTTGGAGGAGGAGAGAGACAGACTCTTTTCAGGGTTGCAAGTGACAGGACAAGGGGCAACAGGCACAAGTTGGAACATGGGAAGTTCCATTCAAATCTGAGGAAGAACTTCTTTCTGGTGAGGGTGCCAGAGCCCTGGAAGAGGCTGCCTGGGGAGTTTGTGGGGTCCCCTTCTCTGGAGATCTTCAAGACCTGAGTGATGTGCTCTGGGCAATCCTGCTTCAGCAGGGGAGTTGGATTAGGTGATCTCTAGAGGTCCCTTCCAACTCTGACAATTCTGTGATTCTGTGAAATCACTTCTGGGATAGAATCGCTGACATCAAGAATAATCCAGAAATACTCTTGTGGCACACGGGGCTCTCAGCCCAGGCTGTTGCAAGAGCTGCACAGCATCCCTCCACACATCCAGGAACTGAGCAGGGTGAAGTGTCCAACAGCTAGAGCCTGGGAATTTGGCTTAGCTGTGGTGGAAACTACGTGCTGAGAAGGCAGGAAGCATTACTCAAAGGCACTGCCAGAACAGGGTCTGTCAAAAGCACCAGCCACGACGACCTTTATCCTGTGATGATGACCTCCAGGCCCCAACAACCTCCAGCCATGACTTCCTCAGCTCCTGACATTACAATAGCCAGAAAACACTGGCACTTTTAATCCAACGTAACAGAGTTTATTCCTACTTAACCAAGCGAACAAAGGAGCTGACCGGGTGAGGCTGAAGCAATTCCTCCAAAGCTGGTACAGGCCCATGTGCAGAATTCCCAATAGTGAGAGCATTTCAAGAAAGGAGAAATTGTTGAAGTTGCCAGTCCTGTGGGGCTGAAAGTCAGGTTTTACCCAGACACGTGGCATAAGCCATTGCTGGTGGGGAATCTCCATCTCAGAACCAGTAGGCTGATATTGTTCATATTTTACATCATTTTGTATGGCAAAAGATCAATTCCAAACATGATAGCTGCAGTAATCATTTCCATAAACTACTGGTGAGAGAGGGAATGGGAAGATGAGCTACTTAGTTAAGTCATCATATATTAAATATCATTCAATAAACTTTTTTAAGGAGGCAACAGTTAGATGCCCTAATGAAGGCATCTTGAGTATTTCTGGTCCTAACTACAAGTCAATGTACCAAATGAGGAATCCCACGATCCTCTGACAGATCTGTCTCCACCACCAAGGCTGACAGAAGAATAAATGAGCAACTTTGACATCTGTGTCACAAAGAACCGTAAGCGCTTCAGAAGACTGGTTTTGCCAGCACCAGCAGAGAACTACTGGTGTTTCTGAAGCAGAAAGACCTGTTACACTCGAAGTAAAATCATACTCAGCAAGATCTAATTAATATTCACATGCCTTAAGCACAGGCATAAGCAAACTGAAATAGCGTGACCGGCAAGAGCAGGTAAGTATGGTGTGACACTGTTACACCACTAATCACAGAACCAGCAACAAGCATTTCTAACCCAGCTAAACGTAAATAACAGGAATTGTAAAGGGGCAAAGAGAGAATTACGACAAAGCTACAGAAATGGGATGGAGTAAGACATGCAAGTAATAAAACGTAGGTAGCAAAGGATGTGAAACAGATAGGAAAGGTGTTCTGCTGGACTATTTTGGGTTCACCATATAAACAGCTTGGTGAAATGAGCCAATGAGACCATACTTTTATTTTGGGAAGAAAAAGATAAGATACCAGTAACAAACAAGAAAGGATGGGAAGAAAAACCATGTGACTTTAGCTTCCATTCTTTCTTCCCCCTGCAAAAGAGCACCTAAGCAAGATTGCTTCCACCTTCAAATAAGACCATCGAGGACTTGCAGCTCTCAGTGCCAAGTGGCATCACCTCTCCTGGACTGTATATTCACAGCTGAATTAGGATGGAGTGTTATGGACTAACTGGATGAATATACAGTGATAATGACTAAGTCGTAGCCGATGGCAATGTGTATGGTCAATGAACTTCGATTAAGTAAAGAAAGTGGTGTTTCCAAGGTTGAATCTGATCTATTGGTTTTCCTAACCATTCCCATTGAACACCGCAATTCCTTGTGACATTTATATTTTCCACACTAAAAATGCTTTAAAGCAGAAATATTAACTCCTGAGAAAGTTTGAACTTCTTGATGAAAAACGCAAACACCAACAAAAAGCATCAAACTCACCGATAAAGAATCAAGTGAACAATAAGACTGAAGAAACAACATATTCTGGATGGAAAAACATTCATCTTTATTTGTGCTCCAAAATGCTGCGGCAGTAGGGAAGAATACCTACTTTACCACCTAACAGATGTTAAAGTCCACAGTCAGGTTGTGACAGACCCAGACTGAAAGTGCTGCTTTGTCTCAATCGGGGCACAGATTGCTTGGATTCTCTCAGAGATCCCAAGCCAATGAACTACCCAACAGACTATGAAAACACAGACTTTGTATTCCCCTCAAAGCCACAGACAAAGATGCAAGCAAATAAGTAAATAAATAGGTCTCCATTAAAACTTTTTTGTTAACCAAAAAGGTTAATAGATAAAATTCATACAATTTCTTAAAGAAAGTAGAAGCGTTGGGCACTGACCACTAAAGAAAGAGGTTCTCAGTGCTGTTGGGTAGAGAGAAAAAGCTTCAGACAAATTACAGGATGGATTTTCCAGAACTGAAGCTTTCCTCACCCAAAGCCCGTGTAGTATATCTAGTATATAAGAATCATGATAGATACTTAGTGTATACTCTATAAACAGTTATATACTGACAGATAATTAGGCAGCCAGTTCACTCAGCTTTTCATTTTAATTTAGAAGTAGTTAGAATTCAACAATCTCCCATGACAACTCCAAAAATTGAGTGATTTAAATGTTACAAACCCTTTATTATCCTTTCCACATGCAGTAACAAGTTACCAAGTAGTCCAAAAGAGAATTAGAATTAGCAAAGGAATAAAGTGAGAATTACTACTGAAATCAGAACAAGTTTTCTTGTAAAGGATTAAAGTACACTGAAATGTCCAAAAAAACCCAACCACCTTTTTTTTTTTTTTGCTATTAACTGAATTTTATGAACTGATCTGGCCTAACCCTGATAGTAGGACTCCAGAGAAGAGATTGTCAAACTATTTCTCACTTGAGTAAAGGAGCTTAACCTGAATCCCAACACAAATATTAATGAAGGCAGCAAAGCTCCATCCACATACAAGGACAATTTAACTTATTACTCCACATTAAACAGACAGGAAGACCAAGAGATCATTTCTTTCTTTTTCCCCTTTTAGTAAATATTTTTCCAAGTCAAAAACCATAACTAACACAGTGAACGTATCAAGCCATGGGGCTGCCAAGATCTACACACACCTCTTGTCAGGTACAGTTTGGAGGGAAAAGGAAAGGCAGACATGGATGAAGAAAGAAACCTTGTGTGCTTCAATGAATATTCATTACATCCTCTAATTTATTATCATGTTTACAGCCAAAACTGCAGAGCAAATTACATTCTACATAAGGTCCCGAGGGGGTTTTCATTTCCACAGCTTGGACTGGTACCAAAATAAAGCACATTAGAGAGAAATTGCAAGGAGAGTCATTAATATTTAATGGACTACTAACAGCAGTGCTCCTCATGACAAAAAGGCAGGGGAGGGGAGGGATGGGAAGGATCATGCAGAACTTGGCTCCACAAAATCCTTTTCATTAAGCAAACCGATTCAAAACAAACAGGTGGCTTTCTTAAAAAAAAAAAAAAGGAGAAAAACATCCACAAACAAACAAACATACAAAACACTAAAAAAAGCAAACAAAGAAAAAACCCAAACAAAACTCACCACATAAAAACAAACCGAAAAACCCCAAACAAAACCCCCAACAAAGCAAAACTGAAAGAACAACTATTCAATAGCAATAAGCAGTTAAAATTGGTCCCAGGAGATAACAGACAGTACAAAGGAGAAAGTAAGTTATTACCAAAGTAGAGCAGAATTTGAAACTTCCCATGAAGTATCATACGGAGAAAACCCAAAAATAACCAGTGGCTGGTGAGTGTGAACAAGTCAGTGAGCATGACAACTCTGAAATTTCCTTTCCCTAGTGTAGGAAAAACTGCAAACTGCTACTACAAGGGGATGGAATTATAACAGAGGGGAAAAATAAGTGCCCAGCAGCTGGTGGGGCTTTTACAGCACTAACACAAATGGCATAAACTTGTAACATTCACCTAGTGCTCCACGTGGGGCGGCAGGAGCAGCACGGCCACAGCTCAGGGCCTGACAGATAAGGATACTCACGCTGGTCTAGACCTATTTTGGAAACCGAGAGCAGATACAAGTAGGTCATTTGCTTCAATCAGCATTTTGTACCCTCCCTGCTCATTGCAAGCAGTGAGGGAATCCTCTAATACTTGGCAGGGCGACAGTCGGGCAAATACAGCTGAACTTTCAGATTGCAACTACAGCTCCGGGCACTGACCAAGGACTACTGACCATCACCTCCTGGACAACCTCCCTTTCCATACAACAACCCTATGCCTTCGCCCCTATTCCACTATTGCTGCACTGGTATGTTAAACGACTTAACCATTCTGACTGCCTGCTGCTGCCCAGAGACTTGGCCATGGTGGTTTCATACCCACTTAACTCAATCTCCCAACCCACGGGTGATTGAAATGACTTTGGAGATACCATTGCCAGTTGACCAGTTGGTAGTTCCCATCTACCTTGTACCTCTCTGGGAAAAGAACGAGATTGGAGCTGTAGGTCACAGAACAACATGGGGTTGGAAGGGACCTCTGGAGATCATCCAGTCCAACCACCTGCCAGAGCAGGTCACCCACGGCAGGTCCCGCAGGAATGTGTCCAGGAGAGGTTTGAATGTCTCCAGAGAAGGACACTCCACCACCTCTCTGGGCAGCCTCTGCCAGGGCTCTGCCACCCTCACAGGAAAGTTGTTCCTCCTCATCTTTAGGTGGAACTTCCTGTGTTCAAGTTTGTGCCCATTTCCTCTTCCATGTTCAAGTTTGTCTCTGAAAAAAGCCTGGCTCCATCCTCCTGACACCCACCCTTTAAGCATTTATAGGTGTTGATCAGATCCCCCCTCAGCCTTCTCTTCTCAAGACTAAACAGACCCAAGTCCCTCAGCCTTTCCTCATCAGAGAGATGCTCCAGGCCCCTCATCATCTTTGTAGCCCT
>JAOTQQ010000041.1:20233928-20260772 GCA_026546715.1 Gallinago undulata
CTGGTCTGGTGGGAGGTGTCCCTGCCCAGGGCAGGGGGTTGGAACTGGATGATCTTTAAGGTCCCTTCCAACTCTAATTCTGTGATTTTCTGATAACCCATTGTAAAGCACACCCACATGAATTGTGAGTTCTTGTCAATGACATTTCATTCTTATTTAACAATCCAAAGGGGCTGCCAGCCTGAGGATGATGAAAAGCTGTCTTAAGTCACTAGTACCTCTACCTACTGATGACAAGAAATGAAGTAAGCAGCAGGTCAAAGACAGGGTGCTTCATGTAATACATAGTTAGCCTCGAAAGTCTTCTCCAGCTTGACAAAAGACCATCATTCTACAACTTGCTAGTTGTAGAAAGCTAGCGTGAAAGCTACCAATTATTATTTTCCTTCTTTTTCTGAAAGACTCTGCACAACCTGCTTGGCCTGTCTGCTAACCTTCTTTGGGACTGAAATACTTCTTTCTTAGGCCAACTAACGCATCACGATATAAACTAGTTGCTCCAAACTGCTTACTACCATAATTAACTATGCTATGCTTTGGGGTCAGAAATGGCTGTTTTGTAACTGTTCCAAATCAAACCGCTCGGCCATTGAAGGAGCCACTTGCCGGGAGACTGTCACACCTCCTCCTTTAGATGGATACTGCTCAAAAACGACCTCTTTTATCTGTCCCTGGGAGGCTGAATGGACGTCTACCCTAAAAGTGTACTGAGGGAAATGGGAGTTGAATCAGCAAGGTGTTTAACAACGTGTAACCTTTATTGTTCTTCTCCCAGGAGCACTGAAATTTGCATGGCTTAACAAGTTGTAACATCGGGGCTTAGGATGGACATCAGCAGCAGCATCAGAGATCCAGTGAGAAGAGCAGAAACAGCCCAGCATCAGAACTCGTAGAGGTATGGCAGAGCTTTTCAGCAGCTGGCTAAGAGCCCCCTAACTCCTTGGGTGTTCTCTCTAGGACACCGTTATCCGTGCTAAGGCTGCTGGCTTTGGATATGGATATAACGTGTAACACCATCAAGAAATCCAAGCCATTTCATTGTCAATACTTTCTATTTTCACCACTGTGCTTTATCCAGCTGAAAGGTAGGAGGAAAAACCTTGCTGTGTGATAATGTGTGGATATCTGGAACAAAGCGAAACAAAAAATCCCAACTCTGAAATAGTCTCACTTAGTAGTTATATCTTTATATGAGCAGATGTCTACAGAAAGATAAAGACTAGCTACAATTAAATATCTTTAAATCAACCTAAAACACATAAGCATTTTGCATTATCTAAAATACTAAGATGTATAAAGTAAATTTACTTCACATGGGTGTTCATTAAATGATGAAATAGTATTTAGCATATGGAAAAGTCATAGCATATGAAATAACAAGTGAAATACTTTTTTCTGGCTCTATTTAATAATTTTTTTTTTTTTTTTACAGCCATATATTCCATGGGAATGTTTTGCACTTACCTATTAGCTGAGCCTTTTTTGATTTGTCAGGGTGAACGGGGCAGGCAGAGACACGTATGTGCAGAATATCATTTTCATATGATGGCTGGGCAGGGTCGGTGGCACTGCACACTGCTGGAAACATTGGGCTGGTTTTCACCAATATTCCTTTTCTGACACTGAAAACTGATCAGGAAAATCCTTATGCTTTGCTTGGGGATAATAAAATATGAGATGTGCCCCCGATGACGGTACATTCAAATACTGAATTCTTTGAGAACGAGGTGATCATGACCAGGGGTCTATCAGTTTCCCACATTATCAGGAGATGGTAATCGGGTAAAAGATCATCGATTGCATCCGATGGCAGAAAGGAGCTGGTGATTATAAAGGAGACAGGAGGACGGAGAGAGGAAATAGGAGAAAGAAAGCCACCTGCAGAGAGAGAGGCAGAAAAGCAGTGGGGTGAGCCCATCCTGCTGGGTACAGCTGTATCCCCAAATCCACAGATAAACTCAAGCTACGGGATGAACGAGGAGGTGAGACCGTGTTTAATATTCTTACAGCCCCAGGGGTTTGCGCTGTCTCAAACAAAGAACAGTGTGTGTTGGAAACCAATGAAAAAAATCAAATGAGGACACTTTGGCCGTCGGGCAGGAGCAAGGGCAGGGACCCCCGTGAGGTGGCGGGGGGTGAACAGAGCGTGGTAGTGTGTTGGCACAGGGCTCCCTCCAAGAGCACAGCAACTGCTGATGGCAGCCAGGGCCAGCTGGAGCCCAGACCAGCTGGCCAGGCTGCAGCGACAACGCTGGCAAGCCTGGCTACCAAGCTGGGGGTACGGGCCAAGCAGACACGCCACTGGGCAGAAGCCAAGGTGAGAGCCTCAGCTTAAACAGCTCCATGGGGAGCAGGAGTCGGTCTTGGCTGAAGCATCTGGGGGTCTGGAGCACAAGTCTTGTGAGGAGAGGCTGAGGGAGCTGGGGGTGTTCAGCCTGGAGAAAAGGAGGCTGAGGGGAGACCTTCTGGCTCTCTCCAACTCCCTGAAAGGAGGCTGTAGCCAGGGGGGGTCGGTCTCTTCTCCCAAGGAACAGGGGATGGGACAAGAGGAAATGGCCTCAAGTTGCTCCAGGGGAGGTTTAGGATGAATACTGGGAACAACATTGACACAGAAAGTGTTATCAAGCCTTGGACTGGGCTGCCCAGGGCAGTGGTTGAGGCACCGTCCCTGGAGGGATGTAAAAGCTTAGATAGTGCTTAGAGACATGGGTTAGTGATAGTCTGGGATGGACGGAAGGAAGGAAGAAAAGCTACTTCTCAGGACTTGTTACAAGTACACCATCATCCTGACACAAACATTATAAATAGATTCCACTAAGAATTTTTCTGGCCAGGGTCATGGAGAAATTGTAGTTTCATCCTACTCTTGCGTACATACCGGCAGTTTCCTTTTGGGTCAGGTACCAGGATAACAGAAAAAGTCCAGAATAATTCTGATTCTATAATGTCTATTTTCTAACATTAATATCTCAACTAAATGATCATAACCATTACTAAAGAGACTCACGCTGGTTTTCATCAAAATCAATACAGAAAATGACAGCATGGCAGATAAATGCTTCTTCAGTAAATTAAAAAAAACGCCTTTTTAGATTTCATTTTACACTTTGGTTCAGAGTTAAACCAAGTGTGATTAAGCAAAAATACACAGAGGGAACATAGAACTGCATATGGGCCAGTGAATCTTAAGTTTGATGTCACAGTCCCATGAAGGTTAAAGAAACATTTTTTAAAAACCCAATAACTACATTCCTATGTGATCTTTGCTTCTTGAGCTGTGGCACTGCCTTCACATAACCCACTTAGGGGCTGTAATTTAAAATAATTTATTAAATGTAAATAGTATTTGCCTTCATCTGTGTTAATCTCTATGCTAATTTTTTATTCATGCAATCATATGCAGAATGTACTCAACTGCTGACTACAATGAGCAAGAAAAATAATATTCAAGAATCTCAAATTACTGTATATATTACTGCATCTTTCAAAATGATCGATATGGAGCATTTCCTCAGACAGTTCTCTTTAGTAAAGCACTCAGTGGAAAGAACATGTGTATTTCTAGCACGTTTAGGTAGAATAAACAGAAATATTGGGTGGATAAAGTGCCTGTGGAGAGCATTCTAATTGTGATAACCCCTGACATAAATACATTAGCTAAAATATCTTTTAGAAGTCAGCACAGATAAGTGTCATATGTTATATTTATGTTCATGCCGCCCAGAAACACTTTGATGTAAGGTCATGTACCACTACGCTATGCAAATGTGCAGCAATAATAAATAGTGAACCTTGATTGCTTTTCTATGGGCCCATGAACTGAAGTGTTTTGAAGCCGCATTTTCTAAACATGTTACTAGGCAGCTACATAGAATTTCCATTTTTAGATTCCTCAAGGCTGTACATGTAAATTGCCCAATAATGATCTTCTCCACAGAAAACAAAGCAACATGTAGAAAAATCTCATCTTCCTATTCCATCAGACCTCCTTCAGTACTCTTATCTTTTGTGTTCCCTCTGAATTTCCCAGGCCTGCCCAGCTATGAGTAAAATAAAGCGAAAATCTCTTCTCAATGGTCATAGGGAATAGTAAACACTTGATAATTATGGTAGAAAAAGTAATACAGTGGGAAAGAATGAGAAAGGGTTATAGCTGTCGCACACAGAATTCTTTTCTATATAAAGCAGTTCTGTTTTGCACTGCACGTTCATCTCCTTTCCCAGGTGAGGATTTTCCTTTGGCTGGCACCTACGTGCGTGCTTTAAACCTACTTCCATATTACTGAATCACTGAGACTGCAAATACCCATGTGTAAAAACACCAAAGACAAACTGTCATTCTTTATTTGTCATAGATCTGTGTTAATGATTGGATAACAACAAAAAAAAGTATTAAAAAGTGACATGCAAATCTCAACACATCCAAAAAAAAAAAAAAAAAAAAAAGAGGTGTGAGTTACCAAAAATATTTCCAAGGAATCTAACTATTACCATATCTCTATTAAGATTATTACATCAGCTTTACAAAATTTCTTTGGGCGAGGAATATTCTTCTATGAGCAGAGAAAAATAATTGAGGGAGAGGGGAGATCCAAGACATCAGTTATTCTAATGAAAGTGGCGGTATTCTTGCAAACATAATCCAAACTTAATGACTTTTTCTTAAGACTGTCTAGTGTTTTCCCTCTATGGAGTTTGGGTCCAGTGTTAAAAACAAAATAAGACTAAATAAAACCTGTTCCTATGCAAAGATCTACTGTCACCACCAGCAGTCTGACCAGAGAAGTGTACTGTACTCCTCCATCCCAGCACTGAACTAATTAACTCAGTCCCTCAGAGCCCTTCCAGGACAATATGTACATAAACCAGGTAAATTCAGAAGTCTGTGTTACTATTGCTTTTGAAGATCGGGTTCTGGGGAAAAAAAAAAAAAAAGGAAAGGAAAGAATTCAAGATTTTCAACATTTTCAGCACAACTAACTTTTCTCCAAAAAGAAAGAGGGGAAAAAATCCCAAGATACAAAAGAATACTTTCTCTAAAAGAATCCCACGGATCCAGATGTATGCAAACAGCTGTAACAGCCACTCTGCTCCCCAGTGAAACCAACTCTGCCACTGGCAAAAAACCACCCATGGTATTAAATAACCGGCTGAAAGCCTACTGATAACACCGGGGAGCAAAACTAACTATTCTCACATCGCATATTCAAGAAAATGTTATCACAGGTTTATGCTGCTGACACACTCCATTCGCAGCCATTTCCACATGTATAATTCCCACAGCTGGCACCCAGGGAATTCCTTGGTGCACAGTTACCCAGTGCCCTGGGACCACAGTCCCAGCACATGAGTACACACTCCTGTTGGGTGCTAAAGTCATTACAGGGAAGAACAGAGCAAAGTATTGCTTTAATTCTGTTACCTTAGGCCACTCCTATCATAAACCATAGTTGTGTCACCAATGCCTGAAACAGAATTGAAGCCATAGTTTATGCATATTTTAAGACTGCAAAAGTAACACATTTCAGGACTCTGTCTTTTCACTTTATAATCTTGTAGAGAAGGTTGCAGTTATAAGATATCCAGTAGGTTCTCTTTACTATGTTTTGTATATTTTCTTCAATATTTTATGTACAAGATGGTCCTTTCTGTCCAGTCATGACACAACAGTTAAAAAATACAGACCAGCCAAATGACGTTAGCAAAAAATCAGATATACAAAATAAGCAATCGTCACCAAACTAACAACCTGCAAGACGTGGCTGTTGACTCCAGGACTCCCACCTGGAGCACTGTGTCCAGCTCTGGAGTCCTCAGCACAGGAAGGACATGGACATGTTGGAATGGGGCCAGAGAATGCCACGAAAATGATCTGAGGGCTCAAGCCCCTCTGCTGGGAACACAGGCTGAGAGAGGTGGGGGGGTTCAGCCTGGAGAAGAGAAGGCTCCAGGGAGACCACAGAGACATCTCCAGACCCTAAAGGGGGCCCAGGAGAGATGG
This sequence comes from Gallinago undulata, assembly GCA_026546715.1. Classification (NCBI taxonomy): domain Eukaryota; kingdom Metazoa; phylum Chordata; class Aves; order Charadriiformes; family Scolopacidae; genus Gallinago; species Gallinago undulata. The sequence goes on from JAOTQQ010000041.1 coordinate 20,239,930, forward strand.
GGAGGGACTCTTGATCAGGGAGGGGAGCCACAGGACAAGGGAGAACATTTTTTAACTGAAAGAGGGGAAATTTAGACGAGACCTCAGGAAGAACTTCTTTGCTGTGAGGGTGGTGAGAGCCTGGCCCAGGTTGCCCAGAGAAGCTGTGGCTGCCCCATCCCTGGAGGGGTTCAAGGCCAGGCTGGATGGGGCTTGGAGCAGCCTGGTCTGGTGGGAGGTGTCCCTGCCCAGGGCAGGAGGGTTGGAACTGGCCAAACTTTAAGGTCCCTTCCAACCCAAACCATTCTGTGATTCTATGACTAACCTTATCCCCGAGTGGCAAGGCCTCTAGATCCAAGCAGAGGTGGCCTGCAGAGCCACAGGTGTCTCATGGAACAAGGGCAATAATCCAGCTGTCTCACCTTTCTTACTAAAAAGACCATCTTGCCCAAAAGCCATTTCAGATAAAACGCGTTCAGAAAAACGCCATTAAAGCCCCCCTTCCCTGTCTTTGTAAGGAAATTATAACATTGCCTCCCACATATACATTTTCTCCCTGAGGAATTTTAATGATAACTAAGTAATATTTGGCCTATGACAAAAGTATCATCCTAAATCCATTGGTCTGAGGTTGGCACATATTTGAAATGACAGAAGTTGGAATACCGCAGCTTGCTTGTAGTCCTATCATCATCACAAAATCAGTGCACTCAGGATAAAGTTTTTCTTTAATGAAACATACATTCTTCAATCAAATCCTGTTGCAGCTTCTTGTGTTTTAATATCAAAGTTATTTCATCTTCTTGTAGTGCTCCTAGTGATTGCTCTAAAAGCCCACCAAACCAAACATAGCCACAACACACAGAATGGAAACAAAAACAAATCGTATGTATAAAAGTCTTGATTTTCTCTAGTTCTCCGATTGTGAGAATTAGCTTAGTCTTATCAGGGGGCGAGGGGGAAGGAAAATACTTCTTTCCTACCCATTTCCTTCATTTTCTTTCTGTTGTTGTTAGGAAAAAGTTCAGAGAAAAAAAAAAACAGGAGAAAGATTTTCTGTTTCAACAGGAAATAAAATTAATTTCTCCATAAGATTTGCATGAAAATGCCCTTTTTTTTTTTCTGCTCTCATTAAATAAGCACGTTACCTTTACTTGTCCAAAAGCAGAACTCAGTATACCCAGGTGACATAGTCTATATTTTTATTATTCTTTCCTTCATCTTGTAGGATCTCATGATCCCTTACGAGCTCAGTATTCTTGTTATCTTTATTCTTCCCTATTTAAGAGGCTTGTCACAATTCCCCCGAACAGCCTGGACGATGTATCCCCAAAGTCAATGGGAAGCTCTTCCACTAAGACCAGAGAAAAAGCCAGCTTTTTTTATCACTTTCCAACTTTTTCTCCCTAGCTCCCCCTCTGTTTTTTCATCTCAGAAATGAAGGAAAATAATAAACAAAACCCCAAGCAAATATTGTATATATCCTCAGCTGAAACAGCAACAGCATATTCCTAGTATATTCTCTTTCTTATTAAAAGGCTACTGCAAGTAGCATTTTTATTAAATCATTTGGACCCCAGCGGAGCACTAAGCAGGTATTTTCAGCGAGGCAATAACAACAAAGCCCAAGTCTATGTGAGAGCAGAGCATTTCATTTAGAACCCATCAATGGGTTTGAGCATTTCAAACTGCTCTTTCTGAAGTTCATTACCTTCTACTTCTCTGTATCAGATTAGCTTTGTAAAAAGTTCATAAAGCTCTTTAAAAGCCACTTTGAACTTAAAAAAAAACAAAGACTCAAAACTAGCAATTTTAGAATTCTTCAAATCTTTGTCACTTCAGATTCCTTCCGTCACCTTTGTCCTTTCTTCTATTTCCCTCAATCAGAATAATCTTAAAGAAAAAATATGGAAAGAGTTTGGTTTGGGTTTCCTGGTTCTGTCTTTTTTTTTTTTTACTGAAAACAAAAGTTTCAGTTTTCAATTTTTTTCCTATTTGCAAACATTTAGAAGTGAGAAAAATAATTAGATATAACCATTCCTAATAAGCATATTCAACAGCACAACTCACTGAATTAGTCCACTCTGAGACAAGATGCTGAAAGCAGTTCTTGGTTTGTTTATGGAAAACTGACCCATTCCAAACATTATACTGTCTCTCAACCAGCCTCTAATCAACAACCTTATCCTTCAATATGCAAGTAATTTACTTCCCCTAATAAACCTTTATAGAAAGCATACTGTAAAGAAGTTTAGTCCAGAGTATAATCCCCAATTCTCTTTTCTTTACTGTATTGACTCCGATAGAAACATCGGAATGGACATACTGAAATATTTTTCTTGACATAGACTACACTGGATGACTAGGATCATGCCAAATTATTGCAACTGCTTCTTTACTTTACCCAAAGGTTTACGAAAGGTGATAGTAGCCAGCAAATGTAACAGTGCTCTCTGAATAACAAAAAAAATGTGCTTTGTTTTTTTTTTTTTTTACTAAAGGAAACTTCTGCAAACTTTGCTGATCTTAAGTGCCCAAATTCAGCTGTAAACAAAAGTCATATTTTAATATTTCAATATAAGGAATCACATCGCCACCAACAAAAAGAAGATTAAGTTACAGAAAACAGTAAGACCTGACATTTTTACAAAGGTAAGAATAGAAGATAGTATGAAATTGCCTATACGAGCTTTATCAATACTTTTCCCACTAACATCTCTGCGGTTTTTTAAACCCACAGACTAAAGCAACCCAGAGGTGCTAACACAAATCATGGGAACACCTGGCAAAAACAACAAGCTGGTGTGTGATGGACAAAGCTGATGCCACAGCAGTTCCTGCTCCAAGCTTTGGTTTGAGAAAGAAGCTACAAATTCTTCATCAGACTGAAGGACAGACACCCATCTAAACAAAGCAATGGCTTCACAACTTCTGATTAAAATGTAAAATGCCACAAACACAGATGTTGGTTTGAGTTCATGTAGCTTTATCTAACTTGATTGAAACTTCTATGCACTTCTGCACTTCAAATTTTAAACGCAGCAAAGCAGGATCCTATGGAGCAAGCCAGCATCAAGCCTACATTAGGCTCACTTAGGTCTTAGGCTCACTTGGGCCAGAAGAAAGCCCTGCAAAGATGCGCTCAGATGTACACACATTCACAGTACTCAAGGGGGATTAAATTGACCATACACAAAAGTAAATTCCATTCTCGAAGTGTCAAAAGGGAGACAGCAGAAGTGAAGCTTTTTCTATTATTTTTGTGATGTCTAAAAGCAGGAAAAGAAAATTTCAATATGCACTCTGACCTCCTGCAATTTCAGACACAATTGTATTTGAGAAACATTAGATAAACTTTGGTAAGCAATTCTGATTGTTGGAGAAAACAAAACACAAAAGCACGGTCATCTCAGCACGAGTCACCCGTGAGATTCATGGCACAAGATTCAGGTTGTGGTCCTTGCATTACCTATTCCAGGCCAGGAGATTTCATCTGCCAAATCACTCTGAGGGAGGCAAAAGAGGGACCTCAATCTGAAGCTCCCACACTCTACAGCACTCTACTAATCCCACATGGAGAGCAGGAGAAAGGCACAAACATTTCACTGCGAGCTTTAGCTTTGTTCAAAATTGCTGCGTCTTCGGATTTTCTGTTGGTCAGCTCTATGCAACACCAGCACTCAGTTGTCTACACAAAAGCACAGATTTGATCCTTTAAGGTACCGGCGCTAATGTACGCGGGGAAGTAACACACTGCATATGGGGGCATGTACTGGAACAAGCACAAGAAAATTATAGTACATTGTAAATGAAAAAGAAAAATTGCCTTTAGGATGACAGGCTATCCTTCAAGAGGAAAAGCGAAATAATTTATGCCTGCAGAGGTACTGTAAGGCTCATATTTTAGCAGACAAAATTCCTCTAGATAATATAGCTGAAGCCCTGCTGGAAGGATCTATTAATCCTTTGAATACTTCACTATTGCTTATTGAGCCAAAAGAAGGAGACACAGAACTTGAATGCCACTTTCTCACTCAAGGTTTTTTCACTCAAAAATTTGAGGGGCTCTACTGATCAAATACAGCATTTAAAGACTGGAAGAACAGATGGCTGACAGATAGTGAATCATTTTTACATCAAGCAAACCTTCACTGTTTCATACAAACTACACAGAAGAACGATGCTCCTTTTAAAGCACCCCACTGGGCAGATAAGAGTGAAACATCAGAGGCAATTAAACAAATGAGTTCTCTATCAGCATCCAAAAAGTTGTTATGTCTCCTCCACCACGAGCCATAATGGCTGAGCTGGAAAGCATATATTGCCAAATACAAAAGGCAGATTTCAATCTCTAAACTGGACAGAACAACACAGGCAAGCAGTAACTGGTGGAAACGGACAATAATATCTCCTCTGCCTTGAAAAACGCACATGTTTAGATACGCTGATACCCTTATAGGTGGAAAAGCTAACAGAGGCCACACATCTTGCCCAAAACAAGGCAAGTGTCTATCCTCAAGTTAAGGAGAGATGGTTTTGCTCCAGTTATTCACGCAGTTAAAGGTCAGCAGAATGTTACGGGATTCTCATTAGGCACAGAAGTTGCAGTGCTGCATTTCCATCAGCTATCATGAGCTGTGAGAAACCAGAGGTACTGGAGCTTAAGACTAAACATACTGTGCAAGACAACTAGTGTTAATAGTCCTCTTCCAAAAGTCATCACTATGTCTTTCTTCAAAACTTCACCAAGACTTCACAGCGTCATCAGTCCTTTGTGCAGAAGAATAAACATTCAGAAGGACGTAAGATTCTTTTTCTGCACAAGACGTCATCAGCTTTCATATCTATAGCTATCCAAGAAAAAGAGACACCCGTAAAATCTTGTCTGTCTATTGGTCTCTACATTGCTTTTGCAAGGGTTTGGAAAAAGCCAGTCACTCAAAAATTACTTATTTTGCTGAAAGTAGTCCAGCATTTTCTTAAAACATGTTGAGCTCCCTAACTAGTGCCTTCCAAAGCCTCTCAATGCTGCGGGGCCTTTCTCCTAGGACTGGGAGATGATGTGACACAGCTCCTGGGAAACTGACTCTTCTTCAGCAGGTTGAATCCAGATCTATACTCATCATAAGATGTGCAGGTGGATGCAAATTTTAGAAGCCACCAAGTGAGCTGTTTTTGAATACTTTCCCATTTTCCAGAAAGTCCCACTGCAGTAGGTATATAGAAAGCTCTGCATTAACAGCACAATTCATAAAAAAAGCTAACTTGAGATTTAAAAGCAATTACTGCCACAACACCCTCTCTCTGCTGGTGAGGGGTCTGGAGAACAAGTCCTACAAGGAGAGGCTGAGGGAACTGGGCATGTTTAGTTTGGAGAAGAGGAGGCTGAGGGGAGACCTCATTGCCCTCTACAACTCCCTGAAAGGAGGGTGGAAAGAGGTGGGGATTGGCCTCTTCTCCCAAGGGAATCATGACAGGAGCAGAGGGAATGGTCTGAAGTTGGGGCAGGGGAGGTTTAGATTAGATCTTGGGAAGAATGATTTTGCTGAGAAGGTGGTCAGGCCCTGGAACAGCCTGCCCAGGGAGGTGGTAGAGTCACCATCCCTGGAGGGATTTGAGAAACATGTAGATGTGGCACTTCAGGGCATGCTCTAGTGCCCCAGATTGTGGAGGTCTTTTGTGTGTGTGAATGGTTGGACTCAGTGATCTCAGAGGTCCTTTCCAACCATGAAGTTTCTGTGATGCTGTGATTCTGTAGAGGAAGACCTGCTGATGGTTGTTCTGAGTATTTACCTCATTCTTGAAGTGAGGATGTGTTGACTACAGCCCTGGAGGACTGGAAAGCAGTTTTCTTTGAGATGAGAAATTCACTTCATGATCAGTCTGCTTTACTGAGTGTCTGGCTTTATAGGAACACTGCAGTGTCCAGTATACTAGATGGAGTTTTAAAAAAATAAGCTGATATATATATATTTAAAGTTCTACAAGTTTTGCAGTATTCAAACAAAACAAAAAAACACACCAAAAAACACCCATATACTTCTTCCTAAAACTGAAAATCAGTTAGGCCTTAAAAAGAACAATTTATTCACAATGCAACAGCAGCAGAATATTTTTAAATAGAGGCTATTTTAGACCAATTTTACATTCACTCTTCTTGTTGCTGGTTGTGAAAGGACTAAATATCATACAACAGTTCCTGTTTCACAGAGGAAGCAATTAGAGGCTGTACCCAGCCATTGGGAAGCAGCAGAAGAGGGAAATACAGCAAGTGACTGGTCCATTTTACTTCCCACAAGTTTCCTATGACAAAGCCAAGGAAACAGGTTGGAATGATTTACTGAGATTCCTTTTCTGCAAGACAAATGTCTCCATGCTATTGTTGCTTCAACTAAACATAGGAGGAAAACAAAGACAAATAAATGTATAATAACCATTCGGGCAAAATATGCCAGACAGTGACAAATAACTGATTAAATACAAGTTGGACAGCTTCAGATGTTGGCAGGAACTTTTAAACAAGGAACCAGTGGCAGTATTGAGTGAATACAAGATTTAACGAGCATGGAAGGGGGGGTTTAGGCTGTGTCCATTGGTCACACTCACCGCTTCCCTTGACCCCCAGTGTATTTATTTGATCTGTGAAAGAGGATCGAACAGGGCATTGCCAAACGGGAAATTATGGCTGGCTGAGCTCTTAACCTATTGTAAAAACCTCTGCTTCGAAGCCAAGCTATGAATACACACACAGCACTTCTGCAGCAGTGATAAAAGATTCCTGGTGCATCATGAAGATGAAAAATGTTTCTCAGTCGAGAGGGAAATTGCCAGAGGTGTCAGAAGACAAGTTACAGTGACGTAAACAGTGACACAGACATTAATTTCAATAATCTGACAGTGGAACGGTGCATACCTGAGCTGCCTCATTCTTTATGATCTTTCTTCTTTCACAACAAGATTTTGCCCTTTGGGCACTTAAAAAACTGTATCTCCATCTTCTCCTAAGCTCCCATGTCCCTCTCGCCTCCCCCGCAAAAAGAGGAACCTAGACATTTCAGTCCAGCAGGGAGCTTTTCATTAATTATACTTAATAGAGTGATGATCTGGAAAGGTCATACCAGCCTTTCAGCATGCCCTCGCTCCCAGCTAAGTGCTTTTCAGCTACAATTGATTACCTTGTCTTCCAGGTTTGCATGATTCCGTCAAGCAGCAGCGTATGTGGCCTCAACGATGTTACGGAGATTGCAATGAGCCACATCCCAGCCTGGTGCAACCTCCACCCTACGCTCTCTGGTGCTAAATTGCAATAGAGGCTGAAGCTTCAAGTGACAGCCTGGAAAGGGAGATATGGTGCTGGGCAGAAATAGCATGAAATTCCCATGACCTGATACATAGCACAAAGAGTACCCCTCAATGAGGGCCAACTGCTCTTTCAAGTTTCTCCTGTTAAGTGCTTTAAAACCTCCTTGCTGTACGTTGCATTACATTCATTAAAAAAAAAAAATTAAAAATTGAGTTATGAAAAAGAGGTAGAGTTTCTTGGAAGCATTCTTCGTTGATCTGCTTCAAAAGGCAAGATTCCCACCTGAAAGACACTCACATGCTGATTTGTGAAGCCACTCGCATGCTTTAGCATCCGTGCTCGCCTCTTACAGTGTTATTCAAGAACAGTGAAACGAGCTTTCAACTGACTGCAGCTACCCCAAAGCATTTGCATTTTCTCACATCCACATCTAGTAGAGACTGTTTCTCAGTATCTGCTACTCATACATTATTACCTGTGACAATAGCTCCAAAACAGGTACCACACCAAGAATCTCCCTGTTAGCTATTCGCCCATGACATTTCCCCATATTAAAGACCCAGTAAACTACTGACTTTGGAAAATAGGGTGCAGGCGTGTCAGTACATATAGGGACAGACAAAGGCATAGCTTCCCTGCACTGTCAGTTCAGCAGGGGACACAGACAGATGGTCACCTTGTGCTGAGGCAGCTCAGAAAAATGCTTTTTCAACTAAAAATATAAATGGGTCGTGTCACTTTTAGAGTCTGCAATATTCCACTGGCACCAGTTCAGCTGTCTCTTAGTTAAGAGTTTTTTGTACAATAAATAAATTTGCAAAAGTGCTAGGTCAAAAAAAACAAACCCAGTCAGCTCCTTCTGCCCCCGTTTCTCTCATCATTACAACACACTCTTAGAACTTTCAACTTCAGGGAAATGCAAATTCTTCAACGATGAATTATGCAAGAGGATGGAAATACATGTGGGTATAGACAGGGCAGAAAAATCTCTTGCAGCACATTGAGGATGACAAGGTACAGAGACAGAGCTCTTCACTCTTCCGCAACTGAAGAAAGAATAGTTAAATTATACCTGTAGTGAGGTTTTATATCCAGCCTTAAGCAACTCCACTTCCAGCACCAAGACTGCAGAAAGGGACACGTGATGCTGAGCCCTTGGTTACAGGATGACAGAAAGCAACCTGGATTCATGGATACAAATCCCACTTAAGGTTACATTTGTCCTCCACTGCAGACTCTGCCGGTGTGTGATGTCCTACTTCAGGCTTGGTAAAACCTGCCTGTTCGACACCCAACATAAATCAAGTCACTGGCCTACACCAGATTGCAAACCTGTTCTTTGCTCTGCAGAGTTTAAAGTCACTGGTGAGGGGTGGGAGGTATTGAAATAGCAGAATGGATTTCAGACCAAAATGCTAGTCAAACACCTACAGAACCACACCAAATTCCATGAAAGCATCAGGGTAAAGTGAGAACTGGAGAAGAGACAAGGTACTTCAGCTGAAGAGGGGAAAACCACAGAGGAGACGCAGTAGCTGGCAATATCCCACCATATCGCTGGTATTAGTCATTCACATCCTCATCTTTACTGTGAATATTCCAGCACAAGCACTTTTCCCCAGGAGGTACCCAGGTTGAGAGTAACAAAGAAGGTTTACCATGAGTTGCACTAATATTACAAAAATTAGGATAAAAAGTGAGCGCTCACAGATGCTGTCAGAGTATAGAAGAAAATTTTCCAGGTTCGCACTATTACAAATGCGACCTGAAGGCAAAAGGAAAACAAACAAGCCGTGGGAAGCAACTTATTTGCTCTCACTGTTCTTCAGTTGCACCAGCTCCCTCAAGAAGACATTTCTTCACAGGAAGCTGAGGAGGGCAGGGGAGAAGCCCTGCTGAGGACTTACTGCAACTGTGCACAAAACAGCAGACACAAGTCTAAAGCGGTAAAGGCAGGATGTCAAAAAGAGGGAAAAAAAAAAAGAAAAGTCAGAAAACTGCATCAAGAAACGCTCGCCAGGCCCCAGCAGCCACCAGTGAGCATCCACTGTGGTGGGGCTACTGGACCTCCTGCTGCCTTCTTTGCTAGGGATAAAGAGGGGAAGAAAGAGCTGTTTGTTTCCCCTCTGCCCCATCACCACTACAGACTCCAGAGCTCTTCTCAGGCTCCTGGCAGCATCTTGCCACTTGCCAGCCCTGGAGAGAGGAGAAGAGAGGAGAGGAGTGAGCATCCCCATGGCAGACAGCTCCGTTCTGCTTTTGCAAGCAGAATAGTGAGGCGGAAAAGGGGTTTGTCTCAGCTAATTAGCACAATCAGGAGCCACCAAGGAACCGGCTCTTTCATCTTCCCAAGGCTCTCCCTCCCTTTGCCTTCAAAGAACGCTTTCTCAGCGAGCAGATTGCTGGATCACATCAGGTGATGCAGTTTTAATGCACACCTTGCCAAGAGATACAAAAGGACTATAGAGAATCCTATTCCTAAAATAGATTTATTTTTTTGTCTATATCCCATGTAATATATTAAGCTCCCTTCACGCACTAAATTTTCTTACCTGTGCATCTGAACAATCTTTGGCCCACATCTCACACATGAAAACACAGGATCATGCAGAGAGAAATAATCTTTCTCCTATTTTTTACAGCATATAGCACAACAGGATTACCTACTTGAGAGCCTAAGAACTAATGTAACAAAGTAACACAACATATGAAACCGACAACTCAAAAGGAACAGAACAAAAAATGAGGATTCCGGAGAGGAAAAAGCAATACTTTCAATTATAGCTTTTAAATTCAACCCAAAAAGTCTAGGGGAAACATTTCTATAAACTAGGATTAACAACAAAATAATTCACAGCTGGATTATAATCAGAAATAAATTAGGAAAAAAAAATGACATGCAAAGTAGACAAGAAAATGAGAAAATATTTTTGCTCTGTAGTTGGGTCTCTAAGCACTTTACAACAAACAAACACTTCTCCAGACAGCCAAAGACAGGCAAACAGGACATTCCCTGACCCAGCTTTACAGAAAGTTGGTTTGGGTTTGTGTTGTTGGGGTCACAGTGTGTGTGACAAAAACCTACTCACAAGGCAGGGAGTAACAGAGAGACATTTCCATTTCTAGCCCCAAGCCAAGACCACTGGACAGCACTGCTCCCCACAGCCTAAAGAAAAGGCATGAAGTTTCAACACTGACTTGATTCATCTTACAAAGCGTCTTGCTGGTGGAACTGCCAAGGAAGGGAAGATGAGGTCTAGAGAAGGAAGGGTCTAGCGGAGGCCACAAGGATCCGAGGGCTGGAGCCCCTCTGCTGTGAGGACAGGCTGAGAGAGCTGGGGTTGTTCAGGCTGGAGAAGGCTCCAGGGAGACCTTCGAGCCCCTTCCAGTCCCTCAAGGGGCTTCAGGAGAGATGGGGAGGGACTGTTTGCATGGGTGTGTAGTGATAGGACAAGGGGCAATGGTTTTAAACTACAGCACGGTAGGTTTAGATTAGACAGTAGGAAGTTCTTTACAATGAGGGTGATGAGACACTGCAACAGGTTGGCCAGACAGGTTGTGGAGGCCCCATCCCTGGAGACATTCAAGGTCAGGGTTGATGAGTCTCTGAGCAACCTGATCTAGTTAAAGATGTCCCTGCTTATACAGGGAGGGTGGACTAGATGACCTTTAAAGGTCCCTTCCAACCCAACATACTATGATTCTACAATCAAGATGCAGCTACATTATGGAGAATTCATAAATCTTAGCAAGAGTCACAAGCAATGCCATGCACATGGCAGATTAAACTAGACAGAGCACTCGGAGAAGTAGACAAGGAGATTGCATAGCTCCAGATGCTTCTGCAAGGTTTGAGGTTTTCAAGAAGTGGCACTATTCCCACCTGGTCCTAGTCCACTGTGAGACTCTGACTCACAAGCCATGGGAGAACACTTCTATGTTCTCCTGCCCAATAGTGTCCTAGGTCAACAGCTCTGCCATGGTTCTTTGTCCACAGAGCAAAGAAGTAAGGGACACGGTGGGGGGACACATTTGCAGCTGAAAGCACAGCAAAGCAGCAAAAACAGCCTAAGAAGGTGTAAGCTGAATCTGAAATGGTAGGTATATAAAGACAGCTGAGAGCATGCTCAAGCACAGCATTCTTTGATTCATTCCCCCCCCCTTTCAAGCAACTTCTTTAGCTGTTTTCCTCTGATAAAAGCATTGCCATCTGCTTTTTATCTGGTATCCCTACCTTTTGGGTATGGAAACTTATCCCTTCTCACATAAAGTATCATCAAATCCATTAACATGCTGTTTATGAAAACACACTCAGTTGCTGGAGGGAAGATCACATGTTTATAAGGAAAATGACTTTAGATAGCAAGCCACAAGATACTAGGAAGACATTAAAGTCTAAATACAAGTTCTTCACATGACTGTCCTTAGCAGCTGTCTCCTTCCTTAATCAGGTTCCTGAAGAAATCCCTGCAGTCTCCCCAGAACCAGCCCCAAGTAAAAACAAACACCCAGGTTGCCCAGCAATAGTCTGGCATAATATGTAAAACTGCACTGGGCCTGGGAACATCAATCTCCAATAGGATTTGCCATGCTCTAATTAAAGGACCATAATCTGTGAAATCATCAGGCACAAACTGATGGGAATAAGGATGAGTGTGCTGGTGCATGGATGACAGCATTGATATTATATTTATAATATTCAAGCTGTACAGGCAATGTTCTCAATGAGAACTCACTAGGTTAATGTAAAGGACAAATTTGCTTAGGGAGTCTGTGTAGTCTTCATCATTGGAGGTATTTAAAAAGAAATTAGACATCTGCCAAAAGTAACATGAGTGTAGCTGATCCTTCTGTGGACAGACGTACGGGAAGACACCATTCTGACATCCTTCCAAACCCACGGCTGCATGAGGCTGTCCTTTCATCTGCCTACGTTTTAGCTCAAAGTGGATTGGTCTCTCCCTCCACAAGCTGCATTTCACCAGAAACCATTCCCAAAATGAATATAATCTCTGATAAGATGAGACATCATTAAATAGATGAGTAGCCAGAAATCAATAACCGCCCCCCACACCCCCCCCAAATTGGATACCTGTAATTCAGAGACAGAAAGCCAACAGTGTTATTCAGGGGCACTTCAGATGATTTCGCCAAAAGAGGGGCTGTAGAGTAGGAACTAAGGCTCATGGGAAGCTCACAAGCTAACAGAAAAGTGGATTATCTTCTTGTTAATTACCTATCAGCACCTCAGGAGCTGAAAGAAAAGCGACACCTGGCTGGCTAAAATCTCGACCCAGAGAGACAGGGACTAAGATCTCCCAGCTACATCAGCGTCTCATGATCACAAAGCCATACTTTGTCCAAAACTGCAGATATCAAAAGCAGGGAAGGGTGTAAAGCTAAAATATAACTTCATCTAAACAATGCCAGTGGGAACAATGGCCTGAATTTTTAAAAGTTCCAATTCATGAGTCCAAATAAAGGTCAGATTATGAAGAGTTGACTCCTATGTGCACAAGTCTTTTGAAACTAATATAGCTATTAATGCCACAATATGAATTAGTAAGTGTGGAGAATTTTTCAAAGTGTTTTTTGCTTGATTATGCGAAAAAGGCACACAAGGTCTAAGAAAAACCAGCTTTGAGATTTCTTGATAATTGTTCTCTAGTCTAAAAGGCTCAAATGTGTGACAGTTTCAAGCTCAGTACAGCTGTGCAGATAGCTAGGAATATCAATCAGCTAAACAGCATTTCATACTTCTTAGCAATGTCCAAAAAGCAAATTACACCGGTTATGATGCTTCTGAATTCACGTATTAAAACTCATTTGCAATCGCCTTCCTCCAAACTTAAAGCGAAATTTAAGAAAAGTAGCCATTTCTCTCCTTGCCACAAACTGAAAAGATGACTGATGCTTTAGATATATATAAAGCTATTTATATATATAGCTTTATCTATATATATGTATTTGTAGATACTTCTACAAATGTGATGTTCTCTCAAAAACATAGGGAAAAGAGCTTTGCATATGCGGTAGCTGTTTAGCTGCATCTGATTTCTGGCTTTAATGTCTCCGTACGTGTGAAATACACAGGTAGGACATGTTGTCCCATTCTCTGTCAGGTCCATTCAATACTGCCAGTCAGCTGGACAAACGTGTGCTTTCTTTTTTTTCTTTTTTTTTGTCTTTCTTTTCTTAACACACGGCCCAATTACCACTTAGGCTACTATGCGGCAATCTTTTTACCAATTATCACAATCATTAGAATCTGGGTTCAAGTACTTACTTGATTACATATCTGCCCAAGCACTGCCTGCATAATAAAGTAAAAGATACTCAGTCTAACAGAGGAATCTCTTATTTCTCGAATATCCCATGCTTGGCTACCTAAGAATCATTAGGAAACGCACGACGACCCAGCCAGGAAGCTGCCCTCTCTTCCATTTTTATTTGCAGAATAGCCATCACTAGAAACTCCGCTGATGAAAGAGATCCTAGATGAAAATAAAACATCTATAAGATTCAGTGATGCAACTTGTGGGTCAGGTTGCTTGTATTGCAAATAGGGCATATTTGGAACTCCAAAACTCAACTGATTTGATTAACCCAGGGCTCCAGGAACTTCTCATTCACCCTTAGCAGCTTCCAGCACCATGAGTAGGTGACCCTGCTGCCTCATCTTGTTTGAATAACCACACTTGTGCTCTTTTTCTTACCACAGAAGAAAGGCTTTACACTTCCCAAATTCCCATAGGGTAATCGTAAAGGGAAACCAAGTCTCAAAGTCTTCAGCAAAACTTACGAGTCATTCCTCAACCACCAGGGTCACATCTCTTATCTGCTGCTTGTTATTATGAGCCAAAACACTCACAAATTGTACAACAGATAGGAAGAAGTGGTTATTTACTGCCCCTCAACCAAGGGACCTACAGCCAGCCTCTAATGCATTTAATTAGTCAATATCTGTAAGCACTTTGAAGATAAAAAGCAAAGTAACATGCCAAGTATTACTACCATGTAGCCACCAGCTCAGAAGCGTGTTGCCAAAGTACAGCAATAAGCCTGTCCTTTTAAACTTGTTCATAATAATTATGGCTGTTAACGACAGATATTGTTCAGCTGAATGAACACAGTGAGACTTCAGCAAACAGCTCTCATCAATCTGACTTTCTTACAAACGTCCCTTGCTAAATGTCAAGTGAGGTTTCTAGAGGGAAAGAAAAATACCTTTCTTCCCAGAAAAAGTACGAAGTTTATGCAGATAACAAAAGAAAGTGAGAGAGAAGTGGAAGCAAATACCGGTTTTCAAATAAAACCCTCTAAAATTACTGCCAACTACGTAAACTTTTAATAAGGGCTCAATTCTCAGCACGTGAAAGCTCAATTACAGTGCTGCAAACTGCGTCTTTTGGCCACTGATATTACTTTCCTTACAGCTAAAGAAAAAAAATGAAGATATTCTGATTTTTTTCCCAATTTGTGCCTCTGTTCTAGTCCTTTACAGACTTATATGGAAGTAGACTGCCATATGATAACCTACTTCTTAATTCTCAAACATCCTAAATGTCCTAGATAAATACCTTAACCTGCAGCACAGAGGTAAGCCACGACATGCTTCTTTACAAGTTTATCTTATATGCACAATTTAAATACGCAGAAGGATTTTTCTGAAGGGGTATTTATCCACAGTTACTAGAAATACTCAGTGTTGCACTAGACTTCTAGCTCATAGAATGCCCCATATGTCCAAGATGCTTACCCTCATGAAGAGATAACAAATGGGTGAGCATTAGCTTAGTAGCAAGGAACTCTTAAAGTGCTACCCCAATGCAAACACACCAGAACTGCCAACGTCTCAATACTGATTTCTGTCTGGACAGTGAACATTTACTATTTTTCTAAGGAGAATGCTGAAAAAAAGCATTTTTAAATGATTATAAAGTGCTTTAAAGAGATAAACATCTATCACTTACAGTGAGCACCCATCTTCGCCCTTTCTCATCTGTACATTAAAATCAGGATCAATTCCACCGTGTTAATGCATTTCATTACCAGTAAGATATGAATTACAGCCCTCCATACATATGGTTTTGATTTGTGCCATGGCCTTTCATGTAAAGCCACATACATCATATATCAGCTGCCATTTAAGCAGCTGCCCCAAGGAGTAACGTGTTTTTAGGAAAGAGAAGGCTGGTGATTCTCGAAGATATTTTGATAGTTTAAAAGAAATCCAGAAAAAAAATAGTTCCGTTTCCATAGGGCTTTTCAAGATAGTCCTTGAACTCTTTCAGGACTACTTTCTTTCTCTTAAGCTTACAAAACTTCACAGACACTTCCATTTCAGAGAGAGAGATTATTTTTTTTTTTTTAAAATCACAATCACCTAGGTTGGAAGGGACTTTTTAAGATCATTTAGTCCAACCAATGAGGAAAAAAACAAACAAAAACACCCACACCACACAAGAAAGAGAAGACATTGTATTTCCAGGTTGAGTCTAAAATTTAAATGTGCTTATAGTAAAATTGGTAGAATAGTGGGGTTTTTTTGCATACTGCTGGGTTCATAACTATTAACAACTTAATACTTAAGAAGTCAGTAAGTCCATCTCTAAATCAAGCCATTGAATTTCCAACTGCAAGAGCAGTTCTACATGGCAAGCAAGAATAGTAAGATATCATACTTCAAGAGTCAGGTTGATTAACACAAAAATGAAGATAGCAATCATTCAAATTCAGTCACATACTCTGCTATACCGCTAGTGAGGTACACTACAGATCCGCCATCGCTTTCCAAATCATCAGAGACTATACATCAATGGATTCCTGATAGAAACTCAGGTTTCATTTTTATTGCCCTAACTCCTATTTGGGCCAGTTTTAAATTGAGATAATTAAAGACAATTTCAGTATTTTACAGCTGTGGAATCCACACAAAGTTTAACCCTGTACCGTAGTGCTTCAGTGAAGAGCCTTCACCTAGGATAGAACAAAGATTTCAGGTCTTCCAACTTTAAGACCTTATTATTTATGAACTACCTTATAACACAACACGGGTAGAAGTAATGCAATTATACACAACAAAGTCTACGTGAATCACGAAACTAGAGTTGTATTTTTCTCAGTGGGATTTTACTCTGCTTCCTATGAATAACCCCAATGGCTATTCTAGCATAAGCAGCCAGGGAGTCAGACTCTCTCTTGAGGTGAAATATTCATCGTGCATCTAGAAACTAAACAATATATCGATTTGAAAAGCACCTTGTAAATCTAAAGTACCATTTACTTTCTGACACTCTACACTAACTAAATCCATCCTTGCCAAAACCAAACCAACCCACCTTGTGGTGGAACAGAGGAAGTGATCCAAACATTAATACACTGCAAACAAAAGCCTCCTGACTTGTTCTCTAAAGATTAAGGCCCCCTTTTTTTGAGCTATAAGTGTCTGAAATAAACCTAGATTGTTGTTCTAATGTTCAATTCCTTCCCTACTCAGTGGATGGATTCAGCAGAGTCAAGATATTTTCATCAACATCTCTTCCTAACAGAGTATTTAATTCAAACGTTAGCTAATTTTTTAGGTCAAACGTGGACTTAAATTTATGGATTTCAAAACAACGGACTTCAATTTATGTACCAGGTAAGTTATTGTTATGAGAAAAGGGGAGGAGGGGGAGTGCAAAAGGCAAGGAATGCATTTTACCTGCTTTTGATTGGCTTGATCTACTTGTCTGTAAGCACATTAAGGCAGGCCAATACGCGCAGCTAATGAAGTAATTAGTTGTTAGAACCACCTCCTGAGGCTCGCTGGGAAGAAGCGCGTTTTAGGGAGGGCAGGGGGGCACAGGAGCCCCAGCGATGCGCGGCTGCGGGAGGCGGCGGGCAAGGAGCGCAGCCCCACGGCAGCCCCACAGCAGCCCCTAGTGCCCGGCGGCGAGCACGGCACCGGCGCCAGAAGCCCTCCCCAGCCACCCCCCCACCCCCCCGGGGGCTTTTTATCCACCCCCTTCCCTCTCAAATGGCAATTCGGGGAGAGAGATGGGGGCGAACCTGCGTTCCCCGAGCCCCGCCGGTGAGCGGCTGCTCCCAAGGCTTATGCTGCACCGGGATACAGGGAACGTGGAAATCACGCTGCTTTCCGAGCTGTGCTGAAAGAGGGTCACAGAACGATACCGGGTTAGAAGGGACCTCTGGACACCATCCAGTCCAACCCCCTGCCAGAGCAGGTCCCACAGGAACGTGTCCAGGTGGGGTTTGAATGTCTCCAGAGAAGGAGGCTCCACCACCTCTCTGGGCAGCCTCTGCCAGGGCTCTGACACCCTCACAGGAAAGAAGTTCCTCCTCATCTTTAGGTGGAACTTCTTATAATTCAAGTTTGTGCCTGTTTCTTCTTGTCCTGTCCCTGGGCACCACTGAAAAAAGACTGGCCCCATCCTCCTGACACCCACCCTTTAAGTATTTATAGGCGTTGATCAGATCCCTCCTCACTCTTCTCCAGACTAAACAGACTCAAGTCCCTCAGATTTTCATCTCAAGAGAGATGCTCCAGGTCCCTCATCATCTTTGAAGCCCTCTGCTGTCCCCTCTCCAGCAGTTCTTTGTCCTTCTGGAACTGGAAGGCCCAGAACTCATCCCAGTTCTCCAGATGGGGCCTCCCCAGGGCAGAGCAGAGGGGCAGGATGACCTCCCTCAACCTGCTGGTCACACTCTTCTTGATGCCCCCCAGGATGCCCTTGGCCTTCTTGGCCACAAGGGCACATTCCTGGCTCACGGTCATCCTATTTGTCCACCAGGACTCCCAGGTCTTTCTCCTCAGAGCTGCTCTCCAGCACGTCAGCCCCCAACCTGTCCTGGTGCAGGGGGTTATTCCTCCCCAGCTGCAGCACCCTGCACTTGACTTTCTTGAAGTTCATCAGGTTCCTCTCTGCCCAACTCTCCAGCCTTTCCAGGTTACCAATAAAACCTGAGTTTTAAACTGTCCGCTTACTGAGTTTTACCATGATTGAAAGGAGTCCAGAAAAACAAAACAAAACAGCAAAGGGAAAAGCTTGAAGGATTTAAAGTAGCTAGAGGGCTCACTGAAATGCTGTCTTCTAGTGCTCGGCTCCAGCTACAATCTGTCAAAAAGACTGGCCAGGGGAAACCCCACTCAGATCTGCTCCTATGGGAGAAGAGGCATCGGGCTACCCTAGGCACAACCTGCAACTAATTTTTGGAGACAAGGGGAAACACTGGTTCCAGCTCTTCAGTTGAACTTGACCTTCTTACCAGACTGCAGGAAAGGGGAAAAAAGAAAAGGTCATCTAAAAAGAACTAATAATCATCTCCTAGCTGATTAACCTCAGAAATACAAGAAGTTTTAATGTTTTGAACAGAAAAATCTGCCTCTGCTCCTCTACTGTAGCAGAAGTGAGTATGACAGAAGCACTTGAACCATCTGAAGAAACAGATGAGTGTGTGTATGCGCACACAAAAGCCCACATTATCTCTAGCTGGAGACAGGAAAACAGAAATTCATTTTTAAATAAATATTGTGCTACTCCCTGACCAACGCCTGGCAAAGTTACTGTTGTTCAAGGTTGAAAGAACAATGAAGAAAGCAGAGATAAGAGCGTTGCTGTATTTATGAAGCTCTGAGATCAAAATGTGAAGGCATCTCAAGTTATTTCATAAAGCAAAGAAGCCAGAGGTATTTTGATACAGACACAGCCTTGTTCTGACAGAGCCAGAGTGACATAACGAGACCAAAGGGTTATCAACTGTAATATTTAAACCGTAATTAGATTTCTGTGGAGGGTGGTAAGGGCTATCTTGAAGGATTCAGTGCTTGTCTTATTCTGATCTGAAAATATTTTTTTTTTCCCTTAATTTAAAAACTTTCTAGAGGAAGAATAAATATACACACCACTGAATGTATACACTGTTTCACTTCTGTCTCGCATGTCTGAGAAGTGAAAACTTTAACCCCCTCCAGTTTTCTCACCTCTTACCACATTGGAAATTCTTAATGCACTAATTTCCAAAAATAGAAGTCAAAGCCACCATCTTTATGAACGCTTCTTTCCTTATTTCACACACTCACAAACAACCTCTCCCGATTATACTGTTGTCATGCTCTTTTTACCTAATGTAGATGAAGCCTTAAACATAGAAGTAATTTTAACGACAAGTTCACGTAATGTTTTAAATGTATCCTCTGTATCTCAGCAGAAGTGCCGGGGTAAAAAGTAATGCTGCTGTTCTATACTTCAACTTTACCTAAAGTCCTACATATAAATGTATTTTCTCTGTAAGGAATACACACCAAGGAGGAATGGGGCGGGGAGGTGAAAGGGGGGGGAGCGGGGGGGAGTAAATCTACTTTTTCATCCTAGTTTTCTATTTTTGTATCCTCCTCTCACATTCAATAGAAAATTACATCCCAAACATTAAATTCTACAGGATAGTTCAAGTCCTACAGAAAAGTGCTATATTGGTGTTTTATTATATTCCATAAATTTAAGAGTAATCAGCATGTAGGTCCTACTACTTGTCACTGGAAGCCTATAATCTTCATATCCATTAAATACCATATGGAACTTCTTCAGGGGGCAGAGGTTCCTCTAAATCTGTGACTATAGATTCACGCACCATGGCCTTACCTTCTCACTACAGTGGTTATTTTACCAAGCATGGCAAGTGGATCCTGTGCTGGGACCAGCTGGCTGGACTGCTGTGGTGTCCCCAAGCCCCAAAGCTACTGCAAGGTCTGACTGTTCTCAATTTTACCCATCAGTGTCCTCCGAGAGTGGCATCACTCCTCCAGTTTCCCTATGCAGCTATGGAGCAACTAAAGCAGCCCAAGACCTGTGTGGGGTTCTGTAATATTCATCTCTGCTATTCCAACTGACCCCATAGTTCTGCTTTTGTTGCTTTTACCCTTGAGGGAAACACAATCAACCTTGCAATTGCAGAACCTGATTTGTAACGTGATTTAACACCAGCTGCTGTACACACCACAGCTGGAACTTCACACCCGCTGCGGACCGGGGGCTATGCAAAACCATGCAAAGCCAGACATCACCTCCAGTACAGCCAGTCAGAACTTCATGGTTGATTGAATGACTCAACTCTTGCTTAATGCTCCTCCAATTATTCTTGGACTATCTGCTGTGCAAGAGAATGAATCAGAAGTTGCTTGCGTGTTTCATCTCCATCCTTACCAACACAGGGAAGCAAGCAAGCCAGGAAGAAGAATGAATTAACAACAACAATGTTTAGAAACAAATGTTTAGAAACAAAACCAGAACCAACCTTTCTAATAGTCTAGTTCCTCCTTCTACCCTAAAATGACAGGAAGGCTGCCCGCTGTCTTGACATGGTGACTCACTTCTGCCTTCTCATCCAACATGAACAGCAGTTCATAGAATCATAGAATAGTTTGGGTTGGAAGAGATCTTAAAGACCATCCAGTGCCACCTCCTGCCCTGGGCAGGGAAACTTCCCACCAGACCGGGTTGCTCCAAGCCCCATCCAGCCTGGCCTTGAACCCCTCCAGGGATGGGGCAGCCACAGCTTC
>JAOTQQ010000041.1:20264033-20287584 GCA_026546715.1 Gallinago undulata
CTGGAGAAAAGGAGGCTGAGGGGAGACCTTCTGGCTCTCTCCAACTCCCTGAAAGGAGGGTGTAGCCGGGGGGGGTCAGTCTCTTCTCCCAAGGAACAGGCAATGGGACAAGAGGGAATGGCCTCAAGTTGCCCCAGAGGAGGTTGAGGATGGATATTAGAAAAAAAACTACACTGAAAGGGTTGTCAAGCATTGGAATGGGCTGCCCGGGGAAGCAGTGGAGTCACCAGCCCTGGAGGTATTTAAAAGCCAGGCACATATGGCACTGAGGGACATGGGTCAGTGATGGCCTTGGCAGAGTTAGGTTGATGGTTGGAGCTTAAAGGTCCCTTCCAACCTGGACCATTCTATGATGAAATAAGTTAGGCTCCTGCACTGCTAGATGTCAAAAGCTTCCCTTGAGATCCAGATGGAATAATCATTGAAATGCTCATGATTCACAGCAAAGCTTTGATTTCAAATGGGAAATGGCATTACATCAAAGTAAGCATTTTGGACAGACATTTTTTTAAGTTTCCCCTGTCTTTCTGTAACCATGTCTAGTAGGACATACACATCCCACATGGTTAAATAGACTTAAAGCTAATACTCTTGGAAAGTTTCACACAAGTCTTCAAAAGAAGGAACTCATGGGATCAAGGAAATTCCACCTTCTCTTTTTAAACTTCTATTCTGACACTTCCCATACAGGAAAATAGCATAATTAACACCGCTTGCCTGGCAGCACATATTGCCCTTGAGAGGAAAAAAGTTCAGATGTAGGTAGAAATGCAGAGATGCATTTCTCTGAAGACAGGATAAATCTAAAACAGCAATCCCTGATTTCTGACACTGCATGTATTAGGGAATGGTATCCCAAGCCCTAGAGAATGAAGTTGATATATCTAGAGACAGGTGTGGAACTTCTTTATTCATCTAAATGAAATAAAAGATCTTGCATCTCCGCCTACTTCAGAAAAAGAATATAATAAGAAGAATTAAGGTAGATTAAGAGACTCTTTTAGACATCTTAAAACCCTTAAGCACACATTCCCAAGCCAAGTATTTATATTATAAGAAGCCTCCTAGTTACCTCTCTCAACTGTCACTGTTTTAAGTATTGCATAAAGCTGCTTAAACTATAAAGCTGATTGTCAAGGGAATCCCAGTTTGAAGGGATCTTTTGTGGTTCGAAAGGGTTGTGACTTCTGTAAAAAGAGGGCACGGGGTTACTGCAGCCAGCCCTGAATATCAATGACAAAGGAGGAAAAGGAAAGATAACAAGTCAGGCTATCCTGTCTCTCCCTCACTACTCAGCTAAATTGCATGGTGGTTGCGGGGCAGGACAGAGCCAAGAAGGACTAGGGCAACCCTTGCTCCCCTGAGGCCTCTTTGTTCTCCAGTAAGTAGTACAGATTCTCTGCTGCAGGTCACAGAAAAACAAGAGGTGCCTCTGAGCAGCACTGCTACAAACAGCCCACGCCACTGCCAGCATCCACAGAAATTTCAGAGGCAAAAATCCCATGTGGATCAGACATGGTATGAAACACAAAGCAGAGAAACAAAATGCATGGTATTTGCTGCCTGGCTAAATTAATCCAGCCATACATTAACTTAGCCAAATTCCTTTGCATATTCTAGAGCTGGTAATATAAAGCCATTCATGTTTTTTTTCAGTCACTAAAAACCTTCAAAGCTCACAAAGTTTTGACTTACTTTTTTCACTGGAAGACAGGTGGGTGATTACAGAAAAATTGTCACAGTCAAATATTCTAAGGTCCAGCTCATGAACTCCAGAAATCATAATACTCAATTTTCCAGAACTAAATTAAAATATCTACCCATCCTTTATGATACAAATTTTGAACACATCAGTCATTTTATCTGGATATTATCTCTGGATACCTGGCCTCTTGCATACCTACATACTAAATTATCTTTTCTGCGTGCCTCACTTTGCTTCAGACCTCCTGAATTCAGCTGATCCTAACATTAACTACTGTGAACCCACTGCTCTCATAATTCTCCCCAACAGCCCCATCTTAGCACATCCCCATATAATCTTCTAACCATACAAAGCATCTTCTTTTCTTGGGCCTGCATCCTTCTTCAGCTCACACACTCCTTTCACCCAAATGTAATCTAAAACTATGTGTCTCATCTTTTTTTTTTTTCCAGCACTAGATTGCTCTTCCACTCAAGAGGAATGATTGCAGTGTTGAACAGATAAAGAACATGACTTTAATATTTACAACCCCATTGCAACACAGTAGTTGAAAAGTCTGTGGTGAGGTAGTATTCCCAGGAAGATATGTTCCTACCTGGTATTTATTCTTACTCAATATATATATTTTTGCTTAAGGAACTGTAGCTCAAATTTCCTATCAAAATCCAAGGCTTAAGTTTTCAAAGCTTTTTCAAGAGAGATCCAAATCCCTTATGGAGTTTTGATAATGCCACTCCTGTTATTATCCTTGCTCTATCTACACTTGTTCAAAATAGAAATGCAGATTTGGGACTTAAGTGGCATTTGCGAAGCACATGCTTGAGATACTTAAAAGAAAATTCTATGACC
The DNA here is from genome assembly GCA_026546715.1 of Gallinago undulata. NCBI lineage: Eukaryota > Metazoa > Chordata > Aves > Charadriiformes > Scolopacidae > Gallinago > Gallinago undulata. The sequence goes on from JAOTQQ010000041.1 coordinate 20,266,588, forward strand.
TGTTTTTCGCCACCCAAACTGCTTAATACACTTTCACTGCATGCAGAAGTAACATTTTCTTCCACATGCAGCCTGTGCAATGCAATCCCTGCTTGTACCCTTACAAGAATATGAAACTACTTTTGTCTTTGGGGTAATCTCTGCATTATTCTTCCTTCTCAACTTTGAGTTCACCCATTTCACCCTTTTCTCTCCAGTTTTTACTACTGAGTCTTCTGCTTTCCAGAAGGCAGCTACTCCTGCTGGTTTTAAGTAAATTGTAGGTAGGTCATTTAGCATCAAAGTGCCTCATTTTCTTCCTGAAATAACCGAGGGTATAGCGAAGATTTATAGGTTTACATGAAATGCAGTTATTAGAGTGAGTAGCTCCAAAGAAAAGCCTATAAATAAAAGGTTGAAACAAACACAGCTTCAGTGTGAGAGCCTCTGTGGAAAGGCCTAATCTCAGAACAGTCTCCTTCTCTTTGTCTCTTCGAGTAGAAGCTGCACGTTGCTTTCAACAACGCTTAACTGATGAGCGGTAAGAGGGGAAGGAAGTAAAATCACACAGACAAAGAAGTGCCATCCCTACCCTTACCTAACAATATCAAAATGACGTCTTACCAGTTTAATAAGCTGGTGAGCCACCACATGCATAGCGGAGAAGCATTGCTTTTCTTTCCCATTTCCCAATTTCCTTCTGAGACACCAGAAAAGACAGTAAAGATTATATACTAGTAGACAAATTTAAAAAAAAAAAAAAAAAAAGGCAGGCAAGATTATGTGGAAAATATGCCTACTGCTCAATAGCCCTGTGTTGCACTGGTAAGATTTTCTCCTATGACTAAACAATAGAAAGGGGAGGACTCTGTTGCTCCCACAGGGAGTTATATTAAATTAATCAAACATTTGCAAAAAAGTTTCTGGCTACTCACCTCGCTTGTCTGTATCCTTACCTCACACCAATTCAGTTATTTCAGAGGAGCTAAACAGAGAAGGACATAACCCTGTTCTTACTCTTGTAAACAGGATGAACAACGGGACTGGAACTGACAGTCTCTAATTACAGGTACGTGCTGGACTTCATGAGCACTTGACATAAATCTAACCTACCAAAACATCTTAAATCAGCAAAGAGGTTAGAATAATGGGCCTCATGGAAAATCTCCCTGCCATGGGTTACAAGCTTAAAGCTATGTCAAAAATACAGCAATAAAAGCCCCTTATATTTGCAGTTCTGAGCCTCACTTAAGCAAGTTTTTGGTTTACACTGGTATTTCTGCTAGCCTGTGCCACACACGAAGGGCAAACAGGATACCTACTATCACCGGCCAGGTGAGTAAGGAAACTTTGGTGAGTTACAAAATAATTGTTGTCCCTACAAAGTTTCTTTCAATACACACCAGGATGCGACCTAGATTCCTCACTACGATTCTGCCTCTGCAGTGTATGTTCTGAGAAAGAGAGTCTCCAGTTTCTGAAGAAATCTCTGCCCACCACCCTCCTCCAGGATCAATAGGATTCTGCTTTACGTAACTGCTCTAAGTTTGGCAGCAGGAGCTCTTACACGGCAGCATCTTGCAGATTCTGAGAATACAGAAACATTATGTTTTCTCCTCAGTAATATGAAATAACCGTAGAAGACCCAGAACAGCACTTGGTCACTGGAATCTTAACTTCAAGAATGTCACCATCATTATCTCACTAACCCAAACAGTAAGAGCCTCTAGAAGCAAATACCTGCGTATGTAGACCATGCTCTCGACGCTCCTCTTTTGGACCGCTCCTGAAAGCTACAATGTTTAAGTCAACATTTTCTCATGTTTTCTCACGATCTTTTGCATTAATTTCATAAAAACATAAGGAATTCTTAGTACTAAAGGATGCCATCTTGGCTGCCTCAATCCATGGAAGGCCAAATAACAAGTAGCACCACAAATGCTGTTCTTCTCTAAACAATCAGGGTAACTGTCCTTTTGAAAATCTAAGAAATTCAACAATTTCCCAAACAAACTTCATTTTCACACTTCCAACTGGGAATACTGAAAGCAGAAAATTAATTGGCTTTAATCTGCCACTTAAGAGTTTTGAGTTTATCTAATGTGTGTGTTTGCCAGCCCAGGAACTAGATCTTGGGTTCTGAGATCTTGGGTTCCTTCATTCCTAAACTTTCTCCTTTGACACAGAGAGATAAGAAATGGGAAAGAGAGCAATGCGGGGACACAAAAAAAAAAAAAGCATACACAACAAAACTCAAAGCCACAACCCAGTAATCTCTTGCACTCAAATTGTCAACTGAAAGGATGTATTTGTAACTTTAAGTGGCTAAAAGCAGTATATTTTAGTTACTATTAATTCTCTTAAAGTAAGAGATTTAAGAACACTAACTCTACCTGCAGGAATGGTACCGTTTATCATTACAGAAGTCCACATCCACATGCAGTGAGTATTTACTGATAGCTACTCCTTTCTGGCTCCCTATTTCAAAGCCAGGCCTGGTGTCATTACATTAGTGTAAGACAATATTGCAGACCAACACGATGAGTCAGCAATCAAACCGACGTGTTCTGCCATCCCACAGAGCTTGTTCTTTTGGTTCAGGTCCTGGAATTGCTGGTACATCTCCTCTCTCATCATCCTCCCCCTTGCTTGCACGGCACTGCAGAGGTCCAAGATTGACTTACCAGTTGTCAGACTAAGCTTGTTACAGAAGGAAGGAGGAATTCATGTGTAAAGTACCCTGGGTCTTGGAAACACAAAAACATGTGCTGGATAAGCTTAGCGCCTGGTTGGCTGACTTCAGTGAGAAAAAGAAGCTGCTCAATTAACCAGAACTAAGTGAAAGAGAAATTTTTCAGTTTTCATTGTCTTTCACTTATTCTTAAAACAACACATAGATAATTCAGCTCTTGAGAATCTCATTGGACCCATATTCCTGCTGAGAGACTTTACATACGATACACTCACTGCAAGACCCAAGTGGATGGAGCTTCTGCAAGAACCCAAACACTATGGAGAAGAAAGCATTTTCCACATTAAGTGAGACTGAAGGCCTATGAAACGCAAGTAAGATGGAAGGGCCACTAAAATGAAAAACTTTACATTCTTTTCACAGTTCTTTTTACCTGCACGTTAAAAAAAAAAACAAAACAAGAAAAAAAGCAACACATATGGTCCAACTGGTGATAAAACCTGTTTCCACATAAAACCTGCTGGCGCTAAGTATTATCCATTTCCGTTCTTGCCATAAGAATAGCAACGGTATTAGAAACCAAAACTGATCCCATGATAGCATGTTATGTTGTATACAATATTGTGTATAAGATGTACAAACAAAAATAAAAAATAACAAATAAAGCAATATAATAGGAGGCCAGAATTGAAATGCAATAAAAATTTTACTGAACCAACAAAACTATTTAGGTGGGGTTGGGAAGGGGAAGAAGCACAAGGTTTCCTCTCCACTGAATCTGTTAAAACGTAAAATAACCACCATTTGCTTTAGTCTGCTGTATATAAGATAATACTACATGCAAAAAAATCCACAGCAGTCTCACTTCTGTAGGGCTGATGATCAACAGAGACAGATGACGAATAACATCTGGACACTGTATCAAGAGAGCAGTAACATCTTTCTCAGCATACAGGTGACTATCATCTCCCACTGGATTTAGGATGGGATTTAGTAACATTGCATGCCCTGCACATCAGAATACATGGAAATACTAGTGGAGCAAACGTGCAGCCTTTTTCCCCAGAACATGAAAGTTGTTTCATTTCCAAGGAGAACATATCCCCCCCGCTTACATCCAATCAATGTCTCTGCTTTGATGGTCTCATTACATACTTCAATTCTAAAAAGCAGGGTAAGGCTCTAAAAATCACATGCCTTTTGGTGTGTTTGTTTTTTTTTTTTAAGCCCTTATTGCACAGAGCCTGTTCCCCATAGCTAAAAGAGAGCACAGCTCATTGCCTGGTGAAATAGAGGCATGTGGTACACGCCATAGGGTTTGCAGAAAGTACAGTGAGGGAAAACTGCAAACTGCAGCCTACCCAGAAAGAGATTTATTGGTCATAATCATATGGAGTAAAGGCACATGCAGCACAGAGCATCACTTCCAGACAACGAGAGAAAAAACACCTATAACCAGTTCTCTTTTCTTCCTTAATCCCTCTTTAAAGCTGTTATGCAAAACCAGTGGGAAATAGAGGGACTGACTGACAGGATGCAATAACAAAGTGATTTGATTACTCTGAAGCAGAGCCTTTTCATTAAGTTTTTAGCTTTACAACACAGGATCTATTACAACAATGGTCATTACACTTCTTTGTAACAAATGGACTAAAGGTCCATCCTATTTGATGTGTCCTCATATGTATAAGTCTTACATAAGACCTCTTCTCTTTCCATGCATTCGATATGTATACATACAAATACAAGCTCCTCAACATCTGATTATTCAGTAGAACTCTATTTTGATCCATCTCTCTTTACACTGAATAACCAGCTATGCCGTCTTTCAAATAGATACCATATCCTTCAATATTAGTCATCCACATCCATATAATTGAGAAGGAGAATATAGGAGAAGTACCTAGCAATTCCATTTGGAGAACCAAGCATCTTTGAAATGTATTTACAGATGGTTTTCTCACCTCCCTGGGAATGCTAAGTACTAACAGTGCAGCAATAAAAGCCTCAACTGCAAGAGCTCTGATTCTATTGCAATGCAATGGTATTTTATTTCTATTATTTAATGGAAAGATGGGAAAGGCTACAAGAGTCATACTGTTCCTGAAGAAACTGCATTGGGGGGGGTGGGGGGTGCAGGGAGAGGGGGTTAAGGTTTAAACACCAAATAGCACCAGAGCCATAGGATTGCTACATCTCCAGAAATACTGGAGAACCATGAGGTATCTACTCTGGTCACCTGAGTACTCGGTGGCATCTGCATCCCAACAAATTAGCTCATTTTTGTTCATCCCACAAGAACTCATGTGTGATTGGCATTCTGTTCCATAGGAGTTATTACTCTTTGGCCCTACAGATCTCATAAATTCTCTAGGCAAAATAAATAAATAAGTAAAAAAAGTACGCAGTAGCATTCAAAAGGTTAATGAGAAGCAAACAGATGAACTTCACATAAGTGATGCACAAACCCTCAATTTCCATTCTGCTACCTTCTACTTCCGCTAACAGAAGCAGAAGCAGCTTTTTACTTACATATTCATCATTCCAGAGCTAACTGAAATGCAGAGGGGAAAAAACAAGGCAAGATTTATGAAAATATGGAGACTTCAAGTGAAGATATTGTATGAGCTATATTTTTTGCCCATTCTAAATACTTTCCAAATATTTTTAGCTGGTTTAATTTAAAAAAAAAAATAAATCTCTCTCCAGAAATTCTAGTAGCTTTGCAATGAGAGGGGTTTTCTAGTGTTATTTTCCAGCACTATACATCATTATTTTGCAAGCATTTTTAGTGTTCAGGGGGAGAAGAGAAAAAGGAACAACAACAAAAAAAAGAGACTGAAGTAAAAAGGGGATACAAATTACAAGCACTGACTTTACAAACACCACACTCCTTATGCACACAGTACTCATGTTTTACCCTTTTTCTCCAGCTCAAAAAAGCAAGCAGGAGACAGACAAGGAAATAGAAGGGGTAGATGAACCCCTGGACTTACCTTTTGTATGGTTCCTCTGTAAACTTCTCAGAAAGCAATTTAAATTCCGCCAGCTGGATTTGATTCTTTTCGCTTTTCTCTTCCTTGAGTCACACCGAAGCAAAACAATTAGTTTTCAGAGGTTCCATTTACTGCTTTTCCATCCCCAGCAAAATGCATCCAGGAGACTATGCCAAAAGTAAGCCCAGAACTCAAAGGCAATTGGAAAAGGGAGCGTAGGGGGTTGCTGAAGGACCAGATTGTGAAATTCAGCAGCTCGAGCACAGAAATATCCTACTGTACAATATACCTGGCTTCTTGCTCACCAAAAAACTGTAGTGCAAACTGTCAGTAGTAGCCTCCAATAGCTGCTGCGTGTGCTGCAGATGGTACGTCTCACTGTTACCTTCCCAGATGGGTAGAGGATTCAGAGAGCAGCAAAACCAGGGGGTCGCCTCCAAACCAGGTGGATTGCCAGCCACTCAGTCACTCAGTCCAATTAATCAAGACAAGAACAGCTCAGTCACCAGAGGTATCTCCTTCCAGGGTGCACAGGATTATGGCAAGGTTATTAATCTTGCTTTGCTGCATCCCCCCCACCCCCTGCATTCAGCAGCCTGCACCGAGATGATTGCCAGCTCTGTCTCTGTCCCTGTTCTACTGCATTTTGCTCAGCCCTCTGTTGCTGCAAGTGAAACACAGAGGAGGGAGGAATACTAATAAGGTGGTTAGCTACAGTTTCTTTAAGGCATTCCACATACTGGCTGTGCGGACGTGCGTGTGTGTGTGTGCATGTGCATTTTCCACCCGGCTATCTGGATTTCTTTGCAGCTGAAATAGGACCTGTTTCTACATCAAAGTCTGAATTAATCTGGATTATCACTTAATGAATATCAGAGCCAGCAATTGTATTTTACTTAGGATCAGGGGAGGGTACTAAATGGGCTAGAAGATTAGGACGGCGGTAGTGGTTACGGGGGGAGGGGAGGGAGGTGGGAGTGTAGAAACCGCACTACACCCAGAGGAACACATTAGGTAAGAGAATTTGTTCCAAAGAGACTCATTTTAGCACTATTTTAGGAGTCATATCCTGTACCAGTCAGGATTTTTAAATCAGCACTATATTATCCATCTCTAGATTAGACGGCGATATGCAGAGTCCAGTAAACATTTTTATAAAAGAAAAGATTTCTGGCAGGAAAAGAAAAACCGAAGTCAGTGGAGGAAGGCATCCAGCACTGAATTTATGAAGGTGCTTGAAATTCCTTCCTTCATTCACTGAGAATTGTTCTTCAGAAACCTTTCACTTGTGAAATGAGTTTGGAGTTCTCAGTCCAATAGCCAAAGCAGATTTTCCATGTGCTGTTTGAGTAGCTGACCTGCGTTGCGGCATGGACCCGGGTATTCTCTTGTGGCAAGTACAAGTTCTAGCTGTAATTCACTCCCATGAGATGTGAGAACAGTCATATTGCCTTTGCTTTCCCCCAGGTAATTCAGACCCTCCACATCCGAGCACTGCTGTCTCTCTTGGCATCCGTAATTCCAACTTTTTGCAGCAGATGACACTTTGAGACTCCTTCAGGAACCTGCAAGGAAAAATAAACCATTCTTCAGAGTCAGCTTGGGGATTACTACAGTAAATTATAACTATGTGGGACTAATAAGGAACCAGTTCATAGGTCCCAGTAACCAAATATACTTGACAGAGCTCCCTACTGAATGAGCTGCATGAAATGAGTTTGACACTTCCTATCACAAAAAGAGCTACCACAGCAAGTTCTAGCAACTAATCCGTGATTGCCCAAGCCCAGATATGGAAATGCCTGTGAGTTTCAGACAGCCCATCCATAGGCTCACTGGTGAGCAAACCTGGATGCACCAACCATGGCAGTATTACTGTTTCTTTAGCACGCAGGACCACAATCTAATACAGCACCGTCCATAAGCTTAGTCACCACTATATTTAATACTAACAGCAAGTAAAAACCTTCTACTGGTGAGCAAACCCTGTGGTTTTGCCAGCTGATGAACTTGGAAAACCACACAGCACAAAAAGGCTGGATCTCCCTGGTATCTGTAAAGAGAAATATAGGGCACTGTAGGGAACTGTTTCAGAAGATGGAGAACCAGCCCTGTTCTACCAATCACACATAGTCACTTCAGCTTTTGTTCGCTTTTGTCAGCTTAACTTGCATTATAATTTAAATCTAAAATGATTTATTTACCTGAAAGTCCGCAGAACTAGCAGGAGACACTGTAAATTCTGGGGTTTTTTCTTTGATGAAATTATTTCTTTTCTCTTCTCCACAACCCATCTTATTCCCAACACTGCGTGACACCTTGTGTTGCTGTTTTCTTGACTTATGGAGCTTAAACAATTCTCATTCATCCACAAACATAACTGAGCCTATCCACATAGGAATATGAGCAGCCATGGTAGCTTGGACTGAAAATCCACGTAGCCAAGGTTTTGTCCATGTTGGTCGCTGTCACAGACAACCATTAGACCAAGGGAAGCAAATAGTGGCATTTCCCAAGCACATTGCCCCAACCTTTAGTTATCTGTGCCACAAGGAGTTGCAAGGTCAGAGACAGGAACGCTCTGCCCACTTGCTACACCACTCACAGGTTCAGAGTCTTCTGTCGTACCCTGCTTGGACTCATTCCTTCATGCTGAGAAGCCCTGATGTATATTTAAGTGTCCTTCATATTGACTTTGCTCTATTCACTTCAACACTCTTGTCACAAACCTTTGCCACCTTCTGCAGGGTCCAAAATGCCAAAGGAGCACCACAAGCTTATAGCACTGCGTCGATACTTTATGTTTTGACAACACATCATCCCAGAACATGTATTAATGTTCTGGGATGTTAATAATTAATGTTCTGGAAGTTAACGATTCATGTTCTACTTTCTAAGACAGTGGCTGGAGTAACTTGGCTATTCTCAGAATATTAACTTTATAGTGACATAAAATTTGTAATTCTAACTAGTCAGCTAAACCTTCATAAGACAGACCTCATGTCTAGACCAAAGTCCACTGTGCCTTTTCTACCAAGTTGTTTTTCTAGATGCAGTCAGAATCTCCTTAGTACATTAAAAAAAAAAAGAGGCTACACCAAAGCTAATTAAACTAATTCACACATCTACTGTTTGCAATCTATGGGACCAGAACAACAACAAAAGGAATTAAATTCACTTGCAATCCAATGTCCATTTCCATGTCACAGATGAGGGGAAAAAGATTAAGTGATGTGCAAGCATAAATTATTGTTAAGAGTGTCTTCCAAGTATTGCTTATCATAATCCCAAAGGTGCAAAAACCTCCGCCCTCCCTCATCCATCCTTACATATGTGTTAAAAACCATACCACCTGCTAATTACTTTCACATTAATCAAAAGGAATGAAAAAGGAAAAAAAAATCCTCTTCAAAGCACTGGTTTCCTTTGGTTTTCTCTTCTCTCCCCAGGGGGCAGCACATATGGCACTTGGGACAAACCATCACTGCTCTGACCACTGCAGGCTTACAAGCATCTTTGTCCGTATTTCCATGAGATGCTTAAAGGCAGTTTGACAAAACACTATGAACTGGGCAGATATACCTCCCTGCCCCTCTCCCCCCTTAAAAAACACCCCAAACCTTACTTCAGCAGTGTCACTCTGGCCTTCCCCTAACCCAGCTGAATTCCATGACTTGTCATATACTACCTTACCTCTGAAAACAACTTCTGAAATTCAGCATAAGTTAAGCACATGAGCTTATTGCTCAGCAAAGCCCTGAGCAGCGGAACCACTGACCCGGCACACAAAGACCCTCCAAAGTTCCTCAAAGATTTTTGCAGTGTTTCACTTCATTGTTTGTTTTGTGGGTTTTTTGTCTAACCTGTTTTGATTTAGCAAACCCCAAATCCATGTACTATTTGCCAGCCCAGCCCCTCTTTCTTCCTTTTCAGTTTCAGCAACTTTATCAAGGAAAAGTCACATCTAAGACTACAGTTTCCACACAGAGAAAGCTATTAGCAAGACTGTAGCAAGGGTGACAGATGACCCAAGAGGCTCATATAGGCAGGCTGAGGCTGTCCCCAAGGACAACCAGGCACCTCTGGCTGATGAAGTTGGAGGCGTTACTACTACCAGCTGCTTGCACTGCCCAGCAGCAATCATCAAAAACCCACCAGTTTCCCAGCCACCGCTTTGCTCAGCCCCATATGTTTGCCAAGTTTATACTCAAGACAAACGATAAACAGATTTCTACTGCGCTGAGCATTTTGTATAACATAGAGGGTCAGGATCTATCCATTCCTGTTGCAATGGGCATATGAATAATAGTAATAATTATTTCAGCCTAAACCTCTCTTCTCCAGGGAGAAAGTACCACAGCATAAATACAGCAAAGAGATTCTTCATGTTTTTTACATCTTAAGACTCACAGTCATAGTCTAGTGAGCAACACAAGTGAGTTCCTCAGAAACTGAGAAACAGACTAGATATTATATTTAGGTATTAACTGCCCTAAAATAAAGATAGGCATTTCATATAGTGGCAGTCATTTATTTTTATTTTTTTTTAACCAACATATTTGGCAAATTGAGGCATTGTCACGGTAGATATTTTTAGTTCCAGCAGAGACTTACCATCAGATTCAAACCTTCTGCCTAAAAATGTATTCTAATTCAGTGCCTCAAACCTATGATTTCAAATTAATCCTGCAATGATGAAATACAAATCATAATCACCTTGATTTTGTGCTATTTGGCTGCTATTATTTGTAGATAGGTTTTTTCAACCCTTATACCTGTCTTCGGCACAAAACCTAATTTCATCAAAAGTCAGAAGTTTTTAAAAAAAATTACATGTTTCATTACCTTTTCCTTTTTGGGGAAACAAAAAAAGGTTTAGAGCCATATTTCTAAAGTGTTAAAAAGAAAGGATATTTTAGAAGAATAAAAATATAATAATAATTTAAAAGAAACATTCACAGACTTCAAAAATTTGATAGGTATCCATTACCTTACACAACCCACCCAAGAAAATGATAATTTTTTCCTCTCTGGTCAAGAGAGGAGAGAAAATACTTTAAGGACAGTGATGTTGCCTATGTTTGCCTTGCCTTCCCTCTCACAGAGGCATCCACTCACAGCCACTGCTGCAAGCAGAATACCCCCATACACACAACTCACACCACCATTCCTTTGACTTTTGCTTGCCTCTATCCATGACAGTTATCAACTCTTTCCCTCTTTGTAGAGAGACAGGTTGCAAAAATTAAAGGGTGCGATGTGTCTCTTATCAAAACCAGAATTAGTCAAATTGTTTGTCTGGATTTTACTCCCACATTGTTGAACACTTGCTGAAAACAGCTGGATTGTCGAAGCACAGTCTGCCTTAAATACTGCATCACTGTTTAACAAACAACATGAAAGTTACTAAAGTAAAAGTAAATACCTTGGATTGATTTATCCTATACTGAAGCAGCATTGATAGCAAAAAGATTGTGGTATTACACTGTTACATTTCAGTTCCCCAGAAGATTTTTCTTTTCTAAGCAGCGAGGAGATTTGATTATTTTTTTCAGTTGGTCATAAATCTCTTCATGACCTTTAATTTAACATACATTCAGTTAAAAAAAAAAATTAAAACCAAAAGAAAAATTGGAAGCTGTGATTACTACCTGTATGGTAAAACAGTATTTTGAGTCTCAAATGCTTTAATTCTCCAAGACCTTTGACCATCCTCTCTGTACCCCCTGTGCCCATTAGTAGTTTATTATTTCCACTGACTTGAGTTTTACTGACTGCAATTAAGAATGCCTCAGGGACAGTTTCATCAATATTCCTGCTCTTGAGAGAATGCCAACCCCAGGCTTCCTTTCAAGTCTCATTTGTGTGCACAGGAATTCAGCAAACCAGCTTGACCCTCAGTAGTGGGATGGGTATCGCTAATGAGGAAAAATACCAGGATGAGGATAAAATTAGATTTATTTTTATCATAAAACGTCCAGTTCTGGGCTCCCTGGTTCAAGAAGGACAGAGAACTGCTGGAGAGGGTATAGCAGAGGGCTACAAAGATAATGAGGGTCCTGGAGCATCTCTCTTACAAGGTGAGGCTGAGGGACTTGGGGCTTTTTAGTCTGGCGAAGAGAAGGCTGAGGGGGGATCTGATCAAAACCTATAAACACTTAAAGGGTGGGTGTCAGGAGGATGGGGCCAGTCTTTTCTCAGTGGCGCCCAGGGACAGGACAAGAGGAAATGGGCACAAACTTGAACATAAGAAGTTCCATCTAAGCACGAGGCGGAACTTCTTTCCTGTGAGGGTGGCAGAGCCCTGGCAGAGGCTGCCCAGAGAGGTGGTGGAGACTCCTTCTCTGGAGACATTCAAACGCCACCTGGACACGTTCCTGTGGGACCTGCTGTGGGTGGCCCTGCTCTGGCAGGGGGTTGGACTGGATGATCTCCAGAGGTCCCTTCCAATCCAAATCATTCTGTGATTATCTGCACACTGCAGGCCGACTCTAGCTGACAACCAACATGATCAGGAGAGTCCAAAATGTCTTCTATATTTACAACTGTGCAGTATTTTGGAAAGAAGCTTTAGAACATTTACCAAGTTGGAAGTAGACGCACTAATCATTGATAATTGCTTGCATGCAAAACCAATCTACATCAAAACAAGAATCAAAGAGTCAAGAATCAAAACAAGAGGAACTATTAAAAATCCTTACTGTCAGGATTCACAAGGACAAAATTACCTGAGCCTGAGTTTTATCTCTGTTCAGCAAAGTTCTGTGACAGCAAGCCTGCTCCTTCACAGTTGAAATACAGTATTTTAATATTATCTAGCTCAACCCAAGCAAGGCCTGAAATAAGACATTTCACTTTACAATGGGGACAAAGGCTTGTGAGAGCCTAAGAGACCTCCAACTACTGCAGAAGTAGAAAAATAAAAGCTACTTTAGCCTCAGAACAGAGATGGCTCTGCTAATACATCTGTTGGGATAGAAATTCATCTAACCTTGCCCACAACTGCCCTTGCAAGATTAAGTGTTACTGTGCTCCATGAAGAAGGAAGTCGGTACATCAATAGGGAAAATTTAAAGAAAAAAAATCTAGTTACATGTTTAGGCTGATCTAGTAATTAGATTTGATTACTACCTTGGCAGTTTCCTCATTAAATTCACATCTATTATGTCCATCTTTCTCAACCAAGTTAACCTCTCAGTTACTGCTCTGATGTACCTTCACCAGTTTGCGGTTTAATTTTAAAGTCTGAGCAACAGGGTCCTCCATCACCTCTCATGGGATGCCACTCCAGAGCCTAACAGATCTCAGTGTTAATGCTCTAAAGAGCCACTGCCTGAGCACCAAGTTCTATCGTCTCAAAAACGCATAGGCTGAGAGAGGCTGTTATAGACTTAGATGACTTATTTTCCTATTACACATTTTTTGTCAGCCATTACATCCATGTCCCTCACGTGCAGTGAAGCATTTTTTAGACAAGAATTTCCTTTACTCCTCTTACTAACACCTACATATCACCATGGGCAACAGACTGCAAAAGATTAGCTTTTCTTGTACTAAATTTTAAGCTTAGAGATGATAGAAAAGAGCAGATCGCTTTGGAATTTAAGTTAAGGCTCTTTGGGGGGCTTTTGTTATTTTGGTTCGGTTTTGTTTTTTTTTTTTCTCCTCACTCAGACCACTGCAGCACTTCCAAATATATGCTTTAGCAATAATAATTTTAATAACATTATGATACCTACAGATGCATCAGAACAAACAGCGTTTAACTGTCCTTAAAGACAGCAGTCCTTTCACTTGTGGTCATACACCTACAAGGAAGCTTGTCCTTTCAGGCTCCTTTTATAGTCTCTGTTAAAAAGAGTGGATGCCTCACATCACTATCATTTCTTTTATTTTAGGCTTCTCCATTTGGGACAAGGACACCAGACCCTCCAAGGCTCAGGAGCATGAGTGACGAGCTCAGACTGAGATACCTTTCATGTGGGTGCTTATGTTTGATGTTAGCAGAGTGACAGCCCAGAAAGTACCCTGCCATAGACATTGCCTAGCAAACAGGTAGCTCTCTCTAAAGACTGAGAGGTCCAATGACTGTTGGCGCCAAACATGAGAAACAAGCATTTCTTGGAAGTTTAACCTTAGAAAATGCTGTTGAAAATAAGTTAACTGTCTGTTCTTTTTAATGCTACCTTCGTGTTCTTTGCCAGTCCTAAAGCTGGAACACAATGTCTTCCTCTGCTTGACAATTTTTGTTCTACACCTATTTGGCCTGGATGATCCCAAGATAAAGGTTTCCCTGTGCTGTGATCAATACACAGGCTCACATCCCATTTCTGCCTCAATCACCTGCATGCTCTGGAGTCTCCTGCAATTACTGAAAGCACAGTTAAGAGAACCTGAAGAGGCTCACTAAATATATTTTGGAGATGTAATGAAAACTGATGAAATGGGATATGAGCTACCTCTATTAGCTGCTATTGTGGTGAGCTTGTTCTTTCTGCTCTGGGTGACAGAAAGAAAGGAAAGAGAGCAGAGGTGGGAAGGAAGAAGCTGTTACAGAAAAACTTCTCCACGGATAGTGGGAAAAAAAGAGTATTGATATCTCAGGATGAACAAGAAATACACCAGAGAGAATTGATTGGAGTGGTAGTGTAGGGCAGAAAAATCAAAGGGGAAAATGGGGAAGGGGAGGAGAAAAAAAATAAAATAAAAAAATCAGCAAGTTTGAAACTTGTCACTAAAAATGAGACCCCCAAAACCCAATCCAGCTTCCACATGAACAGAAAGCTGAAGGATTAAGCAAGAGACAAGCACAATTAAAGACCTTGGAAATTACAGTACAAGAAAGGAAGTAAAGATGCTAGAGAAAACTTTTCAGAGTATATCCTTGTTTAGAACACCTCAAAGCAATCCAACCCGTACTCACCTCCTTCCATTCTGTACCACACTACTCCAGAGAATAACGTTCACCAAAAAACAAGTCGCATCTATTCCAAGACTCACTGGGGTTCACTGGTTACCCTGTTGCTATCACTGGGAGCTTGCTATAGGACTTTGGCTCAAGATCAAAAAAAAATACATGATTTAATTTGAAGTGCAAATGATTTGTGTGGGAGAAAGAACATTTGCTGTCTTGACTAATCAGGAGTAAGAAGAGAAAACTTTCTTAAATTTAAACTTGATTTAAACTTGTCTATTAGATGGAAACAGAAGACTGGCAGAAAACATAGCTCTTGAAGGCATACGTACCATGGAAACAAAATAAGCATAGACTAACTTCTAATAAGGAGCTAGTAGTTATTTTACATCATAAAGAAGTTTTCACTAAAGTTTTTAGATGAAATTAAATATAAGATTACACTGTAAAGCACAAAACACATGATAATTAGATCAGAATGGACAAAATAATAGTACAATAACGAGTAATCTGAGGGGCATTAGGTAACTTAATGAAGTAGGTCTTTTCCGTTGCTACCTTCCACGCTCCGACAGAGAAAACCCAAACAGCTGAATGGATTCTTCATACAGATACGAATACAGAAGAAAACCAAGGATTTTGTTGCCACAAAGGGTGTGAGAAAGACTCTAACAAGAAAGAGTTATTCATTTCTATTTGCCTTTTCAGAAGGACTATATGCCAAACTATTAAGGTGTTGATTATACCACACATAATCAAGGTTACTTGATTACACCATTCCCTCTAAGCAAAATCAAAAAAAAACCACCTAAAAATACTTTCTCGTTGACAGTTTAGAATTTTATGAAATGGTAGCACTTTCGGATTACATGTCTCCTGTTGAGCACCTCCTTCAGGCTAAGTGTTTCAAGAAAATTAATTCAGAAACTTCAGAAAGCAAAAATTGCAGTAAAAAAATTTGATTTGTTAAAGACAGAATACAGCTAATCCACTGAATTTTTCTAGCATACTTGGGCTTTGGACTAAGATTTTTAATTTAGCAGGCAGATGTCCCCAGCATCAGAAAATGTCCTTCATTCATATTTTGAAAGCACTGTGAACTTGTAAGACAAACTTAAAACCTAAATACACTCAGTTCACACCAATTCAACAGAGAGTTACTATGAGGTGGCAGCTGGGCTACCAAAGGGTGTAGGTCACACTGGCTGGGAAAAATACATAGGCTGAAAATACAGGAAAGAGTAAGAACCAGAAATTGCCGGAACATGAAACTGAGTTTGCACTAAATGCTAAGAGACGATGAATGCCACAGAAGTCCAAGAGACTGGGGTGGTTCTCTAAGGATTAGAAGCAGCAGACAAGAACTCCTCACAGCGAGTCCAGGTCCCTGGCCGCCCAAATGCTCAGCCCAGCCAGTGTCCTCCTACAGAAGGAGCACACATTTTCCCACAAGGTATTTCCTCACAGTTGTTTTTGGATACTACATCACAGCAAACATAATAAAGTTTTACGCAGTCTTTGAACACAGAATGTTTACCTTCAGAAAAGGGCTCCAAAGGATATAAAGGTTCCCTGAGTTTAGAAGTTTAAGACTCCCAAAGAAGAGAAAGGATTTTATACACGCAACTTTTTTTTCCATCTCTATACATCACCCCAAAATCAGTGTTTCCCATTAGTTAGCAAAGACAACCCAAACACAGCCTCACATACACATTCCTCACCAGTCCTACATTCAGACTCCTCAAGCACTTCTCAGCAGCCTTCCCAAAAAGCACCTTCCCTAGAATCCGAAATCTTTCCCTCAAACCCCAGGAAGCACAGAACTCTACTACTAAGCCCAAACAAGACACAGCTTCACAAGGCACAATAAGGGGGGAAAAACCCAAGCATTCTCCATTACCTCAAGCCTCATTGATCACCACAAGCTCCTAACGCTCCTCTTGCCCTCCCAATTGCATCCAAAGAGCTGGCCATGCCCCTACACAGCTGACCACTGATGGCCATAAGTACACCACGCACAGCTGTGCTTCTCTAGCCTAGTGCTGACCCCTCACAGCTGTTGGCAGTCAGGGGGGATCACAACATGTGCCAAGGAGCACGAAATCCATAATTTCATTATTTCCATGATTCCAATTTCATGGAAGGAGCATGGGCTCCTTCCATTGTGTCTCTATTTTCTTAATCTGAAATGTTCTAAACTTCTGTTCCACATGTAAAATGGGGATCATATTGCCACTTTATTAAAAATGAAGAGAGGAAAATTACAGTGGAATATTAATATTCATTAAGCTCTCAGAGGGTCTCAAGATAAACCCCATAGAAAAGACTATTGCTTAAGAACTCTGTTCCCATGAAAGCGCTTGAAACACTTGCAGTTAATAAGGCACAAGGTCAGGCACAGCAAAAACACAAGTTTAACAGCACTGAATAAGCACGAGACATGCAGTCACGAGTATAAAACCACACAAAGGTTATTCCTACAGCTCCAGCCAGGCCACAGGGAAACCCAGAAAGGCCTGGGCATCTCTGAGGTATGAGAGCTATTCAAAGGGACATCACATGTGTCCTAAAGGGGCACAGGTCCCTAAGCCTGCTGCTTCCACCCATTGCGTGACCCTAGGAAGTCATCCAAACATTTGGTGCTTCAGTTATGCATATGTATTCATAGCTAATGTTACCTGGTCCTAATGAGGCATTCTTAGAGCTTATTTGTATTTCTGTCCATTTAGGAAATCAGTGTTTGAATGATCTTCTTACTACTGACCTTCAGAGATTTCCTAATGAAATCTCTGTGTTTCCACAATTTCTTCACACACAAATTTGCACTGGTTTCCTGCACGTGCTGCCAGAAGAAATCTATAACACCAAGCTGATATAAGATTTTTGGCCTCTAATAATTACTGATATAAAATTCTATTTATCAGCTATTTCTGTGGACCTATATATCCTACATTGCTTTGATCATTACCCTATAAACATGAGCACCTGGACCAAGATGTTCAGAGCAGCAAGTCACTAAGAACTGACACACGAGTGGGGGTTTTGCCACATTTAACAAGTTACTGAGTACAGCTGAGCAGAAACAGAGTAACCCACTGCAAATAAAAGGTAAAATACCTCAGCTTAAGTCTCTTCTCCAAGTCCTAAGCTAAAAAAACTTTGCACTCTTTGTCATCTGCTAAGCCACAGTAGAGTTGTGTGTACCGCAGTCGTGTATCCTGCCTGCCTGCACCGCACCGACGGCAAATGGTCTTTGAGAAGATGTCGTCATAGTTCAAGAATTCTCTTCAGAAAAAGTTTTATGATCAATACGTCACTGTAGAAATATGTGTCATATAGAAAAAACTTAATGCTGTTAGAGGGTTTTATACACGTAGTGAGGAAAGGAACATATTTAATTTCACAGATCAAAGGAGTTCATTGAAGAATAGCCCTGAATGTAAAGGTACTAGTATTACTTTTGATGGTCTGAAACCCAAATAAGGATGTTTATTCATTGTCACATGTTGCAAAATTAAGGCAAAAATCTTTGCATAAGTCTAAAAGTGGGATAACAACTGGGGGGATGGACAGGCAATGACTGGAGGGGGAAGGCAAGAGCAAAAATATGCCACATAAGCTTAGGTGATAAAATTCAGGTTTGGAAAGATTGTGCTTCTCATTAATAAGATAAATATGCTTGTCATTTCACAGAAGAAAAATATTGGTTATGTACATTTAACCACCATTCTCACTCTGGAAAAAAAAAAAACAAAAAAAAAAGAAGTAAGATCTCTAACAACCGATTATTTTACTGTCCCAACCTGTACCCACCCAAGAGGCAGGACCTCGCTCTGCACACCTAAATGCCTTTCCAAGCACCCGCGCAAAGAGAATCTCACTGTTAACAAGTCACTGGAATATTTTGCTGCTGGATCTCCATGTTATGTGAAGTGTTGTCACACCAATTCACTGACCGTCCTGTCTCAGATACAACAGAGTCCACTTTTAGGACCCAGCATTATCACTTTTAAATGCTTTTTTGCATTTAAACATGCTGTTTTGCTACCCTCTGACATTTTGTAGTAGAAATTTAATTTCCACATTAAATTTTCTGAAAATCTACCAACAGATGGCTGTAAAAAAAAAAAAATTTGACAGTTCCTGTTAACATTTAGAAGGGTGTACTGGGCCTGAACTGGTTTAAGTTAGTGGGAGCTGCAGCAGAAGATTCAGTAAAGTAGCAGGAGCCCAGTGTGGGAGAAGGGCATGAACTGCCCCAGTCTGGTCACAGTCAGTTCCAGATGGCTCCAGTACTGGTGTGAGCAACTCACTAAGCCCCAAAACCTCAACAGTGGGTGACCCGTGCTGGGGCAAGGACACCACCCAGGTGCTGGGGTGGACTGGGTATAACAGGAGGCAAAACCCAAGGGAAGCTGAGCCTGGGAAGAGGCGAGAAGAAGCATTTGACTTGAGCTGACCCTGGGGAAGGTGAAGGACAGGTCTTTTCCTCAGGGCTTGTTTTGTTGTGCACGTTTTCCTTCTTTCTGAATACTCAAATCAGCAATTAAAAGTTTGTGTCAGATGGCAATAAGATACAGTAGAATTTTTTCAAGTTGATTCCATTTTGGCTGTGACAATCCACAACATTGCATGTACCTCTGCACCAATTCATACTAACCCATCTGCCCCTTGCTGTGAATCAGCCTCTGGGATCACGGCTCACGCAGTGTATCAGATCCATCAATTATACACACAATAAATTCTTTGTAAAAGAAACACAGAGGTAGTTCTTTCCCCGAAAGCTCAAGTATTGCGTTTTTTAAACCTGATATTTAAATTGCATTTTAAAAGACTATTTTTCTTAGTGCTGACTATTTAGAAAGGCATATTTTCCCTAAACAAACTCATCCTTGATCCCTGTTTAATTCACAATTACTGGCATTTCTGAAATTAGTGAACACCTACAATTCAATGGCTTCATTGAGCTCATATTCCAGGTTTAGAAGAGGGAGCTGATTTCTCATCTGTCACTCATCATCACCATTAAATTCTGTTAGCATCTTCATTGATTCTGCATCTGGAATTTTGCATACTAAGTAAATTTTATTATAAAATCAGGTTCTGCTCTCCAGTGTAACTTCAAAAAATAACACGTAAGAGGAAAGGAAACAATTTTAGCTGTAGACTCACTTCAGTAATAAAATTCAAAGTCTCACAGGCTTCCTGGGGGATTACTGTTTAGATCAAGTGTGTTTTGGTAGACTTACACATTTAATCACCCCCAGAGAACCAAACTCTGCCTTAAAATACAGTTCTCCTTGGAATCTGGAGACAAAAATAACAGACAAAAAGAAAATTCCAGAGATTAATTTTCAGCCTGGACTTGTTGAATACTAGAATACAGTATAGAGGGATTTGTATTACTGAAAGAGACAGACATTTAGATAGTCATGAAAATGGATCTTTAGTGTACGTTACCCTAAGAAAGTACTTTGTTTCCCTATCTAGTCAAGAGGAATGCATATATATGCTGTACAAATATGAATTGAAAACACTGCTTTCTGCATCTATTTTTCACCTCTATTAATTTGCAATTATCTGGTCCTATACTTCTGTAAACATCTTGAAAATATTGACTTTGTGTCTTGAAAAGAAACATGTTGGTAACTGAAAATGGCTAGTGAAGAACTGGGACCTGATGAGCTTCACTAAGTTGCACTTTGTAGGGCATTCAAGAAAAGCTTGGATCTCCTAAGGGCCAATTTATGTACAAAACCGTCCACATTGTAGCTTCACTCTGTTGCAGTGCTATCAGCAGCAAACCATCTCTTTATAGAGACAAAGGCCTACCTTATCAAAAGTTTTCAGGCATGTACCTTCTAATTAGTTGCCTAACACTCAATGAAATTAATAGGATATAAACACCTAAGGAATATGAGGTACTTCACCTACAGCCCACTCCCTAAAGAATCCAAGCGCAAAGAACAGTCATTATCAGTCAGATGATGAACACCCAGGTAAGAAACATGTGGCCTTGTGAAGTGAAAGCGGAGTCCTTTAAGTGCACTTCCTTCATGTGAGTGAAGAAAATGCACGTATGTAGCAATAAAGCCTGGCCACTTGAGGACCTATACATTAGGAACATATGGCCCAAAGGAGAGTTTGCTTGATCCAGACTTCAGTAGTGACAGACATCCAAGACAAGATGTCCAGAAGTTGACTGAGTAACTCTAATACACATCACCTTGCTTTTTGTTATTATCGCAGTTAACAGTTAACTGTTTGGTTAACACAGATGAAGTTCAAAGTCAGAAATAAGATCACAGCATTCAGCCTTACACTGTTTGTTTTTTTTGTCAATGTTTTCCACGTTTCCCATTCCATTCACATTTCCAGACACCAAATGATATCTTTGTCTCGATATTGCTCCCACA
>JAOTQQ010000041.1:20295080-20306174 GCA_026546715.1 Gallinago undulata
CAGCCTGCCCAGGGAGGTGGTAGAGTCACCATCCCTGGAGGGATTTGAGAAACATGTAGATGTGGCACTTCAGGGCAGGCTCTAGTGCCCCAGATTGTGGGGGTCTTTTGTGTGTGTGTATGGTTGAACTCAGTGATCTCAGAGGTCCTTTCCAACCATGACAATTCTGTGATTCTTTGATAAAAACACAAATACACAAACCCACAAGTATGTATGTATATTGCATTCCCTCTAGGCAGAGCCTTTGGTGTGCGTCAGGTGCCTCTGTTAGCTTCAGTTAATTTGGATCACTCAGCGGAGCAGGTGATGATAAGGAACAAATGTAGTTTCTCATAGTATCTAAAATAAAGAAGCAAATGGAAAAGCTTCTGGTAAGTTATCCTGCCACTGATCTTTCTGAGTAACTCGCTTTGCCCTTCATTTCCATGGTATGGGTAGCGCAGGATAAGCCTTGCATCCTGCAGCACCACACTGGAAATCTCTGTAGGTTTACGTCCCTCTCCACGTTCTTGTATCCCTAAGTGCTAAGATATCCAATCTGCTCACTTGAGCGCTTGGCATACAAAATCATCCCAGCTTTTTCCTGAAGAACTTCTCTGTCATCAGGCTGAGTTTCTTCAGAAAAGAGAAATCTAAGTAATGGCTTACAAGGGTATAGAGCAGGTCTGAATGCATCATCTATCACAGGTAAAAGGAGAAAGGTAAAGCCCAGCAATGTAGTGAAAGTTATATTAGCTATCATAAGTTATAAAGTTAGAATAAATATTTACCACAGATAGCCAAAAACCGGCCCTCCTAATTGTTTTGCAGATATTGTGCAGCCCGAGAGCAGGAGCATCACTAGGCGGCATGTCTTCTAAGCGCCCATGTGGGTGCTCACGTAGCTGAGGGCTCGTGTGAGACTGGTGAGGTCGGGTGTGTATGTACTAGAAAACTTTTAATGGGGCCCAAAAAGGCAAGTCATACAGTTTGTCCAAATGTTTTTCTCCAGGCTCAGTGCAGCCACGCCAAAGGCAAACTAAGAGCCATGGTGTGGACACAATTTACACATGGCACTCTGTAAATTGAATTTGGAAAGAATTTCCAAAGATAGTATAAGTGCAGCTCTATTGTTGAAATTTAGCTGCTTAGCTTCAGCCTCCCAGGTCTGAGTATTTTCAATGTTATTACAATTTAGTGACACTTATACGTGATTAGATCTTGAGAAAAATGAAGTGGCAGAATTTGACCCACTGGATATACTGAACGGATCTGTTGAAGATAATAAGCAAACTTAGCCTCTGAGGGTTTAAACATTCAAACAGCTTTTGCTTTCATTGACATTTGGCCTCTCTGGTTCCACTTGGGAAGAAGTGATGAAATAATCCTGAAAAGACATAGTTTCTTCCCTCTCAGTACTTCGAACTTCAACCATGCACATAGAATTGCACTAACACTCATTATTTTTCACTTAATCTTTAAGGAAGTCGGCTATTCCACAGTTTTTAATTGCATGAAAGCTAAGATTTTGGAATGTGGTTTTGTTTTCTTACGATTAATTAACATTATTTCAACCCTTGGGAAAAAAAGCACCCAATATTCCACTAAATAGTAGAAAGAAAGGTACTTTTCTCAGAGGTTCACTGCTGCTGACCTTCAAGGCCAAGGATCATAGAATTGTGGACGTTTGGGTTGGAAAGTTCTGACCCCAACCCCCTGCCCTGGGCAGGGACGCCTCCCTCTAGACCAGGTTGCTCCAAGCCCCATCCAGCCTGGCCTTGAACCCCTCCAGGGATGGGGCAGCCACAGCTTCTCTGGGCAACCTGGGCTCTCACCACCCTCACAGCAAAGAATTCCTTCCTGATGGCTCTTACCTTTGAGACAGGGCCACGTCACGCTGCATAAAGTTCAAAAATGTTCTTAATGAACCAAAATGGCTTTCTAGGGAACCAGAGGACACCTGAAGTTCCCCAAACCCAAATAATCTCTAGTCTCTTTAGAGCTTCTCATCTCAGTCCTCAGAAAAATAAGAAAAACAGTTTAAGAGGTTTCTTAACATAATGAAGCAGATGCTAACGGTCTGGATTGTAAGCAGTATCTTTACAATGGCTCAGTGCTCCCTGTCCTTCAGCATATAAACTCTACTGTAAATGGGGTCAGCTACCAACCGAGAGCAATTAGTGAAATACAGTATGCAAATGTTGGTAATACCTATTTCTCGCTATAAAGCATCTAGCAAATCTAACACTCTAGCTAAACCCTGCAAGCGAAAGAAATGTTACTGTACCAGTGTTCATAAAACAGTTCCAAATAGTATTAGTTTAGAATTGTAATAAAACACATTATCCTTCACAATAATCTTTAAAGAAATATATATATATTTTAATGAAACAGTTTAATAACAGAATGTTAAGGTTTTGCAATGTACTTTTCATTGGTGGAATTAAATAGAATATTTTCATCCTTTAAAATTAAATGCACAAAAAAAAATCTTAATTTTACGACCACCAACTGTGATCACGCTAACAGCAGTGGAATTGATGAAATAGGATACATAATTTTAATTCATGAGAACCTCTTGTTCTTCAATTTCCCTGTTGCTGTTATGTTGTTAAGTGGATGAAACAAATATTTTTCTTTTTTTTCTTTTTTTTTTCCATACTGCCATGGCATTTGTTTCATAGATAATCAGGCCTACAGTGTCCTTTTATGGCACCAACGCTAGAAACAACCTGCAAAAAAAAATTGTGAAATATGCAGCATAACTAGTTACTGGGCAGAATTTCAGGTTGTGTTTTGGAGTATTTTTACAATTGTTTGTCAGGTTTGTATACATATAGAAAGACCAATTAACTTAGAAACTACAAGTCCATGAGAATACCCTATGTAAATATAATGAATGAATTCTGGAAGCAAATGCCTCTGTGAAATAAATTATTCGACCGTTTTGGCAGACAGCTCGTCCTTTATCCTATGCTTCAGTGGAAAGCAGAGGAAAATATAACTGGAGTAGGCTTGTAACATAACATATGTAAATCTTTTCTGAGCTATTCGGTGGCAATTTAAATGCCCTTAAGCATGCAGACTGATGGGCTCGGTAATTGTTTTCCCAGTCATTTGGGAATGTCCTAATCATTCCTTAAATTTTGCATCACTAACACCTGTACTCTCTCATCGGAGACCTTTGGGACGGTGGGCAGAACGAGCTGCTGATGTAGCTCCAAATTTCACTTCTGAGAACATGTGCACAGACAGCCTTTGGTTCAGTGGAGATGTTATCTACGTGTGAACAATGAATATTAACAAGCCACTTCCTGCCGCGCAGATTTAGGTAGAGTTGCTTTGTACTGTTAAAGAAATGTCAGTATTTTCTGAAGGTAGTTTATATATCCATTGACTAAATCTGAACAGCACTTAGGGAATACACATTTGGATGAAAGCAGCTATAGAAATTGCCCTGATGCAGCAAATCTGAGTACAAATTAATTCATTTATCATGAGACAGATATCTTAACGAGTGACTATTTTCCTATATCCTGCTCAGCCTCCTTTCACTTTTTGCCATTGTTAGAAGAGACAAGATAAATCCCAGAAACTTTATCAGTTACCAAACTTTCTTTTCTCTTCGTGTGACTGACAAAGAAAATAAAAATGATTGAGAATCAATTGTTCTTGTAAAGCTCTTAAGAACAGTCTGCAGCCTTCCAGCAGTTTTATTCAGCTCTATGAGCATCAGCCAACTATGGCCCTTTTGTTATTAATTAGATTTAATTCATTTTCAATATGTCTTCATTTATACATTCAGTATTGCAGAAATCAGCACCGCTATACAATCACCCCTTTCCACATAGCTTAGCTACCCTCAGACAACCAGTATCTTCCCTCACTGTCAGACCTGGAATCACCTTTGATGGAATGTTTCCCTGGCGGCTCATTGACTTGAGCAAAACTGTCACCCACTACAAAAAGCAGATCTCACCTTCTGTTAGGGAAAGCTTTACGGGCTTCTGTCTGCGGCATCCGTTCAGAAAAGTTACAGCACTCACAATTTGGAGAAGTGGCTGTAGCAGATCAGCAGAAAGGTTCATCTGGTCAGGCATCCTGCCACCAGAGGTGGCCACAAGCGAGCACCTGCCCAGAGGTCATACTCTCATATGCTTTCCCAGCTCCAAGAGTTTGTGCCTTAGAGATTTCCTGAAGCAAAAAAATGTTCTCCCTGTAGTTAATAATCCTCCTCATGGATCTGTCTTCCATTCTGATTTGTTTAATTGCCTTTTGGCACTGTGTAAATGTTTAAGCGTCCACAGCACCCTGTCGCAAGGAATGCTTCAGCTTAGTTACGCGTTGTGTGAAAACAGAAAGTCTGATCTGCAAAGGGCAAACTCAGCACCTGAGAGACTTCACAGTTAGCCTAGCCTTTGGAAAGGATTTAGGATGAATTTACTCTGATGGGCTCTTTCTGATTGGAAATGCCATTTTGTATATGATCTGGAACTAGGTATCTGCAAAGAAGTTCCTGAAATGAGAGCTACACGACATGCTCCTGCATTGGAATGAGGTGCTTCCTTAACAGACAGCCTGGGTGAAGGGAAAAGCCGCCGAGAAGGGGGGCTCCCTGGCACTGAACAGAGGGCAAAGCATGAGGAGCAGAACCAAAACTGCCAGTGATACATGTGGAAACTGAAACCGAGCTTGGCTCAGACTGGGGACTGCTATTAATCATCTGTGAGCTGGGGTAAAAACTACCAGCAGGCAAACTCAAATGGGCACAAAGCCTGTATTTGCTGTTATTGATGGAAGTTTGTCACTTTTTTTCATATTTTTTTTTTTTTAGCTGAAAAGGCTATGTCAGATACTGAGGCTCTGCCTCACAGCAGAGCTAGAAATAATGATCTCATACAAATGGATTAATGTAATGTATTTAAAAATGAAAAGGATTAAGCTCACTAAATTATTTAGGTCTGCTTATGAATATACATGCAAGAATAGACAGAGCTTTTCCTTTTATTTTTTACTTGAAGATTGGATGTCTTTTAAGAAAAAGAAAGAAAAAATCCCATATCAAATAAGGATGAAATTGAAATCCTTCTCCCTTATTTAACTGAGCCTTTTCTCTGTAAACAAATGTGACCCCCATTTTGTGTTGGTGGCATTAAAGATCCTGATTTCTGCATTCAGCCCCAGACATTATTTTTTTCACTTGAGTTACAGGAAATGAGATGGGAACTTCTCCTTAGATAAAAATATAATTTTGCTGTGATTCAAGCACGTTGTAAAGAGGACTGGATTTCCACACAGACAAAGCTGTAAGCCGCCATGAGATCACTGGTATATCTACAAAGGCCACTCATGCTGTGACAGTGACAGGTGCATATATTATCACATCCCGAGCTCATAGTTAAGATCTGAATCTGAAGAATTTTGGGCTGAATGCATAAATATATTACAAGAAAGACAAGCATGCAGTGACGACCAAAATTATAATTGTAAAAGGCTTCTTTTCTAACTCCATGTTTCAACCACTCAAAAACTTTAAATACTCACTCTAGTGATTGAAATATTCCCAGTTTTAGCATCTTCAACACGATACCAGAAATATCTGAGCAGGAACATTTCAGCCATTTCATTTGAATAGGAGAGTGAGAAAAAAAACATAATGCAACTTAGCCCTTCTAGAAAGATTATTTTAATGATATTCTGAGCTGTTTAAATGATAAAGCACCAGGAACTGTGCAGGTGAAATACAAAGAAATGACCTTCCCTGAATATGCATTTATGTGTATTCTAATTCACATCTACACAATATAAAACAGACCCAAAAATTGTCATACATGGCACACAGGAAAATCAATATGGTGCAACCCGGCATCTTCTGACAAAAATGTTCCATTTTAACCAGCATCTTGTATGTTGATTTATGACACTTTCTGTGTCATAAATTGCTACATGTTGTAAGCAACACTATTTTGGTACCAGATAAAGATGTCAAAGAACCTGGCATTGTTATATGTTATTTCAGAAATATAACTTACATCTCATACTGAATCTGACACAGAGCAAGAGAAGCTCTGAGATATTATTTACTCAGTACTCTAAGAGGTGAGAAAGGCTGGGTTCTCCTGCTACAACCAATCGTAGAATCATAGAATGGTTTGGGTTGGAAGGAAACTCAAAGATCATTGAGTTCCAACCCCCCTGCCC
This sequence comes from Gallinago undulata, assembly GCA_026546715.1. NCBI lineage: Eukaryota > Metazoa > Chordata > Aves > Charadriiformes > Scolopacidae > Gallinago > Gallinago undulata. Next base: position 20,301,261 of record JAOTQQ010000041.1, read on the forward strand.
TGGGCAGGGACACCTCCCACCAGACCAGGTTGCTCAGAGCCCCATCCAACCTGGCCTTGAACCCCTCCAGGGATGGAATCAACCCTCCCTCAAGGACAGGTAAGCCACTGAGACGGATAATAGGATCAGCTGCACTCATTGACCATGCATGGAAAACAGTGATCCAGAAGCAAGTGGTCCAAGTACCCAGAGTTTATTTTGATAAATAAATTTTGTCCATTTTTTGATCTGACGAGTTATGAAAATTACAAGTATTTTCTCATAGTAACTGAAAATAAACAAAAGCAACCATGCTTGTTTAGCAAATACAATCTAAACCTCTAAATACATGGAGTATTAGAAATCCTAAGAAGTTGCAATAAGTTATATAAAGACTTGAAACCTAAGGATTTTTTGCATTTTCCTCTTCTTATTTGTCCTGTGCTGAGTTTCTTTTACACCTCAGCAGAATATTCGATACTTAATTTTGTGACTGCCCCATGTTTTGTGCCTGGCGGGAGAACATGAGACGAGATAAAACTGACACAGGGGAAATTCCAACCAGATGTAAGAGGGAAAAGAAATCACTGTGAGGATATAAAGTCATCTGCATCTTGGAAGTCTCCAAGACCCAAATGGACAAAACCTTAAGCAACCTGGCTTGCTTACATCCAGTATTGATCCAATATTGATCCTGCTCTGAGCAGGATGCTAGACTAGAGACCTCACAAGGTCCCTGCATCAGAAAGGAAGGTCTGATTCTGTGAACCTGTTTGATGCTCATCATTTTGAACACCGGGGAGGGGGAGGCAAAGGGTTCACTTCACTTCCTGTTTTTAAATATGATAAGAAAATGATACAAATATATGTATGAATAGCTGATATGTACTCAGAAGAGAATTTTTTCTTGTCAGTGGATCAAGAAAGAAGTGTCAAGACTATCTCTCTTGAAATCAATGGCATAAATTTCCATGAGTAACGTCAGAGTTAGGATTTCATTTCATCTGCTACTTTGATAAGCACTCACCATAGGAGTGCAAAGTGTTCATATCCAAATACTAAACATCATTATGCATCAAAAGAGTGTCTAAAGTAAGCTGCAAAGCTTTGGAGGAAATGTGCTCATCCATAGCACTGACTTTGGAGCTACGGGTAAAACAAAGAACTCTGTTTAGTCCCCAGAACTTTAGACACCTCGGTTTGGAAATGTTTGTCCTATCCTGAGATTCAATTTATGAATCTGCACAATAACCATATTATGGAAGTTATAGAAGGAATTATCAGACAGTGCCGTTACGTTACAGTAGAAGACTCTCACCTTGACAGTAATGCTAGTCTTCACATTATATATGCAAGTTTAGAGTGCAATTTCTTGATAAGGAAGATGCTGAAAAAAGAGAGAGAAGGATTGACCTTTTCCAAATTCTCCTTTTAGAGACCACCACAGGGATAAGGTGGGTTTTTTTCTGGAAAAGAAAACACAGGAATTCAGTCTGAAAGGACAAAATAATTATCTGCTTTTTGATGGCCTCCTCCTTTAAAATAAAATAAATCTAGAAATTCTCTAGACTCTATGTCAGCAATTTGATGTCCAAATATAAACTGACCTGCACATTTTTCAAGCTGAAAACTAGGAAATTTTCTTCAATTATGCTTGTTGTTATCTCAGTATAAATTTCAGTTTGATTGCATTTGAAATTCCTTCAGATATATATTCTGTGTGCATCAGGTCCTCATGCTTTTCTAGCACAAATATTATGAAAAAGACATTTGAAGCCTGAATAATTACATTTTGTGTGAAAGAAAATGTAAATGAGACTTTCATAAGCTCATTTTAAAAGCAACAGTTCACATACATTAGGCTGGATGGCAGTCTGACTCATTCAAGATAGAAAAAGAATAACATGTCTTAAACAAATAGTTATAATTAAACAACGATATGAATTTTTGAATTGGGTACACTTAACAAGAGATAAGCCATCATTCACTACCAGTTCAGTTTATAATTTTCATTGACATTCTCTATTATTGTTTACCTGTTTTTCAAAATTATCTGCTGAACAACAATAAGCAAATTATTTTCCAGCATGAAAACCAGGGAAAAAAAGCTTCAGACAAACTTTTAGGCATTTCACTCTCTCTTAAAAAAATCCAAATAGTCTATTTATTTATTTTGATATAATGAACATACTGTGAATAATTGACAGGTCGGAGGTAATTCTAACATATTTGTGAAATAATGGAATATGTGTGAAAAACATGAAATTGCAATACTGAATAATGATAAATATAACTACTATTAAAGATACAACTATGTTACCTTCTCAGACTCGTATTTTTGTTCTAATGACATATTACGAAGATATAAGAATAAAAATGCAAAAGAAAATGAATTGGTATCCCTGAATTTCAGAGAAAAAGAAATTTTTATATAGATGAGACACAGAAGTACTATATAAATAAGATCATAATATCATGCAAATATAGAAGACTTTTTTTTTCTAGACAAAAATTTTCGAAAATATGTGTGATATCCTGGTGGATGGACATTATAGTGGAGCCAGTCTGAAACAAAATTCAGTGTCAAAATTAAGTAGTTCTTTCTGCCTGTGGAATGTGCATATGTATATACACACATACACACACACTTGAAATAAATATATATATAAGTATGTGTGTTTATATATATAGAAATATATACTTGGAAATAAGGTAGCGTCCTGTTCAATATTTTTGGTAGCAATATGTATTTTGAAGGACTGTAATGCAGCATAAGTAACATCAACAGGATTTCCTTGAAAAATCTTTCAAGTGTATAGTCCAAGAGAAAAATATCTGAAATTAAAACATTTTTAATTTTTTTTCCCCCCAGCATTTCTAGTTTTGCCTCATCAAGATATTTTAAACATATTTTTTTGTCCTCTTCATTTTTTTCTGGAACCCCTCAGACCTCTAATCATTTTTTATGCATTCTATTTCTGCCACTGGAGTTCTGCAGATCAGCTGTCAAGTCTCTCTTCCTTGAAAGCGTTTACACTGTGTATTACTGGCAGTGCCAAGAATATTACTAAAAAAAAATAGAGGAAAGCAATAAATTCCATGCAATAATTTATTTGCTGCTTTTTCTGTTTGAAAATGATGCTCTCACAAAACTTGACTTGTGAAACTACATCAGTTGTTTTAGTGGTCTGCTGATGTGCACTATGGATTTTGACGTTCTACAGTATTAGACCAATAATTCTTCACTACCTGTTTGTATGTCGTTTGTGATGCCAAGTTATGCAGCAGATATTAAAAAAGAGAAAGATTACTTGATTCTCAAGTAATGGCAGCCTTGCACAAAATATAGAAAGCTAGGGTCTAACAACATCTGAAGGCATTTTCTGAGACTCTATAGGTTTTTCTATGGATCCTGCACTTTTTCTGCCACTATCACCCCCAGGATGCACTAAAGAGGCAAGGCAACATCGAATCCAGGCTTCATTCCTGTCCAAAATTCACAGTTGGTAAGAAAATGTGCTATTCGGTGGTGTTCAGGCCTTTATTGGCACTTTGAAGGCATGTTGGCATCAGAACATGCATCAGAAGGCATGTTTGCATCCAATATGTTGCAATCACATTTGAGAAGTAGTGGCAGTGGGGTGAAGTTCCCACTAACTGGAAAGGCGGAAACATAACCCCCATTTTCAAAAAGGGAAAAAAAGGAAAACCCAGAGAATTACGGGCTGGTCACTCTCCCCTCTGTGCTCAGCAACATCATGGAGCAGATTCTCCTGGTAACAATTCTAAGGGACATGAAAAATAAGGAGGTAACTGGTGACAATCAACATGGCTTCACTAAGGGCAAATCATGCCTAAAAATTTGGTGGCCTTCTACAACAAGGTTGCAGTGTTGGTGTATAAGGGAAGAACAACAGATGTCATCTACTTGGACTTTTGCAAAGCCTTTGACACTGTCCCACACAACATCTTGGTCTCTAAATTGGACAGACATGGATTTAATGGATGGACCACTCGGTGATCAGGAACTGGCTGGATGGCCACATTCAAAGTGTTGCAGTCAAAGGCTTGATGTCCAAGTGGTGACCAGCGATGAGAGGGGTTCCTCAGGGATCAGTGCTGAGACCAGAGCTGTTTAACATCTTTGTCAGTGACATGGACAGTGAGATTGACAACAAGTCTGCTGACGACACCAAGCTGTGTGGAGCGGTCAACATGCTGGAGGGAAGGGATGCCATCCAGAGGGACCTGGACAGGCTGGAGAGATGGAGCCCATGTGAACATCGTGAAGTTCGGTCAGGCCCAGTGCAAGGTTCTGCACATGGGTTGGGACAATCCCAGGCACAAATACAGGTTGGGCAGAGAATGGCTGGAGACCAGCCCTGAGGAGAATGACTTGTGGGTGTTGGAGGATGAGAAGCTCAACATGAGCCAGCAATATGTGCTGGCAGCCCAGAAAGCTCCCGGCATCCAGGGCTCCATCAAAAGTAGCGCAGCCGGCAGGGCAAGGGAGGTCATTCTACTCCTCTGCTCTGCTCTGCTCTGGTGGGACTCCACCTGAAGTACTGTGTCCAGCTCTGGAGCCTCCAACACAAGGACATGGACCTGTTAGAGTGAGTCCAGAAGAGGGCCACAAAGATGATCAGAGAGATGGAGCACCTCTCCTATGAAGACAGACTGAGAGAGCTGAGGGGGATTCAGCCTGGAGAAGAGAAGGTCCTGGGAGCCCCTTCCAGTTCCTAAAGGGGCTCCAGGAGAGATGGAGAGGGACTCTTGATCAGGGAGGGGAGCCATAGGATGAGGAGTAAGAGCTTTTAACTGAAAGAGGGGAGATTTAGATGAGATCTCAGGAAGAAACTCTTTGCTGTGAGGGTGGTGAGAGCCTGGCCCAGGTTGCCCAGAGAAGCTGTGGCTGCCCCATTCCTGGAGGGGTTC
>JAOTQQ010000041.1:20320772-20339463 GCA_026546715.1 Gallinago undulata
CAGCTTGGTGTCATCTGCAAACTTGCTGATGTTGCTCTCAATCCCTCTGTCTATGTCATTGATAAAAATGTTAAGCATTATGTTAAAAATTAGGCAAAAGTGACTTAAATAATTAAATATGTCAGAATGTTTCCTTTGATAAGCTTGTCTGAAGATGGGAATTAGAAAACAGAAGACTTAAAAAATAAAGGTATTTTGGCAATATTTATTTCTCAAATCTAGAACATACATTTCCAATACACCGAGTATATTTGTCAATGGCTCTGCGAAAGACAGCAGGTTATGTAGGCTATACCTAACACTTTAAAAGATAGAAAAGACACTACTTCCATAAAGATTTTCTCCTCAGATTCTATCTATCTCTGTGCATTAAGTCTTTCTAAATTTGGAAAATATAGCCTGAGTAATATATTTCCACAGCCCAACTAAATGTTTGTAGCAGTTCATTTCTCTGCTAATAACATTCATGATCTTGGTTTGGGGTTAGGCTTTTGAGAAACAAGGTGATTTTGTTGTTATTTCACTCATGATTTGCAGTTTCAGCTAGAAAAAGAATTAATTAGCACAATTTCAATTTTGCTAACAAGCCCAACAGTTTGAGTGAAGCGTTATTTCCTCTACACAAAGTGTCTGTTTGAGAAATTACATTTATTGCTTGATGACATTCTGGATTAGTTCTGTTTCTCAAATAAAATGGTGGAAGGTTTTCTGTCAGGTGACCCTGATGTCAAATTAAAAAATTTGATATTGGTCTCTCACATTTTACCTACTTTAGAGCTGCTTTGTTTAAAATAGTAGAAAAGAAAAGATGTCGAACTTTTCTGTTCCTGAGGAATGAAAAAAAGCAACAGAGCTGAAGTCCAAGAAAGGCAATTTCTAGGAAATTACGTAAATTGTAATAGGGTCATAAAGGAAGGATTGTTAAGAGATAAATATAAAGCTGATGAAAGGAGAAATTTTTTAAACATGATGTGTAATTAACCTGTGGAACTTGCTTCCCCAGGATATAAATGAGGTTAAGAGCTTAAATGGAATTAATAAAGAATTATACATTTACATGGATAATGAGAACTTAGACATGAAAAAAATTTACAAGTATATAAACCTTCCTCCTTAAGGGCAGAATTTAACTGCTAACAGGTAGCAGCCTGAATGCCTCTAACAAGGTTCTGTGACAATTCGATATATTCTGATTAAAACCTGAGTTCTAATAGTTTTAATAATAATTTAATAGTAATCTTGTTCATTCTACTGGTACACTGCACTGATTTTCCTTTGTGTCTGTCTGCACTTTTGTTCTCCTGCCTGTACTGTTTCTTTCCAAGGAGTGGTAAACATTTAGTTGCCCCAGTTTCTCCTAATATCCCCCTTGGTATGGAGAGAAAGAGAGAGCTCATTTTAATATATTCCTGCAAACCTAATTTGCAGCACTTTTGTGGTCCCTGCTGTATCATTATACTGATATCTAAATCTAAAGCACACTTGAGAAAGGAGTTGTCAGGAGCTGATATCAGCAGTGGGCAGGATGGAGCAGTAATGTGGCCAGGCAGAGAAGACAGAAGAACTGGAAAGCTACAAAGATGACACAAAAATGCAGTATCAAGAGGAAAAAGGGAGCTAGGAGAGTGAGAAAAAAAAAATAGTTAATGGGTACTGGGAAAAACAGAAACCGATGTGAAGCTCTGGGATCACGGATATCTCAAAGACTGTCTTGGGCTGAATGAAAGAAGATAAGAATAACCACAGAGAAAAATCTGAACAGAGACAATGCAGAAAATTTGAAACCTGTTATTCCCACAAAAAATTATGATTTTTATGAGAGCTTTAGTACAGCTGCACAGACCAGATGCTACCCTTGTTTTGTCAATGGATATAGCTTGCAAGATGCATTTGTTAATAGGCTTTTGGCTGTTTTGCTTAAAAAAAGTAGTGCGTAAATACATTTGGTTTCCCTGAAAAGAATTCAGAACCTACATGAGATACAAATAAGAGGTGCTTTGTCCAGTCAAGTCAGACCTTGATGGATCTAGAGAAGTGGAGGACATTTTCCCTGGGTCCAGATCCTAGAGTATGTCTATGTTTTGTGAAGGAGACAGAATTGTATATCATGTATAACATGTCCTTGGAAGCTTGGCAGACGAAATTTTAAGTTACTGGTCTCTGGAGACATGGCAAATATTGGGTACTACGTTGTTCAAGTCCACGTGGCTGGTGTGACCACTGTATGTGGTCTTCTAGTAACCATCTTCCTTACTTTGTAAAGAGTTTGTAAACAAACCTAAATCTGCTTTATTTCTACATAACAGACATATTTTTAAGACTTTTGAATGGCAGGAGGGTGAAGACCTCACTCGTGAGCTTTTGACAGGAAATATTGCAGAACGATAAAGCAACAGAGATGGGATGAAAGCAGCCATCTGAACACTTTACTGGGGAAACATGGACTGCAATGTTGGGGAACAGAGCACAACTCGGTCACAGCTGCTGGGCAGGGGTGTCCTTGGGGGGAGTGACTGGGTCCCTGAAACATCTGTCTGTGAAACAGCTGCCCTGCAATGGGAAATCATGTCCTGTGAAGGTTTAGAGGCTGCGAGTATTGAAAAAACGTCCGCAACACAGAACGTTAGTATTTAAAGATGTTATCTACATTTATCACATTTGTCACTCGCCATTAATTTAAATTCCCTTTATGCATCTGTTCAGGAAATAATTAGGATTTTATGCTGCAGTAAATATGCTTGTCCACCCATTAGTGCAAAGCGAAAGATTAATTGCATTACAATGGGAATCAGGACTACTGTATTCGGAGCTACAGCGAGAAGGGTGACAGCTGCGCTGCCCACACCACTTTGCTCTGGTGAGCTTCAAAACCAGGTATGGATGAGAAAATAATAATAAAACTCCTGACAAGGCAGGGTTACCTCTGTTCTTGTATGTGTAAGCAGACAGACAGCCACCAGAACGACAAAGACGACACCAAAACTAACAAAATCATATTTTTCCAAAAGTTCTGTTCATCAGTTAATCGGCTATTTTTATGCACATAGCTTTTAGATACATAGATTCACACTCTCTATGAATCGTTACTTTTTATAGAAAACTAACCTGAGCTCTCTTTAAATACCTGTGGTAAAAATTCCAAAATGTACGGTGTGTAAGGCTCTATCAATTTGGCACTAAAGCTTAGAAAGCTGAAAAAAAATCTTTACTGCCACTAACTGTAAATGACACTGCAAAATTAGAGCCAAGACCGAAGACAATGAGCTGGAGAAAAGAAAGGTAGGCAGCAGAAGACCACACTAAATTTTGCTCCACGTCGCTGTGTCTGGCTCAAGACAGAAAGAGTGGGGTGATGGACCTTCACACGCCTCTTCAGACCTGAGGTGTTTATGGATGGCCAAAAATCATCCTCGTTGTTATAGAAACTGAAGAAATGAGAGATTACTCCTTTTCCCCAAGTGAAACATGAATATCTTATGCAAAAGTGTCCCCTAAATGAGGGTCCTTGTGATGGCATTTGTTTGTGGGGGTTGACTAAACCGGCTCAGAAATGCAGGAAAAATGTTTAATCTAAACACACCGATCATTTGTGATTAGCCAGGGGTTTTACACAATTAAAACCCCTGTCTATATCTGGATGATTCATATCATTCTAGTGCATCGTATCAAACAGGCTATTGATGACGTGAGTTTTCGCTTATCAAAAGCCAGGATTTTTAGGGCTATTTTGTGATATTCATCATGAGTTAAAATCAAATATACATTGGCAAGATTCGTACAGGCTTGGCAGCTAGGAAGCCGCTGTTAGGCTCAAAGTACATTTAGTCTTTGGTGGCTGCTCAGTAATTATGGCCCCATTGCCCTGGCTAAAGATAAAGCATTTTTACTGCCACCATATTTCCTTGAATTATTTTTTTTTTTTTTTCAGCCGGTGCAAAATCTTCTTTATTTCCATTTGTTGGCTGACTCACTTTGTGGCACGTAGCTGGGGCCACAAAATTTATCAGAGAGAAAAAAAAAATTTTTTTAAAAAAAGAAATATCTGAAAAGGGCCCTGAATTGACTATTTTACTTTGGTGTGGAAGACTGAGTCTAAACAAGAATTTGTTTCACGTGTGTAAGACGCTGTAGGTTTGTGTGAAGCATCTGCACAGCAGAATGTGAACAACATGATCTAAGGAAACATTTTTCATGCCTAGAATAGGGCAGAAGGGTTTTACAAAAGAAGTCACTGAAGAATAACTAATTGGCTATCAGGGCAAATAGGTTAGAAACAGATCTCAACATTCATGTTTAAGACTGGTATTACAGATACCCACTGGGTACCAAGATGTGCCCCAAAAGAGCATCTGAGCATTCCAGGTTACATACTAAGGTATTTTACATTCCCGTGCTGTAGTCACTCGTTCATTCTCCAAACTATGTTTTGCAATAGCTCAACTTCAATAACTGTTATCAGAAAAATGGATTTTCCTTTCCAGGGTGTGTTGAAGTGTTTAAATCTCTTTGGTCAATCTCTGTGTTATTATTCAGGATGCTAATATTAGCTGATCTTTCTCTGTTTGATTGTCTTTATAAGTCATTTCTCTCCCCCTATCCTGAGGAATGAAATTAGGAATACCTTTTCTTCCCCCACCCCCCCACCCCTAACTATTTAAGAGCATCACAGAGATTTCTGCTCCCCTTCCCCATCTTGTCAGAGTGTAACTGGTGACTTAATAAGGGAATGCCCACAAATTAGGGATCTAGTGACTGGGAACCCTGCACTGAATTCCAGTTTGGCTGTAAACATCTATTTCTGGGACAAATCAAGGCCAGGTTGGACCAGGCTTTGAGAAACACGGTCTTGTGGGAGGTGTCCCTGCCCATGGCAGGGGGATGGAATAGGATGGTCTTTAAGGTCCCTTCCAACCCAAACCATTCTATGATTCTATGACATCCAGAGCTGTTATATGAAGATGTTATTATGAAGAACTGGATATGATGATAAGCCCCACACTTGTGACCATATGGAGACAGGCATAAGAAGCAGCAGAAGGGAATGTCCCTTTTTACACCACATTATTCTGATGCTTTTTTTCTCAATATGAAGATCCACTGTAACACAGACAAATCAGATTTGCATGATCAGTTTTCTTTATGATACTTAGGGCTTAAAATTACAAAACTTTTATTGATTTTTAAGGTCAATAAAATATGATTTTATCTGAATTGGACCTGTTGTCTGCTGGACCCCTGACTTCCATTCAGTCACTCCTGATTGCAGCCCAATAATTTGTGACTTCATTGGAGAGGTGAAGAGTGGACAATTTTCCTAAGTAATGTTTTGTAGTGGTTAATTACCCTCAGATAAGATGCAGATCATATCTCCAATTTTTAATCCTTAAAATTATAGATATAGTTTCTCATCATGTATGTCTATACTACCCTGGAGACCTTCCTCAAAGCTAGTATTTTTCTGTCGGTGAAGACATTTTACAGTTATTCATCACCTCTCAATTGTTTCCCCAGGAAGATAAACAAATGAGCTCTTTTACTCTCCATATAGTACTTTCATTCCTCAAATTCTATATTTTCTTTGCTCTTTCCAATTGCTTCTCTCTTTAAAAAAAAAGGTATGCTTAATATTACTTTCAGGAGTGATAAATACAGTAGTGAAATAATTTATTTTCTTCTAGTAATTACTCTTTCTTAATTCTAGTAATTATTAGATCCAAAGCTTATGTTTTCCTTTTGTGCAATAACCTTACAGTAAGAAACTTGCAAGAGTTCAAAAAAGTTTAAATTGCTGATTTTGGCCACTATTAATATGAACAGTTTTAGGAACTAAACATATTGTCACAACCTCCATCACTTATTAAACTCTTTTGAGTGTGCTGAAAAGAACCAAAAATAATTTGAAAGAACGAGGGAGAATATTGGCTAAAATGCCATAATTACGCTTCTCCTAAACCGTGCTTTTTATGAGGAACCAGCAGGATATCTGGCACTTCTCAAAGCATCTTTGAAGGTTTCTACTGTGGAAGCTGCAAAAAATGAGATAAAGGTAATGCAGAACAGTGGTTTTGCTGGAAACTACCCTTGTTTCACAAATCTACATGTGATCCTGATAGGAATATTCTCTCCAAAATTGCTTTCTGAAAAGCTGGCTGATAAAGCCTTCAAGAGCATCTGAGTTCTCTTTTTTTTTTTTTTTTTTTTGGATTCCATTATCACCACAGGGAGTATCGGCCATTAATGAAAATAAAGGCTGGTATGTCCAGGCACAGCTTGTGATTCCCACAGGCAAAAAGCTGTAGGCAGGAGTTGTTCTACAACATAAAATACATCCATACTGCTAGGAGAAGGGCTTGGAGTCTTTATTTTAATGTTTTGTTCATTTGTTCGAGAAAAGTCTTTAATCAACATGGCTCAGAATAACTTTGTGTGATTTCACTGTATTACGGAAGAGGGCTTGATGGATCTTGTTGGCTTGATGGGCTGATCTTGTTGGAAGTGTTATGAACAACCTATTAATCTTTAACTGGTTGGCAGATATGCACATAGATAGGAGAAAGACCACCTGGCCTTCGTTTTATTTTTGTACGTTTTCCCCTTTTCTTCCTTTTTCTTTATTTTCTGTTCCCTGTTTATTGTTCAGAGTCCTGCCCACCTTCATGATGAGTGGTTGTCTATCAGTATGAATGGGAATTTCACCTGCCAAGCCCACTCCTGTCTCTGGACTACATGGGAACTTCAACTGAAGAGTGGAACAACACCTCCAGTCACTCCCTAGCCATGTCTCTCCAATGAGGCATTCCTGGTATCCAGTGTAGTCTGAGCTGACAAGAAGAAAACATAATTTATCACTTGACCAGTAGAACAACATCTAGTCTATGAATCTTTTCTTGTCCTCATCTTCTGTCCCGTGACTTCCATATGCGCAGTTCAGCATCTGGTCTAACAGGATAACTTTTGCATTGTTGAATTCATGATCAGACTTCAAGAACAGCCTCTCCCCGGGGAAACAGCTACTGCTGTTGCATAAAACCTTACTCATCATGAAAGACTTTCAGAATCTACACAGGTCATGTGCTTTAAGGTCTGCAAATTTGCTCAGCCTGATTCCAAAGAGCTGCCATTTACCTCAGGTCTTGAAGTCCATAATTGCAGACTCCACACTGTAACGTGGGGTTTTTTTAACCCATTTTTTTTAATTTTACAGCAGAAAGATCTACCGCTGAATACCAGAGAAATTGTTTTGAAAAAGAATTCATCTGAGGTAGTGGCAAATTCACACAATATTAGAGCTAATTTCAGAAGTGTTTGCAATCCTGTTTATTGAAGGCAGAAGTAGATTGGTATTATATATTCTGTTCCAGTGGTCTCTGTGCCAAGAAGAGAGAAGAATGGGATTAGGGAATATTTATCTCTTGCCTCCATTGCCTCATGTTCTGGCAGGGCACTTCCATATTCGTCAGCGCCAAGACAGTTTGCAATCTCACACGTAATTCTGATGGATTGTAACGCTGGAGGAAATGTTACAATACCGATAATGGTTCCTGTAAAAGATTATCTGAGGATTTTCAGTTTCAGACATCAAAACAAATCATACTGAGGTTAGGTGTCATTTTCTATATTATTTTCAGAGCCACTAGATGGTGGTATGCACTAGACCTGAGGAAAAGCACACAAAAGGACTGATTAATGTGTTCTTCCGCTGTGTGAGCAGGAATGTTTTCGTTCCTCACCTTACAGTCTTCTTCTGGCCAGCCTTTTTCCTATCAGATGTTTATTTAGAAGGTTGGTTGTGACAATTACAAATCTCAGTTGAGGGTTTTCCCAGTTTATTGACCAAATTTGCATGACAATAATATCTCATTTTGAGATAAATCTGAAGAGCCAAGAAGGTGATAAAAAGTCAGAAAAGATTTACATGCATGCAATGAATAAAAAAGAAGAATACTTTAATAAGTGTCATTAGATGGAAATATTTTCTACATTTTTAATATTAAAAACTATCTATGAAGTTCAGGTAATCCAGAGACCAATCTCATGTAATTACTAGGGTAGGACCAATATATTCCACAACATTTTAGGAATTCATGTGCACAAATTTCTTGTATACCAAATTTAACTTGTCTGGTTCCTCATACTAAGTTAGATGACAGGCAAAGTTATATATAACTGGCTAATACAACTATTGTTTGAGACATGGATTTTGGTTGTATCCATGGATTTTGATCATACCCAGTATGAATGGTAAGGGAGATGATAAAAAGAAAATTTGGGATCCTTTTCCACCAACATCTAGTTGGAGTTTAAGACACTCAGACAGCACATAAATGGTAGAATAAGAAATTGCAGGACTCTGAATCCCCAGCTATCACTTCTACATGCAATAGACATGTCCTAATCTTTGTTATGGTTTGAGAAATCCCTTAACAATCTATTGTTGTTTAGACAATTATTCTATCACCCAATGACCGCTCCCCACCCAGAGAGGGGAATCAGGGTACACAAAGAAACACAAGGGTTGAAATATAAATAGATTTAATAGACTAAGACTAAATAATTAACAATAATACTAAAGAACCAGTATTAATCCCAATACTGATATAAGATAGAGGAATTATCCTCAGCCCGTTCTCTCAGCAGGAAGCTGTGCACTCCCAGCAGGGACAGCAAATGGCGGACACTGCCAGTGCAATGGCTTCAGGAGGAAGGGAAGGCCTCAGGGTCCGGCACTGGGGCAAGGAGCTGTCTGGACCCACCACCATCAATGGAGAGAGAGCTACACAGCAAACTTTTCTAATTGATAGTGAATGGGACAGTCATGGTGTGAAATAATTGAAATAATCCTGTTGGCCAGCCTGGGTCAAATGCCCAGGCCTTGCTTCTCCTTGTCCCTGCACCTGGCAAGGCTCAAAAACACTAAGACCTTGAATCCCCTAGAGCCTGGCTGGCTATAAAGTAAATATTTTCACAAATTCAGACACTAGAGTCTTCTAGAAGTGCAATTTTCCCCAGTATTAGAAGAAAAGTTAGTCCTGTGTCTCTCAACTCAGGACAATCTTCAGTCCTAACATTTTTCCTCTCCTGGTGCCTATTTTACCTTGTTCCATCTTTGGTTCTTTCAACCTCCATCTAGCTGGTTGGGACCTGCCACCCCATGGAACAGTTCCATACAGCCCAGTAAAAGCCAGTAAGTCAGAAGTCTGAGCTGCAAAGGAAAGCTGTATGCTACCACAGCAATATAAGGAAGTACATAGATCTACACTATAATGCACTTTTAGTTTCGGAAAGCTATAACACATGATGAGATGGCAAGAAAAATGAAAGAAATAATCATTCTATTTTTAGAAAATGCAATGACAGAAAATTGATAATACATTGAAGCTCATTTAGACAAATGTCTTGTAATAGTAAACCTGTTAAAGAGTAAGTGTCATTTATGCCACTATTTTTTATTATTATTTTCAATCTCAGATGAATTATTTCAAATGAACAGGACACAAATCAATTGTTGTGAATGACATTTGGAAAACGAGGAGCAAACCTTAATAGGAACAAAAAGCTTTTATATTAATATAATGATGTTTAAGACTCTTAACTTATTCCGCACTAGGTCCTGGACAAAAAGCACGTTTGGCATCCAGCCCCAAACGTGATTTGATTGCGCGTGACACACTGCCTGCTCATTAGAAAATGGAAGGTAGAAGAGAACTCAACACGGGGAGAAAGAAAACAGCTCAGTGGAGCTGCAGAAGCATGAACGATGAACTCACACCTTTGTTACTGGTATTTTCTTTAATTCTGTGGGATAGATTTCTTTGCCCAGCCCTCCATCTTAATGACATGCACTGCAGAGATATAATACTGTGTTTTGACAGGTATTGACTTGTAGGAAACGGTGATGCAGGGCTGTAACAACAACATGAGCAATATTGTAGGGGGAGAGTTGAAACAAAACTGGCTCCAGCAGCTGGCACTCACACATTTATACCCACCTACTTCCAGCTCCACACACATGCATGCAAACAGCCTGTCCAGCTATTGTGAAAGCAATAAGGTTGTATCCGAGTGATCTATACAACCTCAGTGTTTGCTCCTGTTCTCTTCCCTACCCTTTGCCGGGATCTTGATGACCTGCTGGTGTTGGTACCACCACCATCTGGTGTTCTCATTACCTTCTCTCTGCCACTGTTTTCTCCAGGGCCTTCTACACCCAGAGTTTTCCATTTTCTGTTCATACTTATCCTAACACTTGGATTACAACTGTCCATGGACCGACAGGCCAGGGAACAGCCGACTGCCAGAGGGCTGAAAGAAAACAGTGACAAAGAGTGGCAGTAACACACTACACTGTTAAGGCTGATGGAAAGTTCTTCTTAACGGACATCAATCCATCCTAAACTTCACGAGAATAACTGTTTTATTTAGATGAATCAGAAAACTAGGACATAGCGAGGTGTGTTGCAGCAGAGCTACTAGACTTGGTGCAGCCTCTTGCAGTCTCAAGATGGTAGTTGATCGTGGTCTTACCACTTGTATGATAGCTACAGGTAACTTCAGTGGTGTGGTGTAAAAAAAATGAGCCCTCTGTAGTTTTATATGAATGCAGTTTATAATGGTACCATCACAAACCTTCCCATTTCTTTTCAGATTTCCTTAGTGGGCCAAAAAAGATTTGGATTGTCAATAAATAGTTGTATTCCCCTTGCCTTGTTCCTCTTTATGAAGCCTTATTCTGGCACATGAATGCACCATGCATTCACAGTTTTCCTGGCCTATAAATCCCTTCTGAATTCATAATTGTTTCAAATGACATAAAAATATGATTTCCAGTTACGCTTTCTCCTTGAAGTGTCAAAAGATACCATGAGGAGCAAAAATTGATCTGCTCTTTCTCTTCTCCTGCATCATGCTTGACATCGCATGATTATCCCACTATATAATGAGGAACAATCGGCCAGCCAGGACACGTCAATCACCTCCATTTCCAGTAGCAGAATATTATACATGGTAGACTAGTAATCTCAGACCCTTAACCAGCTACCATGCTCCCCTTGTGCGAAACAAATGGTGACATCTCTGTAACGCCAGTTGGGAACAGCACGACATTGTGTATTTAATGCTAAAAGACAAGGAGTGTTGTTCAGTAATCAAAACAGAGAGGCTAGAACTGGGCTTAGCGAGATTTGTTACCTGACAGATCTTTTCTGCACCAACAAAAACAGAGAGAGTGCATCTTGAGGGTTTTGTTATGGAAACATGTGGATAAATTAGTGTATATGGTTTGCATATTGATGATGATTAGACTCGGGTGACAGATGCTTTAATTCTTTCTTCGTGTTCATTTATACGTGTACGAATGAAGGCTTAAAGAAATAAAAAAGTTATTTTCTTCAATGGAGTGTGAACCAAGGGGGAAAGAGTGAAACTTTGGAGTATGTACTGGGACAAATCATGGAGAAAATTACAGCTCTAATGAATTACAGAAGTTAGAGTTGGGAGTTAGCTTGAATGGTTAATAAATCAAAAGATTATTTCTAGGATGAGAAGCTCATCCTCAAAGCCTTCATTCTGTTGATCCACACAGAAAGCTGAAATAGCTGAAAGAGCTCAAAGTGTACATTTAGAAGGATTTTGTGTAACGCTTTGTCACTATCCCCGCTTCTTCATTGCAACTAATGGCACGGAGGAATAGTATGAATTATTAAATTGGAACTTGGTTTGCTAAGTGATTGTGTTGTGCCTTTTTGTTTTTATCTCATTTCGTAAATGTTTCCCTGGAGCCCTTATTTGGGGGCTGTATTTTTGAAAGACTTTTATGCTCAGTCAAGCTGTAGAAAGCATTTTAATTAAACATAAATCACTTTTACTTGTATGCATTTGTATTGGCTATGTGGGCAAAGATCTGTGTGTGTCAAAAGAGGTATAAAAATAGAGTCACAAAGTAGTATGTTTTGCCCACCTAGCATTCTCTGACAAGGTGCTACTCCAATGTGTATCAGTGGGAATCTGTAAAAGCCTGATTAGCCCCTCAGAAGTGTTCACTGCTTGCCAAGGTCACAAGGATAGGAGAGCAATTACAATGGCAAACAACCAGTGGTTGAAAACAGTCAGCCAAAAATTGAGGAACAATAAGAAGCAAAGGAGCTGCTACAAATGGGATTAATGTGAAATACTGAAGTCAACCAGGATGCTACATCTGCAGCACGGGCTGGATAGGACAAGACTTTTTGTAAACTCAAGCTCCAGGAACTCTTGAAAGCACTTGTATAAATAAGACATCACTTTATAAATCATAGAATCAGAGAATAGTTTGGGTGGGAAGGGACCTTTAAAGATCATCTAGTCCAACAATGAACAGGGACATCTTCAACTAGATCAGGTTGTTCAGAGTCCCATCCAACCTGTCCTTCAGTGTTTCCAGGGATGGGGCATCCACCACCTCTCTGGGCAACTTGGGCCAGCGTTTCACCACCTCATTGTAAAAAATGCCTTCTTCCTACCTAGTCTGAATCTGCCCTCTTAGTTTAAAACCATTACTCCTTCCCCTATCACAACAGGCCCTGCTATAAAGTTTGCCCCTGTCTTTATTATAGGCCCCCTATATCTACTGAAAGGCTGCAATATAGTGTTTTTTTCTGCTACTTTGTCCTGGCTACTTGTGAATGTCTGATATAGGTTCCACTGCTGCCCCAGGGGACTATTCCACAGTCCAATAAAACTTCACTATTAGAGTGTATTTTTTGATGAAATACACTCTAATTTTTCTTCCCTTTATGTTCAACCCAGCACTTCAAGCTAATATCCCTGTGTTGATCTCTATTGATACTCGGTGTTTACATTTATCCAAATTATCTGCTTTTTTTAGTTCTTTTGCATTGAAAATTGTTCAGGCAGAAGACTGTTTCTGGTGTTATGAAGATACAGACAGCAAAAGCTGCAGCGTATCCGTTAGCATCTGCCAGAAATCAAACATCTTTGTAACACGTGCCAATAGTAATGGCCCAGGTTTCACAGCAAAAAAGATTTGCTCTCCTTGACCACGCACAGGTACCTTTTCTAACTTACCAAAATAACAGCAGCCTTTAATTTTTCTTTCAGTTTTCAGGTAAGACACCACAGATTTTGTAACCATGGCATTTAATTCCTAGTCCCTGTGAAACGGATGATTTACAGAAAGTCATGAGACAAACACACTGGAAAAATTTGTACTTCCTTGACATTAGGACTGGCAGTTAAAATCGGTGTCCCTTTTAAACCACTTTTGTCCTTCCTGAAATTTTTGCACAAATTACAGACCTCAGGCAGCTAAGCTCAACTGCAGTCATTGCTCCCAAACAACTGAAGTTCAAAGAGAGGTAAAAAATGCATTGGTTACATGCGCTTTCAAATCCCTTCCCTTCAGAATGAAAGATGGAATGAAAATAACATGGTTCATCATACAATCATATCTGCCACCTACACTGGAGCTCATCAATAGAATAACAACAATTATACAGGTAATTTAGATAGCGGGTTGACTGTATCTCTATTATGAATACATTATTCATATCCCATCTGTAAATGGCAAAAGGCTGGTTAACTTACTTATTCCTATTATTTTATTGATTTACTTGAAAGACCAAAAATATTGTTTGTTCCTCCTTCAGGGACTTGCTCTCTTCTGATTTTATTTCTTAACCTTTATATTTAGGCCCAGCCAGCTTCTCTCTTCCTTTACATTTCCCTGATCTGTCTATGTATTTTCTTTACGTGGATCACTCACGTTTCCCACAAAGGATCTACCCTGCAACTTGGGGTTCGTCTTCCATCCTGTATTTCCATGTCTGCAGTATTTCTCTTTAAACTTCACCTTGCTATTTCTCATTATGGCTCTCAAATTTTGCTGATTTGAGACACAAAGGAGAAATTCCAGAAGCATTAATAAGATCTATTCCTACAATAAAAAGGATGTAACCTCTTCTGTTTCTCTCTGTGAAACAGAAAGGAAGGGTAAGAAAGAACATTTTCCTTAAGGTACTGATGAGAAAGAAAGGAAGAAGAAAAGAGGAAAAAAAGAAACATAAGGAGAAACTTAGTTACCAATTTATGTAAGATCCCCAGCAATGAAATTCCATGCAATCACCCAAGATCTACTTGCTTGTAAATTTTCACTAAATAAAGATGGAATTCATTGTGTTTGGCTTCTTAAACAAATAAAAGAAGTCAATGTTTCCCTCTAATTTGTTGTTACTTATTTTAATTAGAGCATAAACCTTTTCTGAAGATACTTGAAAAAGTGATATCTAGCTGAGAACTAGTCTGGTTTTCCAGCAAATTAATTGCTGCCTTTATTTGGTCACAGTTTTTTGATGCCTGTTAAGAAGACCAGAGTTATCTCATTGAAGAGAAAATTAAGAAAACAAAACAAGACAATGAGGGCCATTAGTTAGTCAGTTTTTTCAATGACTGCAGCACAGACAAAGGAGTAAGATCTGCTTTTATGCTTGGCTGAGCTAACAGTTTCCAGTAACCCTAGAAAATATAATTTAAAGAATCTTTCTATTTCTTGGGCATGATGGGATTAAGTTCATCAGGGATTTTAAGGCCTCCTGAGATCATCTGATTTATAATTCTATAAAAGTGAAAAATATAATTAGAATTTATGATGATTTTTGAAGTGAAAATAAAACACTCTTTCCCATACCAAGCCTTTTGGATTTTTTTTTGCTTTCTATGGATTTGAAATGCTCAGTGTTATATGAATGTGGCCTCACGAGGCACTTGCAAAATTAGAGCCAACTGCATGCACATTAATGGGGATACCTCTTTTTTATGTGGTTCACAGTTCCCCAGGTTATATACGTTGACATTTCTCACCAGTTAGCAGAGACTGCTTGAAGTGAGGCTGCTCATCAAATTATTCCATTTTATATTGTAAAACATGAGAAAAAATAATATTTGCTCTGATTACAACAGTGCTCACATGGCTTTCTCTAAGACAAAGAGTAGGTGTGTTTCTCCCTACTATAAAATATCTGGCTTATACTTCTGCCTCCAAATAGAAGATACAATTTTAAAGACAAATTCATATAGCATCTCTGTGGCCTCTGTAAACATACTGGCTTCTATAAAAAGAAAAATCACCTTGAACTAACACTACAGGTCCAATTCAGAAGCAGTTTTTCTCAAAGCATCCACCCAGTGAAATGCAGTGCATTGAGTAATTATGCTGAGAAATGTAACTGGAAAGGCTTCACTTAACCTTTTATTCATATAGTCAACTGCAGGCAAGTTCTCCAGTTTTGCTAATCCCTCAAGTTCTGCGTACATAGTGCATTCATATGCTTGGGGTAATGCTCCTGTGATCTGAAAATATGCCATCCCTGGTGTGTACAAGCATTCTTATTCTAGACTTCTTATTCTAAACATGTTGGCAAGATCATGAGTGTTAATATTGTATGAGCAATTGTAGACTTGGAGGCTGACGACTAGTACAGGGCAAAACCAGGTGGAATAGGAAAAAGCCTTTCTGTACGTAGGGGGCGATAAATAATATATTATAACAAAAATCATAAGAATACTTTGTACAACATTAATGCTTCTTCCTCTTCCTTCTCCCAATCCAAGCCCACATGCCAAAAACCAGTCAATTAAGCTTTGTAATGCATCATAGTCCACTCTGCACACTCCCACAAGTAAGGAATTATCCTCATTATGATAATTTTTATAGGTGGAGAGACTGAAGAGTCTCTGCTCTAACAATGTGCTATTCCCTAAAAGGGTTTCCTCTGATACCTCTATAAGAAGTTACAGTATACTGCAAAACATAACAGTGAGAGTCAAATTCTGAAAATTTCTACCAGTTTGGACTTGACAAGAGCATTTCTTTAAAAAAAAAAATTGTTTAATTTTGCATGGAATTTTTATACAGCATGTGCAGTTTACTTAAAACATTATCTCCATTTGAACAACCCAAGGCCAGGGCAAGTGGCACTCTCCCTGACTCAAATGCATAGTTCTTTTGAATCACCAGATGGGTTATAAATTTTTGATTTACCGTTCTCTCCAAAATTTTCTACATATTTTGCTCCCTGAAAAAATCATCTCAACTTTTCTGGAAACTGTAATATCTGAAAACTTCTTGAGTTTATACACATAAAATAATCAAAGCAATTATAGACGCATTTCCTGTTTAGCAACTGTTGACATTTGAGAATGTAGTTTTGACTGCAAGAATCCTTTGTGTTGTTTGACTGTAGAGTAGAGCAGTTGCCACATGTGATTGCCATACATAGAGTCTCTCTCTCTCTCTCGAATGACTTCTAAGAAGAGGAATGGGTTAAAATATTGCTTCAGGTTTTTCATTAAATGGTTTCACATAGAGTCAAATGGTCATTCACAACTGAATGAGGCAATATCCTGAGGTAAACAGCTGTACAGAAATAACTGAGTATCTCCTGGCCTTGGGCTGCTGGTCAGATGAATCATGAGAAGGACTTGCTTGAGAGAAACTGCAGGAGAGTCAGAGCGAGAAGGGAAGGCAGACACAGCGACATTCACAGATAGATTTAAGGAAGTACAATAGTAATTGTGCTGTGAGAGGACACTGATAAAATGGCATTTTCAGTCAGGACCTTTGCTTCTCTGTACAGATGACCAATAAATACTGCTTTGTCCAAAACCATATTGTGCCCAGATGGTATCCAAATGTCTGTGAAGGCTTCAGTTCCCTTTGCAGAGCCTGGAGGGATCACCAAATTAGGGACCTCAGGTCTACCTGTAGAATCAAAGCAGTTGGGGTGCCACATCCCTACACGGGGGCGATACAAAGTTAAGGCTGAGCTGGGGTAACTCATGGAAACGTTGAACAGTTTGTGAGGGGAGGGCCAGTAAGGCTGATATTATGGTGGGAGTCTGTTACAGCCCACCCAACCAGGATGTAGAGGTAGATGAAATGTTCTATCTGCCATCATGGACTTCCAGAGGGCAGACTTTGGTCTTTTCAAGAGTCTGCTTGACAGAGTACCTTGGGAGGTAGCCCTGAAGGGCAAAGGAGTCCAGGAAGGCTGGACGTTTTTCAAGGAGGAAGTCTTAAAAGAGCAGGAGCAGACCATCCCTGAACGCAGGAAAGTGAGCTGTCAGGGGAAGAGACCATCCTGAACAAAGAGATAGGGTCACAGCTCAGGGAAAAAAGGAAAGTTTATGGCCTTTGGAAAAAGGGTCAGGCCACTCAGGAAGATTATAATGGTGTAGTAAAGTTGTGCAGGGAAAAGATTAGAAAGGCCAAAGCCCAGCTTGAACTTAACCTGGCCTTGGATGTTAAAAACAACAAAAAGAATTTCTATAAATATATTAGTAGCAAGAGGACGACTTGGGACAGCCTCCATCTGCTATTGGATATGGGAGGTACCGTAGTGACAAAGGATGAGGAGAAGGCTGAGGTACTGAATGCCTTCTTTGCCTCAGTCTTTAGCAGTGGAGTAGGTTGTCCCCAGACCCCTGAGCCAGCAGTGGGGGCGGGGAGCAGAATGAAGCCCCCATAATCCAAAGGGAAGCGGTGAGGGACCTGCTCCAGCACCTAGACACAACCAGTCTATGGGCCCAGATGGGTTTCACCTGAAGGTACTGAGGGAGCTGGGGGAAGTGCTTGAGGAGCCATTCTCCACCATTTACCAGCAGTCCTGGCAAACTGGGGAGGTCCCAGATGACTGGCACCTGGAAAATGTGGCGCCCGTCCACAAGAAGGGTCAGAAGGATGATCCAGGGAACTTCAGGCTTGTCAGTCTGACCTCGGTGCCTGGGAAGGTGATGGAGCAGATCATCCTGAGTGCCATTCTGCAGCGCATGAAGGACACCCAGACGATCAGGCCCAGCCAGCACGGGTTCATGAGGGGAAGGTCCTGCTTGACAAACCTGATCTCCATCTATGACAAAGTGACCTGCTTGGTGGATGAAGGAAAGGCTGTGGATGTTATTTACCTGGACTTTAGCAAGGCCTTTGATACAGTGTCCCACAGTATCCTCCTGGAGAAAGTGGCTGCCCATGGCTTAGATCGGAATATTCTCCACTGGGTTAAAAACTGGCTGGAGGGCCGGGCCCAGAGAGTGGTGGTGAATGGAATCAAATCCAGTTGGCAGCCGGTCACAAGTGGTGTCCCACAGGGCTCAGAACTGGGATCCATTCTCTTTAACATCTTTATCAATGATCTGGACGAGGGGATGGAGTGCACTCTCGGTAAGTTTGCAGACAACACCAAGTTGGGTGGGAGTGTTGACCTGCTGGAGGGTAGAGAGGCTTTGCAGAGGGATCTCGACAGGCTGGATGGGTGGGCTGAGACCAATGGGATGAGGTTCAACAAGGACAAGTGCCGGGTCCTGCCCTTGGGTCCCACCAACCCCCTGCAGCCCTACAGGCTGGGGCAGAGTGGCTGGAGCTGCCTGGTGGAAAAGGACCTGGGGGTGTTGGTCACCTGTCGGCTGAAGATGAGCCAGCAGTGTGCCCAGGTGGCCAATAAGGCCAACAGCATCCTGGCCTGGGTCAGGAACAGCGTGGCGAGTAGGACCCGAGAGGTCATCGTCCCCCTGTACTTGGCACTGGTGAGACCCCACCTCGAGTGCTGTGTCCAGTTTTGGGCCCCTTACCACAAAAAAGGCATTGAGGGGCTGGAGCGGGTCCAGAGAAGGGCAATGGAGCTGGTGAGGGGTCTGGAGCACA
>JAOTQQ010000041.1:20371882-20387386 GCA_026546715.1 Gallinago undulata
AGGTGGTGGAGTCTCCTTCTCTGGAGACATTCAAACCCCACCTGGACACGTTCCTGTGGGACCTGCTCTGGGTGGCCTTGCTCTGGCAGGGGGTTGGACTAGATGATCTCTAGAGGTCCCTTCCAACCCCATGTCATTCTGTGATTCTGTGATTCTTAGTAAAGCTACGAGTTTTGAAATGTTTGGAGCCATTTGAACCTATAGACAAAATATATTGATTGAGAACAAAGGCTCTTTCTTAATTTCTTTCCTCTGCTGATTTCTCAATGAGAACAGTGGTTCTGCTCCACCAAGCCAGCATTGATGGAACTCAAACAGTGCGAAACATCCACTTTTGCAATATAAACACAGGCAGCCAAATCCTTCTAATGGAGAACTCACTCATAACATGGGGAATGTGTGCCTGAAATGAATTGATCTGTAATATTTCGTGATGAAGATTGATTTCTACCTTGGGGCAGGAGACAATTCACCAGTCTTTGTACCACCTTACGTAGCATCTCCATCCTATTCATGTCAAATCATCAGGCAGAATAAAAATGAGAACTTCTGGTGCTTGAAAGATAGAAATACTTTTCATTGCGAGCATGGCGTTTTCTTTTCTTTACAAATTCAAAATATTAAAAAGGGCAAGTTCATATATTTAAAATAAAGACGTGAGCTGAGGATTTTGAGCTTTAGCAAGTTACTAGTATTGGCATATCCTTCCTATGAAAGTAGGATGCAAAGTAGTTTTGCTCTTCAGCACCCAGCTGTTTGGAGGTAAGCTGTGTGAAGGTGGGAACCCCTAACACTGGGAGAAGGTTCAGGTAAAACCTTATGTTTGTGAGGCCTCTGTTCACTTAAAAAGTAGCCATAAATTAGAAACGCAATCCATTCTGCAGGATTGTGCTCAGGACTTAACTCAGAAGGAAAACTTTGCAGACATTTCAGTAAACTGTTCCTGTCGTTCCTTCTGAGAGCCCAGATCTGTATCTCCAAGGTTAGAGGAGCTTTTGTGTTTG
Source organism: Gallinago undulata (assembly GCA_026546715.1). Classification (NCBI taxonomy): domain Eukaryota; kingdom Metazoa; phylum Chordata; class Aves; order Charadriiformes; family Scolopacidae; genus Gallinago; species Gallinago undulata. The sequence continues at coordinate 20,372,887 of JAOTQQ010000041.1, forward strand.
CTCAGCTTCAACTGACACCCTGCTCATCACCCCTGGAGCTGGGTCCTGGAATGTTATTGGTTTGGGGTATTTTTGTGGGTTTTTTTGTCAAAAAATTAAACCAGGTATTTCTTCTATACTCAGATAGTGGTGTCCTTCATTTTCTAATAGCCATCTGCTCGCATTACTTCTTAACGAAGTTGCTGGGTCAATCATAAACATGACAAATATTTATTATTTTTTTAAAAAAGACCCAAAGTATATAATATTTTTGTATATTGCCAGATTTGCACAGACCTCCTCTTAATTTCCTGTGCAGAAAGGAATTGCAGTGACACCTGCTAAGGCTCTCTGCTACAGCTAACCAATACCAAATACACAAATTTAAAATAGAAGCAGGTTCTAAAATTTTCAGTTAACCTGCGACTATGCAAAGTGAACAGAGGACTTAACTCCCTATTTTAAAGCTGAAAGTTAATGCCTGACTGTTCTGATTGTTAAGAACTGCAGCTCATATCCTATGAGTTCTCCAGATTCTCACTTGTGTGTTTTCACATAAAAAGAATGTTATTTTTTAGTGAGATAAATAGTAATTTTGGAAAGTAATATTATGAGGTTTTGTGCCAGGATAAACAAGAGAATTTATCTGAGTAAAACTTACTACCTTCCAGTGGCATTCTTTTTATATTCAAACATTTGTGCCAACTGCCTTGAAGTTTTTATCGACTTTGAGAAGGACAGGAGTGGGGATACAGTCTTACTCTCTTTTATTGGGTCTACCTGTATTTTGTGGTGGGTTTTAGCATAGTTACTGAAAAACCAGTTGTAACTAAAATAATTATGCACACATTTTGAAAACAGAGCTTTTTTCTTCACAGTGAAGATTTTATTGCCTTTTGAAACACAGCAATGATAGGATACATAAAATTAAACATGCAGTTGCAAATATGTCTGACTGAAGTTTATTTCTACTTCTTTACACTAACAATTTTGCATTAGCTTAGGTGCCTTTTCTTATTTAGGTTTGAAGAGAGCAGAGTTTTTTTGTTTAGTTAGGGGTTTTTTTTTATCATATGATTGAAAGTGTCTGGTAAATTACATATTAAATTCTTATGACCACAGTAAAAGGTTTGAGTCCTACTTATATTTCTCCTGATTGACTTACAGCAATAATATAGCAGCGATGCATCTTTATAGCAGTTTATCATCTGCACGGTCTGTTTGTAAATTTTTCCTTAATACATGAATACTGTCCCCAGACAGGTTGAAATCCATCCTAAACTGACTTCTGTTAATAAATAGTTCCCCTGCTTTCTTTTATACTCTGTACTTAGTCTTTTCACATTGACAAAGACTTTATGATTGATTTTGATAAAGCATTAAATCAAGAACTTTCACGCAGGGTAGCCTTGCGATAAAATCGACAGATTTACTCAGCAGGACTTCAGATTTTTAACCAAGAAGCAGGTTCTCTAAAACTTGCAAACAAGTGAAAAAAATCAGTCTATCAGTCTTGCATACAAACTGGGAATTAGTTCTGAAATATAATCACTTGTCTTGTAGAGCCTTGTATTGTTGTGGAAGAAGTAAGTCTGGGAATCCACCTAAGTACTACTAATGAGCAGAAAAGTCAAGGCTCGGGACCAGCCTGACCTGACTTTCACACTCAAAGAGGCAACGGATGACTAATGTTCAAACACTCCTGAAGGAGCTGTTCTCCTGCAGTAAAACTGGGATAAACTCCACGATGCATTTCACATTGGGAAAAAAAAAAAAAAATCATTCTTTGCTGAGAGCATGTCAGCTAAGCTGCACGGAACTATTTAATTTCTCACCCACAGCAAGCTGTAGTTGGTAAGCGTTATAAAAGACATATGTTCCACACAGTCTTTTCTTCTGATTTAATCTCCTGTCACCTTTTAGTCCAGAATGGTAACAAGCTATTTACATCAACTAGGAGAAATATACTTACTATCCATGTACAGTATACCTATTACTTAGGCAGGGCTGGCCTTTCCTGAGTTAGTCTTACTTGCCATTGATATCATGGTCTGGTTTTGTTTCAACAAATAACATCTTCCATCAAACTGACATGTCCTTTTCTTTAACTTGCTTCCATAACATCCCCCTCTGAAATCTGTCTTCATTAGCAAAGACATGGGCGAGGCAGGAAGGGCTTCCACGTGGGCAGAAGACACTTTCATTTTCTGCAGCTATTGTTGAATGTTTTTATTTGTGTTTTCACATCACTCCAGCATACTGCATCTTATTGTGACTGACAGGGCTGTAATAGGATTTTTTTGCTATTGTCATCAGGTTTCAGAAAAAGGGAGACAAGTTTTACCAGTTTTGACCTGTAAGCATTTGTCAACATTGGGCTTATAAATTATTGTATATCTTTCAGCTACCAGTTTGGTGCCATACATACCCTGCAACTGATCCATGATGGATTCCTCACTTTTCTGAAATTATTTTTTTCCGTTTCGATTTTTAGTAAAATTTCTGTTCATCTGGCTTGAGACCAGAGACACAATTTCCACTTACACAAGGTGTAAGGCTTTTTTTTTTTAACTTCCTCCAGGCTTTGTTTACTTTTTGATTCCATAGAGGTGATGTGTCTTCAAACACAAAGTAATATATCAAGTGTTACATGAAGGCGTTTTTAATTTTTGCAGCAAATTAAAAGAGCTGACAACACAATGTAAAAACATCAACAAAACCAGCTTTTGTTGGACCAAAATGATTAATAATCTTGGGTTTTGAAGATTAAAAAGATTCAGATGTTTGTCTAAGCTTTTTTTGTTCGAGTTTTCTATCAAAAGCTCCCAGAAAAATATACTCTTTGCTAGTGCGTTCTGCAAACCAGAAGGTTTTGGGTTCAATTATAAAAAGTGCTTTGGAAACTTGGGTTGGTTTGGAATATAATAAGCAGGTTCTCTATAAACTTGCAAACAAGTGAAAAAAATCAGTCCAACAGTCTTGCATACAAACTGGGAATTAGTTCTAAAATATAATCACTTGTCTTGTAGAGCCTTGTATTGTTTTGGAAGAAGTAAGTCTGGGAATCCACCTAAGTACTACTAATGAGCAGAAAAGTAATATAGAATAATATAAAAATATTATAAGTAATTATAATATTTACTATAAGTAATATAAGCAATATATTATAATATAATGTATATTGTAAACAACATAAGTAATATATTATAAGTAATATATAATAATATAAAAATACAATAATATTGTTGTTCACCGTATTGAAAAAAGATGGTGGATTTCGACCAGTTTCCAAGGAAAAGGCATTTGTATCAGTAGAAAATTCTGAATAACATACGGTTTACGTACCTTCGTGATTTCAGCAGATCAGCTGGGGACTGAAAGACAAAATCAGAGAAGAAATTACTTTCACCAATGGAGGCATTGTCTCCCAAGCTACAATGGGAGAGAAGGGGAAATTCACAGAGCAGCCATTTATGATTGAACAGTTGTGTTGTTAAACAGACTACTTTGATTGCAGATCCACCATCATTTTTGCGATGTTCCTTGAAGTTAAGTTCTTAAAATCCAGTTTAAAATATCAAGAGTTTATCATGACTAGAATATCATGACTAGAGTATCTGGGTGCTTGATAATTGGCCCGCACTGCTGCAAAACCAAACTCAAGATGAGAAAAGGCCAATTCCATATCCCCATTGTGTGCTGAGTCTGCCAGGTTGTATCTCAATCAACGTTGCCCTTTGCTTTAAACAGCGTAATTAGAAGTTAATTACCTGACAAACAGTAAGTGATATAGAATAGCAATACATCAAATGGGAAAGCACAATATCCAATTATTAAGGAGCTATTAACCCCATTAGATAATCATCGTTAGCAAATAAGCCAACGAGTGATCAATCAAGTGCATCATCTATAAATGCAAAAGGACTGGAAGAGCCAGTGCTTTATGCTGCTCCACTTCCAGAGGTAAAAAACAAACACCCCACAACTAAATACCCAAACCAGAAAAACAACCCAAAAAACCCACACACGGAGCTTAATTTCAGACACCATCAAAATACTACTTTTGCAGACTGGAGAAAAAAAAAAAAAAAACACCTAGTTGACATACACTGAAGGATGGCATGGTAAATGCACAAGCAGCTGTCTGCATACCATACAGAACATTTCAGGACTAGATGTGAAATCAGCTGGGAAACAGCTCAGTGCACAATGTTATTTCCAAAAAGATGAAAATATCAGAATTCTTGCATTTTTGTCAAAAGTGGCAGGGTGAGGTGGGGAGGAAAGAACGATTCGTTTTCTTTTAAACAACTCCAGAGAAACACAAAGCAGAGAGTGGGCACGCATCGTACTACCTTATTTAGTTTCTTCCACCAGAAGGTGGACAGACAACACTAGCTAGTTAGCGGTTGCACTAATGAAGGGATTAGTTGTTCATCAAGAATAGAGCTGAGTGTTAACACTTTGAGGAAACCACATGGCATTAGAATGTCTATTTCTACTCAAAGCAATTGCATATTGTCCCTCCCCAGCTCTCCTGTAGCTCTCTTCAGATACTGATAGGCTGCTATGAGGTCTCCCCAGAGCCTTCTCTTCTCCAGGCTGAACAACCCCAGCTCTCTCAGCCTGTCTTCATAGGAGAGGTGCTCCATCCCTCTGATCACCTTTGTGGCCCTCTGCTGGACCCGTTCCAACAGGTTCATGTCCTTCCTGTGCTGAGACTCCAAAACTGGAGTTGCCCAGGGAGGTCGTGGATGCCCCATCCCTGGAGGGGTTCAAGGCCAGGCTGGATGGGGCTTGGAGCAACCTGGTCTGGTGGGAGGTGTCCCTGCCCATGGCAGGGGGATTGGAACCCGATGATCTTTAAGGTCCTTTCCAACCCAAAAGATTCTATGATTCTATGATATTCTGCAAAATGGAATGAATGATGTAAACTTTTTGCTCCAGAGTAAAGCCATCACGACAGTATTTTGAAATCTCTTATTTCAAATATTCTGATATTGAGTTATGTCATATGATGGTGCAGAGGGCCTAAAATAATTTGGCCAGGAGGAATGGATTCTATTTTTCTTTTAACAGAAAAATGTGATAGGGACAGATTTACCTTTCACACATGATGAAGTGTGACTCTGAAAGGCACATGTCTGCTGGACACGTGGAATGGAACTTCACCCCCTCACAATTTTTATCCCATGACTGTTGGATCCAAGGCACGTTGTCTTAGCACATGTTGTTCCTTCTGACTGGTTAATTTTTAAAAGCTCAGAACTATGAATTTATTTAGGTTTTTTTGCTGATATACATTTTTCTTTTGCTGATATACAAAACTTAATTCCCTGGAAGAAATCACTGCTCACTGTCCTCGTTTGGGGTGGAGGGGAGCCAACTCTCTGCTCAGTGAGAGAGGCTGATGCTTACACTCATTGCTGTGGCAACCAGGGGCAGCTGGTTCAGTTGTTTACCCCATTGAGGGGTCGCACCTGTGAGAAGGAGAGGACACATCAGGTGACCCAAAGCAACCAATAGAGTGTTTCCTCCCATCGGCCATGCTCGCTATAAATGCCAAGGCTCCTCTTTTGTGGTGGCTTCTTCAATGGCTCTCTTTCTTTGATGACTGATACCCAAGGAAGACCTGGTCAGTTTGTTAACCTTCAATCTCCATCAGTGAGTTTTGGAATCCAGTTCCCTTTCTGAGTCCAGCCTGGAGCTTTCCTGGTGCCCACCAGTGACATCTTTCTGGCAACCTGGTATGGTTTTGCATATATTTGTATATACTGTATCTATTTCATTATTTCCTTTTATTATTTTTACTATTAATGTTTCATTGAAGTAGAGTTTCTCAGGAACTCATTGATCTCTCTCTTCTCTTCCTTTTCTTGGAGTCACAGGCCGGGGAGAGTATCTTTCTTTTTGTCATTGGCCAATGTGGCCTAAACCATGATATTCACTTAGAGGCCTTGTATAACACATATATAACAAGTTTTTGGGTTTTTTTGCCTTATAGAGACAAACAAAGTATGTTAGAGAAGACTGAGTTCATCTCAGAGGTGATAACTATTTGGCTTTAATGTTAATTCTGATTAGTAACACAAGGAGTGAGTTCATATCAGATGGCAATTTGCTAACTACCCTGACAAAAAAGAAGAAATTAAGTGAAGAAACTCTTTCACTGCTTTCCCCATGGTTTGTGACATTTGGTTCCCGTTTATGAGGCCATCAAGCCCAATTAGGATCCTTCATAACAACCTGTCATTCAATCTTTTGAAAACCCCATATCTGTCAAAGCAGCCTCCTTGGTGTCTTTTCAGTCTCTTCCCTGAGACATGTGAGTGGGTTTCACAGAATTAGCGTTGATATTTACTGATGTTGATGTTTTCTTCTTCATTACCCACAGTAATACTAGTTGGCTTCTTTCTCCTGAAGTCCAGCTATGTTCTCTCTGGCATTTGGTGCACATTGCCTCAGTTACCAGATTGAGCAGGAAAAGTGTGAGTAGAAATGCTGCAGGAAAAAAAATAAATCTAGTATGTAAATAACAAAACCTAAACCTGCTATTCTGGAAGGAACCAGCCTAACTGCAATCAATCCACAAATGAATAAAACCCTGAAATTAAGAGCAGTGTTGCACTTAGATTCAGAAATTCAGCAAGGCTCCGGACTAGGCTACAGGTTTAGTACGTGTACACGCAGGTGGCAATGAAATGAGGCAGAGGAATCCAACGTGATGGCATGGAGAAAAATACATATCCCAAAAATAGAAGGTAGCTTGAGTAAGAGATTGTCTGAGGAAACAGAATAACTCTTTTTAAAGTACACTTAATTGATCCAGTTTCTAACATTTTTAACATACACAGATTCAAAATGTAAAAGTGATAAGAGTAATTGTGCAAGTGCAGTATCAACGATGCCAAAATATGACTTGTAGATTAATTTATGGAAAATACACTAGTTGATTAAAATACATTGTTAATGTACATCAACTGGAAAATACCAACCTACACGAAGTGAATGGAAGCATAAAGACAGTGTAAGACATATAAGATAGTGATTAAATTGGTAAGATTACCTGGGGTTGTGTGAATAAAAAGAATATTAAGTCACAGAAATATTACTCAATATTTCTGGGATAATTAAGTATTTCAAAAATGTGTGAAATCTGTACTGTTGGACAAAATTGATGACAAACTTCGGAAAATATGGGGAAAAAGGAATGAAACCACTGCAACATAAGAAGGCACCAGTGGGAAATCCCATAGACAAACCATAATGAAGCTTAATTGTTGGAGAAGAATGGGAAACTATGAAGCAGGCAAGTAATAAGAGTTGCAGGAAGTAAAAAAAAAAATAAATTAAAAAATCTGTTTAAGATTTTATTGTAGCACTTTAAAAGAGAATTAAGTAAAAACTTTTAGCTCAGTCACAAAAACTGAAGACATATATAGAGATGCAACAATACTACATGTAAATAAGTAGTTAGAAAATGTGGCGGTATTCTTTCCAGAAAGACGGACCATAAGGATGAGAAAAATAGTGACGAATGAAGTTTGATACTTTTTAAATTTTTTTTTGAAAAGAACTGTGATAAAAAGGCACCATTTAGTCCTTTAACAACATGGATTGAGAAAAACAAAGTCTGATTCTAGCGTGAAGCTTAGAGTGAAGCAATTGGAAGTGTACAAGGAGATATATGAACAAGACTCAGAAAAAATACCTGTTTTAGAAAGCATGAGAAAATAACAGAATTCACAATTAATAATGAGAGCATTTAGATTTCATGCTCACCCTGAAATCGTGGAATACTGTGGTGGTTTGACCCTGGCTGGGTGCCAGGTTGCCACCAAAACAGCTCTGTCATCCTCCTCCTCTTCCCCCGGATCTACAGGGGGAGAGAAAATATTTCAAAAAGCTGAAGGGTCGAGATAAGAGCAGGGAGAGATCACTCACCAGTTACCATCGTGGGCAAAACAGACTTGACTTGGGGAAATTTAGTTTAATTTATTACCCTTCCAATCAGAGTAGGATGAAGAGAAATGAAAACTAAATCTTAAGACTCCTTCCCTCCACCCCTGCCTTCTTGCCAGCCTCCATTTTACTCCCCATTTTTCTGTGCCTCCTCCCCACCAGCGGTGCAGGGGGATGGGGAATGGGGGCTGTGGTCAGCTCATCACATTTGCACAGTTGTAAGAGTTATGGATAAATGAAGAAACTTCCGCAAAACCTCTATGTGGGAGGTGTTCTATAAAAAAAATGTAGGATCGTACAAATACATACCTGTTTTCTTCAGTGGCTGGTGAAAAATATGATCACAAACCATTAACATTCATACATAACATTCTGCAATCAAATATGTGAAGGCGATACTCCATGGAAGAGTTTTCTTGGCATTGAGCTATTTAATTTATATAGAAATTATTCACAATTTCATAAGATGGTAATTATTTTCATGCAGTAGCCAGGTTGCTACATAACAATTACTTCATACAAACAATCTGACTTCTTGCAAAAAGATAGATCATTATTTCTGCCAGCTCCTCTGTAGAAAAAGATTAGTAATTGCTTTTTATCTATACACAGAAATGTGAAAAATAATGATTTTATGTTTTGGTATTTACTTTGAAGAACTCTATGAAATCTCTATGTCATTGCAAAGATTACAGGATATTTTTGCCTCTGTCACGGAATCTGAAATCTGCTTTACCCAAGGACCATTCTCTGTTTCTGTTTAATCCAGTATGGGAAGAATCAAAGCATCACAAAGAATTTTTTGGTTGTGGGTTTGTGGTTGTGGGTTTGTATTTTTTTTAGAAAAGCACTTGACTCACGTTCTTGATGCAACCTGGCACTTTTAGCTAACTTTATGCTGTAATTATGTCAGCACTTCTACCATAACAAATGCTTACCAGCGTATTGGAGGCAGCTCTCCAAGTTTTAGGGAGTCCCAACTGGTGGAGTGGGGACCCCTGTTGAGAGGAAAATCAGGGGCTTGTTTTGGGGTCTGTGCTGGAGCTCTGCTCCCACCAGACCAGGTTGCTCCAAGCCCCCTCCAGCCTGGCCTTGAATCCCTCCAGGGATGGGGCAGCCCAGGGATCTGGGCGGATTGTTTCGTGCTGCCTGTCCCACAGATGGTTCAGGTGACCCCAGTACGGCATTGTGGCATGTGGACTTTACTTTCAAATACATCTTTTGAGGCTAAAATTGTCAACAGCAGAAGGAAATAAGTCAGGAGCCTCTGTGCAGGAGGAAGAGAGGCTTTCAGTTCTCTAGGAAAATCTCTGACTGCTGCTTTTTGCAGCATCCCTTTAAAAGTCATTTGAAATGTACTGAATTTTAGGCCTAATTCCTTGGGGAACTTCAGATTACTTAACACTTATCAAATGCTGTAACCGAAGTGAGAAAAGAAACCACATCATGTTATTCCCTCAAAGTGGGATGGAAAATGGAAAAACCTCTTTAATATCCAGACACCATGATAGATCGCTGTTCTCTGATCAACCCCTTACCTGCAAGCCTTTATATTTATGTACAGCTCCCTCAGTATACACTCACAGAATCAGACACATGATGAAAATCATCAATCCTAGGTGTGTAATTACAATGTGCACATTCTCTCTGTGATGCATCTTACCAAAGGTTTTTATGTATTACACCTGGCTCTGCCTACGTACATCTAGATGTATATACATTTGCAGCAATACTATTTTCCTTAGGTCTTCCAACTGCCTAAAAAAAAAAAAAGGCTGTTTGACAAGTCATGTGTGCAAAAAAAAGAAAAGGAGGGAGCATATGTTCTCTTGTAAATAATTAATGGATTTTTTTCTTTCTTCTGTTCTTCAGCTAGTTTGGAATTGTTTGGAGAATTCCCCTCCTTTCCACACACACACGCACCCTTTTAAAGTATACAAATGCCTCAAAAATCATCTCAAATGTTACAGCATCTGGAATCATGCCAAAGGATCACAAACTAAAGTTCATCTGGTTGCTGATTCAATAATCTTGGGGTATAGCTGATAGGAAATAGAGGATCGCACATAACAGTCTTTTGGCATCTTGACTTGCTCGGGGGTAGCAGCTAATGGGCTGAGATGTTAAATTCCACAGTGCACGGAGTCTGGGATGTGGTGGGTAAAGCTGGAAACAGCTAATTACTGCGGGAGATCGTTTTGAGAACTCACAGTCACTGATTTTTCATGGTGAGAGCTCAAGGGATCCTCCACGTTGCTTCATGCACTTGCTGCTCAGCACAGAAATCCATTAATCCCATTCAAGCACTAAAAGCAAAAAAAAAGGTGCTAAGCCACTATCTGGATTTTGGTTTGAATACTGCACTCTTGGTGACTTTGACTATTGAAATGGTGCTGTTTCTGAAAGACTCGATTTTTGCCTAGAAATCTATTTTAACCTGGGCATGTTGTGGATCTGCATACAAACCATGGAAATCTAGATCTACAGGGGGAAAAAATGCTGACTTGACTTCGTTGTTAAAATTCATAACACATCATTTTGGGCTTTTAATACCTTAGAGGCACAACTCAAAGCTCAAAGCTTTTAAACGTATCCAAGAATTTTTTGGTTTTAGGACTGCTAATGTGGACAAGCTTATCATCTTAAGTATTCCCCCAACAAGTAAGTTAATATGGGATTATAAAAGTTGTAGTAGCACAAAAGCATTATTACCCAGTAGCAGTTAGATCATCTTGTAGTTACTAATTACTTATTTTTTTGGCTAGTAATACAGAAACGTTCTATTCAGAGTAGAAAACTGCAGGTATCTTATAATATGGCACCCCCAAGGTGTTTAACAGCTTATTTAAGTGTAGATATCATTTGGGAGTTGAGAAGGAGCAAGTGATAAATATTCTCATTTTATCTCCTACCTCAAATTGCACCAGAGGAGGTTTAGGATGGATATCAGGAAAAATGTTTAACCTGAAAGGGTTGTCAAGCATTGGAACGAGCTGCCCAGGGAAGTCGTGGAGTCACCATCGCTGGAGGGATTTAAAAGAAGTGTAGACGTGGTACTTGGGGATGTGGTTTAGTGCTGGGCTTGGCAGTGCTGGGTTTATGGTGGGATGGGATGATCTTAAGGGTCTTTTCCAACCTTAATGATTCTATGATTTGCTGGATAATCATAAGAGCAATGCAAATTTAAGAATGAAAAAGCAAAGCACTGGAATCAGAAGAGAACAGTGCAGTGAAAGAAATGAAAAACCATTGTGTATAATGGTAGGAAGCTGTGGCAAGGGAGATTTAGGTTGGAAATTAGTAAGACTTACTTTACTGAAAGAGTGGCCAGGCACTGGAACAGCCTGCCCAGGGAGGTGGTGGAGTCACCACCTTTCTTAAATCCCTCCAGGGATGTAGACGTGGCTCTTCAGGGCAGGCTCTAGTGTCCAAGATTATTGGTTTGTGGTGGGGTGTCGTGCATGGGGTTTAGTTGGTGGGTACTTTTTTTGTGTGGTTTTTCTGGTTTTTGTGGGGTTTGTTTTGTTTTGGGTTGTGGGTGTGTTTTTGTGTTTGTTTGGGTGGGGTTTTTTGTTTGTTTGTTTTTAATGTGGTTGGACTTGATCTCAAAGGTCCCTTCCAACCACTAAGATTCTGTGATTTTAATTGGGAAGAGCAGGAACGAAGCTGGGTGCTGCTGCCAATAGCAAAGAAACTCATAGAGTCCCCAGAGCTTAAAGGGGCATGTAAGGAAAAGCCTTCTCACCCCAGAAAAGAAAATGTCAGGCTATGCCATTGGATTCAGAAATGAATGAGAAAGCTGATAAGTTTTCAGGAGTTCGGCAGAGCTCCAATAAGAGGAAATGTAAACCCCAAAGTATAAATATTAACACTGCTCTGAGTTTTTCTGCACACCCTGCAAGAATTTCGCTACCGAGCTTGGGTCTGAATTGTAGCTGCTGACCAAGTCTTCGTGAGGCAGGAGCTGGAAAAATTTTGCACCCACTGGGAAAATAAGCAAGGAGCTGACCTGCTTGACTAGCACGGTCAGCGTGGTACGAGTGCCACCGTGGGGCTGGATCGTTATGGGTCACGATGGTAATTGTCACACATAATCTAACCCTGCATAATCTGTAGACTCTGCTTTCACCTATTTGATTAAGGTGATACAGGCCTCAGAGCCACTTCATGGTGGTTATGACTGCTCCACAATACCTCACCAGAAATGGCTCCGTGTCCCCACGGGGCTCTGGATGATGGTGATAAAAGCCGTGTTAGAACCAGGAGCCCTACACGGAGATGCCTAAGGTTGCTCCAACAACAGGGGGAGTGAAAAGGCAATAAACTCGCAACTACCAAAGAGGTTTCCCTCTCTGATGTTCAGCAGCTTTAGGGCACATTAATTATTTTATTTAGATTTCCCCAGATGCTGGCTTACCATTCCAATTAACCTGCCTGGACTTTTAATGATAGCATCATATGACAGAACGTAACACTTAGTTATACAGTTTTCAGCTTGCTCAAAACCTTGGGGCTGAGCACAAAAAGACAAACTTTTTTTTTGTCCCTTGGTGCCTCCATTTCTCTCCCTAGTGAGATGATTTAAATTACAGTGGGTTATACTGTTCCTGGAGTACCCATGAGAAAACCCTGCTGGACCCATCCGCCAGCTGATGGCACTCGGAGTCATTCCTCTCTCAAACGTGAGAATCTGCACTGAATTCTTCTCTGGCTCCTCTTGGACTGAATTTTCACTGGCTTGGTTCAGTTCCTGGCTCTAATCTTTGTGTTTTAATGATATGCCAAAAATTTCCTGGCAGGATACAGAACTGTGCCTCCTTACAGAGCTTTCAATAAACTTTAGATCTGTAAGGAAACTCCAAGATAAGTGTAGAAAAAGTAGACAGTAAGGATGATATTTAGGCTCTCTACAAGATAAATACACAATAAAGCTGTTTATAGCTGATATCCACTAAGCATCTTATCAACTCGATTAGCAGGTGGCTTATATCCTTGCTAATCTTTTACTTTGAAATGACAGGATTTATCAAAGCTAAATATTTAAAAAAAAAAAAAAAGAAACAAAGAAACAATCTGTCTTTTTCTCTCCTTGATGTTTCTGGTCAAGGACTTCTCTTACAGATAGATGCTCCAGCACTCCAGACCTGTTCCCTTATGCTCTGTGGAAGGGGGAAGAACAAATAAGTCAGTTGCTTGTAGTCATTGTTGTAACATTAAATTTTACTGTGCTTATTAGGATTATTTCAAGATGCCAGGATCCTGGATCGGGGTCCGTGCAACAGGGAGGTCACAATCTGTTCTATTGGCAGCTGTGCTCAGATCCTCTTTAGGGAGAACATCGAAAAGAGCACAGTTTCTTCAAGGTATGTCTAAATCCTATTAGCGTGGTCAGTTGGCCACACTGATGTTAAATCAGTGATTAAGCCTGACAAAATGGTGGTGGTAACTGTTTTGTGCAAGGCAGTCCTTTTAATGGAAGAAAGATACTCTGTGCACAGCCTGAATCTTTTTAGGAGTGGCATCTCTTAAGAACAACCTGACCTAAGACCAGAAAATCCAAAGACAAGACTCTGCCACGCTTCTGGCTGGCCTCTTGTAAGGCCAGTAGAAGTGGTTGCTTGCCCACTTAAGTCTCTCACCGATGAAAAAAGAAATTTAGGCTACAATGGAAAAAAAAAAAAAAGCTTAAGTGCCTGGAATAGCTGCTGGAATCAGAGCTGTGAAATGGTGCTAAAAGCACCTATTTGCACATGTCATACTCCCAAGTTCTGGCCAGTTCTGCAGTGAAATGGCACTGATTTCCAGTGTAAGAAGGGCTCCCCCGTGTTTTAAGTTCACTGAAGATGGCTGCGACTGAGAGGGGTTTACAAAGCTGGTCTTCTCTCAGTTTCTGGACCTTGCTGTCTTTAAACCACCCGCACTTGTAAACGTTTGGGGTTTTTTTTGTCACGTTTGCATAGATATGACAGAATTTTCAAAATCTGTTTATACAGTGTTTGTCCTGCAATGTGGTCTTACACCTTGTTTTGACTGATAGTTTAAAAAAAAAAGACGTGATTGTGGAACAAAAGAGAAGGAAAATCTTGTCATGAAGTAAATGAATAACACGACCTAGTTTCTAAGTGTATAAAAATGGGGAGATGGAACATTCTCCTACCTTCCTGAGATGTTCTCAGCTTTATAAATCAAGTCTGTGCTATGGAAATGTCAAATATTATGTGGGATGCTGCAATCTAGATAAAGCCACCCTGCTAGTTATGTGTACCTGCAGGCTAACTCGTACGCTTCTTGATCTGAAAGCTTCTGAGATTTCAAGTATCCGAAGCTAAAATCTGTCCACGTATGACTTCTACAAAGCCAGTGGGTCCCTTCAGAAGTTAATGAGCTATTCCTGAAGATTTTCTTTAGCAAATGCCATCCTTGATTACTTTAAAAAGTTGTTTTGGTTTGGATTGTTTTGTTGTTGTTTGGTTTTGTGTTTGTTTTTTTAACCTCTGGAACTGACATATTTGAGGTAAAAAATCAGGAAAGACTTCAGTTTTCCCAGAAAGTATATCAC
>JAOTQQ010000041.1:20397344-20411637 GCA_026546715.1 Gallinago undulata
ACACTTTGGCTGAATTTAGAAATCAGAAGATGTGCACAGGCATTGGCTAATGGGAGCCAGCTCTGGCCCAGAAGCCATGTACAGCCATATTATCAGAACGCGGCGGCCAGAATGGGCTTTTCTTGTCCTGTATTCTAGCAGGGTACTTAAAGATTGTAAATGGATATATTTTTTCAGATGCTGTACTAGACGTGACTCCTGGCTGGGAGTTAGGTCACACTTGCCTACTTCTACTTCTGAGCAGAACAAACTAACGCGCGTGCATTTGTTGATGTAAACCTGCACGCAGTTTCGCAGAGCACAAAACTTAAAGTTTTCTGTGGTTGGGAAGGTACCTTGATTTATAAGCTAGATCTTGATCCTAAATCTTTGCTACTGCTAGTCAAACCTCATTAAACCCCAATAGGTAATTCTTCATCTACTGTGGTGTACAAAGTGCTTGCACACATCTTACCTTTTAAGCAGCCCATTTTTTTTTAAGTCTATTTATATCTTTCTTCCTCGATCTCAGGCTACCATTCCACATTTTCTATACAATACTGACGGAAGAGACCACAAATTAAAAGTATTTCCCTGTATTTCAATTAATGCAGTGGGCGTGTGGTTTGTTTCTGAATCCTCCTGTTCAGAAGATATAATTGTACTCAAACAACCTCAGAACCATGGACAAAAACCAGCTCAATAACTTTCATTGTTACATTCCCTTTCAATAAACTCCTGTCATTAATTAGCAAAACAAAAATTATCACTACTATGTTGTACACTAATAAACACTACGGTGAAATTCCCTTCTTCGCGCCGCTCTTTCTCATAGTCCTAGACATTTTCGTTTCATTTCTCTCTCCAAGCATGTATAATTGAGCCACTTCTGGTGGGAGAGGCTGGAAATCATCCAGCAAAGAGCAGAATTTTCCACATGTAGAGAAAGACCAACTAGGTCAAAAGCAGTTGGAGAGGATCCCACTAGCTCTTGGCCAAAAAGAAAAGAAAAAAGAAAAAAAAAAAAAAGGTAAGAAAAAAGGTTCAAAACCCAGCCCCTAGTTTTCCTGCTATAATCTGCCTGAGCTGTCTCTTGCTTCAGTCTTCCATCATCATTCCGGCAGGCCGAGGACCTTAAACGTCTTCTTCTCTCTACATTTAACATTAGAGGTGAAGAAAATCAGGTGCATGAGCGAAAAATGACTGCACAAAGTTAATTAACCTCTCGCCATTGATTGCTCTGTGTGTCTTAAGGCTTTTGCAGACTGTGAAGTTGTCTATTGTTGAAGCTACCCGTGTGAATCAATGTTATGGCAGAAAGTTACTCCTTGTACCTTCTGTTGCCTGGGCCGGTATGATATGGTGCTTAAGGTTGCCAGTGCTGCTGTGTAATAACAGAAAGCCTCTTCTAGAACGCTCTCACGTAGGATATAGTCAGCTACTCTCCCAGTAAACCTGTAGGAGAACATATATCCATTATTTATGCCTCATAAAGCTGGGCAGATTTTTTTTTTTTGGTAGAAATGTGGTAATTTTGTTTGGTAAATCCTAGTCTGGAGGTCAATCCGTTCCCTATTTCACATTTTCCCAACAGTCTGCATCTCCGTATCACAAGCGACTTTAACAGCTGGAAAACTGGTCAAAGAACTACGCTCCCTTTCCAGAGCATTAACGAGGCCTCCGGCGTGGAAATATAATTGTGTATGTAGCAATTTCAAGAGCCTCAAATTGTGCAGAGAGATTGGAAAGGTTCCCAGTGAGGTGAATAGCAAAAGTAGCAGGAGTGAAAGACGCTACATCAGACCCTCATGATGTGGAAGGGTCAATTTTTCATGTTCCTTTTCTCATTTATGAGGGTGAGGTAAATGAGGTAAACGTTACCCTGTGGGAGCTGTGCAGTTAAATAGGTTAAGTTCAGTAAAAATTTTAAAAGTACCAGGTGGAGAAGGACCAGGAGGTACCAGTCACCCAACAGTGTCACAAGAAGGAGGACACAGCTCCTACTAAATTGCCCTTCTAGCAGTTTTATTCCTAAGGTGACTCAGGCAACTCCATGGGAAATGAGAGGATGGAAGCTTTTATTTTTCCAAAATGCTTGGTTTTGGCAGGCACTTCAAAATTTTGTCCTGTCACTTCAAAATTCAAGGAAAAAATGTAGCGGGTTTTTCTTTTATTATTTTAACAGAACGTTAAGAGGAAAGAAGGCAGCCAAGCTGGGAAGAAGATGTTGATGCCCAGTGAAAGAAACAGCTGATGGAGAGCACTGGGCATCAGACAACCATTCCATAACTCAGGCTTCCATCCCTGTAAGAGAAAAATTGGGCATCGGACATGAGCTGACAAAGAGAGGTAAGGAGTCTCAGATGAATTTTTTCCCCAGGCTCCATCACCCAATTTACACGTCTGTGCCGAAGAGAGAAACTCTTGAGAGCATGGGCAAAAAAAAGAAGCAGGAACAGTTCATTTTTAAAGACCTGTTTGCCATTGGCAACAAAAAAAAAAAGCAACAAGTACAGGTACCTTGGCCATGGAAGAACTCATAGCTACAGTACATCTCTGCCTAGTGAGAGGTAACAAAGAGGATAATTAAACCTCAGAGGCATTTTTTGTCTTGTGCGATTTTTTCTTTGAGTAGAAAACAAGTTTTGAGGCTGCCCCAAGACGCTTTTACATTTGCTATAGCCACAAATGCAAAGGCAACAAATGAAGACACCGCATTGATCTGCTCCTCTGTTTTATGAGAGAAGGTATCTTAATATTCGCTGGGGACAAAGCACTGACAAAAAAGAAAAGAGAAAGGGAAGAAAAAGCTGCCATTTCTAAACTTGGAATGGAACAAGAGAGAATATTTTCAGGAAATGCAGGGGTTTATTTCAAATCATCAGCAGAAGCAGCCTGTCTTGCCTGTGAATATGTGCATTTGCCTGAAAAACAGATGCTTGCTGGCTTTCACATGGGGAAAAATTCCTGGGGGCATTCAGAGACATTGATGCAAAAGAGCTACATCACAAGCCAAGTAGCTTATGTGTAAATTATTTTTTTAAATGCTGTAAATGCCTGATTCTGAAATCAGCAGCAATGCAACAGAAATATTTGCTTGTATAGAGTTAATTTCCATGAATTTGGGATGATCACTACACCTCAGGGTCTAAAATGCCTTCCAAGGAGCTAAGACAAAGCAGCTTTCACGATGTTTAAGTCTCACATCTAAAGCCTTTGTGGTTACACAAACTTCCTTCTATATGCAGGAATGGTACAATCGGTTAAGGAGGTACACACACTCCTTTCCTGGAGGGAAGCAACTGTTGAACTGCACATAACCTCACCGTGTTTCACCTCAGCAGCTGGGACCTTCAACTGATAGACAACATTGACCCCGTTTTGGCCAACGCAGTGTTGTTGTAGCACTGTGGCCTCCAGGTGTCCTTCCATCTGCTGAGTTTCTGTGGGTGCTTCATGGCAAGGGGAGCCTGGGATCCTGCCTTAGCCACTTCCCAAATTTTTGTTAGGAGTAGACCGAGAAATACGCCACCTACTCTCCTCTATCATCATGCCCTGGTGTCTAGGAAAGGAATTCCCAGGCCAGAGGCTGCACAGACAAGCAGGAGACAGAGGTCACAGACTGCAAAGCCCTGCACGGAATGTCCTTGCCCACGAGGTAATTGCAGCCCTTAGTAATTCCAATGTGCCTTGAGTCAGGTCCTTACTTTGAGAACGCCTTTGGACATGAGTCTTGGGCTTCTTCCTTTAACAGGTGTTGGAACGTTCCTGAAAATCCTGATAAATAATATCCATCTTGAAGTCAACACAAATGACAGACTTTAGAAGGTCTCTCTCTTTGCATTACAAAAATGGATTTTATACACAATATTTTTAATTTTCAAAGATGTCAAGCAAATGGCAAGAGCCATATGGATTCAGAATTTCAGGAAAGCGGTCTTTATATTATTGGAATGGTGAGTCCTGAATTTTGAAGTACTCTTCATGGATATCTTCAGGGTTTTAGTACAATTATCCACAGTTAGAAGAGAGTCTGTGGGACAGTATTCTCCATTTGCAATTCTCTTGTAGAAGACACTTTAAGCTGTCTTGTTTTGCTTTTGTTACAGCCAAATGAATATAGTAATTATTTAATGCTACATCTGTTTATGTTGCATTTTTTGTTTATTTGTATTTATCTATCTATTTATTTATTTACTTTATCCAGGGAAGAATTTACCAACTTTTGGAAGTACAGAGACAGCCTGGGGGTTCTTTCAGCTGTGCACAACCCCAGCATCAAAAGGAAATTATCGTGGAATAAAGCTGCCAGGAGGCAAATAGTGTTTACAGACCCTCTGGTCCTATAGCGTTGTAATGGCAAGAAATGTCTCTGTGGCATATTGTGCTGAATAATCTTTCTTTATCAACCCACTTTAAAAGTGCAAGGAGCTGGGGCTGCTGGTTATCATTAGGAAGGAAGAAGATATTTTGCCCCTTCTTCTTGGAAACGCACTGAAAACCTTCCTGTTAATTATATCTGTGGTGGAGCAAAGAGTGGAAAGTTCTGAGAATATCTCCGTTATGCACATGAGGTATAGTTTGCCTATTTTAATTAAATAAGTTCTAAACATAACCCACTTTAATTCCAGAAACTAATTGAAAACGTAATTAGTTAGCATAGCTGGGTGACAGCATTAACTAAATTGTTCATGTAAAAATGCAAAAAGCCCTGTAGGAAACTCGGTGTGTTTGCTGGGATCCTTCTCTGATGTTAATGATGAGCACTACAGTGGTGTTCTTCATGCAGGTGAGTATACTCACCACAAAACTTTTGGCATTTTCAGGATGGTATTGCCTATACAAAAAGTTACAGCAATGTAAGGTAGAGGGTAATAGAGCCGTTGGGTCACCTCGATAAAACTCTCACTTTCTTCTAGTATGGCTTTTCTTTCCAAGTTTAGCGTGGCGGTACTTTGGCAGCACCTTTAAGCTGAACTAAACTAAAGAGAATAAAACAAGTTAAGAATAAACTAAAGAGGATAAAACAAGTTAAGAATCGCTTACTGATACTACAGAGGAGTCCTGATTATGAGCATGTACGATAGGAATTGACACCAAAGTTCATGCTTGCTGATACCATCACCCCAGGCACCACATCACGCATGTCAGACCTGTAGGATTTGAAGATTGTAATGGGTTAATGAAGGACCTCATGTGGAGGACAAGAGAAGGAGGTGTTCCAAAGATGCTCTGCACTGGGGCTGGATGGAGGTCCCCACAGGCAGTTGAGTCCAGTGGACAAAACCCAGTCAAAGCATTGTTTAATTAATTAATGTTAATCTGCAATTATGCCAGTTTAACATAGAATCATAGAATCATATGGGGTTGGAAGGGACCTCTGGAGATCATCTAGTCCAACCGCCCCGCCGGAGCGGGTCTACCTAGAGCACATTGCTCAGGAAGGAACATCTCATAAATACAACCCCTGGCTTCAATTGCTGTCAGTATCCTTTTTTTTTTCTCTTTTTTGTTTTCTCATTTGCCTTTTTACATTAGTCCAAGGACAGCACCACAGAGCAAGAATTCCTTATGAACATTACTCACACAAATTCGTTTTTCCACCATCACGTGAAAGCAACAGAACCCAGACAAATGGGAGTTCAATAGGGTGTATACATACACCCACTCACGTGTCAAACCTTCCTTGCTCTCTGTAATTTGCTGGCTTTTTCTGCTCAGAGATTCTACAAGCGTTTTTATGAGCAGTACTCCCACAGTCGACGCAGTTTTCTGCCTCTCTCCATTGTCACATACACAACTTGGACATTCACTTCAGCTTAATTACACAAACGCACGGGGAAGCGAGCTCAAGAGGAGAAGGCAGATGAATAAATGAATCCATTTGAAAATATGAATGAAAATTTGTAGGAAATGTATATGAATTAGTGGCTCAGCTCTCTTCAACACAGAAGACATTCCTGAATACTTGCAATCACTGTTTTGTGAAGAGAATTAATTTTTGTACTAAAATAATACTCTGCTCGATATTGTGTCCTGTTTTACACTTTTGCATTTATTTAGGTAATGACCACGAGGCAAACTGGAGAGAATTCTAAGAACAACTGTGATTTGGGGCAGACAGGAAAGGTGCCTTTTCTGAAGAAACTTTTTAGAAGAACGGGGCCAAATTCCAAGCCCTGATGCTGCTTGGTGTTGAGCATTCTGGTTCAACAGAGAGAATGTTATCTGAAATGGTCAGCTGAAAGGACTTCTAAATGAAGTGGTATGAAGGTCTTCAGCTTGATATTCTGTTGAATGTCTTCCTGGATATTTTGGGGTGCTGGGAATGACATGTCAAAGTCACCCGAGAGAAGGGACTATAAATTCAACGTGTTCCCCTCCCTCCCCAACCAACCCAAAAAAAAAAAAATACAATTCATGGGATGAAATTGAGCTAAGAGAACTTTGGGGTTATTACTGGGAAAATCATCATAACTGTGTGAGGAAGTATAAAGAGGAGTCTCCCAGAGGAAGGATGGTTCATCATTTTGGTTATGGAAAAAGATGAAATAAACATTGGATGGAAAAAACACATTAGACTTCTCTTAAAGGAATGGGCAATAGAACAAAGCTAATAAATACAATAACTTCTATTTAGAAAAAATTCTAAATAAAAACCTAAGAACCTTGCACAGACAAAAAATAACCAAGAAACAAGTATATTTAAGGGAAAACATAATTTCATAGAGGTTTATGCTGTTTGGAAACAAATGTAGAGTATTTGTTTCCTTAATAGACATGAACAGATGATCTCAAGAAGTCCCTTCCAACCTAAATGATTCTGTGACTTTAATCCTTCTCTGTAGACATGCATTTCTCTCCGGAGATTCAGTAGGACACGCCACTGTATCTGGAGAATAAGTGATATTATGATCATATAAGTCACATGGAGAATTAAACACTGACACATATCTCTATCTAACTGCTTGTGCATGAAAGAAGACTATAAATAGCCACCAATGATTTAAAATGGGAACTTAGGTGAATCTTAAGCAATACTTAAATTTATTAGAGAAGTTAATGTCACAGTAACTCATTTTATTTTCCCTCTTTTCTAGGGATGAAAATATGGATGAAGCATGAGAAGGTGCCAATTTAGGGTTATTGCCCATCTTCGTAAGTACTCAAACTATGATTTGGCATGAGGTTTGAGATGGATTTTGTGGAAGCCCTCAGTGCACCAACAGGCACCAACAGGGTTTAATTGCTCTGACCAGCGTGTACCCACCTTTTTCTTTCCTCTGCAACTTCTTCCCTCTCCCATCATAGTCATAGAACCATAGAATGGTTTGGGTTGAAGAGACCTTAAACATCATCAAGTTCCAACCCCTCTGGCCTGGGCAGGGACACCTCCCACCACACCAGGTTGCTCAAAGCTCAATGCTCCAACCTGGCCTTGAACACCTCCAGGGATGGGGTATCCACAACTTCTTTGGGCAACCTGGGAGAGGGTCTCATCACCCTCACAGTAAAGAATTTCTTCCTAATATCTCATCTAAATCTCCCCTCTTTCAGTTTAAAACCATCACCCCTCCTCCTATGGCTCCCCTCCCTGATCAAGAGTCCCTCCCCATCTCTCCTGGAACCCATTTAGGGACTGGAAGGGGCTCTGTGGTCTCCCTGGAGCCTTCTCTTCTCCAGGCTGAACCCCTCCAACTCTCTCAGCCTGTCCTCACAGCAAGAGGAGCTGATCAGCCCTCTGATCAGCCTTCTGCTGGACCTGCTCCAACAGGTCCATGTCCTTCCACAGTCCTTGTTCATGGAAACTTAGTAGAGAACTATAATGTGCATAGAACCACAAAGGAATCCTGGAAGTGGAATGTATCTCATCATCACAGCCATCAACAAACTACATAGAAGGTTCACAGATTCATCTACCTTTTCAGGAAACTTGAAGTCATTCCTCCTTAATTTGATTTACTATTTTCATTATGTTTTACTCTGAGGGGTCTTATTGGTTTTGATGTATTTTAACTGCATGGTTGGGAGGTAATTAGAAGGTTTTGTTGAACAGCACCGTAAAAATTAAATGCATTCTTATTAAACCGTTACCTCTATTGCTGTCTCCTGAAAGCTTGGTGGGATATTTCCATGAGTCTCTCTGCAGGTTTCCAAATGATAATGAATCATGGTGGTGTCTCCTCAGTTAAAAGATCTGTGCAAACCTGCACGGTTTGGCAGTAGATATCACAGTTATCACGTTCATCTGAATAGACCACCACCTTTAGAAAATAACAGTGCTTTATTGAGTCGTCTCTTTCATGCCATATATTAAGAATAGCACTCAGGGTGTTTCTCACTAATTGGTTCTCAAGTTTAATTATCATATGGGTTTTTTTTACTGTAAAATAAGTCACAAACAGGATATAAGCATACTGTAGGCAGAATCAGGAACTGAGTTCAATGATCATCATGCCTATGTAGTTTAAAAGCATTAACAAAAAAAACCCCACCTTTATGGGGACATGATTTTTGCTGATACTTCTCTAGGTAAAATTTTAATGCATGAAACACACATTTTCAAGTATTTCAGAATTTAGAAATACTTCCCAAGTATGAGGAACTCCTAACTTTATCTTCTGAGATACAGAAGGGGGGCTCTGCTTAAGAACAGTAAACAATTTTTCCTTTGAGATACTCTATCTTCCAGGACCAAAATTGCCACGTAGTTTCTCTGTCGGTGTTTCTTCCTGCCACCCTGTCAGCAAGGAGAAGTTTGCTTTCTCCCGGGGATGTAGCCGTGAGGTCAATCCACCACGTGCCTTCCAGCTCCTTACGGGTAGATTCTGTCCATAGGTGTACAAATCTTTTGCGTCTCCATGTTCTCTCTTTCCACAGCTGATTGCATTTGCCTTTGGTCTGTTCTCTGTCCTTTTTTTATTTTTTTATGCCTTGCCTGCATAGCATCCTAGTGCAGACAGCGTAGTACCACGGCAGTTTCTTGGCATCCCTGGGCTAAGTAATCAGTATTCCTATGCTACTCCTAAGTTATACACTTGCTAAAAGGCAAAGTGTATGTTTTCTTTTTAATTACCCACAATTAAGATAGGAAATGTGAATGGTGCAGACTTTTTTTTGTTCTGTTTATGGATTTTAATCATATTGGTTCCATAGAGAAAGCACGTCCGTGTATGCCTATGCATACTGTCTGCTTTCCTACAGTCACCTGCTGAGGAAGAGTCAGTTTTGTCCTCTGAAGGTCTCTTGGAGAAAAGGTAGAAGGCATTTGGACCTGATGTGCCTCCTACATGGTACGCAATACATCACGTGGATAAATAAATCCCAAACATGATGGAACCCATTTGACTAATAAAAATAAAACCAGCTGATGGCAAGGGAAATAGACGTACTGGAGATGTTCATCCAGGTTTTCTGGGTGTAACACTAACTAGATAACGAGGTCCCTCAAACCCGGTAAATCACAGCGTAGCCTGGAATGCTTATTGCTGGCTACAGGGTAACTGTATAAGGATTCATTAAATTGTAATGTTTTCAGAGCTAATAATCCATCCTAATCTGTTGTCCTCTCCCCTCTGCCGTGCATAAAGCTCCTGTTACTATGTCTCTTCTTCAAGAGTGAGTCTCTAGATATTAGCACATGAAAATGTACTCTGATTGATTCTACCTGTTGCAAGGAAATGAAATTTCTTTATTAAGGGGATTTATGGATATGGCCAAATATAGCTTTTTCACTGCACATATCTGACACAGAGGTGGTCACCCTCATCCTCCGTTTCCTTCCTTTTCTTCAATGCAAGATGATAGATAGAAATTATATAGAAAAGGATGTGATAATCCCTCAGATGAAAGGAAAAAGATTCCAAGGGACCACTGAAAAATGACAAAGACAAAGACAAAACCTACAAAGACTGACTCAGCTGCCATTCCTTGCAGTAGTGGTAGAAGTCATTTAATGAGATTTCATCTTTATAGCGAGAAATCTTGCCGTGCAGCAAATCATCAGTTACGCTCCCTAGAATATACAGGTATTTTCATACCTTTTATAGACTCTGCATGGCCTTTGCATCCTCTATACGTTTTCCTTTGAACCTTTCTGTGACATGTTGAGCAGCAGCAGTCCGGTGGCCTCACTACTACATCATTCAGAAGTGCCTCTTAGTGTTTTTATGCTCTGAAGAACATTAGGGAAAGCCACTTACGTTTCCAACGTGAAGCTTTTCAGATAACTGTTGTTATTCGAGTCTGCAGTCTCTAGCTGCAGCCAAAGAATGGCATAAAATGTGTGCCTTGTGCCATTTAGACCTGATGACCCCCTAGAGCCTTCTAAAAACATTCACCCATCAAGGGTGGGAATCAATGGGAAGCAAAGACCAGAAAGATAGATCTTTAAAAAAATTACTGGGGTGGGAGGGTGGCGTTGTGCAACTGGTCTCTATAGAATAAAAGCATCCTGTCACATCTTACGTTCATAGCTTATTTGACAATTTTATTTAATAAATTAAAAGAAAAAACAAAAATCAACCTTTTGTCCTATTGGTAAAATCAGCCATTTGATTTTCTGAATTTGGTACTGGTCTCAAAATGATTTTCAGATAAAGATACTGTCTAAATTGGATATTTAAGTGTCTTAATTCCTACCTCTCGGTATCACAAACACAGTGTGAGACAGCCATCACCTTTGCAAGTGCTGTAGTTAATTGTGCTATACTTCGGGCTAAACCTTTTGATACAATTATCAGATCTCACTCTAATTTTATTGCTGTCGTTCTTTTCCTGCTTTGATTGTAATTTCATTTTGGATGGACTTCTTTGCTTCTGGTTTTTAGTTTCCTTGTATTCTGAAAGGGAGCTGTGCTCAAGTCCAGACCCAAACACTCAGAGCTTCAGGGAGGTTCAACTCCACAGCTGAACTCAGATTTATGTCTCTCTCCCCCCACAGCTAACTCCTTCCCTTCCCTTACTTAACGCCACTTTGGGCTCATACTAAGTGTGGTAGAAAAATGGTCTGAGGTAGAGGGCAGCACTGGCAAGGCTTTGGCCATCTTAAATGGTAGAAGAAGCAGCACATCATCACGAAACTCTCCTAAAATTGAAGGAGTGCTGTATAGAGATAGATGGGTCCACAGAGACACCCTCCTCCAGGAGCAGAGACTTTCTTTGTGACAATTGCTCAAGGTGGAGTATCAACACAAGATTGAAATGGTCAGCCATGTTCAGAAATTGTGAGATATGCTTAAAAGTTAGAACTAAAACTTTTTTGATGGCTTGTCTCTTGATTTAAAATATTCAGAAGTCAGCCATGCTATGCCATCCACCCGTGCCACGCACTCCAACAATTCTTTAAAATCAAGAGAGTGAGTAAGCTTTTTTTGACTTTAGCAAATACTGGGTTTTTTTAAAATTATTAAATTATCATATATATATCTCACATATCATATAATATCATAATAAACAACAAAGATTATTATAAAATGGCAAGAGTTGAGAGTACAGAAATTATTTTGACTTAGAAGTCTCTGTTCTGGTTTGGATTATAAAATTATGGAGTTGGGAGAGAAGTCCTTGAATTGTTTTTTCTTTTCCCTAATGATAGAAGCTCACTGAAAAAAAAAAAAATTCCTGTCACTGATAGTTTTCCAGATGGGAAATATAACAGTTCATACTTACTTTTCAATTCATAGTACAAAGGAATGGTGCCTAATGCTGATATGCAGTAAATGACATCATACCCTAAAATATTTTTCCCTTTTTCTTTTTCAATATTGACAGTAATAGTGTAGTAGTATTTGACTACTCGTGGTTTTGGGGGGTTGTTTTGTTTTGCTAATCAGAAGGCTTTCTATACTGCAATGGTTAGAGAACTGATGCAGAATGCACCTATCTAGATTCTGTCTAGATTCTGTCTAGAGTCTATCTAGATTCAAGTCCATTCTGCACCTGACCCACAGTAGCCCTGGATGAAAATCTCTGTACCGACTGTAAAGGAAGAGCCTTGGCCCCCCGCTGCATATGCCAAAGCCTTAACTTGCA
This sequence comes from Gallinago undulata, assembly GCA_026546715.1. Classification (NCBI taxonomy): domain Eukaryota; kingdom Metazoa; phylum Chordata; class Aves; order Charadriiformes; family Scolopacidae; genus Gallinago; species Gallinago undulata. The sequence continues at coordinate 20,409,357 of JAOTQQ010000041.1, forward strand.
GCTGACATCTGTATCTACCTCTCTTTTTGACAATATAAAACTAAGACTTTGGTTCTGAAGAGATACGTTAGCGTAGTCCTGCTTTTCTTGCAAACATTCTCAAAAGTTTTCTTTTCAGTTCTGCCATGGAACAAAGAAAAGCAAAATTGAAGACATCATTGTCACAAAATAGAGTTGTCAGCTTTGGTAAGCAGATGCACATTTCATCTCCTCGTGCCCTTCGTTAGTAGTAGTTCTTTGGAGGAGGAGATAATGAGCCACTATTCATATGGCACTTTGGAAAGTGCATAAATGTTATATTTTATGGGAATAAAAAGAGTTTCTGAGTCCAGTTGAAAATGCACATGCTATTGTAATGAAAAAAGACTTTGGGAGTGGGGACATAATGACTGTAATTCTGGAACAAATTTATCATTACAAAAAAAATGCACCCATTTTTCCCAACAGTTCTCTTTCATTAAGGCAATCTCTGGCATAATGCACTTTTACCTTGGCAAATCCACCTGGGTATCCCACCTTCACAAATCTTGCTCCCCCGAGACAGCTCTGTAATGAGAGTGAAGTGTTTTTATTATTGCTTTTGTTAATCATGCTTCCTGCATCCTGCAAAGTGCTTCTTATTCTAAACTCTGCCAGAATTATCGGGGAATTAATCGATACTTGTTACCAATCACCATCACAGCTGTTAATCACAGCTGTAATTACCGATTGATTAATTAGCGCAGCCCTGTTCAAAAGTCAGGAGTCATTAAATTTCCAGTACATGTAACTTTAAATTCAGCCCCATATACACAAAGCTCCACAATTACATTTCAACCGACCGTAATTTATTACACATTGCTTTTTATTAATAACTTTTATTTATTATAGTATTTTCCAGTAACCTGAACTGGATTCCTAGTCTATATATAGTTTCTCATTGTATACCTACTCTAAATGAAATAATTCATTACAATTCCTAATAATAAATGATGATAAGGTCAATGAAAACCCAAACTGTACACGTTCAGGGACCTTGCTTTGAATTATCCTTTCAGTGTGATGAATGCCTTCGCTAAAGAACAACATTTGGGTGTATTCCAGAGCTTGATACGCTGAAGTTATTTACTTTTTTCTGCTAGTGAATGCAATTTATATTAGCAAAACAGCATTTCATTCTATTAACTCAGGTACTGGCTTATTTTTTACTGGACAGTGCATACCATCTAACTGCTAAATCATTGACCTTTTTTTTTCTATAGTTCCAAAAAGAAGAATCTTGAGTCCACGGCTTGGCATTCTAACAGAGGGAAAGGGAGCTAACTTACAAGATAAACCTATTTTCTTTATGCCGCCTTCTTACTTACAAGATTTATAAAACCTCCTGGTAAAATCACCAGTCTGCCTTCTGCTCTCACTACTTGAATGAAAATTCAAGGGTCAATCATAAGGCCTTGTTCCACCTGCCTCCATTTTGACACACACTTCTACCATGCATTACTTTTTTCCTGCTTTTAAGCTAATTTTGGCTGTCTCGCGCTGCCTTTGTTAAGAGGAAAGACGTAACGGTGCAGCTTCTGTCAGACAATCCTTTCCTTATTCCTTCTCCTGTGCCCTGTGAGATGGGTCTATGCGAGCAGCAGATGGCACCTGGGTGAGCTCAGTCGCCATGGGAAGCAAGGTTAAAACTTCAGCCATCCCTCCACCAGCCCATCTCCATCTGGATTTCCTCCATGCACAGGTTCATTGTGTCCATACGTAACCATACAGTCCATCTATAACCTGGCATTTGGTTTTCATGGCACCACCTGAATTAGATTGTGCGTCTTCAGACTCTTGCTGACTTCGATTAAGACCGTTAAGGTTTAATATTTTAAGCCAACACAGACTTTGGGCAGAGAGTGGCCTTGAAAGAAAGAGCTAGATGACCATAGAATCATAGAATCATTGAGGTTGGAAGGGACCTTCAAGATCATCTAGTCCAACCATCAACCCAAATCTGGTAAAAACCCATCATTAAACCATGTCCCCCAGCACCATGTCAACCTGGCTTTTGAACACCTCCACAGATGGCACCTCAACCACTGCCCTGGGCAGCCTGTTCCAAGGCTTAAGAACCCTTTTGGTGAAGAAATTTTTCTTAATATCCAACCTGAACCTCCCCTGGCACAACTTGAGGCCGTTTCTTCTTGTCCCATCACCTGGGACTTGGGAGAAGAGACTGCCCCCCCCTGGCTACACCCTCCTTTCAGGGAGTTGGAGAGAGCGAGGAGGTCTCCCCTCAGCCTCCTTTTCTCCAGGC